>JANAVB010021198.1:3549037-4191537 GCA_029216955.1 Iris pallida
GAGTGGAGGCGGCGCTGTGGGGTCGTGGTAGCGTTCTAGGGTTAGGGTTTAGTCTGGGGGGCCATTTATAGGGGGGAGGTCGGTGTTAGGGTTTAGGTCGGCCGAAAAAGGTGGAGAAAGCGGTCATCAGTCGTCGGGGCAGCTGGCCAGAACGTGGGGGGGGGGGGGGGGGGGGGGGGGTGACGGTGGTTTTGCAGTCGGGTCCCCCAATTTTTGGGGTTTGGCAGAAAAACCCAAAACCTATCAGTTTGCAAATATTATTTACAAACTGTAACCAAAACAAATTATTAAATTGCAAAACTACATTAAAACAAATTTAAAAATTACAAAACGATATTAAAACAATTCAATTTATTACAAAATAATATATTTTGATTTAAAAACTATTTAAAAATTATTTAAAAATTCTAAAAAAATTCCTAGAAATTATATTAATCTATTTTAAATATATAAAGCTATTTAATATTATAAAAATATTATTTTGAAATTTAGGGGCTTACAAATCTTTTCTCCTTGAAAAATTTCGTCCTCGAAATTCACAAGGATAGAAGATTCTACAATCATTCTAATATAACAAGCAGTGCAACAAATGACTAAGGCTATGATCAAAACTAACCTCTAAGGTATCAAGCGGGAACGGGTGGTTCCCTCGCAGCTGTTGGCTCGAACAAGTAAGGATATCTCTTCCTCATGTCCGACTCCCTCTTCCAAGTAGATTCATCCGGAGAGTGACGGCTCCAAGCTACTCGTACTAAGGGTATGACTTTGTTCCTCAGCCTCTTCTTCCTCCTGTCCAATATCTCCACGGGCTGCTCAGTAACTGCAAGGCTCGGTCCGATCTCCAACTCTGAATGATCTAGCACATGGCTGGGGTCCGAAATATATCTCCTCAGCTGAGATACATGAAAGACATCGTGAACTCCTGCTAGATTGGGTGGAAGTACAACCCTGTAAGCTACCTCTCCGATCCTGCTAAGTATCTCGAACGGTCCGATGTATCTGGGGCTCAACTTGCCTCCTCGTCCGAACCGGATCGTCCCTCTAGTAGGTGATATCTTCACTAGCACCATATCACCGTCAGCGAACTCCACCGGTCTGCGACTAGCATCGTCCCAGTATTTCTGCCTGTCCTGAGCTACTCTGAGCCTGTCTCTGATCATCCCGACCTTCTCTGCTGCATCCGTGATCATCTCTGGTCCAAGCATAACTCTGTCCCCAACATCATCCCAAAAGAGCGGTGTACGGCATCGTCGTCCATATAGTGCCTCGAAAGGAGACATACCGATGCTGGCTTGGTAGCTGTTGTTATATGAAAACTCTACCAAGTGTAGATGGCTCTCCCATGATCCGCCAAAGTCCAGCACACAAGTCCTCAGCATGTCCTCTAGCGTCTGTATCGTCCTCTCGGACTGCCCATCTGTATGTGGGTGGTACGCCGTACTGAACTTGAGCCGACTGCCCAACTCCTCCTGCAAGCTCCTCCAGTAGTGGGACGTGAATCTGCTATCTCGGTCCGACACGATGCTCACTGGTACTCCGTGCAAGCGAACTATCTGCTGCATGTATAGCTCCGCCAACTTCTCGGTAGAAAGCCCCACCTTGAAGGGTATGAAGTGCGCACACTTCGTCAGCATATCCACGATGACCCAAATGGCATCCTTTTCCTCCTTGTGAACGAGGAAGCCCTAAGGCAAAGTCCATCGTAATGTGTTCCCACTTCCACTCGGGAATGGGTAACGGCCGCAATAAACCAGCTGGCCTCTGGCGCTCCGTCTTGACCTGCTGGCAAAACTAGGCATCTCGAAATAAAATGTGATACATCTCTCTTCATCCCGTGCCACCAAAGATGTTCTCGCAAGTCACGGTACATCTTGTTGGAGCCAGGGTGAATAGAATATCGAGATCTATGTGCCTCCTGCAAGACTGCCTCTATCAGCTCTCCCTTCGGCACGTACAACCGGCTGCCATGCCTCAAGGATCCATCCTCTGCTACGGTGAAGTCATCCAGCAATCCAGCTAAATCCTGGGCTCGAAGTTTGCGAAGACTCTCATCAGTAGACTGTGCCTCCTTGATCTGCTCCATCAATCCTGACTGAATGTCAAGCGCCATCATCTGTATCACTGATCCTGGCCAAACTATCTCGATATCGAGCTTCTCCAGATCTTCCCGCAAATGCCGATCTATTATCAGATACCCTGCCATCGGATGCATGCTCAGCGCATCCGCCACCACATTTGCCTTTCCGCGGTGATACTGTAAATCGATATCGAAGTCCTTCATCAACTCCAACCATCGTCTTTGCCTCATGTTCAGCTCTTTCTGCGTGAACACATACTTCAAGCTCTTGTGGTCAGTAAAGATTTCCACACGCTCTCCGTATAAGTAATATTTCCATAACTTGAGTACAAAGATCACCGCAGCTAACTCTAGGTCATGGGTAGGATAGTTCCGCTCATGACTCCGTAATTGCCTAGATGCATAAGCAATCACTTTCCCATGCTGCTGTAGGACACATCCTAGCCCATTTTTCGAAGCATCGCTGTATATGGTGAAACCTCCAGATCCTGAAGGTAATGTCAGAACTGGAGCGGTCGTCAGCCTCCTCTTCAGCTCCTCAAACGCTGCCTGGCAGTCCTCTGACCAGATGTACTCTGTATCCTTCCGCGTCAGCTTCGTCATAGGTTCAGCTATCCTAGTAAAGTCCTGGACGAACTTCCTATAATAGCCGGCTAAACCCAAAAAGCTCATGATCTCTGAAACTAACGTCGGAGCCTTCCATGTCTCAACGGCAGCAATCTTCCTGGGATCCACCGAGATCCCCTCTCCAGTAACTATATGACCGAGAAACTCCACTTGGTCCAAAAAGAACTCGTACTTCGACAATTTGGCAAACAACCTCTCCTGCCTTAGAATCCTCAAAACTGTCCGCAAGTGCTCTGCGTGCTCCTCCGGCATCTTCGAGTATATCAGGATGTCATCGATAAATACTACGACGAACTTGTCCAGATATTGGTAAAATGTCTTATTCATCAAGTTCATAAAGACAGCTGGCACATTTGTGAGACTAAATGGCATCATCAGAAACTCGTACTGCCCGTACTTCGTGTTGAACGTTATCTTCTTGACGTCTGCTGCCCTGACCTTCACCTGGTGGTACCCGGATCTCAAATCTATCCTGAAAAATGCCTTCGCCCTATTCAACTGGTCGAACAAATCATCTATCCTGGGCAGAGAATATTTGTTCTTAATGGTGATGGTATTCAACGCCCGGTAGTCAATACACAACCGAACTGTACCATCCTTCTTAGGCACAAAGAGCACTGGCGCTCCCCATGGAGAAGCACTAGATCGAATGAAACCCTTTTTCAATAGGTCATCAATCTACTCCTTCATCTCTACGGCCTTATTGGGGTTCACTCTATAGCAAGCCCGGGATACTGGTGATGAACCCGGTACTAAATCTATAGTGAACTTCACATCTCTGTCAGACGGAAGTCCTGGATGATCCTCTGGGAATACATCCATAAACTCCCTAATGATAGGGTGTGGCGGTGCTATCTCTCCAACTGTCGTACAACAGTTCGGCTCTAGGCTGATCTTCGGCCCTGTCCTCCTGACACTGAATGGTGCCGTACCTGGAGGACTGAACAGAATATTACCCTCATGATAGTCTATAGCTGCATAGGTATAGCTAAGCCAGTCCATCCCTAATATGATATCATACCCGGGGAGTGGCATCACAAAAATCGTCCCCTAAACTCTCTCCCGGCTATAGTAATAGAGCATCTATAGATAGCTCTAATGGGCACTGGTCCACCTTCCGTCATTACTCTACTCATCTCCTCGGTAGGTGTAGCTACTAAGTGGTGTTTATGCAAAAACTCTAATGACAGGAAGCTATGAGATGCACCGGAATCAAACAAATATAGAGCTAGAAAAGTAAGCAAATAAACATGACATGTGATGACGTCAGTCAAATAATCTGGCTCCAAAACCTGCTCCGTCTCTGGCTCAAGATCTAGGCTATAAGCCTTCCCCTGGGGTCCCTTCTGCTGCTGCAGATGTTGCCCAAACCTCTGCTGCTGAGTCGGGAGCGGCCCTCTAGGTACCCTGGCTACTGGGCAGTCCCAAAGCTGATGGGTGGCAGACCCACAAGCTAAACACTTCCCTAACCTCTTCCTACAGATGATAGCATCATAGCCTAGCCTCTTACAGAATACACACAAAGCTCCCTTCTGCTGCTGTCGGGGTCCCGGGGCTCTAACTGGCGGGGTTGGGTGATATGATGCGGGAGGACGGTATGTCTGCTGGTGCAACGTCGGTGCTCTCTGCTGGAAAGCCTGACGCTTTGACGGTCCCTCGAGGTGTACAGAAGCCGGCCTCTTGTAAGACAGAAGACGCTCCTCAATGCTCCGAGCTAACTCTAGGCTCTGGTAGTAGTCAGTCGTACCGTTCGCCACTATAAGAATGCTAATGTCTGAAACTAGACCATGGCAAAACCTACGCGTCATCTCCTCAGGGTCTACAACTAGACTAGGAGCGAAACGGCTCAGGCGACTAAACTCCGCTGCATACTCGTCAACAGAACGGTTCCCTGCTGGATGTTCTGGAATCGTAGCCCCATGGCTTCCCTAGCGGTGGTCGAGAAGAATTTCTTCTTGAACTGGGTCTTGAACTGATCCCAAGTGGCCTTCCATCTCGCGAATAGCGGCTCATTCCGGAACCAAATTCCTACCAAGTCTATCAGCAGAAATCCCGCTGCCTCGACCTGGAGGTCACTCGACAACCTAGCTCCAAGGAGCTTCCTCTCTACCGAGTCTAGCCAGTCATCTGCTACTACTATGCCCTCAGTCCCTAAGAACTCCTTGGGGTTCAGACCCATGAAGTCCTTGATTGTCCCCGTTCTCTGCCGTAGCTCTACAGGTGATGGGACCACGGTACATTCCTCAGAACGCTCCATGCTCTGACGGAGTAGGGTGGTCTGCTCCTGATGGGTCGTTAGGAACCCCTGGATCAGAGTGAGCAGTTGGTTCCCGTCGAGTGTGATGGAAGCCTGGGTATGTATATTAATAGGTGGTGGTGGGAGTATCGGGTCCTGCTGGGACTGTGATGTGGAAGGTGGTGGAGGCATTTGGGTTTGTGAATTTGTGGAGTGGGGGAATATGGTAGGTGGAGGTGGAGGTGTATCGGTCAACTGGTCAGCTGACTGGATAGGGAGCGTGCCATTCTCAGGTGTGATATACTGGGATGAGCGGGTGAGCACCATCTAATTAAAATAAAAAGGACTTATAAGGACTCTTTAAAGTAAACAATCATAAATAATAAGAAAATTAAATTGTAACGACGAACATGTGATGCGTTTTCCTATGTTGCAGTCCTAGTAATCCTCTAGATGTTCTAAGCGTCATTCCTAGTGTTGTCTAATTACCTTAAGTTCTTAATTGCAGGCAAGCTTGGTACAATGACGTAACCAAACAATTTAGTCAGGACCTGCATGGGCCACCACTAAAAACATGTCACAATCCGCTACCCAAATTGTTGGGCCGGGCCGAGTCATGTCCAGTTTACGCTTGAGATAAAGCGTTGTAAGCTGTTCTAAAGATAACAAGATAAGACTAAAATGTGCTAACAGTTCTATATGTAATAAAGAGTCATAAATGCTCCAAACACAAAAGTTATCTCATATAATAGTAAGTCCAAGTCCGAAATGTAAAGCTGGATACAGGTCCAGTCATAAAATACATAGTCTAATACATGACTACTCTCAAAAGTCCAAAATATAAATAGACAACTAGACGAGTTTCCCTGCAGGTACATCCTCGTAAGATAAAGCCTGGTCCTCGGCAGTAACTCCATAATATGAATCACAGAGCAACTCCTCCTCAGTAAGAATACCTACAACGTTATCCTGTCAGGACGGGAGCAAGTAATGATTCTAACAAACATATAATACTGATCATGAGATGGAAAGAAATGACATATCAGGTTTATCCAGTTTTAGATACATTTTATCATGACAATAATTAATTGTTTTAAAGTTTAAAACTGTAGTAGGTAAGTGATCAGTCAATAGGTAATCAGGATGTATAGTGGTACATATCAATTTTCTGATGTGCACATATGTACCCTTAACGGCATCGGTGTATGTCCATACACAAATGCGGGATCAGACATACGACAAAGTTACATATAGAATGTAACAGTGCTCGGTAAATACATACGGAGAAGGGGGGGCATGATCACGTACACTACTAACAGTTTTCCCTTAACCCGTTGTTAAACATGTGAGAGATATGAAAACTGTCCTAAGCATGGTAGAGACTGAAAGTAATACAACATGTGAAGTTTTAACTAGCTACCCCAAGGATCAGCATTTAACATGGTTGAAATTTATAGTTTATAGTTATAGCAGTATGTAAATTTTATAGAAGTACTTGCCTTTAGCAAAGTAAAGCAGCGATAAAAATGTTATAGATGCCTAGTGACTCATCACTGTAGAAATAAATACATAAACTTAGTTTTTACACTAAGTTAAACACTAAAACACTAGTGGAGCAACACGACTTTCTGACTGGACACCTAGCAAAATGATGACTTTAGCATAGGAGACCAGTGTGGGGGTGACACAATACCCTAACTAACTTTCTAGGGCCTTTACACTAGTGCGGGGTGAGGTTTAATACGACTATAACTCAAAACAACACAAAAAGTTGCAAGTCGTAATTATTCAATAAATAAATCCAACTGTACACTATGTTCCAACAATTTTTTAGATAGACAAAAAGCTCAATTTTACATAAAATAAAGTACTAAAATGATCCTTGTTAATTATAGAAATTTATACTAATTTTTCTGGAATTTATAAACCCTCATAAATATTTATTAAAAATCAGCAAACATATATATCCTGAAAATGACTTTTGTTTTCCTATTTTTATAAAATACCAAAAATACTTATTAAATGCTGGAAAAATTATAATAAATTATCTAAATTAACATAGTATTTAAATACAATTTTTTCCAGATTTTTATAGCACTTAAAATATATATATATAAATTCAAAAACAGCAAGTAACACTTCTAGAAAATAATTAATTATTTATTTACTATTTTGTCCATGTATTCGAAATTGAACCGAGGTCCAGATACAGGACCTAGAGCCATGAATTAAGTCCAATATGACTTGTACAGACTCTGAATGTATTAGATATAATTGGGCCCAAAAATCTATGCTAGGCTTGGACATCAATTGGTCATAATCAATAAAAAGCAGTAATTTATATACATAAATATATTTTTAAAGTGCTAAAATATACAAGTCATAATTTAAATAATAAAATGACTTGTGAATTTATGCACAATAATATTTTGTACAAAGTAGAATTTGAAATACATAAATAAATATACAACAACAATATTTATATATATACATACAAATATATAGATATTTATATATATATATAGGATATATATACATATAATAAATATACATATATATATATATATATATATATATATATATATATATATATATATATATATATATATATATATATATAAGAAATACTAAATATAAAAATATATATATATATATACAAATACTGTATACATATATAACAGTATATATATAATAATATATATATACATAAATACATATACATATACATATATATATATATATATATATATATATATATATATATATATATATACATATATATATAAATACATATATACATATATACATATATACATATATACATATATACATATATACATATATACATATATACATATTTTTTTAAAAAAAATATACATATATACATATATAAATATAATAAAATAACTAAAACAAAAAAAAAACCAAAAAGAAAGAAAGGGGGGCTCGAACTCGGGTCAGGCAAAGGGGTCGAGTCTCAACGCGCTCGGGCTGGCCAGGGGGTCAGCCAGAGTCGTATGTTAGGAAATGGGTTAGGGTTTTCGTTATTAGGTTTTAGGTTTAATGGGTTTCAAACCCGATAACATGTTCTTCATGTCCTGACAGTTAGGGACACGAAGAACGACTGTGTCCCAGTGTCCTGGCCATGCACGACACGTACGACCCAAGTCAGCCGCGTCCTGACTTACCATCGCGTTGCTCATGTCCAGGCGAGTCGCATATGTGAGTACGAGGCGGTGCTAGGGTGGTCGCCGGAGTTAGGGTTAGGATTAGTGTTTCGTCGGGAAAGAAAGAGTGGAGGCGGCGCTGTGGGGTCGTGGTGGTGTTCTAGGGTTAGGGTTTAGTCTGGGGGGGTATTTATAGGGGGAGAGGTCGGTGTTAAGGTTTAGGTCGGCCGGGAAAGGCGGAGAAAGCGGCCGTCGGCCGTCGGGGCTGCTGGCCAGAACGTAGGGGGGAGGGGGGGTGACGGTGGTTTTGCAGTCGGGTCCCCCAATTTTTGGGGTTTGGCAGAAAAACTCAAAACCTATCATGCGGCAGCCAAGACTCATGCGGCCAGACTGCATGCAACCAGACTCATACGGCCAAACTGCATACGACGGTCAAGACTCATGCGGCCAAGCTGCATGCGACCAAAGACTCATGCGGCCAGACTTATACGGCCAAGCTGCATGCGGCCAACGACTCATGCGGCCAAGCTGCATGCGGGCATAGACTCATGCGGCCAAGCTACATGCGGCCAAAGACTCATGCGACCAAGCTACATGTGACCAAAGACTCATGCGGCCAGACTCATGCGGCCAAGATGCATGAGGCCAAAGACTCATGCGGCCAAAGACTCATGCGGCTAAGCTGCATGCGGCCAAGATGCATGCGGCCAAGATGCATGCGGCCAAAGACTCATGCGGCCAAGCTGCATGCGGCCAAAGACTCATACGGCCAAGCTGTATGCGGCTAAAGACTCATGCGGCCAAAGACTCATTCGGCTAGACTGCTCATCTTCTCCAAAAATCTGAGAAAGATGGCCAAAGGCTCATGAACTTCAAACTTGCACAACTCGGCCAAAACAAAACAAATCTAACTTTTCAAAAATCAAATTTAGGTAAAATGAAATACTCTACCACATGGAACAACTAGATTTTAAAAGCAAGCAAGTTTACTAGATCAAAACAAAGGAAAATCGAAAATGACATAAACTTAGATCTACAAGAATCCATCCATCAAAACCAAAATACCAAGTACTAAACTTGTAGAGGATGATGAGAAGAACAATATAGCAAATAATACCAAAGGAAAAAAAATCAAGGATGAAAAATGCATAAATCTCCACTTTTGAGCAAGTTGTACTTGCCTAAGTGGGTTGGTGGTTGAGGGAAATGAACGAGAGAGTGAATAAGGAAAGAGAGTGTGGAAGAGATTATTTATAGTGGGTGAGGGTTGGCTCCACCAAACCCTAGTCTTAAGCATGCTCTAACTTGTAACTAATGACATGTTTAAATGCTACATGCAATAATTAGTAAAACAATAAATTAAAGGTGCACATGTACAAATACTGTATACAGGAATCAAAATAAAAATACGTATGTCGGGATCGGGGAGTGACAGCCAAGCTTGCCATGGCAGTAAGCCATGACTACATGTTTCTTCTTATAGATTTTTCATTGGAGGAGAAGAAAAGGAAAAATTATTAAAGGAGTACATGCTGTAAAAAGGAACAAGTGGTGGACCCAGTTATTTTAAAAGAGAAATAAAGTATAAAACCCCTATTTTATTTATTTATTTTTTTATTATTTTATTAGACTTAAAAAAATGAATTTATATAATTTATGGTTTTATTTATTTTTTTGATGACCCGGTTTGGCCAATTCAGTCCGAACGGGGCCTGGACCAAATTTAAGCCCAAGTAGACAGGTGGTGTGATCAATGACGACCATAGATGCATATTTTATGGGTGTAAAATATTTCTTAATTTATTTTAAGGTTTGGGGAAATATTTTCTAAATATTAATTTGTGGTACAAAAATTTACGTTTTATTATTTAATAATGTGTTACAAAAATGGTACATTTTTCTGGGCCCAAATGAAGGTGTGTGGTAAAGTTCACACGTTGGAACAATTTTTATTATTTTATTAATATTAAATTTATTTTTATGAACAAATAATAAATATGTTTATTAAGATGTTATTATTATTTTAATTTGATTGAATTGATATATATATAGGTATGTTTAAATATATTAAATATTGGATAAGTGTCATTTAAATTGTTATTGGATTTTAATAGATTATGTTGTATATATATGGATATATACATATACATATATATATATAGTTGTATATATTTTAAAAGTTATTAAAAAGAAAAGATTAGAAAAAAAAAAATCATAAAGGGGTGGTCGGCCCCACCCGACCACCTATACGCATGCAAACAAGAAAAGCAATAGCAATATCAAGTGCCCACCATAAAAAAAGCACCAGCAATACCCAAGTGCACCCACCCTACAAAGAAAAGCCGCGAGTAGCAGCAGCTACATTAGTTCGAAAACCCCCCAAAACCTTATATATATATACACACACACACACACACACACACACACATATATATATATATATATATATATATATATATAAATATATATATATATATATATGTTAACTCGGAAAACCTAATTTTCTTCCTCCACTTTCCTCCTCCTCTCTCCTCCACCTTTGGTCAACTCCTCCCCTCCGCAAGCACAGCAACACTCCGCGACAGCGGCGACGGAAACGACGACGACGACAACAATAACAACAACAGATTTCCACTTTATGGTAACCCACTTTCCCGATTAATTTCTCTGTCAATTCTACTCCGATTTTCGATCCGTAAATTCGTGTAGAAAGCCCACATGACCCTCTTCGATATCCCCCAGGTGAATTTCGACATGGCCATCCAACTTGCTCAAAAAATCGAGACGAAGTTGGAGAAAAACTACTTTCTGTAATATTAAAAACTGTTTGAAATACCAACTTGTCGGCCACTTTTATTTCTGTACAATAGGAGTTTGTAGAAACTAATTGATGGCAGAGAATAACAACATAACCGAGATGGTAACACACTATCTGGATTCACTTTTCATCTAGTATGTAGAAAGTTACACGTAGTTAAAGTTCTCAAAAATATGTTAAATTCTGTTTTCAAAAAGTGGAAAAACACCCGATACGGCGTGAGCCCCGACAAACCGGGCGACGTGGTCGCACACTATATGTATCGAAAGGCGCGTATGGATGTTGTCGATGTGTGGGAACTGACGGAACCCGATTTTGTTGCATGTGCGCGACGAAATCAGTGCGTATCCGTCGAGATACCCCATATCGACCCTTTGCAAATTAAGTCACAACATTGTGCACGCTCATCATATCGCGATAAAACTCGCGCCATTGGACTCGAAATATTTTTCTGGTCCTGTGAGCCAAGTTTGGTCCGATTTTGAGACCGTTGATCGGGACGCTATTTTGGCAGGCCCACAATCCCACTCAACGGACGATTTTGTGCACAGCCCACCGGAATCCAAAATTGGACATACCATTGGGTTCGTCTCATCAAAACAAATCTGTAGACATGTAGTTTGATGACTTTAGAGACCGTAGATATTGGAACGTATTTCGGTGCAAAGCGGGTCCAACAACGGACATCATTTTGACCCGAAATTATGAAATAGCCCCTGTTCCAGAATTTGACTTTTAGACAGGCGTTTCCTAGGCATATCTTTTATTTCAAACTCGTTCGTGATGTTTGTTTCAGCATCCGGAGCTTCTTGTGGATTTTGACTTTCGTGTTGACGATTTTGATTGTTGGATTTTGCTGCTTCTCGTACCACCCTCAGGCAAGATACCTTGCCTTATTTACTGTTTATAATTAGATGCATCTTTATTTAATTATTTACTACATATTTATTATCTATTTTTAGTTGGATCCATTACTTGCGATTTTTAGTTCATTATATTTTTGCTTCAGTTATTTTCCTTCTTGTCTTTTTAAATGCATGTGGACCTAGTCTTAGTGGACTACCTTTTGTTAGTGAACCTTGGGAGGGTGAAGACAGTTTGATGTATGGGCTACCCAAAACCAAAGGCCGTAGTAACTGCGTACTATGGTAGTCGAGTCGCAAGGGTCACTAGCCTCGAGCTATGTGGACTGATGGGTCACGTGGGCCGCTAGCCTCGAATTATGCCGGCTGATAGTATTGGTACTTGACGTGTGCGTGTTGAGAGTTGTTACCTTGTCCTGGGGGAGTCAGCCTTCACCTGCCCATACATCGAGATGTCTTCTAAATTGCCTACTAGAAAGGTTAGGAGACCTTAGCAAATTTCATGTTCCAATCATGGTATGGAAAAATGTCACATCGTGGAATAGTAAGTTACCCCTTGTCCTTGTTTGGTTGTAGGGGTAGCCTACTGTTTCGATGATGGGATATTGAACCGTGTTATGGTTTGAACACTTTTACTTTATCTTTATTCTATGGTGCATTTATATTCAGTTCATATGGTATATTCTTCATGCACTACCAAAATACGCTCATTTAGCGACGGAGGTTTAGCGACGGAATTATTCCGTCGGTATTAGCGACGGATTCGTGGCCGCTCAGCGACTGATTACCGACCACAAACATTTGCCATTTTTTATTTTAATTTTAGGGGCAGGAAAGGTCGCACATCCGTCGCTAGTGTGTCGGTGTTATAGCGACGGATCTTCGGTCGTCGCCACGTAGTCGTTTATTTGGCAAAAATTGTGTATATAATTGGCGGGACATATCTTCGACTACGTAGCGACGGATATTCAGTCGAATAATCAATAATAGCGACTACCTGGCGACGGATTTTTTGTAGTCGCGATTCCGTCGCTAAATGAGCGTTCCAGACTTAAATGAAAAGACGGGGG
Source organism: Iris pallida (assembly GCA_029216955.1). Classification (NCBI taxonomy): domain Eukaryota; kingdom Viridiplantae; phylum Streptophyta; class Magnoliopsida; order Asparagales; family Iridaceae; genus Iris; species Iris pallida. Next base: position 3,561,896 of record JANAVB010021198.1, read on the forward strand.
GAACTTTTGGCATTCCTCCCAAATTCAATCTCTCTCCTCTTTCTCTCTCTCTCTCTCTCTCTGTCTCTCTTTCTCTCGTGCGGCTTCGTGAACGGCGACGGCGTCCTCTCCTCTCTCTCTCCCGAAGGTAATCTCCTCTCTCTCTCTCTCTCTCTCTCTCTCTCTGTGTCGCGATGTCGACGTAGGGGCAACGGGGGCGGCGGGCTTGGGGACATTCGGGCTTGGGGCGGGGGCGTCGGGGGCTGGGCGGCTGGCTTGGGGCGGGGGCGTCGGGGGCTGGGCGGCTGGCTTGGGGCGGGGGCGGCGGGCTTGGGGACATTCGGGCTTGGGGCGGGGGCGTCGGGGGCTGGGCGGCTGGCTTGGGGCGGGGGCGTCGGGGGCTGGACGGCTGGCTTGGGGCGGGGGCGGGGGCGACGGGCTTGGGGACATTCGGGCTTGGGGCGGGGGCGTCGGGGACTGGGCGGCTGGCTTGGGGCGGGGGCGTCAGGGCCTGGGCGGCGGGCTTGGGGCAGGGGCGTCGGGGGCTGGGCGGCGGGCTTGGGGCTGTGGCGTCGGGGGCTGTGCGGCGGGCTTGGGACGGCGGGCTTTGGTCGGGGGCGGCGGGGGGCTTTGCTTATCAAATTCATCTAATTTATATATTGGCTAAATAATGTGTTATCCATATTGGGTGTTATCCATTAGTTTGGTGGTGTTTGGATTAGTAAATGTGAATATGGCGTTTGGGTTCATGGTGTATATGTTCACTGTGTCAAGGACAGTGCGAGTTCTTCATCTGCATAAGTCCGTGTTTGGGTTCATGGTCTATACATCTAACTGTGATATACATATATATATGTGCCTATTATAATTAGCATGCAGGACGGCTTGGGGTGTAATGTGTGATTGTAGACATGGTAGGAATTATAGGTAATTAACGCTAGTGTGACTATTGGTATCGAAAAACAAATAATTATTAATAAATTATTTATATTTAAAAACATATATTTTATACATTTAGGCATAATTTTAAGTATTTCAGCGTTATTTCTTAGTAGTTTTGAAATTATATGAAATAGTAGTCACCCGTACCGATTGGTTTTGCCGAATTGACCGGAACAAAGATCCCCATAGTTGGTATCGGTCAATATTTGGTATCGGTCGGTATCGGATCGGAACATGCCAAACCGTATCGGTATCGGCCGTATCGGATCGGTATCGGCCGATACTTTAAACCATGCTATCGGTATCGAACTATCGGTATCGGTATCGGTATCGCACTATCGGTATCGGTATCGCAGTATCGGTATCGAACTATCGGTATCGAACTATCGGTATCGGTATCGCACTATCGGTATCGGTATCGATATCATACTATCGGTATCGGTATCGGTATCGCAGTATCGGTATCGAACTATCGGTATCGAACTATCGGTATCGGTATCGGTATCGCACTATCGGTATCGGTATCGCAGTATCGGTATCGAGAGGGCGAAAGAGACTGATGTAAGTACTTATGATTATGAGATTAACGTTAGAATTAATTAGTTTCTACGCAAATTTTGATATGCAGGCCCAACGGGCGGTGAAGGAGGAAAGGGCGCCAGAATCGGTCACCATGCACGACGTCTTCCAGCATACGCACAAAAGACGGAAGGACGGGAGCTTCGTCGACGAGAGGGCGAAGGAGACTGATGTAAGTACTTATGATTATGAGATTAACGTTAGAATTAAAAGTATTCGGACTATAACTTAGGTAAACTTAGGATTCACACTTAACTTAGTGAAACATAGGATTTAGATTACAACTTAGGTAAATCTTATAATATAAACACATTCATTTGATAGGCTGCGTATCGTGGGGCCCTTAGTCGGGCTCAGTTAACTGACACCGAGGATGTCGGTGAAACGACGCCCTTCCGGACGCCCTCTTCTTTGGCCGCTCGGAACGACTTGTTCGTAGATACCGTCGGCGGCTTTAAGAAAGGGTACCTGTACGGAGTCGGCTCCCTAGGGCCATTGCATATGGTGACGCAGAGATTTCCACCGACACCGCCTCCTCCCGTGGCCCGGCAGACGATGATGTTAGGTCGCAGCTTACGCAGCTGCACGAGGCAGTGTCGTCCTTGCGGGAGCAATTTGCCACGCACTTTTCGCCTGCGTCTGCTGCTGCCGGGGCGTCTGCTGCTGCCGGTACGTCTGCTGATGGTGCTCGTCCGTCTTCTACTGGTCCGTCGACTGCAGGTGTCGGTCCGTCTTCCGTGGGCCACCTTTCTTTCAACCCTGAAGCCCCTGTGCTACCGCCTACGGCTGTGACGGCACTCCTGGATCTCATGTCCGCAGAGCAGCTTCGCCGACTTCCGAGCACTGTCTACGACGCCTTGCCTCCGTACCTTGTGGAGGAGTATATGCGTCGGTCGAATATGGGAACGGACAATCGACCTCCTCCTTAAAATGTTGTATTAAAAAAATTTGGATTATTTGTGAGAGCTTTGTACTAATTGTGCTATAATCGGCTTATAGCACCGGATATTATGTTACTCTTTAGGATAATTGATATTTATTTTCTATTAATTTGGTTTGGTCTGTGATTCTTGGATAATTGGTCGTATGTGCATATTTGGTCTATGTGATTCTTGGATAATTGGTGTGCATTATATATTTGGTCTGTGTGATTGTTGGATAATTGGTGTGCATTATATATTGGTTTGGTTTATGCATATATTTGTGAACAGGGAAAGTGCTGCCAAATTTTTTTCCCAAAAAACCCAGTTAGCGACGGACTAGTGACCGTTTAGCGACGGATATTCCCAGTTGCCGACGGATTTTCGACGGATAAGGCGTCGCTACCTGGAGGTTTTAAACTATTTGCAGTCAGCGACGGGTTAGCGACGGATCATCCGTCGGCAACGTTCTGGTGGTATAAGCTTCGACGGAACAGCGACGGAATAGCCGTCGCCAGGGCGACGGATAACCAGCCGCTAATCCGTCGCCAAATACAGCGACGGATTAGCGGCTGGTTATCCGTCGCCATAGTTCTGAAAATGCATGACATTTCCAGAACCATGGCGACGGATAATCAGTCAGCAATCCGTCGCTGTGGCGTCGCGGTAGCGACGGGTCCGCGACGACTATTCCGTCGCCATGGTGCTGGAAATGCCAAGCATTTCCAGAACCTGATCGACGGATAGTCCGTCATAAGACCGTCGCAAATTCATCGTTAAGTACCGACGGATATCGACGGCTTGGCGACGGATCGATACGATCTGATACGCTGTTACGACGGGTTACCGACGAAAAGTTACGTCGCTATTTCCTACACTGTTCAATACTTAATAGTTGAAATGGACGGAAATCCGTCGGGAACGTGTCGCTAATGCTTCGTATTGTGACGTCGAAAATCCGTCGCTATTCCGTTGCCGTGACGACAACTTAGCGACGGAACGTTATTAGCGACGAGCTGATTGCCGACGGATTATTTTGGCCAAAATCCGTCGGTTATCGGTCGCTAATGGTAATTACCGTCGGTTTCGCGACGGATGTGGCCGTCGCTAAAACGATAAATTTTGGTAGTGATGTATCTTGTTACATCCCTCTGAGGACCTAGTTATCTCTCCAGGTGCGTGTACTTCTGTGATATTGCAGGTGTTCTAGTCGAGGCCATGATCTTCTCCATCCTTTCGAAGATGATTGCACTTGGCTAGTCTTGTTATTTCATCTATTCCTCCTTGTACCTTTTACTTGAGATAGTTGGTAGTGGACTTTGTCTCCACCCAACGTATTGTACAAAGACTTATTGCAGTTGATTATATGATATCTTTTATTCTTCATTTGTGGATGAGATTAGATTACTCTTGGTTTACTGCATTTTACAACTTATGTATACATACGAGTTTCCATATATTGGAGTATACTTCGTATGTATGCAGCTGGCATGGATACGTACCTAGTCCTAAGTATTTTTGGGACTAGGGCATTACATATTTTTGTGGTGGCCCATGCAGGTCGAGTTTGTCACTTCGGTTACGTTACTGTATCGATGTGAGCCTGCAACATAGGATTAGAATCTAGGAATCTCATCCATACAGCTTGACCTTTTCCCTTGGCTTCAAATTCTGAACTCTTGTTCGACCTCCTTGAATTGCATATTGCTTGATTACTTCCTACCGTTGATTCTTATTTTCGTGCTTAGTATCAACTAGGAAGATGACTACACTAGTATATGCTCGTAGGTCAAACACATGGCTAGAATGGTTATATTGGCAATTGGAATACATTTAAGACTCTAATTGAGTTAGTAAGTTTTTTTTAAAAGTGTGATTTAATGATTAGTAATTTGTAAAGTAGGATATTGCCATGGGAAGTTTTAATCTTGAGATTTCTAATTAGTAAACACCATAGGATTGATACTGCAGGAAGGAGAAAAAAAAATATATAGCTAGAATCTTTATACCATTGATTTAAGAAATTGATTGGATTTTTGAGTTTTGATATTTATGAATTATGGGGTTATAGCTATACATCTTTGAACAAATATAAAATTGATTTGCTTTTCGAGTTGTGATATTTATAATTTTTGGGTGATAGATATACATCTTTGAACAAATATAAAATTTATTTGATTTTCGAGTTTTGATGTTTATGATTTATTGGATTATGGTTATACACCTTTGAATGGTTATAAATTTGGTTTGAAAATGATCTTAGCTTTTAAAAATGGCCGTAGGAATTATTTAAATTGAGTTGTACAACTTACGATTTTCATGTTTAGTAAATTTTGAATTTTAAGTGGAAGTAATGATGGTAAATTTTGGTTTACAATAATTAAAAACGATTTATGAGAATTTTTTTATTTTAAATTGTGTCCTATGATTGAGGATTTTCAATTCTATTTAGATTTTTGGTAAAAAAAAGGGATTTTGACTGATAAGATTATTTGAAAATTTAGTTTAATGTGGGATTGCTAATATTAAAATTTTTAGAAAAATTTCGAAGGATGTGATGGAAAGTTATTTTGATTGATTAAAGAAAGTTACCATTTAAAAGTTGTGATTTTGTTGGAATAACTTAGCATGAATAGAAGTTAAAATTGATGAGTAAATTTTTGAGATTGCTTTTAATATGCTAAGAGTTTTATTATGAGTTATTTAAAAATTTTAGAGTGTTAAATTTTTGATTGATTGTGAAATTTTTATAGATTCGTAAATTATGATCTCTTGAGTTAAATAGTTGAATTTAAACGTTAATTTTGGAAAAGGTTAGTAGTAACGTGATAAAATTTTGCTTTGAGATTTATGAGAGTGATTTAAATTTTTTTATGATGAGTTTGAACGGCTTGGAGTGAATCCAAATTTTGGTGGTTTATTTTTGAAAGTTTATTTTTGGAACTTTTGGAGGAAATTTGAGCAAAAGTTTAATGGTAGGCCCCAAGATAACCCTACTAAGTATTCCACACTAATTGCCATATCCCTCATGACCATGATAGTAGTATATACACAAGTGTTGTTAGTCATCTACCAGACTATGTGACTGTATTTCACTCATGACTCACTCGACCTTCCCTTAAATCTATATCTTTTATTGTGCCCTTCTAACCATTTAAAATTTGGAAGGTGATTTAATGGTTCCTTAACTGTATTCATCTAGGAGACTATCTTCTCTCCGGAATTGTGTTCCTAAATTATTTTTAATGGATTCTTTAATTAATTTTATTTCATGCTTTAACTTGATCTTCTTTATTTTTGTGCATTAATTATCACCTCGTGAACTTCCACTTTTTATTTTTATCTTTTGGCGTCCCTTACGTGACTTGGATATTTGGAGCACAACACTAGATTTTTCCTTCCAACAAATTTCATATATAAGACCTAGACAAGCCCACCTTCCTGTAGATATATCATGTCCCACCAAAACCCATCTCCTTGTACTCTATTTCTTGATATGACCTTATGGTCAAAATGGCCAAACTATAATCTTTACCATGATACCGATATATTTTTGACCACGGATAGGGATTCCATCTCGACTCAATTCTTTCGACCGATATATGATTGTGTTCTACTAAATTCCTTAAATACTTAAATATGTACTCTATCTTGATTGCTTGACCCATTGTCCCATGATACTATTAGTGTAACTCTTGTAAGTTGGGTAGAATACCTCACCACCCAACAAAGCCTTTGTCCTTGTGACCCATGTTGATAAGTTTACTCAGACTAGAAATTCAGAGGACCCTAAACTTATATAGGCAACCAAGCCATAAATAAAGAAATACTAGGACAACCGTGTAGGCCCACACTTCGGGCGAGCCTTAATTTTAAAAGATCTTGGACTATTTAAAATTCCTTCATCAGTACCTCCCTTCACTACAAGAAAAAACACATTTTACAACGTTCCATTTGCAACGTTTTTTAAAAATATTGTAAAAAGTTAGATCTTTTACAATGTTTCTAATTATAACGTTGTAAAATGTTGATAATAACAATGTTTTATATTTAAATGTTGTGAACCTCCTTCTTGTTTACAACGATTCATGATAAATGTTGTAAATTCAACATATAACAATATCTTTTGTTTGTAGATAGTTCAATTTTTTTTAAAAGATTAGATATGCATCTCCTAAAAATTTATTTGGGGTCCACCTTAAAATCAAGCGGGATCCTAAATTATTCCTAAAAGGTTCCCTCCCCAATGTTTTGGCTCATTCAATTGGAAAAAATGAAATTCCCGCTGTTCATCTTCTTTTTCTAATTTGTGGAACAAACCCTCCGTCGGTTGGTTCTTTCTCCAAATAGAAACTCCCTCATTCCCGCGGGTCACCAATAGATTGGGGAGCTTTCTCTCTTCGTCTTCATCACCAGGTGAAGAAGGTTTGGAGAAGTAAGTTCTCTTATTTTTGTAATTTCCATTTTAGTTAAAATTTTACGAAAACTTGTAATTTGTTTGTCGATCTTTCCCCTGATCGACTAAATTTTGGTGCTACCAAATCAATCGGTGGTGTTTAAAGCCCTATTTGTTTTAACAAGAAATTGATTATATTTTCGATTATGCCCTAATTAAAGCCAAAATTTTGGTGCTTCCCAATCGATCGGTGGCCTCCATAAATTTGGTGCCCCCAAATCGATCGATAGCCTGTATAATTTTGGTGCTCCCAAATTGATCTATGGCCTCCATAAGTTTTGTGCTCCCAAATCGTTGAGAGAAGTAAGTTCTTCTACAGGTTAGGGGTTTTATTTTATTACTTTGATAAATTTGTTTTGATTATTATATTGTAATTGGTCTGATTTTTCAGTCATCCTAATTTTTAGGTTTTCTTTAGGAGTTTGTTTTTATTTTATGTCTTGATTCGTCTATATTATCACAGGAATTGTATTCAACCACTCAATGCTTTCAACAGGTTAGGGTTTTCATTTTTTATTTATAAATCTGTTTTGATTGTTAATGTTTAGTTTGTATGATTTTTTTGTCATAAATATCATAGTTAGAAACTGGAAGCATTGCCTTTTAGAATGAGGGTTAGATCCAGGGATTGGTAATTTAATTCTTCGATTCATTTTTCTGACCGTCCAAATTAAAAATATAATGTAAATCCAACTTTGTTTTTCAAACTACTTGTATGATAATCTATGATGCTCTTGACTCTTACTTTATTAATTCACGAGTAGTTTCCTGCTTAATAATCTAATACATTTTTTCCCTAATTTTTTTCTAGTAGATTACTGGATGTTAAAATGCAAAACTGAGAAGATGGCACCAGAAATTATGCAAACACTCGACTTGAATGAGTCTGAGGTACATTTCATCGCGTAAAATCTGAGGCTTTATAACTTCAGATTTTTAATATAGCAGTTTGATTGTCTTCTTTACAATAAAATTGTCTTCTTTACTTCCCATATGGTGTGATCGGAGTGCTTGTGGGATCACCAACTGTTTTCTTTGCGTATATAGGCTTAAATTCTGTTTCTAGCACTTTTGTGGAGTTAGGCTATCGCATTAATTGCTTACTGGTTCAAATTCTTAATTCTTTTCATTTGTCATTAGCAAAAGGTGTGCATTGCTATTGGTTATACTAGCTAAGCAAAATGGATTGGAAAAGGATAAGACACCTGGATAGCTTATGTGTTTTTACATTTTGCATTATATTGAAGTAAACTTGCATTATTCCAGGCATTTGTTGGCATGGCTCATGATCTCAATGCTGTCATCGTTGCATTCAGAGGCACCTAGGAACACAGGTGCACTTGAACATTTAGTAAAAAATATTTTTTCTTCTCAGTATACTATCTTGTAATCATGCAGCTAATGAGGTTATTAGTCATTGTGTTCTTGTTAGGTGTCATTGTTTTCTTATGGAATTTTTGTTCTTCAAACGAAAGTATTGGAGATCATAATATAATAGTAAATAAAATTCATCTTCATTTTATATGTATATCCTTGCCTAATGTTATGTCTGAGGAACTAAGCACATGTTTCCTAATTTTTCTCTTCATTTAGACGTGCACACTATGTTGCATGAATCTGGACACAGATGGATACAGGACATTAACATTTTCAGATAGGTACATAACTAATCAGCTATGCACGTAAAATATGGATATGGGTGATAGGGATACAAACACCATTTTCCTATGTCTGTGCAACCTAGCATGTACACTTGTCAAGTGAGATGTGTATCTAAGTAGAAGTTATGATGAAGTACTTGGTGATGAACAATGACTTTTTTTTATTAATTTGACAACATTCAGCAGCCCATGCACCAATGCATATCATCTTTTTTTTAAGCTAGGAGTACCTTCGGTTCTTGACAACAGAAGGCATGGATATCATAACTACAATATAATGGCCCTCGAAACTAGTGGGTCCGTTATGTCTAGCTTAATGGGCAGCCTATTTCTGGGGTTTTACAACTTGCTGCTAATAGATGAAGCATATGTTTCTTAACTATTCAGTGCAAGTGGACGTGTAAAACTGATTTCTTGTATATTGCAGGAAGTATTTGATTAAAGCTTCAAAAAAAGATTCGTAGTTATTTTTTAATTACAACAAGACAGCCAATAACACAAAGCAGACTTGTGATTGATTATCAGTTAAACTATTTTTGAACAGTCCATGAACAAATGTTAAGGAAATAATCACTTCTGGTTTTATTTTTGATTCAGCTAAGTATGATTCAGTTCTCATGATTTGATTCTATGACTTCAATCACTTGATATTTTAGCAAACCTTTTTATTTTGTAGAAAAGTTATGTAGCTTATGTTGTTAAGCTTTAGGCAGATAAGGTAGCTAATTGTGTTTAATTTGAGGTTGCTATTAGTGCGTTGATAAAGGAGAGAAAATTCACAAACAAGAAATGAAGACTGCACCTTTGTTTTAAAAATAATTTCTTGTTCTCTATCTTTTGGGTTTTTGATTATATCTTTACTTTTTAAAATTTAGTAGCCAATTAGTTAATGTGTGTATATTTATTACAACATAAAGAATTGGATTGAAAATATTTTCTGGAAATAACTTGATTTGAACTACCTAGGCATGCCTGAAGCAATCGTAGGTACTTATTTCTTTCCATTGTCTGGCAAAAGTGAAATCTATATCGATATAATCTTATTACTTTTACTGTCTCCTAACTCCTAAGGTGCACTATGGATTTTATTCTGCTTACCATAACACAATAATACGACCTGGGATTTTAAGCGCTATCCAAAGGACAAAGGAATTGTATGGAGATCTGCGGGTAATGGTGTAATGCCTGTGGTTCGTATCACGTATTCTTGGAATACGTGTACGTATTTTATTGCATGATTTCTTGGCTTGACATTTCCTTCTTGGCTTGGTCTATTCCTGGTTCAGGTTGGTTGGTTCGGCCTGGCTTGGTTTTGCTTGGGTTCATGATGAACCCTTGGATGAACCCCCTACCTACCACCTCCATTTGTATTTATTAGTCCATTCTTTTCTCTCTCTTCATTAATCTCATCTTCTTCTTCCTCATTTACTTCCCTACCTACCAGAGAGAGAAGAGAGAGGTCTAGGCAAGTGCAACTTGCTTCATGGAGGAACTCTGATTTTATTGCTCCATTCTCTTCTCTACTACATTCTAAAGCACTTTAGTATTTGACATTTCTCATTTCCATGGCTGGATTCTTGTAGATCTAAGTTTATTTTATTTTCGGATTTTTTGGGTTTTGATCTATTTAATCCTGCTATTTCTGAGTTTTGATGGTTCCATGTTGTAGAGAATTTCGTTCTACCCTATTTTGACCTATGGAAGTTCGGATTTGGGCTCCAGATGAAGATTTTATGGAGCTTGGAAGCTTGGGTTCATGGTGTTCTTTTTTTCTGAAATTTGGGGAAGAAGAACAGTGCTTGACTTGACCGCATGACAATTCATGCGGCAAGTGATTTAGCCGCATGACACTTTCAGCCGCAGGGACTGAGTCTCATTCTTAAAACCGCATGAGGCCCTTGCTTCCCAGCCGCATAAGTCTGCCTTCATCCTTGGCCGCATGAATACGAATTGAACCTGACCGCATGAGTCCTCAGTTCCTTCTTGCCGCATGGAGTCCCACTTGCCTTCAGCCGCATATGCGCCTATCTCCTTGAGCCGCATGAACTCTAGTACTTGCGGACCGCATAGGCTTGGTTCCCCGCTAGCCGCATGTGCCCCTACCCCGAGAGCCGCATGAGTCCAATTCATCCTGGCCGCATGGAGCCTTCCTTCCTGCTCGCCGCATGGGAGCTAGTCCTACTCCCAGCCGCATAGGTTCCTGCCCCTTCAGCCGCATATGTACCTTTCACTCTCAGCCGCATAAGCAGCCATGTTGACTTAACCGCATGCGCCTCCTTCTATACCCAGTCGCATGAACTCCACACTTTCGCTGGCCGCATGAGGCCCAACGTCTTGGAGCCGCATGCGCCCTTGCACTTCCAGCTGCATGCGCCCCCCTTGTCTTGGCCGCATGTGATTCAGTGACCCTGGCCGCATGCGCCCTCCTAATTAGGCCGCATGAGTCTACCCTTTCCTGGCCGCATATGACTTAGCCGCATGGCTCTTCTATAGCCCTGAATATTGATATTTTATTAGATATTTTACGTCCATTTTATATCCTTACGCCTTTTGTCGTGAACTTGATAATCATGGATTTGTTTAATATATTTGGAAATGATACCTGAGCATGACACGATAGTAACCCGTAGTGGTGCACTCTTGACAAGTAAACCTGACATGACCTGATAGTGGCCCGCCGTGGCGCACTCCTGACAAGTACACTTGACATGATAACCTGACATGATATATCTTGAGAAGCTGTTGCGACGGCTACCTGACATGACATGACCTGTATAATTACATGGACATCGTGGGCGATTGTGCTTGTACAAATAAACCAGTCCTGTCTTGCATCATGTCTAGGGAGGGAGCTCCTGAGTACCACGGTCAGGAGTACCTATTGAAATGGACTAAGGTTAATAACTAGATTAACACATTAGTCATGAAGAGATTTCCCAGCTACAGGCAATCCCGTTACCTGGGCGCGCCTGGGATCTGTAGCCTGCCGTCGAGTAGGGCACATTTCCAGCACACTGTCATGTGTTGCACCTTTCAAGCTACTTAAGGGTACATGCGTTTTCTGGACGGTGTACCCACCTGAATTCAACCCTAATCTTTCGACCTGGGTAACCTGGATGGTCTGCAGGGCTTGTGGCTGTGGAATAATCTCACTGCATCTTGTTAGTAATTAGGCTTGTGACAACCCTAGTTAGTTAAAGTATCAAGCCGTAGTTCTTGCTTGGCCGTGAAATGATTGGATGGAGTCTAACCAGTCTAGTCTTGTCCTGATCCTGTTCCAGATTATTGAATGACCAGAATGCTTGTATTTATTTTACCGATAAATGGTGAGAAACCAAGCTCCGTTCAGACGAAGGGTTACAACCCCGGTCCTTGTTTGGTTTACGGGTTGTAACCTGGTTATCTGAATAGTTCCATGGTTATCTCGTTGTATATCATCCTGATGTGTTTTCTTTATTTTCCAGTTCTTACTTTATTTATATCTTGTGCTGATTGCTGGTTTTAGTTCCTAAGTGAAGCTTCCTTTGTGGCACTTGCTCTTTCTGGGGTCTGACCCAGCTGGTTTTGTATGGCCAGATTTCGGAGCAGCTCCAGAGGATCTACCGGCCTTCCAGCCAAATGGTGACCACTAGACGAAACCCTGGCAAAGAGTGGGTTTATTTTTGATCTCCCACTTTATTGTAAAAATATTCTTTTGAGGCGTTTAGCCGACGAGCACCTGTTTAGCTCGATTGCACTTTACTTACTGTCTGCCTACGGGCTGTAACATGATTGACAGATCCTAGGGTTGATCATGTATGACTAAACTCTTGCTAGTCCTCACATTTTGTAACGACTAGCTTCATGATCAGCTGAATATGTAATATTTGGGACGCCTTATTATTGTATATTTAATGATCATACATCTTGTAACATTTACTTACTTGCTTGTGATTGAGACACTAGGCTTGTTCATGACCATAGGAGACTGTTAGCTTGTAGTAAACCCTCATGTATCTAGACAGCCGTGACCGTATAGCGAGATGGAATCCATTTCAATATACGTAGCTGGCTATGTCTGCCCCCGCTCTCCAGTATTCTGGTTCTGGGGCGTGACAAATGGTTGTGGGGCATTCCATGTAAGGGGCAATGGCTTCCTTCTGTGCTCTTGATCTTACTGTAAGTAATATATATATATAGTCCTTTATTATGCAAATTTGATATCTCAAACTATGACCACACCTATATGTCTGGATTATTTCCCTGTGTAGTTTGCGATAACATATTCTGTATTAGTTCTATATGGTTTACCTTGATTTAATACAATGGCATTTTTGTTTCCTTGGTTGCTTTTGATAATACTGTGAAGATGGGAGAATTCATGTTTATATACTTCTGATACTTGAAATATATTTTTAGGCATATATTTGTTTCTAGAAAGTCCCCATTCTTATCCATGGGTGTCAAAGATCAAAGAAAGCAATCAGATTTTAGTGTCTACATTTTATTAAATATTATTTATGAAACTTAAATTTATGAATTTAAATATGACCCTTGACAGGGTGGCAAGTTATATTACATCATATAATCTTCTTGATATTCTTCATTCTAGGTTGTTGAAGTCATCACATAGTTTAATTCTTGATTTGAGCTGGAAACTCGAAATAGGTCCACTCAATGGAATTGTCAGTTCAGAAGAATTTTGTATCATCTCCAGAAATGGCATTTGTAGTGGAGGGTGTCGAAGCCAGAGTTTTGAAAAGCCATGGACCTATCAGTTTTCTGAAGGTACTTCTCTCAGTTCTCTCCCTGTAGTTTTGGTTGCTAGTACACCACATACAATTCCAAATGTTATCTAATTGGTCCTAACTTTTTCCTGTGCAACAGGTCTATGATTTAGGTCACATGGTCCTAATGGATTAGCCAAAGGCTTGGAGATGTTGAAGAGGTGGACTAAAGGGACACTATCTGATGCTTTGTATGACACTAAAAATCTGGATCATGTTATGTAAACATTGTAACCAACTGGAGTTTTGTTTGATATAGGATGCATGTTAACAAATATTTTCCATCTTGTTCACTGTAAGCAAGTTGTTACAACTTGGGAATGTGAAAATTTATAATAGTGACCAAAATTCAGTCTTTACATACTAATTTTGCATTTATTTTCATTATTGTCGCTTAATGCAATAGTAGACCAAAGAACCAAAGTATTAGAAGACAAGTAGCTAGTATTGTAGTTGGACATATGGCTCAACATTATATATATATATATACGATTTTTTATATTTTTTTAAATGAAATATAATTTTAACAACGTTTACAACATGTTGTAAATATTGTTTTCACAACGTTTATGAATTATTGCTATTATTGTCAATTACAACGTATTCATAATGTTATCATTGAATATATTACAATATTTATAAAACATTGTTAAAGTCGTAATGGCAACATACTGAACTCATTGCCAAAACTATTATTACAACTTGTTGAAATCGTTGTTAAAATGATAAAACACAACCGAAAAATGTATTTACAACATGTTGTGCAACGTTAGCTTGACGTTGTAAAAATATCTCATACTTTCTACAACTCCTCGAACTGCAACATATTCAAAAACATTGTAAAAAGGTTTTAACAACGTTTATCTAACGTTGTAAAAAGGGGTTTTTGTTGTAGTGTAGCTTGCTCATATTTTGACTATCTCATGCTGCTAATGTAGCTTCAATTTTGCAAGCTTATTTCGTTATCGAGCTTGATCATGACATATTTTATTGGGTGCACCCATTAACTTATTGTCTAATCAAAACCGGTGCATGATAGTCTGATCAACCAATTGCACTTTGGTTCGCTTATCACATATTAATCTACGTGGATGGAGACATAGTAAACTTGCCTTAGAGTCTCATCCGCGACAGCCTTGGCAATTCTCGTTTGAATTATTTTTGCCGCCTATGAACCCCGCAATTTGTACTCAATATATAACACCGTCTTTGAAACCTTGTTGTTCTTGTCTTTTACTTATTTTGGAAAGACAAGGCACTGTACTTGCTAAGATGGACTCAAGGTATCAACTTTGGTTGCCCAATCGGTTAATTATACACAAATGTTGATAGCCACTGACCGACTCATGTGGCTATATCCTCGCCTTTAACTACTCCTCATTTCTCAACCCTAGAATTATTATCGTGTCCTTCCAATTGTTCTTGAGCACTCGAGAATGATTCTAATCATTCACTTAAATCAAACTCTCAATCGAGACGATTAGTCTCCAGTTTTTCTCTAGGAACCACACCTCCCAAATGTCTAAATTATTCTCTTTGATCTACTCAATTCCTTATTACTCTCCAAATTGGATTATCGAAATTTTGCTACCTTCACTGGCAACCCTTATTCAATTCCATAACCATGATATATTTTTGTATATATCGATTGCACAATTTTCTATTGCATGGTGGTGTTGAACGCCGTTTTATCGCCTCCTCCAAAATTTAATTGCATTTTGGTATTGACGAACTCTTCCTATTCCTCAACCCTATCTACCCTATTAATCCTAAATTTCGAGGACGAAATTCTTGTAAGTTGGGTAGGATGTAAAAACCCTATTTTATTTATTTATTTTATTATTTTTTATTAGACTTAAAAAAAATGAATTTATACAATTTATGGTTTTATTTATTTTTTTGATGACCCGGTTTGGCCAATTCAGTCCGAACGGGGCCTGGACCAAATTTAAGCCCAAGGAGATAGGTGGTGTGATCAATGACGACCATGGATGCATATTTTATGGGTGTAAAATATTTCTTAATTTATTTTAAGGTTTGGGGGAATATTTTCTAAATATTAATTTGTGGTACAAAAATTTACGTTTTTATTATTTAATAATGTGTTACAAAAATGGTACATTTTTCTGGGCCCAAATGAGGGTGTGTGGTAAAGTTCACACGTTGGAACAATTTTTATTATTTTATTAATATTAAATTTATTTTTATGAACAATTAATAAATATGTTTATTAAGATGTTATTATTATTTTAAGTTGATTGAATTGATATATATATATATAGGTATGTTTAAATATATTAAATATTGGATAAGTGTCATTTAAATTGTTATTGGATTTTAATAGATTATGTTGTATATATATGGATATATACATATACATATATATAGTTATATATATTTTAAAAGTTATTGAAAAGAAAAGATTAGAAAAAAAAAATCATAAAGGGGTGGTCGGCCCCACCCGACCACCCATACGCATGCAAACAAGAAAAGCAACAGCAATATCAAGTGCCCACCATAAGAAAAGCACCAACAATACCCAAGTGCACCCACCCTACAAAGAAAAGCCGCGATTAGCAGCAACTACATTAGTTCGAAAACCCCCCAAAACCTTATATATATATATATATATATATATATATATATATATATATATATATATATATATATATATATATATACTCGGAAAACCTGATTTTCTTCCTCCACTTTCCTCCTCCTCTCTCCTCCACCTTCGGTCAACTCCTCCCCTCCGCGAGCATAGCAACACCCCGCGACAGCGGCGGTGGAAACGACGACGACGACGACAACAACAACAACAACAGATTCCCACTTTAAGGTAACCCACTTTCCCGATTAATTTTTCTGTCAATTCTACTCCGATTTTCGATCCGTAAATTCGTGTAGAAAGCCCACATGACCCTCTTCGATATCCCCTAGGTGAATTTCGACATGGCCATCCAACTTGCTCAAAAAATCGAGACGAAGTTGGAGAAAAACCACTTTTCTGTAATATTAAAAACTGTTTTGAAACACCAACTTGTCGGCCACTTTTATTTCTGTACAATAGGAGTTTGTAGAAACTAATTGATGGCAGAGAATAACAACATAACCGAGATGGTAACGCACTTTCTGGATTCACTTTTCATCTAGTATGTAGAAAGTTACACGTAGTTAAAGTTCTCAAAAATATGTCAAATTCTGTTTTCAAAAAGTGGAAAAACACCCGATACGGCGTGTGCCCCGACAAACCGGGCGACGTGGTCGCGCACTATACGCATCGAAAGGCGCGTATGGATGTTGTCGACGTGTGGGAACTGACGGAACCCGATTTTGTTGCATGTGCGCGACGAAATCAGTGCGTACCCGTCGAGATACCCCGTATCGACCCTTTGCAAATTAAGTCACAACTTTGTGCACGATCATCATATCGCGATGAAACTCACACCATTAGACTCGAAATATTTTTTTGGTCCTGTGAGCCAAGTTTGTTCCGATTCTGAGACCGTTGATCGGGACGCTATTTTGGCGGGCCCACAATCCCACTCAACGGGCGATTTTCTGCACAGCCCACCGGAATCCAAAATTGGACATACCGTTGGGTTCGTCTCATCAAAACAAATCTGTAGACATGTAGTTTGATGACTTTAGAGACCGTAGATATTGGCACTCATTTCGGTGCAAAGCGGATCCAACGGCGGACATCGTTTTGACCCAAAATTACGAAATAGCCCATGTTCCAGAATTTGACTTTTGGACAGGCATTTTCTAGGCATATCTTTTATTCCAAACTCGTTCATGATGTTTGTTTCAGCATCCGGAGCTTCTTGTGGATTTTGACTTTCGTGTTGACGATTTTGATTGTTGAATTTTGCTGCTTCTCGCACCACCCTCAGGCAAGATACCTTGCCTTATTTACTATTTATAATTAGATACATCTTTATTTAATTATTTACTGCATATTTATTATCTGTTTTTAGTTGGATCCATTACTTGCAATTTTTAGTTCATTATATTTTTGCTTCAGTTATTTTTCTTTCTTGTCTTTTTAAATGCATGTGGGCCTAGTCTTAGTGGACTATCTTTTGTTAGTGAACCTTGGGAGGGTGAAGACAGTTTGATGTATGGGCTACCCAAAACCAAAGGCCGTAGTAACTGCGTACTACGGTAGTCGAGTCGCGAGGGTCACTAGCCTCGAGCTATGTGGACTGATGGATCACGTGGGCCGCTAGCCTCGAGTTATGCCGGCTGATAGTATTGGTACTTGACGTGTGCGTGTTGAGAGTTGTTACCTTGTCCTGGGGGAGTCAGCCTTTACCTGCCCATACATCGAGATGTCTTCTAAATTGCCTACTAGAAATGTTAGGAGACCTTAGCAAATTTCATGTTCCAATCATGGTATGGAAATATGTCACATCGTGGAATAGTAAGTTATCCCTTGTCCTTGTTTGGTTGTAGGGGTAGCCTACTGTTTCGATGATGGGATATTGAGCCGTGTTATGGTTTGGACACTTTTACTTTATCTTTATTCTATGGTGCATTTATATTCAGTTCATATGGCATGTTCTTTCTGTATCTTGTTACGTCCCTCTGAGGACCTGGTTATCTCTCCAGGTGTGTATGCTTCTGTGATATTGTAGGTGTTCTAGTCGAGGCCATGATCTTCTCCATCCTTTCGAAGATGATTGCACTTGGCTAGTTTTGTTATTTCATCTATTCCTCCTTGTACCTTTTACTTGAGATAGTTGGTAGTGGACTTTGTCTCCGCCCAACGTATTGTACAAAGACTTATTGCAGTTGATTATATGATATCTTTTATTCTTCATTTGTGGATGAGATTAGATTACTATTGGTTTACTGCATTTTACAGCTTATGTATACATACGAGTTTCTATATATTGGAGTATACTTCGTATGTATGCAGCTGGCATGGATACGTACCTAGTCCTAAGTATTTTTGTGACTGGGGCGTTACATAAAGAGAGAAGAGAAACGAAAGAATGTTGTGAACGTGGATAAGTACAGTTGTATGTTGCATATTTCTAGGAGGTAATTCCACTCACACCCCCAATCTTTCTTATTTTGCAAACGTTAATCATAAGAATAGGATTAGCTATATGTATACTTATTAAATATGTAAATTTATTTTTATATATGGTCATGTACTATATATTTATAGTTTTTGCTGAATATATAATTAGTTGTAATTAACATATTATATGGGCACAAATAAATTTATACATGTGGAAATGTATATGAAATTATAACAGTATAGCTATAAATATTTTACGGGTACTATGGAAATAGGATCGAGCCAAATGCTATGGTTTATTTAAATATATATTGCTATGTACCTTATATGTATACAAATATTTTTCTCATATGCAAAAATTATGTTTATCTTTATGCGTAGTTTAAATATCCATATTACTACTAGTTTGGGTTTATATAAGTATTTTATATATACATATATAAACTATGTCACTCTCTATACAAACATAATATTGTATATAAGGGATTATGAGCATTTTTCCTTAATGACATAGTAAGGATCTTGTTTACTATACATATTTAAGGAATGAGCGGTAACTCGTTCCTCCTAAGCGAAACTAAAGGATTATGTCTGTACATTTATGGTTTTATGATGCGTGTTTGTCTATCTTGTGTTTTGGTAGATTCCTTGAGGTCTATAGCACCACTAGCAGAGTTCGTAAGGTCAGACTCGTTACCTACAGCTCAGCACGGATTGGACAGACACCAGACAAGTATACCTTGCCGAACTTATGCAGTATTTACATGTTTTCTCTTTCCATGTTATATTTTTCTTCTCATATTGTACCTAGTTATCGTCTATTGCTTTACTTGTTTCCTCGTTACACGTGCACGCAGAATTGTTCTTATTTTTCATTATTGCTTGTCGTATTAGATCTTCGTGTTCTTGTACATTTCTTGAGATTGTCATTGTCCAGTACTACGTCGCTTTGCCATTGATTGACTTGACTTGATATTAATTGATTGACTTAACTTGTGATATTCTATGGATTGGGAGTATCTTTCATTATACTACAGTTTATAGAATTTTACTTGACCTTGTATTCCTTTAGGAAAGGAGATTGACACTAGAATTGGCTATTCTCGATTGGGAGTATCTTATATTGTACTACAATTGAGACATACTATAGATTGGGAGTATCTTGCATTATACTACAATCTATAGATGTTATTCGATTGATTGTTAGCCAAGTCTAGTATTATATTTTCATATGATATGTCATTTCTTAGAAGTTTTTCTTGCACTGTTCTTATCTTCCATACATGTATTTACTGTCATATTAGTAGGCATGTTTTATGTATCTTGCTAGTCCCCCGAGGACCTGATGATCTCTTCAGGTAGTTGATTACACGGAGTTATTTAGCTGATCATGATGGTAGTTGATTACTTCAGATTCAGGTATCTTTCATGATTACATAATTACATCCATTATTTGCATCATGCTTGTTAGCCTAGTTTTATAGACTCATGTTATTTCTTTGGAGTATAATCGGACATATATGCTAGTGGGCTGTAGACCATGAACCATAATGTTCATTCTTGTTTTATATTGTTCTTGTGGATTGATATATAGTTTAACTTACCATATTAGACATGATACCCTATTCTGGACAGCGTATACATATTCGAGTTGGGTGGGTTGGAGTCCACTTGATACGTAGTTGGCTTGCGCACGCACTCGCATCCCGAAAAGCGGGTGCGGGTCGTGACAAGCAGATTGACTCAGGAATACAAGGCATTTAAGATGAAGCCAAATGAGACGATTACTCAGATGTTCATCCGTTTTCTTGACATCGTAAATCCGTTGTCTTCTCTCGGCAAGCAGTACAACAATCACGAAAAGATTCGCAAAGTACTGAGGGGTCTTACAAAGAACTGGAACCCCAAGGCTACATCAATCGTTGAAGGGAACGACCTCATAACAATGTCACTTGAAACACTCATGGAAAAGCTGATGACTCATGAGCTAGACCTGAAAGATTTTGAAGAATCGGCTCCCAAGGAGAAATCAATTGCTCTCAAGGCACAACACAAAAGAATAGTTGAAGAGGAGTCTGAAGACGGTGACTTGGACGGTGAAGAGCAAGCTCTTATGGTAAGAAATTTTAAAAACTTTCTAAAGTTCAATCGTCGAAACAAAAACATCAACAACAACAACAACAATGACGATGAAGAGCAAATATACTATGGATAAAAAAAAAGGACACATCAAGAAGGACTGTCCGTCAGAATTATCGACCAAGAATGGTAACAAATATGAGAAGAGTTACACGAAGAAATCAACTTCCAAAAAATATGCAAACACGAGCATATGGCACGAAAGCGAAGCTAGCGACTCAGAAGGCGACGGCTCTCAAGATGTTGCAAATGTGTGCCTAATTGCATTTGATCAGGTAACTACTAACCCTCTATATGAAGACTTCACTTTTGATGAGCTAGGTGATGCCTTTAGTGACCTTCTAGAAGACCATAGAAAATTGCTAGGTAAATACAAGACTTCTAAGAAGGTACTTAAGGAACACAAACTTAAGATAGAAAGACTGACCTTACTACTAAAAGATGTTAGAGAGAATCAATCCTCTAATGAGACTGGTGAGTTAGCTTCTATCAAGTTACAATTACACGAAGCATCACGCACTCTTAAAGAAAAGGACAAGACCATAGATCAGCTGCAAGAGGACTATCAAATTGAGAAGAAGAAGAGTATTAATGCACTGATTAGGAATGATGCCCTAACAGCTGATTATAATAGATTATTTGACACTTCCAAGAAGTTGGAAATTAGGCTAGAAAAACAGCCGATATCGACTGCTTCCCCTCCTAACACATGTCACTTACCCAAGAGGAACACTTCCCAACCAAAGACTGTTAAACCCAAGAGGTATAGCAATCCTAGACATGCCTTTTATTATAAGTATCCTCTGAAAGCCCATTGGACTGCCAAACAAGTACATAAGACCAACACTTCATCTAACATTTATGCACATGCTAGATGTCACTACTGTGGCACCCCTGGTCATATTTCTTTTGCATATGGAGTTAAAAGATTAGTAGATTTGAATATTTGTACTTGGGTACCAAAAACTTACGTCAGGACCCTATAAGAAAATGGTACCAAGAGTTTCATCTGCAAATTATTTTGTAGGTGGAACATCTAACACATTCTAGAAGCAAGCGAATCCTCGAAAGTGGTTGCTCACGGCATATGACCGATGATGCAACTTTCTTTGCAACACTGTCGAAGAAGAAAGAATGATATGTCTCTTTCGGAAACAACTTGAAAGGATACATTATAGGTAGTGGTAACGTTGCTAAGGCTCCCTATCCTATTATTAAATATGTATGTCTTGTAACATAATTAAAGCATAACCTACTCAGCACAAGTCATTTAGCTGACCATGGTTATGGTATTAATTTTGTTAAAGATAAATGTACTGTAGTTTATAGCTCAACTTGTAGTACTATTTTGAGGGTATTAGGGAAGATAATTAATTGCTATATTTTCTATCTTTTGGAGAATACTAATACTGTAGGTAGATGCCTATACGCCAAAAATGACAAGAGTCAACTATGGCACATGAGGCTAGGTCATGCAAACATGGACACAATTGTGAGATTATCCACAAAGAAATTGATATGAGGCTTACCAGAGATCATTTTCAAGAAAGACATGGTATGCAACAATTGTGAAAAGAACAAAGCTACTAAATAAACTTTTAAGTCGATCAACGCTGTAAGTACTACTTGACCTCTATAATTATTACGTATGGATCTATTTGGACCCAGCAGAGTTGCTAGTCTAAATGGTAAGCTACATGCCTTTGTAATCGTAGATGATTACTCCAGATATACGTGAATATATTTTCTTGCTCATAAGAATGACGCACTTTCAGAATTGGTCAAATTTTGTAAAAAGGTACAAAATGAGAAAGGCTTCATGATCACTTGCATTCGAAGTGATCATAGTAGCAAATTCGAGAATGCTGACTTCGAATAATTTTGTGACACACAGATATTTGCATAAATTTTCTTGCCCTAGGACTCCACAACAAAATGGCATTGTGGAACGTAAGAACAGAACTCTTAGTGAAATGGCTAGAGTTATATTAAACCAGTTTAGCCTACCTAAATATTTTTGGACTAAAGTTGCCAATGCAGCATGCTATGTTCTGAATAGGGTTCTGATTCGACCTAAATAGAAAAAGACTCTCTATGAACTATGGTTCAATAAAACCCCCCATGTTTCTTATTTTAAGATTTTTGGTTACAAATGTTTATTTTGAATACGAAAGACAATTTGGGCAAATTTGACTCGAAAGGCGATGAAGGTATTTTTCTAGGTTATGCGACCAAGAACAAAGGTTACCGAGTCTTCAATAAGAAATCAATGTCAGTTAAAGAATCAATCAATGTCACCTTCGATGAGATAAACATTCAGATGAACAATGATATTGACGATAAGGACAATGGTACACCAAGTAAAGCACCTACTGAAGCGAAACCTGAAACCAGCTACTTGAAGAGTCTGCCAAAGAGAATAAAATTCATGGCTGACCTCCCCAAGGACTTGGTAATAGGTAAGATCACAAAAGGCGTAAGTACTAGTTCCTCAACTAGAGATATAATTTTTAGTGTAGCATTTATTTCACAGTTAGAGCCTAAAAACATAGAAGAAGCTTGCAATGATATTTATTGGATAGATGCTATGCAAGAGAAATTGAACCAATTTAAACGGAATCAAGTTTGGAAACTTGTTCTCAAGCCCATTGATTGTCTGGTAATTGGCACCCGTTAGGTATTCTGAAATAAACTTAATAAGAATGGTTTAGTCACACGTAAAAAGGCTCGACTCGTAGATCAAGGATACAACTAAGAGGAAGGTATCGACTATGATGAGACATATGCCCCAGTTGTACGTTTAGAATTCATTCGCATGTTATGTGCTTTTGCATGTTTTTATGATTTCAAATTTTTTCAAATGGATGTTAAAAATATTTTTTTTAAATGTTTTATAAAAGAAGAAGCTTATGTTGTTCAACCTTCCGGTTTTACTGATTTCAAAAATCCTGATTATGTTTTCAAGTTGAAGAAAACCTTATATAGACTGAAACAAGCCCCTCGTGCTTGGTATGGCCACCTAAGCTCTTTTCTACTTAAAAAATATTTTTCAAAAGGCAAGGTTGATACAATACTTTTTATAAAATCTTTGAATAATAATCTTTTATTAGTACAAATTTATGTCGATGATATTATTTTCGATTCTATTGATGAATCTCTTCGTCAAGATTTTTTTTAAGTGTATGCAGAGTGAGTTTGAGATGAGCATGATGGAAGAGTTGAAGTTCTTCCTTGGACAGCAGATCAAGCAAACCACAAATGGAACGTTATCATTCAAGCCAAGTATACAAAGGATCTGCTGAAGAAGTTTGATCCGGAGTCAACCAAACCGCTTGGAACTTCGATGGCACTAAGCTTGACATAGATGAATAAGGTAAACTAGTCGACACACATAAGTATCAAGGTATGATCGGTAGTTTATTGTATCTAACTACTAGCTTTCCTGATATAATGTTTAATGTTTGCTTATGTGCACGATTCCAAGCAACCCTAAGGAATCACACTTGCACGCTGTTAAGCGTATCTTTTGATACCTTAAGAGCACTTATTTTGTCGGCTTGTGGTATCCAAAAACTATGTCCTTTGACCTAACCGGTTATTCGGATATTGATTTTGCTGGATACAAAGTGGATAGAAAAAGTACTAGCAAAATGTGTCATTTCCTAAGAAAAGCTTTAGTCTCTTGGTTTAGCAAGAAACAAAATGATGTTACATTATCAACTACTGAGGCCGAGTATATCGTCGCAGGATGTTATTATGCACAAATTTTATGGATGAAGCAAACCCTAGAAGACTACAATTGCATTATTCACATATATCCATATTTTGTGACAACATTAGCACGATCAATTTGACTAAGAATCTTGTATGTCACTCACGCACTAAGCATATTGAGATACGACATCACTTTCTTAGAGATCATCAACAAAATGGAGACATTAATTTAGAATAAGTTGGCACAGAACATAAACTAGCTGATATCTTTACTAAATCTTTGGCAAAAGATAGATTCAACTATTTACGTCGAGAATTAGGAATTTTAGATATCAATAATATTAATTAATTTTATTTATTGAATTAATTATAATACGTAGCGATTGTTTTAGAGACAAGCCTACAAAGGATCTGTCTGTCACCAAGACGATAAGGGCTTAAACGAAACGGAACTTATGCATTCCGTGTAGATCTCCGCTAGCTGGGACAGTATCCCTACAGCTAATCTGAGACAATCAATATGTAATAGAAATTAGTTTGTTAAATAATTTTAATTATATTAATTAAGATTTAAAATTAATAATTTTTGAATTAAAAAGTTCAAAGGATTTTGATAAATTGGCATAAGTGGATATTATTTTGGTGTAAAATAGCCAAAATAGAGTTCAATAGAGTTCTGGACGAGTTCGGCCTATTGGCTAATTTACAACCGACCCAATGGGCCCCACTTCTCCTATTTATCACCCCTAGTTTAATTTTTCCTCCCTATTTACTTGGATTTTCGTCTCCAAACTTCGAATTCAGGATCCCGGGTTCATTCTCTACATCATACTCAATTTCACGAAGGTATAATCTCTATTTTCCTTCCGTCTCCTATTTTAATTTCTAGAACTTTTCTTTGCAATGGCTCCTAAGTTCTTTAGAAAGAGAAAGAAGAGTGATGAAGGATCATCATCCTCTCAACAACCTTCAATTTTCTCTCCAGTCCAACCGGACGACGGATCATTTTGCGGTTTCTCATTCGCAATGCTAAACCAATCCTGTAACCCCTCTTCCCGAATTTTTAAAATTTTATTTTGTTCATTCTATTATTTTTCTTGTTTTTGAAATAAATTCTCCTTAAAACGTATAAACATTATTTTGCTACTAATTTTATTTCGACAACTAGTTAAAATTAATAGTTTGAAAATATTATTTAGTTTTTAATAAAAAATAATATTATTCTTGACTTTCGTTATGAATTTCAAAAGATGGTTGGTTATTAATTTTAAACTTTCAAAAACTTGTTTCGAAGGTAGTTTTGAAACCGTAAATAATTGTATGAGATTTGATTAATAAAAATATGTTGTAAACTGATATTGTTATATTTAAATTACAATGATAACTATTTATTTGAATTAAGATTTGATTTGTAGCATTGACTTAGATAACAAAAGAAAGGGGGAGGGTTATAAAAACCCAAAAGAATAAGGGTTTTAGTGCAAATAGAACTATTCAAATTTCCTTTGCTAGCCGAATACTCAAATCGATTTTGGTTTAGTATCTCATGGTATTCCAAAAGTGGGTCAGCCTTCAAATGTTCTATTTGTTCTTTCTAAGATTATCCTATGTATTTGCAACGCGTACACCAGTTCATTGATTTTTGTGTTAATACTTGATATTTTTTGGAACTTAGTTAATTATGAATGCTGAAAGTATCACTTTGCCTACGAAAAATTATATTGGTAATGAATTGATTTAGGAGATCCTTTTGATACATATTTAGGATGTACTCTTTAAAATCTTGGCTACTTAATCTGTTGTTAATTTGCAAACAAAATAATCAGCTTGCACTTCAATTTTATTGGTTAGTTTATTGTGGCTCTTAACTTTATGTTGTTATAGATATTGCCCCATTGTACATATCATTAAGCTAGCGGGACGTATTGCATCTTCTGTTACTATATACTGCTAAAGAGTCCCCGCATTCACATCTGAATCAAATTTGAATTTGATCTCTTCTAGTCCACCTAGGATTAACACCAATCCAAATCCCTGTATATAAAAAGAGGCATCAATAGACCCATCTCTTCCCTTCAAACCCTACGAAAACCTATTCTCTTCGACTCAACAGAACTCCCTAACCCTGCGGCTCGGAGCCAAGCCACCAACCCCAGTCCTTCTCCCCGTTCTCCTTCTGTCTCCCTCCTGACCCCTGGTCTACCGCCGACGGATTAGTACCCAGCCACCCACTGGCGTACACCACCGGATGCCACGACCACCACCTAATCCATCATCACCACCATCATCGACATCATAACACCCGCCAAACCCACACACTCACTCGGCCTCACCCACCGCCACCTCCAGCCACCGTAGCTGATCAATCGAGCCACTCACCACCGCACACCCGCAAACCACCACTATGGGTGCCACCCCGTCCCCTCTTCTCTGCCAGCGAGCCAGCAGCCAATTATTACCAACAACTCTGGCGACTGAACCAACGTACCTGACCAACGGAGCCGTCGGAGTCCTCCTCACCACTAGATCCCAACGGACTGTTGCCTCCAGCAGCGCCATGACGCGACCATCCAGCACCGCCATCATCGTCTGCTCCTCCGCCCGACTTCATCCTCGATCGACCACGCCCCCCGAATCTAACCGATCGGTAGCCTCTCCACCGTACTTAAGCGCCCGTCGTCTGCGATTCGGCATTCCTCCGCGCGACCGGTCAGCCATTGAACCCCTCTGCAGTGGCCCAGATCTGACCCACGGTCGTCTCGCCGAGCTCTCAGGTGCGAGTGTCATGAGCCGCGAGCTCCGCCTCGCGAGAGCCAACAGCACCCGTCCGCCTCCTCTCCGCCCGGTGAACTCCCGTCGCGAGGCGGTGAGCAACCGTAGCGCCGCCAACGACCGGCCAGCTCGTGCATCGACGCCGTGCTCTGCTCGAGCCCAACTCCTGGTGAGTTCTTCTCCCTTACTATTTCCTTTCCTTTCCTTTAATTCCCTTTTCTTTTGACTTTTTCTCTCTATCCAGAGCAGAAAGTTGTGTTAAGAGGAATAATAGGTCGGGTATGGGTATACTCAGCGGGCCAGTAGCAGTGGGCTTTGGGATTTATGGTTATTTTACTTTTGTAATATATGTTGGGCTGGTAAATAGCAAAATACTATGGATTTTGTTACCATTATTATTATTATTATTATTAAAGGATAAAAAACAGCAACATTTACTTTAGGTTTTTAATGGTTGTGGGCCGAAGGGAATGGTAAGGAAGTGGACTACTAATGGGTTAGAGTTAATTGGGCTGGATATTTAATTGTTAGGGTTTGTTAATGAGTTTTTGTGAAATATACATTTCTAAAAAATATATATAAATATACATTGTGCTATAAGTATTAATATTTTAGTAAGAAATATATAAATAGTTTTTCAAGTTATTTTGTAACAAAAGATTTTATTAGGCTAGCTGTTTTCAAATTGGTTTCGAAACCCTAAATATATTATTTTAGGGTATTTTTATCTACAACTTTTTGGTTTAAAATGGTATTTTAACAAAATTTAGGTTTTAACTCTAAAAGGGTTTTCTACGATTTTCAAGTATCTATCTTAAATATTTTTACTAAATGTTTTGATATTTACTTATTAACTATAAAAAATATATTATTATTGTAATTATTTTATATTTAATTAAAACTATAAATTTTGATTTATAAAAAGATTAAGTTTGGGTCTGAGGGTAGGATTCTCATACTAGTAATATCACATACACATGTATATAGATGTATATTGCTATAAGTAGCTTTATTATTACTGGAAATTGCTGAGAAACCCAATTTCGGGGTGGGCTTTTATGAAATGCCCACCCGCTGGATAAGTTTTATGAAATACCCAGAATTAAGTATTTTCACGTTAAATATTCCAAGATTCCCTTTTAGATGCCACCCGCTAGAAACTGCTATTTTTATAATACCGAAACTACCCCTCCGCGCGAATTGGTCATCTATATGTATTTGAATTCAAAAAACTCAGATCTGGATTGCGATTTTCGTCTTCTTCTTCTTCACGAGAAATCTGAATTCTATTGCTCTCATATTCAGCAGAGATCGCAAAGATCGTTCGTAGTTCGGTGTGTTTTTCTTCAGTCGAACTCAGATCATCGCTCGTCATCATCATCACCATCATCATCATCTTCATCGTGGAGACATTTGAACTCAGATCTTCAATTGTGGAGAGAAGATCTTTCTTCTTCTTTTCCATAAGAATTATCATCGCTTTGAAAGAAGAACGAAACTCTTTATTCCTGAAAAAACTAAATTATACGTTTTAACACTGGAAATGACCATTCTCCGTCTTAATTAGGACGGAGAATGGCATTCTCCGTCTTAATTAGGACGGAGAATGCCATTCTCCGTTTTATTTAAGACGGAGAATGCCATTCTTCGTCCTAATTAACACGGAGAATGACATTCTCCGTTTCCGTCTTAATTAGGACCGAGAATGGCATTCTCCGTCTTAATTAGGACGGAGAATGCCATTCTCCGTTTTATTTAAGACGGAGAATGCCATTCTCCGTCCTAATTAACACGGAGAATGACATTCTCCGTTTCCGTCTTAATTAGGACCGAGAATGTCATTCTCCGTCTTAATTAGGACGGAGAATGGCATTCTCCGTTTTATTTAAGACGGAGAATGGCATTCTCCGTCCTAATTAACACGGAGAATGGCATTCTCCGTGTTTCTAACACGGAGAATGGTCATTCTCCTGCGTTTTAACACTAGAATGACCATTCTCCGTGATAAATTACACGGAGAATGGCATTCTCCGTCCTAATTAAGACGGAGAATGGTCATTCTCCGTTTAATTTAGCACGGAGAATGGCCATTCTCCGTCTTAATTAGGACGGAGAATGCCATTCTCCGTTTTATTTAACACGGAGAATGACATTCTCCGTTTCATTTAACACGGAGAATGGCATTCTCCGTGTTTCTAACACGGAGAATGGTCATTCTCCTGCGTTTTAACACTGGAATGACCATTCTCCGTGTAAATTAAGACGGAGAATGTCATTCTCCGTCCTAATTAAGACGGAGAATGGTCATTCTCCGTGTAAATTAAGACGGAGAATGCCATTCTCCTGCATTTTATGGTTAGCTGAAACTTTGGAGGGCCATAACTTTTGACTAGGAGGTCGAAACGAGGTCCCGTTTGTCGCAAAATGAGTGTATCGTCGAGGAGACTGAAAGTAACAGTTTTATAGTTAGACGGCCTTCCGAAATTTTGGATTCGCAAAAAAATGATGTTTGGACCTCCGTTTTAGCACTTTTGTCGTTCGTCCCGGTCTTTCCGAAATTTTTCGACGAGTTTTTGAAGATTTTTGAGGAGAAAACCTAGATTCGAAAGTGAGCAGCGTATGGAAGAAGATGGAGTATTGAAACGTTTTTTTAAGAGCAGTTTTGTGGGTGTTTCCAATAAATTAAAAGGAAGGGCAAAAGGGTCATTTGGAACCCGCTTTGGATAAGTTTCTCTAATTCTGGGCACGCGATAAAAGTTTTTTTAGCGGTGGGTTTTACATAAAACTTTTTTAGTTTTTGGGCATTTCATAAATCTTCCCTTATTATTATTATGGTTTTTAGTAATTTTGTTATTATATATATATATATATATATATATATATATATATATATATATATATATATATATATATATATATATATATATATATATATATATAAGTTATAATTGTAAACAGAATATTAATATTGATTATAGGGATCTAGATTTTTAATAAATATGTTTGGGCTCTTTATAAAAAGTATATTTTTGGGTTTGATATTTGGGGCTTAACATCTATAAATATATTTCTAGTTTTAGGTAAGGAATCTTTTCTAAATTAGATTTTATTAATTATAGAAGCATATCTATATGGGTTTAGCTTAACTAAAATTTATGTTTTGGTCAAAGTGATCTTTGTGCCTTCAAGCTTTAATGGGTTATATATACAAAAATGGGTTTCTAAATAGTTATAATTATATATGTATAATGTTCTTTCAATTATAAATTTTTGATCACGGCTAATCGTATCCCTGTTTTATTGCAATTTTGAACTCCTTCACATCGACCCTTAGCCAATTGGACCATTCTGGACCCAACGGGATTATTGGTTTCACCACCCCAAGCGAGAATATTTCTGATATTTCATATATTTGATAACTTCTATGATTCGTATATTTAGTATTGTCTTACATCGATTTTTTGTTTGATTCTCGATACGATGGTTACATGATTTAGTAGTTTATGGATTTTTTTTACATGTTATTTTTTATGACTAATGTATTACCTAGTTTATGACCTGTTTGAATCCATTAGTACTAGTCGGATGTAGAAATACTTTAGTAGACATGTGAACTACCCAAAAATATTCCATTGGTCTTACGTGGAGAATAGCAGCCGCGCACGACACGTGCGGTTGGCCAAATTTATTCCTTAGCCGTTCACATGACGAAAGTGTTATTTCAACTCACTAGTTAGATGCAGTCTTGCTATATATTACTGTTTCTATTTCAGTTATTTATTACTGTTCATGTTACTTCCTTTTCATTATTACCATGCTCTCCTGCTCTTACTCAAATGTTTCATACCATGATTCTCTGTTTATACATCCATCATGTATTTCATTACTATTTAATATTTTGTAGACTTTGTCAATTATTGGAACTACTGTTAGAAATGTACTCGTTTCATTCCTGACTGGAAACCAAATTTTTTAGATTAGTCGAGGCTACTCTTTGCTTTGGATCTTTGAGGAGATACGGGTGTACTTGAAGGCCAAAACCTAGAGACTAGTTAGATAGTTTAAATTTGTTGTATTAGATTTTGTGAGACTTTGTATTTGATTAAATGTAAACTTTGCATATTGTAAATACTTTAGTTATTGTGAATGAGCAAATAAAGATATATTTTATAAGCATCTGTTTAATTGCAGGCTAGACATCATACTACCGCTGACATTGTGGCGTAGACTGGACTTGCGCACGCACTTGCATCCCTAAAAGTGGGTGCGGGTCATGACAAATCTATAGAATGGTTTAGTGACTTTTATGACCGCACCGTCTGTGCCGGTGCCCCGATAAATTTCAATAATTTTTTGGACCATCTCACAGCTTTTCAGCTTATACAACTCAATGACTTAGTAGTAACTTCGTTTCCTATCTTTCTCAATGCTATTAGGTTATTTTACTGCAATTTGACTTATGACTTTGGTGTTATTTCTTTCCGTGTCGGAGGAATTGATATTAAATTTGATGCGAACGATTTAGCGGCAATCCTTCACGTACCCAATAAAGTAGAAGTGCTAACCGACCTCTCCAAATTTACTTTCTTTCTGACATGTCTTTGAACACGTTCAAAAGCTTCTATTTGCCATCTCAGACCTTGTCCTATCGGCAAACTTAAGGCAAAAAACTTAAGTTTGTATTTCTACAATCTTTGTAGAATCACCTTCTCTGCTACCCTTCCAAAGCAGACTTCTACAGATGATATCACTGCTCTTGAGTTATCTGCCATCTACCATATTCACTTTGGGATTACCTTTTCATTCCAAAAGACTATGACCGAGATGATGGTATGTGCTCACATGAACAAGAGAAAATTTGTTTACGCGACGTACTTGCCACTTGTCTTTCGGCACTTTGATATTGACTTAGATGAGTGCAACGTCCTTGCTGAACCTGCACATCTTAGTGCAGCTAGGCATTCTAAGATTTTTGTTACTCCTGTTGCTCCACCTCCTGCTCTAGCACCTACCACCCCAGCCACTGCTGCTCCACCCACTAATTATCTACAGATTATTGAGGGTCTCCACCATATGATGAGAGATCACATGCAGTTGACCCAAATTCTACATCAGGCTACTCTTGATCGAGTTAGTGCTTTAGAGACTCATTGGACTGAATGGTTGAGAGATTATATGAGTACCGTAATGTCATTCGCACTCAGGCAATCTCTAACACACTAGCTGATCTCTATTTTGCTCAGTCCCATCAGCCTGGCGGTCCTGGCTTCTTTCCCAGAGATCCTACATTTTCTGGCTACAATATCGAGGATCAGGAAGTATGCCAGTACTTCAATCCTGCTGGCACATATGACTGGTTCAGATATTCTGGTGAGCCTGCTTACACTTCTGGTGGTGATGACGATGCTGTTGATCATGACGTAGGCGATGATTGATGATATCTAGATGTTATTGTCTTTAGTCTAGATATTATGTTTAGTAGATTTTCTATCTATTGTCATCATGTCTTAGAAATGTCTTACATTCTAAGAACATGTAGTATCAGTTTATACAGTTTTATTTACTGGTTATTTGTATGGATTAGAACTCTTTTAGTTTTATCAGTACTAAGTGATTGTTTTCTTTATGAAAGCTAGTAGTTGTTTATTTCTTTTGGCAATATGCACATATTTTATACTTAGTAGTTTATCTTAAATACAGTTCCTTACATATCACTGCTCTGTGACATATCTGCTTTATTGTTATTATCTCTTCACGTTTGTCTTTTTGCACGCATAAATTGCGGGGGACCATTTTGGCAAATGACAACGGGGGAGAAATATAATACTTGTCAAAAGGAGATATTACAACTACAACTTTGAAGAATTGATCAAGATGTTATATCGGTCAATGTTTATCAATTGTCAAAATTGGGGAGATTGTTGCTCATTGGTCATGGTCGAACCGATTTTGATAATTATCTAAACTCGGACTCGATGTAAGGGATACTCACAATGGACTACGACAATCAGTACTGCTACCGTTCGAGATTTGCACAGTCGTTGCGTATGTCTTTATTTTCTTTCTCAAATATATTTTTTACTATTTTATTGAGTCTAGAAAAAATTTAAACTGTGTCGTACTAGCAAATAGGCTTAACCTAAAAATGTTTTTCAAACTATCCAGTTTACAAATAAAACTGTTTTAAACAAACCAAAAAACTCCTATCTAAAAAATAGTCCAAAGAGCCCAAAACCAAGTTTTAGAACCTGGATCTGACGTAACAGTCATATCAGAGTTCGGACAGAGTTCGGCCTGAACTCGGCCCGAACTCGGGTACCCTGATTTGGTAAACCCTGTAAAGCCGTTCTTCCTGCAAACTCGGCTGTAACAGTCGAATTTTCGAACGTTTGGCATCCAATTTTGGCCAAAACTCGGTTTTCAGTAATCCTAT
This sequence comes from Iris pallida, assembly GCA_029216955.1. Classification (NCBI taxonomy): domain Eukaryota; kingdom Viridiplantae; phylum Streptophyta; class Magnoliopsida; order Asparagales; family Iridaceae; genus Iris; species Iris pallida. The sequence goes on from JANAVB010021198.1 coordinate 3,595,289, forward strand.
AAATAGAGAAGAGTTTTTCATTCTAAATCACTCATTCACTTTTTATCTTCTCTTCTCTTAGGTCTCTAAACTATTTGAAACTTTCATTTTCAAATCCCAAGCCTGTTTTACAACCTCTAATCTACTTGCCAGTATGGTACGGTCTAGAAGTTTCAGAAAGTTATAATCCGAGGCTTGATCAAGAAGTTCACACTTCACAATTGAAGTCGGTAGAGCACTTCGGATCTAAGCTCGGTGTTATAAAGAACGACAAGCGCTCGGTTTAAAGCTTGTGTTTCCAATAGTGGATTTCAACTCGGAGCAAGAGTCCTCCGGCCTGGACTAGTCCTCACAAGAGGGAAGCTAGGATATATCGCTGTATTTGAGTTTGCTCTCTGTCCCTCTTATTTACTGCTTATATATATGTGACATAGCCACTACGACACGATAGTGATATAGTAGTGCTTAATTTTTAACTACTAATATTCCGCTGCACACTCTATTCACCCCCCTCTTGAGTATATAATGCTACATATCGGTCCTACACAACTTCTAAACAAATTAATAATTAACTAACTATTCATGTAAACCCTCAAATTTTTTATTATATATTTGGCCTAAATAGCAATTTTTAGGGTTTATATTTTTTATATAAATAGATAAATATTGTGTAGAAACATATTTGTCTGGGAATATGTTTAATTTGAAATTATAAAAAATATTTTTATGGATTTTTATATGTATAAATTTTTTATTTATAAAGACTAAATTATATATAATTTTTTTAATTTTTTAAAATAAAAATTATATAGGAATATATTTTTAAATTGTTTAAAAATAATTTTCTAGATTAAATATGATATTTGTACATCAAGTATATATATGTATACATATTTGATGATAACAAAACAAGAAATAAGAATTAGCTAGTCATTTGAAACTCTCGTATAAAGTGTCAACCATCCTTTCCTTGTATATAAAAATTAGTTAGTAATAAATACACTAACAAAGCCAACCCACCATTATCATTTGTTAATAAAATATATATAATAATAACATATAGGATTTATCCTTTCCTACCATACAATTCTGATTATAGAGGTGCGGCCACCCTACTTGATAAGGCAGTAGATCCCTTCTTCTTATTGAATATATATATATATATATATTTATATATATATATATATATATATATATATATATATATATATATATATATATATATATATATATATATAATATATATATATATATATATAAATAAAATTATATATATATATATATATAATATATATATATATATATATATATATATATATATATATATATATATATATATATATATATATATATATATATATAGGAATAATATTTTAAAATATTTGTTTATACGAATAGCTATATCGGATTAAGGCTATTCATATTATACCATCATTTTAAACAACATTCCTACTCGTATCCAATCTAAAGACTTCCTTTACATCTTTATCTCACAAACCTTTGGATACTCTCTTATCCAACCCCATAGTTATATATATGCAAGAGCCAACCACACCTCTATCTCTACGTATATATAAAATCTTTAATATGTGTATTCATAGCAAGATTCATGCATATCATCTAAAAAAAGATTATTTAATTAAATTTTTACCATATCCAACAGAAACCTAACAAATTCATCTTATCATCTTATATTTTTTTCATCCTCTCTCTCTCTCTCTCTCTCTATATATATATATATATATATATATATATATATACATATATATATATATATATATATACAGAAAAATGCTCCATGCGCTCTCCAGCTCCGAACTCCCCCCCCCCCGCTGAGGGTATTCCCTCCGGCCCCGCCTAGGCCGGCGGTTGCCCGCCCGGTCTTCCACCCTCCTTTCTCTCTCCTCGCATGGCAGCCCTCCACCGGGTCCGGCGAGGCGACCCTCCTCCCGACCTCCTTGCTGTCCTCGGACCGCAGCCCCCGCCGCGACCGCCTTCCCCTCGCCAGGATCCGTTTCCCCCCGTCACCTTCGTATCCTCGGGCCTCCCCCAGTCGCCCTCCCCCTTGGAGGTCGTGGCCCGCCCCCTCCAAGTGCCCTCACAGCCCTCCGCTTCTCCTCTCGCCGCCCTAGCCGGGGTGCATCCCGTCTCCGACCAGCTCCGGTGCGTCGGGCGACGCTCCCCCCGCCGCCTCCTCCTCTCCGAGGGTAGCTGCAACCCCCAGCCTGCTCTCCTCCCGGCCCTCCTCGGGATTGGAGTTCGAGGGAAAGTTCCAAAGTTTGAATTCGAATTTTGAAATTCTCGCTCATTCTCCTTGCGGTACGTTCTCGACGCCAGGGGTCGCGCAACTATGCGCCCCTATGCGCGTGGGCGCATATGTCCGCCCTTCTGTGGGCGCATATGGGGGCCCTCCCCCCGTGGGCGCATATGTAACACCCATATCTCGGAATACGTATTTTTGATCAAGCCTGCATGTATCTTGGACCTTTATTTTATTTTCTCAGATTCTGGCATGTAATTGTATTTTGGCTCGACTTGTGGAATTTTGGTTTTTTTCGTAAAATGGGTTTTGGCATGACTTGGTTTTATTTTGTGGAGGAGAATTGGTTTAGTTTGGTTCGATTTAGTTTGGTTTAATATGCATGGAACACTTTAACCTACACTCCACCCTCAACACAACACACCCACCCTCATTAAAACTCCACCTACTTTTCTCTCTCCTCCATAATTCTTTCATTTATTTTTCCATCTTCTTCTTCTTCCTTCTTCTACACAACACCATCACCCATAGGCAAGTGCACCTTGCCACCACATGAGAACCACTTTTTATTTGTCCATTAGCTAGATTAGGCCATGGTGATCAATATTAGAACTTGACATTTTGTGATTTGGAGTCTCCATTGTTCTAGATCTAAGTTTCTTTATTTTCGGATTTACATGGTTTTGATCTATTTTGGTTAGATTTTTGTGGGTTTTGATGCTTCCATGTGGAAGAGAATTCAATTTTACTCAAGTTAGACCTTTGAAAATCTAGATTTGGCTTTGATTTGACAAAGATATGAAGAATTGAAGTTTTGGAGTTCTTCTCGGGTTGGAGGAGCAGACCTCTCGGCCTGCGCTCTTTAGCGCAAGGCCGATTGCGCAGCTCACCCTTTGGTGAACTGCGCATCCCCTCGGCCAGCGCATTGCGCTGAGCTGAACTGCGCTGGCGCTTCTTAGCCCAGCGTTCCCTTTCCCCTTGCGCGCATGGCTCTTGCGCAGTCCACTTCTGCGCAATCCATCCATGCGCCATCCATTCCTGCGCAACCTGATCCAGCGTAATCCATCCATGCGCCATCCATTCCTGTGCAACCTAATCCAGCGCAATCCATCTGCTGTGCCATCCACCCCTGCGCAGTTGGTACCCTGCGCAGCTCACCCCTGCGCAGTTGGCCCCTGGAGCACTTGACACCTGCGCAACCCGACCCCAGGGACCCTTGCGCAATCTGTTCAATCATAGAGATTTGGTTTTATTTTCCTTAAGCTTGGCTCTTCTATAGCCCTGTATATTGATATTTTATTAGATATTTTACGCCTATTTTATATCCTTATGCCTTTTGTCATGAACTTGATTTTACTTAATATGTTTGGAATGACTATTATACATGGCATGGTATGACAAGGAACTAGCATAACACGATAGTGACCCGTAGTGGTGTACTCCTGACATGACCAACCTGACATGATAGTGGCCCATCGTGGCGCACTCCTGACAAGTACCCTGACATGATTTATCTTGATAACTTGATAGTGGCCCGTGGCGGCGCACTCCTGACTTGACTTGTAACTTGTAACTTGAGTCGTATAATCAACTTGACACCGTGGGTGTTCCTGCTTGCTTGCTTGTGCAATTCACTTGTCTTGTCTTGCATCATGTCTAGGACGTGACTCCCTGGTTTCCCACGGTCAGGGATTCGCACTGAACATGGATTAGGCTAATAATTAGATCTAACTATAGTTCATGGAGAATTTCCAGTCACAGGCAATCTTGTTATCTGGGCGCTCTTAATTGGACTTGTAGCTTGCCGACGAGTAGAGCACATTTCCAGCGCACTGTCATGTGTTGCACCCTCTAAGTCACCTAAGGGTATATCGTCTCCGGGGCGATGTACCCAACCATACTCTCAACCCGTGGAAGGATAACTGGATGGTCTGCAGGGCTTGGGACTGGAAAATTCTCACTTGCATCTTGTTAGTAATTAGGCTTGTGATAACCCTAGTTAGTTAAAGTAGTAAGCCGTAGTAATTGCTTGGCCGCTTGTGAATGGATGATGTCTAGCCCTGTCTAAGTCTTGTCTAGTCCCTGTGCCCTGGTACCCCTGAACATGATTGTTTTACTTGCTTCAACAATAATTGGGTAGAGACAAGGAGCTATTCAGGCGAAAGGTTACAACCCCGGTCCTTGTTTGGTTTACGGGTTGTAACCTGGTTTCCCGAATGGTTCCACGTCCCTAGTCGTTTATTATCCTGACGTGCTCCTTATTACTTGTACTTTTCTTTTATTTTCTTATGTTCTGATATGCTGGCTTTTGTTCTTATTTCGTGGCCTCCTTTGTGGCACTTGCTCTTTCTGGGGTTTGACCCAGCTGGTTTTGTGTGGCCAGATTTCAGAGCAGCACCCGAGGATCTACCGAACCTCCAGCCCGATGGTGGCGACTAGAAGGAACCCGGGCTACGAGTGGGTTTTCTATTTTGTTTCGCTCACTCTATTGTAAAATTATTCTTTTGAGGCGTTTAGCCGACGAGCACCTGTTAGCTCGATGCACTTTTACTTACTGTCTGCCTACGGGCTGTAAATATGATTAACAAATCCTAGGGTTGATCATGTATGACTTAACTCTTGCTAGTCCTAGCATTTTGTACGACTAGCTTCATGATCAGCTGATATGTAATATTTGGGATGCCTTTTATTGTATATTTGGTGGTCAAACATCTTGTAATTATATTATTTGCTTGAGATTGAGACAGTAGGCTTGACCTTAAGAGACTGTTGGCTTGTAGTAAACCCTCATATCTAGACAGCCGTGACCGTATAGTTGAGATGTATTCTATTTCAATATACGTAGCTGGCTATGTTCGCCCCCGCTCTCCAGTATTCTGGTTCTGGGGCGTGACATGGTTTAAGTGGTGGCCCATGCAGGTCTTGTCAATCAAGAAATATGAGGGTTTACCGAATAGATGTCTCAATCAGTATTCGCCCTTGATCTCCGCCTGTATTTTTAAATCCCTGGAATTCTTGCCCTGATTACATGCTTGTATCGTTGATCTGTCCTGGTCCTTCCTTATTGTTTTCCCTGTGTCGTCTTCTTCAGCGACACTGTACCTGACCCCGCCAATCAGCAAGGTGGAGCACCTCCCGTGGACCAGCAGCAACCTGGAGATCAAGTCCAGCATTCCGGGGTTGCCTCCCGAGTTATACCTTCTCGAGGAGAGACCCCAGTTCAGCCTGCTGAGCCGGATGATGGCACCTTGGTAGGTCTCATTAGGGCCTTGATAACTTCTCAAGATCGCAGAGGAGACGCCTTGCACCAGACTGTGGCAGATGCTTTGACCAGAGGCGGTCACCCAGGGAACAGCGCGGCCAACAGCTTCAAGCGCCTGAACCCTCCCTTCTTCGACGGCAGCGAGGATGCGGTTGCCGCGGACGCTTGGCTTCAGGATACCGAGGTGGTTCTGGAAGCAGCTAGGACACCTGAGAATGAGAAGGTGGCGGTGGTACGCCTGTAGTTGCTGGACTTAGCTCGCAGTTGGTGGGCGACGCAGGCCATGGGATTAGTGGCACCCATTGCTTGGGCGGTATTTAGAGAGAGATTCCAGATGAAGTATTTCGATGCTGTGGCTCAGTACGACCTGCAGACCAGATTTACCAACTTGAAGCAAGGAGACAGAACAGTCGATGGCTATGCGACTGAGTTTTCTAGGCTCAGTAGGTTTGCCCCCACCTTGGTGGCGACCGAGTTTGATAGGGCCCAGCGGTTCCAGCAGGGACTGCATTTGGAGATCTTGTTGGCAGTCGAGCAGTTCGAGCACCAGACATTCGATGTGGTATTGAGGGCAGCTAGGAGACATGAGTACACCTCCCAGCGGATCATGGATAGGACCGGAGGCAGGAAGCGGTCCCACAGTCAGATGCACCAATCATCAGCTCCAGCCCCAGCAGCTAGAAGTTTGACCATTGGAACTCCGAGGTGGGCGGCCTCAGTGACGTCGGTTCAGCATTCAACCCCGACGTACCCGCAGCAGCAGAAGCAGAAGCAGACTTCCGCGATGGGATGTTCTCATTGTGGGAAGCCGGGCCATGTGGTGGCAGATTGTCGTAGGGTGCAAGGATTGTGCCTAGCTTGTGGAGCGGCAGATCACAAGATAGGAGCCTGCCCGAATAGGGGTAGTTCTTCCTCTTCCAACCTAACCAGTCCATCGGTTAGGGGACCAGTACCTGTGCAGCAGCAGCAGTACCCGAGGCCATTGTTGCCTCAGGCCCAGGCATTCCAGCAGCAGTGTGCCCAGGCTCCAGTGCAGAGCAGGCAGAGAGATTTCCAGCAGAGGGGACCCACGGCTAGAGGTCAGGCCATGATGATGGCTATGGAAGAAGAAGTTGCACCAGGTGAGGTAGTGGCAGGTACTATTCTCGTCAACTCCTCTTCAGCATTGGTATTATTTGATTCTGGTGCATCGCATTCATTCATGTCTGCACGATTCGCGACACGGATAGGATTGGAGCCCAAATCATTATCAGTGAGGCTCAATATACTTACTGGTAATGGTCTTGTGGGAGTAGATCGAGTGTTTTCCTCGTGTCGGATCGTAGTTAGCGGTAGAGAGTTCCCCGCTAGATTTATAGAATTCCCTATGGTAGACTATGATGTAGTCCTAGGCATGGATTGGTTGAGGAACCAGTATGCTAGGATAGACTGCCATGTTGGCAGAGTTGTTTTCAGCATTCCAGGAGAGCCAGAGTTTTCCTTTTCCAGAGGCGCGGTGGAGCCATCTTCTCCAGTATTGCGGATGGCAGTAGCAGCAGTGCAGTTGCCCCGGATAGTTGAAGAATTTCCAGATATTTTTCCAGAGGAGCTTCCAGGAATGCCGCCAGAGCGGGAGATCGAGTTCACTATAGACTTGATCCCCGGAACAGCACCAGTATCAGAGCGAGTCTACAGAATGGCGCCTTCAGAGTTGGAGATTTTGTACAAGATGATTGAAAAACTCAGGACCAAGGGATTCATTCATGCAAGTGGATCGCCTTGGGGAGCCCCGATGCTTCTTATAAAAAAGAAGGATGGTACGTCCAGGTTATGTATAGATTATCGTACCTTGAACTCAGTAACAATCAAGAACAGATACCCTCTCCCGAGGATAGATGACTTGTTTGATCAACTCAAAGGGGTTTTAGTGTTCTCGAAGATAGACTTGCGGTCAGGATACCACCAGATCAGAGTTAGAGAGCAGGACATCCCGAAGACAGCGTTTAGATCGAGGTATGGACATTGGGAGTTCCTTGTTATGCCCTTTGGAGCGACCAATACGCTAGCCGTATTCATGGACCTCATGAATCGCATTTTTATGCCTTACCTGGATCAGTTCATGATCGTGTTCCTAGATGATATCCTGGTCTACAGTAAGAGCGAAGCAGAGCATGAGCAGCATCTCAGAATCGTCCTTCAGACGCTTAGGGAGCACCAGTTGTACGCCAAGTTCAGTAAATGCGAGTTCTGGCTCGATCACATTTCGTACTTGGGTCACATCATTACTCGAGGAGGAGTGGAAGTGGATCCCCAGAAGATTGTGGCTATCAAGTCTTGGCCAGTACCCAGCTCAGTGACAGAAGTTCGCAGCTTCCTTGGATTGGCCGGCTACTACCGACGATTTGTTTTAGATTTTGCAAAGATTTCAGCACCTATGATCCAGTTGACTCGTAAAGATGTACCGTTTGTTTGGACAGCAGAGTGTCAGGAATCATTCGAGAAGTTGAAGCGAGGTTTGATAACGGCTCCCATTCTTATACTTCCAGATGGGACCGGAGGATTCACAGTTTATTGCGACACTTTAGGCAGAGGATTGGGATGTGTCTTGATGCAGCATGGGAAGGTAATATCTTATGCATCACGTCAACTTCGTGATCATGAGACGAGTTACCCGACCCACGACTTGGAGCTAGCAGCAGTAGTGTTTGCACTTAAGTTGTGGAGGCACTACTTATACGGAGATAGAGTGGAGATATTTACTGATCACAAGAGCCTGAAGTATGTTTTCACCCAGAAGGACCTTAATATGCGACAGAGAAGATGGCTTAAGCTACTGGTGGATTACGATGTGGATTTGCAGTATCACCCAGGGAAGGCCAACGTTGTAGCAGATGCGTTGAGCCGGAGAGCCGGAGTTTATTTCCTAATGGCGCAACCAGAGTTATTGGCAGATATTCAGAAGATGGGAATTGAAGTGGTTCTTCCTACCAGTGTGGCATTGATGGCCAGTCTACAGGTTCAGTCCAGCATAGTTGAGAGGATCCGAGTGGCGCAGTCTACAGATTCCAAGCTTCAGCGGCTTAGAACAGAGTGTGAGGCAGGAAGAAGGCCAGAGTTATGTATTCATGAGGATGGTACACTTCGGCACGGCTCTCGTCTTTGTGTACCCAGTGGAGATATCAGACAGGAAGTCATGGCAGAAGCTCACAGCTCGCAGTATTCTATTCATCCCGGTGGCACGAAGATGTACCGTGATATCCGTCAGCACTTCTGGTGGAATGGCATAAAGAGGAAGATTATCCGGTTTGTCTCTCGGTGTTTGGTTTGCCAGCAGGTTAAAGCTGAACATCAGAGGTCCGCTGGACTTCTTCAGCCCTTGCCGATTCCAGAATAGAAGTGGGAGCATGTGACCATGGATTTTGTGACTGGATTGCCCAGATCCCCAGCTGGTCGAGATGCTATTTGGGTTATAGTTGACAGGCTCACGAAGGTGGCTTATTTTCTCCCATTCAGAATTGGGCAGTCAACGGCTCAGTTGGCAGAGATGTACCTCAGGCAGATTGTCAGGCTTCACGGTGTGCCCGTCAGCATTACCTCGGACAGGGATTCAAGGTTCACGTCACACTTTTGGCGCAGCCTGCAAGAGAGTTTAGGAACTCGTCTCCAGTTCAGTTCAGCATATCATCCGCAGACAGATGGTCAGTCAGAACGCACAATCCAGACTCTTGAAGACATGCTGAGATCTTGTACGCTCGACTTCGGTGGTTCGTGGAAAGATCACCTGCATCTCGTAGAATTCTCGTACAATAATAGCTTCCAGGCCAGCATCCAGATGGCACCATTCGAGGCTCTATACGGAAGGAAGTGCAGATCCCCGCTAGCATGGGATGATGTTGGAGAGAGGTAGATGCTCGATCCAGAAATGATTGCCCAGACAGTTGAAGTGGTCAGAAGGATCAGAGATCGTCTTCGAGTTGCCCAAGATCGCCAGCGGCATTGGGCCGATGCTCATCGACATCCCTTGGAGTTTGCTATCGGCGACCATGTATTCCTTAGGATCTCGCCTAACCGCGGCGTCATTCACTTTGGCGTACGGGGAAAGCTTAGTCCTAGGTATATAGGGCCGTTCGACATCCTGGAGCGAGTAGGAGATGTATCCTATCGTCTTGCTCTTCCGCCGTCGCTAAGTGAGGTGCATGATGTATTCCATGTGTCCCAATTACGACGGTATATCCCGGACCCGAGCCATATCCTAGACCATTCGGAATTGGTTGTTGGTACCAACCTTTCGTATGAGGAGTGGCCCGTGTCTATATTGGACCGGAGAGAGAAGATACTCAAGAACAAGACTATTAGTTTAGTCCGTGTTGCTTGGGGTCATCACTCTCTAGGTGAGTCAACGTGGGAGCGTGAGGATGATATCCGATCGCGATATCCCTACCTGTTTGACTCGTAAGGTATAATGTCTTCCTTATACCTTATGTTTTCCATCCCTTGCTTGCATGTATGATTGTCTGATTGCTTGCCTGGTTATAGCTTGTCTGTGATTAATATAGCTTGTCCTTGTCTCTCTAGCTTCTTAATTAAATTATGAGGACGGAATTCTTTTAAGGTGGGTAGAGTTGTAACACCCATATCTCGGAATACGTATTTTTGATCAAGCCTGCATGTATCTTGGACCTTTATTTTATTTTCTCAGATTCTAGCATGTAATTGTATTTTGGCTCGACTTGTGGAATTTTGGTTTTCTCGTAAAACGGGTTTTGGCATGATTTGGTTTTATTTTGTGGAGGAGAATTGGTTTAGTTTGGTTCGGTTTAGTTTGGTTTAATATGCATGGAACACTTTAACCTACACTCCACCCTCAACACAACACACCCACCCTCATTAAAACTCCACCTACTTTTCTCTCTCCTCCATAATTCTCTCATTTATTTTTCGATCTTCTTCTTCTTCCTTCTTCTACACAACACCATCACCCATAGGCAAGTGCACCTTGCCACCACATGAGAACCACTTTTTATTTGTCCATTAGCTAGATTAGGCCATGGTGATCAACATTAGAACTTGACATTTTGTGATTTGAAGTCTCCATTGTTCTAGATCTAAGTTTCTTTATTTTTGGATTTACATAGTTTTGATCTACTTTGGTTGGATTTTTGTGGGTTTTGATGCTTCCATGTGGAAGAGAATTCAATTTTACTCAAGTTAGACCTTTGAAAATCTAGATTTGGCTTTGATTTGACAAAGATATGAAGAATTGAAGTTTTGGAGTTCTTGGAGTTCTTCTCGGGTTGGAGGAGCAGACCTCTCGGCCTGTGCTCTTTAGCGCAAGGCCGATTGCGCAGCTCACCCTTTGGTGAACTGCACATCCCCTCGGCCAGCGCATTGCGCTGAGCTGAACTGCGCTGGCGCTTCTTAGCCCAGCGTTCCCTTTCCCCTTGCGCGCATGGCTCTTGCGCAGTCCACTTCTGCGCAATCCATCCATGCGCCATCCATTCCTGCGCAACCTGATCCAGCGCAATCCATCTGCTGCGCCATCTACCCCTGTGCAGTTGGTACCCTACGCAGCTCACCCCTGCGCAGTTGGCCCCTGGCGCACTTGACTCCTGCGCAACCCGACCCCAGGGACCCTTGCGCAATCTGTCCAATCATGGAGAATTGGTTTTATTTTTCTTAAGCTTGGCTCTTCTATAGTCCTGTATATTGATATTTTATTAGATATTTTACGCCCATTTTATATCCTTACGCCTTTTGTCATGAACTTGATTTTACTTAATATGTTTGGAATGACTATTGTACATGGCATGGTATGACAAGGAACTAGCATAACACGACAGTGACCCGTAGTGGTGCACTCCTGACATGACCAACCTGACATGATAGTGGCCCGTCGTGGCGCACTCCTAACAAGTACCCTGACATGATTTATCTTGATAACTTTATAGTGGCCCGTGGCGGCGCACTCCTGACTTGACTTGTAACTTGTAACTTGACTCGTATAATCAACTTGACACCGTGGGTGTTCCTGCTTGCTTGCTTGTGCAATTCACTTGTCTTGTCTTGCATCATGTCTAGGACGTGACTCCCTGGTTTTCCACGGTCAGGGATTCGCACTGAACATGGATTAGGCTAATGATTAGATCTAACTATAGTTCATGGAGAATTTCTAGTCACAGGCAATCTTGTTATCTGGGCGCTCTTAATTGGACTTGTAGCTTGCCGACGAGTAGAGCACATTTCCAGCGCACTGTCATGTGTTGCACCCTCTAAGTCACCTAAGGGTATATCGTCTCCGGGGCGATATACCCAACCATACTCTCAACCCGCGGAAGGATAACTGGATGGTCTGCAGGGCTTGGTACTGGGAAATTCTCACTTGCATCTTGTTAGTAATTAGGCTTGTGATAACCCTAGTTAGTTAAAGTAGTAAGCCGTAGTAATTGCTTGGCCGCTTGTGAATGGATGATGTCTAGCCCTGTCTAAGTCTTGTCTAGTCCCTGTGCCCTGGTACCCCTGAACATGATTGTTTTACTTGCTTCAACAATAATTGGGTAGAGACAAGGAGCTATTCAGGCGAAAGGTTACAACCCCGGTCCTTGTTTGGTTTACGGGTTGTAACCTGGTTTCTCGAATGGTTCCACGTCCCTAGTCGTTTATTATCCTGACGTGCTCCTTATTACTTGTACTTTTCTTTTATTTTCTTATGTTCTGATATGCTGGCTTTTGTTCTTATTTCGTGGCCTCCTTTGTGGCACTTGCTCTTTCTGGGGTTTGACCCAGCTGGTTTTGTGTGGCCAGATTTCGGAGCAGCACCCGAGGATCTACCGAACCTCCACTCCGATGGTGGCGACTAGAAGGAACCCGGGCTACGAGTGGGTTTTCTATTTTGTTTCGCTCACTCTATTGTAAAATTATTCTTTTGAGGCGTTTAGCCGACGAGCACCTATTAGCTCGATGCACTTTTACTTACTGTCTGCCTACGGGCTGTAAACATGATTAACAAATCCTAGGGTTGATCATGTATGACTTAACTCTTGCTAGTCCTAGCATTTTGTACGACTAGCTTCATGATCAGCTGATATGTAATATTTGGGACGCCTTTTATTGTATATTTGGTGGTCAAACATCTTGTAATTATATTATTTGCTTGAGATTGAGACAGTAGGCTTGACCTTAAGAGACTGTTGGCTTATAGTAAACCCTCATATCTAGACAGCCGTGATCGTATAGTTGAGATGTATTCTATTTCAATATACGTAGCTGGCTATGTTCGCCCCCGCTCTCCAGTATTCTGGTTCTGGGGCGTGACATGGTTTAAGTGGTGGCCCATGCAGGTCTTGTCAATCAAGAAATGTGAGGGTTTACCGAATAGATGTCTCAATCAGTATTCGTCCTTGATCTCCGCCCGTATTTTTAAATCCCTGGGATTCTTGTCCTGATTACATGCTTGTATCGTTGATCTGTCCTGGTCCTTCCTTATTGTTTTCCCTGTGTCGTCTTCTTCAGCGATACTGTACCTGACCCCGCCAATCAGCAAGGTGGAGCACCTCCCGTGGACCAGCAGCAACCTGGAGATCAAGCCCAGCATTCCAGGGTTGTCTCTCGAGTTATACCTTCTGGAGGAGAGCCCCCAGTTCAGCCTGTTCAGCCTGCTGAGCCGGATGATGGCACCTTGGTAGGTCTCATCAGGGCATTGATAACTTCTCAAGATCGCAGAGGAGACGCCTTGCACCAGACTGTGGCAGATGCTTTGACCAGAGGCGGTCACCCAGGGAACATCGCGGCCAACAGCTTCAAGCGCCTGAACCCTCCCTTCTTCGACGGCAGCGAGGATGCGGTTGCCGCGGACGCTTGGCTTCAGGATACCGAGGTGGTTCTGGAAGCAGCTAGGACACCTGATAATGAGAAGGTGGCGGTGGTACGCCTGCAGTTGCTGGACTTAGCTCGCAGTTGGTGGGCGACGCAGGCCATGGGATTAATGGCACCCATTGCTTGGGCGGTGTTTAGAGAGAGATTCCAGACGAAGTGTTTCGATGCTGTGGCTCGGTACGACCTGCAGACCAGATTTACCAACTTGAAGCAAGGAGGCAGAACAATCGATGGCTATACGACTGAATTTTCTAGGCTTAGTAGGTTTACCCCCACCTTGGTGGCGACCGAGTTCGATAGGGCCCAGCGGTTCCAGCAGGGACTGCATTTGGAGATCTTGTTGGCAGTCGAGCAGTTCGGGGCTCATATGGCCGCCCATTCTCCTCGGTGGGCGCCTATGGCATCCCCTCCTGCATCCACTGCAGGCGCTCATGGCGACCCGTCCCCTGTTGGCGCATTTTGTGTCGACCCCTCTCTAGGCGTATATGGCCTTCCACCCTCTTCGGGCGCATTCGGCGGCTCTACCCCTGAAGGCGCATACAACTTTGGCATAATTGGAGGCGCACCCCTTCAGGCAGATGGCCCTCCTGCTTGTGTCCCCGCCAGCTGCTGCCACCCACCCCCTCCCTCCGCCCTCCTCCTCCCCTCTTCCCTTCCGCCTTCCCTTTTCCCTCCATCTTCTTTGCAGTTTGATGCGAGAGGTTCTAGCGCCCAGCGCAAAGCCGCTCCCGCCCCCCCAGCCGCGATCGACCTCAGCGACCATATCGTACCCTTAAGCGCCCCCATCGTGATCCCCCCTACCCCCTCTGGCCGCTCTCTTCCGGACGACCTCATCGCTCTCATCCCCAGCTTGGTCCCGGCCCCCCGGCCGGCTGTAGCTCCACCCCCCTCCTCCTCCGTGCGGCCTGTCCCCTGCATGGCCCCGGGCCTGCCCCCTTCGTCGGCTCCTCCGATACCTTCCTTCGTCGACAAGCTTCGTCCTGACAGGGTGTCTAAGCAAGGGCTCCTGTTCCCGGACGTCCCCCTTCCCGAAGTTGAGTATTCGCTGGCATCTCCCGTGCCTACGATGCCCTTCACCGACCAGGAACTGACCTCCTTATCCACCTCCTTTCCCCACTCTTTTATTCTCAAATTCTCCTTAGGCTGCCCTAAACTCTCCCGGGTTCATGAGGTTATTGCCAGTTGGCGGCTCTCTGCGGAATACAGGATGGCTCCCCTCGACCCGAGGCATATTCTACTCCATCTCTCCTCCGATCTTGACCACAGGATCGTATGGTCCAAAGGCACCAGTAGGGTTGATTCCCACCAGATGAAGATAATCAAGTGGTCAGCGAGCTTTAACACTAAGAAAGACTCAGCGACGGTTGCTGCCTGGGTGACCCTTCCCAATCTTCCACTCATTTGTTCGTTCCAGCGGCTCTTAGGCATATAGCCAACTCATTCGGTACATATGTGGCCACTGCAGTAGAAACCAGCAACCTGACCAAAGTCCACTACGCCAAGATATGTGTGGAACTCGACCTCACCTCCGAACCCCCCAATCACATCCTCATTGAACTTGGCAACCAGACTCACACCCAGCAAATCGTCTACGATAATCACATTATCTTCTGCTCACACTGTCATTTGTGCGGTCACCTCTCAAAGCATTGTTTTCGTCTCCATCCAGAGCTCAAGAAGAAAGCAGCACGGAAAGAATCCCACCCCAATGGGGGCAAGTACCAAAAGCTTGCCCAATCCCCCTGCTTCCTCTACTGAACTCCCACACCAGATTTTACTCTAGCGAAGGCAAATCAGGCAGAGACGCCTCCTCGGACAAAGCGGTGGTCCCCTACCACCCACCAAATCTACCCATTTACAACCAGTTTAACGCCCTCGTTTCAGAAGCGACCGACCCCTCCGAGGAGATAGCCTTTCCTGCAGACTTTGTCGTGGCCCCTGGGCCGGACTCTGAGGACATCAGCGACTCCCCCCCGGAGGCCGCAAAGGAGACCCTCCAAGAACTTTGAAATGCCCTAGACCACCCCGCCTCCTACGGAGTCACCGTCGAAGATGCCCTAGCTATTCTAGGGCCAGAGCAGGCCCTTAGAGGTCTTCAGGTCCTTGCTGCAGGATTCCCACTCCAGTCGGAAGGAGACCAAATTGGCACCACCGACGATACCCTTCTCATCCCTCCTGAGGAACTCGATCTGGACTCCGCAGGAGAATAGGTCGAACCCTCTAAAGACACCCTCCCCAACCCCCCCGAGGATTCTATCCTCGGCACATCCACTTTGAAGGCGGGAGAGGCTACCACCACAACCAGTAAATCAGAAAAGAAAGGGGCCGTAGAGTCCCCGGCCATGCACACCAGGTCCGCAGCCAAGCGGACCAACCAACCCCCCAAGCTCTATTAATGCTGAGCATTCTCTCCTGGAATGTCCGCGGTCTGGCGAACAAACCCACCAAGAGGAAAATTACCAGCCTTAAGAAGACTCACAAGATCGACATCTTGATCATCCTTGAACCCAAAATCCCCTAAAAGAGACTCAAATCCATTCAACTGCAGTTATGCTTTCATTCGGCCATTGTTGGCAGATACAACATTTGGATCCTCTGCTCAAAGGACGTCAAGATCAGAGTCATTCAGGACTCCAGGCAAGCCCTATCTTGCTGGATGGAACACCCTTTGATCCCTAAGTGCGCTATCCTTTCCGCGGTCCATGGCAGCTGTGACATCGCTGATCGCAAACACCTCTAGAACGACCTCCTGGACATCCACCATCACCACCCTAACCTCCCATGGCTTTGCATAGGGGACTTTAACGCTATCACTTGCAGAGAAAAAAAGACTGGCGGCCGCCCTCCCTCTCATTCGGCCATGCAAGATTTCAACAACTTCATCTTCAACTCCCACCTCTCCCCTCTTCCGTTCACCGACAATGCCTTCACCTGGTGCAACATGTAGGAAGGCGACCGCCGACAATACTCCCGCCTTGACAGGGCCCTAACGAACGCCCACTGGCATGGAATGGGGACAACCTCTAAGCTTTTTCACCTCAATGCCACCGAATCCGACCACACTCCCCTGCTAGTTGGAATTACTAGCAAATTTGGCCAGTCCAAAAAGAGTTTTCGCTTCCTGGACTTCTGGAGCGAGCACCCCCAATTCTTGGGCATCGTCACGGAAGCTTGGAACCGCACGGACTCCCCGAACCTCTCACCACAGTAGCCAACAAGCTCAAGGCCACGAGGAAAGCCCTAGTGGTCTGGAGCAAGCAAGCTTATAGGGATATTTTTTAGGCCATTCGTGAGGCTGAGGATGATGTTACTCGTACTGAAGTCAGGTACATGATCGACCGTTCGCCAGCTACCAGGAACGCCCTTAACCTCACCAAAGCTATCCTCAAATTCAGGTTGAAAGTTGAGATCGATTTTTGGAAGCAGAAAGCGAGGCTTAAATGGGACAGCGAGGGGGACAAAAACTCGAGCTACTTCCACGCCTGCGTCAATGGTCGCAGACAAAAACTCACTCTCCATCAGATAGCCGATGAAACCGGGATCAACATCAGCGATCAAAAGGGTATCCAAGTGGCGGCTACGAAGTTCTATTCCTGGTTGTTCTCCAAGGAAACGATCCTCAGAGACAACACCTTCCTGGAAGAGGTTCCCCACCTTATTAGCGACACCAACAATATCCGGTTAGAATAGCCTCCTTCCGAGCAAGAGGTGAAAGATGTCGTCTGGGCCCTTGATGAACACAGTGCGCCCGGACCAGACGGATTTTTAGGGGTATTTTTTTGTACATGCTGGGATATCATCAAGGTGGATATCCATAAAGCGGTCTCTGCCTTCCTCCAGGGAGCTACTTACCCCAGAGCCATCTCACAATCTGATCCTCATCCCGAAGAACGATAACCTAAAGACTTTCTGCAATTTCTGCCCCATCAGTCTTTGTACCTTCACCAACAAGATCATATCCAAGATCATCGCCTCCCGCATGTCTGGTCTTCTACCCAAGATCATCTCGGAGGAGCAGAGTGGCTTTGTCCAGGGGAGAAATATCTAAGATAATATCATGTTGGCCCAAGAGTTAATTACCTGCATGAAACTTCCAGCAAGAGGGGGCAACATAGCCATCAAATTGGACATGGAGAAAGCTTATAACAAACTGGATTGGCAATTCATGATCTCGGTTTTCAGAGCTTTCGGATTTTCAGAAACTTGGACCAACATCGTGTGGAGATCGATCAGCAACTCGTGGTTTTCTACGGTTATCAACGGTCAGGCCGACGGCTTTTTCAAATCGAGTCGCGGGGTTAGACAAGGAGATCTCCTATCTTCAACCATCTTCATCATTACGGCGGACGCCTTGAGCAGAAAACTTAATAAGATGACGAACACTCCTAACTTCCAGCACTATCATACCGCCAGCGGATGCCCGATCATCACCCACCTGGCTTTTGCTGAAGATATCCTCATTTTCTCTTCCGGGGATGTCGGGTCGGTGGATGTAGCCCACAACACGCTTCAGAGATACGTCGGGTGCTCGGGCCAGAAGGTCAACCCGGACAAAAGTGTTATCTATACCCACCATAATATCAAGAGAGAGCACGCGGCTAGCCTCTCCAACACCACGTCCTTCCCCATCAAGCATCCCCCGTTCGACTACCTAGGATGCCCCCTTGTGTACGGTAAATCCAACACCGGCATTTTTGAGGACTTGATCAATCGCATCAGGAAAAAACTCGAGGGATGGCATAATGCTACCCTATCTCGAGGTGGAAAGATAATCCTCATCAAACACGTCCTCACATCCATTCCCATCTACACCCTGGCTGCGTGTTTCCCCCAAGAAAGTTCTCTCTTCGATCGAAAGCATCTTTAGCAACTTCCTCTGGGGGCACAGTGGCGGCAATGACAAGCATCATTGGGCTAGTTGGGATACTATGGCTCGTCCTACCAGGGAGAGGGGACTGGGATTCGCCAAACTTTCTCACATCGTTAATGCCTTCTCGATAAAACTATGGTGGAAGCTCCGCACGAGTCAGAACTTATGGACCAGGTTCATGAAGGCCAGATACTTCAAGCACATCCACCCGTCGACGGCCATCTCTAATAGCAGATCCTCAGTGGCTTGGCATGCATTCTCATCGGACGGTCTCTTGTCGAACCCGTGATGCACCTACAGTTGGGCGACGACGTTTCCTCGCCATTTCTGGAACATTGGGTTGGAGACATCTTGCTTCCCAACCTTTCAACTGCCCCTGGAACAGCACTGTCAAGGACTTGTGGGACCCCTCTGATAACAACTGGAATTAGAACAAGGTCCGGGTCTGGGCCAGGCTAGAGGCAGTAGACTGCATTCGACGCAGCGGATCGACGATTGGATCGGCCGCAGATGATCTACGGTGGTCGATCGAAGCTACCGGATCATTCTCGGTAAGATCGGCTGGAAGAGTGATCCTAGGCAATGCGGTGACCTCTCCGACCATTGCTTCCTTCTGGCATACATGCATCCCCAAGAAGTGGTCCTTCCTCATTTGGAGAGCCCTATACAAAATCCTACCCACTGATGACACTCTCAACACTATTGGGTTCAGCCTTGCGTCCGCGTGCACATGCTGCTCTGATCGTCAATCGGAAACAGTCAACCACATCTTCTGTCAGGGGGACCTACCTGTCAAGGTCTGGAGAGTACTTTCCCAGCGCTGCAGAATGGATCAAGGGGGCGACAGCTTCTCCGACCTCGTTGTGGCCTGGGCTTCCGCGTCCCATGGCCACCAGATCGTAGCAGCCGCCGCAACGTGGGTTATCTGGAAGAATCGCAACAAGGCGAGATATGAATGCCACCAGTACTCCGCAGACCAGCTTATTTGGGAGACCATTCGGCAGTGCAGCAAGTGAAGCTCCCTCTGTTCGTACGGCCAGACGGTCTTCTGGAACTCTCTCCTATCCCTGGCATAGCCGTTTTGGTTTCCTTTTTTCCTATTATTTTGATAGTATACGTGTATAGGCCTCGGCATTTTGCGCCTAGTGGTATACTTGTACAAGTTTTGGCTTTTTCGCCTTCTTGAATAAAATGGGTAGTGTTTCATAATATATATATATATATATATATATATATATATATATATATATATATATATATATATATATATATATATATATATATATATATATATATATATACACACACACACAAACACACGCATAACCTGGCTGAATATATAAATACTATCGAAGGGGAGAACCAAAAATTTCTCCTTCAGCTACAACCAACCTCCTTCTTTATCTCCTTGTCTTCTTCAATCTTCCTAGAAGAGCTTGCTACAACCCAAATCTCCTTTAGCCCTCCTTCTAGTGGAAGCCAATAGCAGTCCCACTCAACCCGACGACCCTCAATCCCGCAGGGCAACCCGAGCAGTCTGTTGCCGCACCTTCTCTGGGCACACTCCGGTTCTGACCGACTACAACGAAGAATGATTCCTGCGCTTGTCGACCACATAAGTTATTTTGTGTGTCGTTGCCACTTTGTCGTGTCTCGCCTCCACAACCCCGACAAGGACACGACTCGCCAATCTAGTGCTCGTCGGCGAACTCTTGGAATGCCCAAGCACTCGTCCGAGAATACCACACAACGCGGCCATCAACCTTCACTGTGTATACGCCGAGTCGGTAAGCTGTCGTTTAATTTTGTATAGGAAGAGTTTGTTGGTGGTTAAAATAAGAAATAATATAAGAGTACAAGCTTAGATGAAATGAGCTATATGTATATTGTTCACAAAAAAAATATAAAAATAATAATCGATATAGGCTGTAAAGAATTTCCTATACTATCGTGCATGCAACCATATACATACATAGGTGTGCATGTTGAAATATAAGGGTGGTAGTAATTTTATGTATTAATTAATTCTAATACACACAACCTGTTTGGAACTTTTCCAATTAATAAGCCAACCATGCACCCATTTGATATTTGTTAAAATCACTCTTTGTTTAGTAATATAACCCCCTCCATGAGATAATATTTAGTAGGTTTTACAGGGAAAAAATTATACCATGTGAACTATTTAAGTAAAGTACCTAGATTAAAATAATAACCCTAATAATTAATTTTACACTGTCAATTTTTACCTATTGGCTAATTAATAATCCAGTAACTTAACATATAATCATTAGTCTATCTTAATTAATTAGTATTTGGGTTGATCATTATATTCAACAAAGACGTTTGACTGTATCGTTTGCTACAAGGACTTCCAGAACTCTTTGTCAGTTGTTGAGACCCCTTCGAGTATCGATTTCTTTTGTGTCCGACATTTTGATATGTCAACAAGTGTGAACCAGGCAAGTATACCTTGCTTTCTATATAGTATCTTTACATGCTTAAATTCTTTTATCTTGCATCACATAATTATCAGTAGTTGTTTCTTTTTGTTTTCCATTAATACGTTTTCTTCGAAGATATGTTTAGTTGGAAACTTGTCTTTGTGTTAGTTCATACATGTTGATTGGTACCTGCGTCGTATATGAGTCATACCGAATCTTGGGGAGGGATGAATGAGTGCGTCATAACTGAACTGCTACTCTTGTTTTCGATTTTTTCAACCTGCGAGTCCATACTAGGGACGGGGGTTGATTGTTTGAACTAACCTGCGAGTCCACACTAGGAGCGAGGGTTGATTGTTTGGACTAACCTGCAAGTCCACACTAGGGGCGAGGCTTAGTTATTTGTTCAAACCTGCGAGTCCACACTAGGGGCAAGAGTTTGATTATCTGTTTGATTTCTTGTCATGTGTTCAACTAAAAACTTGGCATTTGATACATATTTCCTTTTCAGTAGTTTATTTATGCATAGTTGTTCTCATATTCATGTTCCGTTGTTGCTTAGTCCTTTCCTGTTTATATCTTGGTTTTCTTTATGCATGCTATACTGTTAGATAGGAATGTTTTATGTATCTTGTTAGTCCCCTGAGGATCTGGTGATCTCTCCAGGTTTAGTCGAGGTTGATCCAGGTACAGACGAGCATGTGTATGAGCCGCACCACGGTACCACTGCAGCTGACGAAGTTGTTGATGCTTAGCATTGTTTGGACTTAGTTACTTTATTTTCCTGTCTCTACATTTTATTTTCATCTACTGGTAGTGGATTTGTCTCCACCGGACGTGGCTTGAATTCTTAATACTCGAAACTTCATTGTTATATTATTCTTCTTTATTTAGTTACAACAGTACTTATTGATTAGTTGTACCTTTACTTCTGTGGATGAGATATAGATTGCCATGTTAGTTCTAGATTTCTGTGACTAGTGAGTTTATAGATAGCGTTCTACCGCCTACACTGCGGCGTAGGCTGGACGTACCCATGACTCATATCCAAATTCTGGGTACGGGTCGTAACAAATCATTAAATAAACTAACTAACAGTTAATTAATAAGCCTATTTAAACAACCCACAACTCACAAGCCCAAGCCCAAAATCTAATTAAACAACCCACACATTACTTCTTCATCTTTTTTTCCAAAGCCCATTGATTTAATCCTGGCCCAGACCCAAACCCCCTAATCTAAGCCCAACATTTCTATACTTTTCCACAACCCAAATATGTAGCCCATAACCAACCCCTATACTCTCCTCTCTGGAGAGATAAAACGAAGCAAGAATGAAGGAGAAAAAGAAGAAGAGGAAGAGACTCACCGAGCTTGGCTTCTCATCGACACGATCGCTGGCGGTTACAACTGCTCCGGTAGGAAGAAGACTGTGCAGTTGTCCACCCGTGATGGTGACCGGCTAGGCGCTCGTGGAGGAGGCTGTAGATTTGGATTCGACGGTTATCGGCCACCAACGGGGTCATATCTGGGTAGCTCTGCTCCGGTCCACGAGGGCGGAGGAGGCCTGGCTAGGTCTAGAGCGGTGATCGTTAGCGGCGGTCGAGAGCAGAGAAGGAGGCGGCCAGGAAGAGCTCACCATCGAGGGTCGAGTAGGGGCTCCGGAGGAGAAGATGGTGGCTACTCTAACCGGAATCGATGGAGACTTGACGAGGAGGAGGAGTTGGCCACCGGAGTGAGCGATGGTCGGCGTCGGACCATTGGCTAGATCTTGTGGTTGGATCTTTAGATCCGGCTACGGGGACGCATGACCCAAGAGACGGCTCCGACGAGAGGGTTCTTGGTGGTGGTAGTGGTTGACGGCTTCGAGGAAGGAGGAGGTCGGTCTGGACACGACGAGGTACGGTCGCAGACTCAGGAATACGGTAGATGCAACTGTAGTGGGACTCGATCGATTGAGGCTGGAGGCAACAATCGAAGGGAAGGAGACAGATACCGGACTCAGAGGAACCATGCCATGGCTAGACACGACAGCTCGTGGTAGATGAAGGAGGTGGCTGGTAGCAGTGGGGGCTATAATTTCGGTTAGGGTTAGGGGCATGTATGTGTCACGGAACACAAATACGATGGGAAATTGGTTGCAATTGATTGTAGTGGGTGTGTCCGTGTTGGGGGACGTGGACATGGGTTAAAATAGTATCGTATCAGACACAAGGGTTGGGGATTGTATTTATAATAGCTAGAAGATCTAATGAAATAAGATGTACACACCGATATGGCTAGGACACGTGTATTCTTTGGATTGGACACAATATGGGAATGGACACAGGAATTTGGGTGTGGACACGAGAATAAAATAGGCTTGGCTAATGGCTTGGGTTTATGAACTAATAAGGAATGACTAACCATAGAAATTAGGAGCTATTTATAGATGTCATTAGGAAGATCCTAGAATCTTTGGCACATGGATTAGGAGAAAATATTCCAAGAATATTCCAAAATATATTCCATAGAATATGCTAGATTCCAAGGAATATTCCTTGGAATTAATTAGCACTAGTCCCTCCTTAATTAAGGGATTTTAGGATGTTCCCACATAATCCAAGTGGTTGAACATTCCATCATGGACTCCTAACAATTACTAATAAATCCATCTTATTTTCTAATATTTACAGTTTCGTCATTCTAATTAAAAATTGACATCCTTTGGCAGCAATAACTTTCAAATAAATAATTATAAAAATAATAGAAAAGTTCCAAAAAAAATTAAGAAAATAATTGGCTTCTAAATAACTACCAACAATAATAATTCTCAAAAATAATAATTAGAAATTAGGATTAAAATAATCGAGATTTTGGAAATAGGTTATTACACATGTGAGGGAAGCCGACGGCAAGGGGTTGTCGGGGTGCGCAGGCGGCAAAACGAGGGGCATAGTACTATGGGTTGGCGACGAGAAACGCATGGGCCGACGATGGACATGGAGAGGTAGCTAGTGTTGAGGTCAATAAACAGAGGAAGATGGATAGGGATAGAGTGAGAGAGATAGTAGCCAATAGAGGGGGACAGAGAGAGAGAGAGATAGTGGAAGTAAAAGGAGAAAAGAGAGAGAATGGCATAGATAGAGATAAAAGGGAGGTAAGTCAGGTACGTAACTAACATACCAAGCTACGTGTCATACGAATACGCAGTACCCGTAAGCGCGGTCATCGTCTATAAAGTTCTAGAATAAATTACAAGTACTGTTAGACTAATTACATTTCATGATATATCCACTTATATTCGCATATAACTGTCTAATATTTATATCCCATACTATCTAGTTTCCTAAAATAATTAACTAATAAGAGGCTACACAATTAAATAAATGAATCTGCTGCTCTGCCATCGGTCTTCATTCACTCTTCGGTCTCATCTATGTTGTATAGAGACAACATCTCATCTGGTGCCACATCTTAATCTAGTGAACAAATACTAGCTCATCAAAGACATGCAAGTTCTAAATTCAAGAACGATAAGGAAAATATAATAAAATATAATATATGTAAACCCCCTAATTAAAATTTCACTATATATTTTTTAAAAGTATTTTTGTTAGATTGATTATGGCAATTTACGAGTTTTATTAGATAAAATTTTATTTTTATAATATAAAAAATATATGTGCTAAATATTTTGTAAATACAATATATGTAAATAATAAAAATATATATATAATGGAGTTTTATTATTAGAATTTTGTTTATGTCAAAAAATATTTTTTTCGTAATTAAATTTTTTCTAGAATTTAATATATTTTTGGTAAAGCTTTATTTTATGTAGAAACTTTTAGTAAGTTTCACAGATTCACATATATTTTCTTCATAATTAGCTAGATAATTTTTAAATAAAAATATTATATTTATGTAAATATATTTTAATATTTTTCTGATAATATTGAATATTATTTAAACTATTTGGAAGAAATTAAATATTATTTTAAATTATTGTTATGATCAGTAAATATTATTTTGAATTATTATCGTAATCAACTAATAATTAATTAGATTAATTTAATTTGAATTTTATTTGATTGAAATTAAATTCTATCTATCGAGGTTCCTAGGATTTTTATCCTTATCCAATAAGGATTTAGCCTCCTTCCTATATAAGAAGAATTGTTCCCTTGCTTTCGACTATAAAAGTTCCAACACCAGTTAAAACTGTTCAACTACCATCACCATTAAATTCATGTTATGCACCGTGTCTGTGTCCATCAATTCCGTCCACTTCTATTACATCTACATATTTTTTTCTTTCGTGTTCGACACCTCAGACACCAACCCAACTCATCCTTCCTTGTGTCAAACAAACCAATACAGTCACAGAACCCAAACCCTAACTGGTTTCGGCTAGCCACTATCTTCTCACTTGCGCAACAACCCGACCTTGATTTCCACGCTCAACCGCTACCACGGGTACTCCACCATGCGAGCATCGCACCACAGCTCCGCTTCCGCCGCTAGCGAGTCGCGTTCGGCTCTTGTCCCCGCCATCGCCCTCGAGGCCACCCCGCCCAAATCTATCGTAGTGCCGCCTGCGCTCGATAGATCCTCGGCTCCAGTGCCAAACCGTTGTCTCCAACAATGCTGTCGATGCCGCAACTTCTGTCGACGATCGCTTTCTCGCGTAGCCGTCGACGCCTCCACAGCGGCGTGCGCCTTCCTCGGGGCAGTGCCTAGCAACAACTCATCCATTGTCGCCAGCTCGGTGTCCAGCCCCGCCTCGCGAGAGCAACCCTCCCCGAGCGGTGACGCCCCATTCTCGTCCGTACCACCCTCGCCTCTATCCTTGTGTCGAGCTGCGTCGCCTTCAGCTGTGTCTGCGCCGACGATCCTCCATCGAGTTGTTGTCGGATGACCCAGAGCACCGTGTCTCCTCTTCGATCCTTCCATCCAGCGACCCTCCTCTCAGCGGTGACTCGTCCGTCGAGTTAGATTTCTTGCTCTGTCGACCAACGTCCAAATATGGCAGCAATAAGTACGTACGCTGGTCCTCGACTTCTTCTCTGCCTCATCCGTTCGAACGACAACCGCCCTCTCCAGCACCGTCGTGTACAAAGGCGAGCTCCATCGCCTTCTTTTCTCTTTCTATTCTTCTTCGATTTCCTTTTTCTTCTCGTTTCTTTCTTCTTTTTGTGTGAGGATAGTAGGTGGGAATAGGCCGGGTCCTGATATATTTTTGATAAAAATTATTTGAGATTTAAATGTGGGCTTCAATATTACACCCTGCTTCCGTAGAACCGTTCGTCCTCGTATAGACGTGAATGTCGCGTGAGCCTAAGTTGCGCTCGCAGAAGGCGAATGCCATAACGACCAATTATGCATCTTAGCGAGGGGTCATCGCTCAGAAATCTCGAGTAGAGAAGTTGAATAACACAAGATGTATAGAAACGAAATCCTTTTTATTAATAATACAACAGAATTACAAGGGCACAAGGCCAAGATTACAGTCGCTTAATCTCACAATCTCTCTTAGTACAATCACTTAGCTCTCTCTCATCCATAATACAAAATATCATGCCTCGAGGCATACAACTTGCGGATGCTTCAGAAGGCGATGTCCATACATTATGTCTCGTATAGGTGATGACTCCAACATGATTGCACGCCTCGAAACGCCAAAGAACTCTATGCCTCACTGCGTTAAAGCGAGCTCCACCCCGGCGAGTAAGTACCTGAACATGCACTTGCAAACTGGTGGGGTGTCAGCACACAATCGTACTGGTGAGTGAGCCTCTCGTCTATCCATACAAAACTAAAACGTTATTTTAGTGAGTACAACTATCATTTTGTGGTCTTTCTAAGCTTGTCTTAACATCAGTTCATGATATGTACTACAAAGCTTGTTTCGTATTACAACTTAAAAACCGTGCCATAAAACCCATACTTGTGCAACAATATCGAAGTCGTACCTCGCAACATACTATAAACTTACCCATACTTACCTTTCGGCCTTTCCTGTTTCACACAAAATACTATTATGACATAAGAGACAGTGTCACGCTACCGAACATTAATCCTACACATCGTGCCGAAGCACGTGTCTCTACTGAAGCCAAATCTTAATCTTAAAATTTGTGTTGCAAACCATGCATCCACTTTTTTTCTCATTCATACTGTGCATATCCTACTTGACTCAAACTCACATCGTGCATACGGATTGCCACAAGCACACTGACTCATCTATATGAAAGGTCACTAGCAATTCAAGCTATCTTGGACATAGCTAGGAGAGACGACGATCGTTCTAGTACGGGTAGCTAGCCCCACTCAAGGACCCCAAATCTTATGCGGTACAATCCCGCAAAGGTATATCGTGTGTCCTTCTAGGCCTGATCGATTTTGTAGCTCCAGGTTGTCGTCCGAAGAAACATTGCCCTTGTACGCAAGTTGTCCATGACCACGCACCTACGAGAACATCTAGACTCAACGTAAATGCATAGCCTAATTGGTGGTATAACTCAAACCTTTACAAACTATTCTCCTTAACCATACTTTCCATACATTGTTACAGACTCCCAAATGAGGGACCATCTCGACGACAAACGATCGCGTGAACTTTCCATATCATATTTTAAAACCCGGGAATGACTACTACATAGCCTTACTGCCTAACTTGAACAAAATATGTTATATAAAGTGCCACAACCGTGTCATAATCTATATGACATCCGTGAGAACATGGAAACGTGTTACTATATCAAGCTGTGAAATAGTAGAAACGTGTCTGCTATGACATCAAGTCGATAGCCCGTGACATAACTTTGCTTAACTCAATAAGTGAGTTCAAAAGAACGAGTGCCAACTTTAAAAACTATCGTAGAGTGATATCTAGGCAGCAAGTTAACATTTCCATATTCTATACACATTTGACACAATAGAATTATTCTTTTAGCTATGTGGATTTATCCCTTTTATTATCAAGCCTACTCAGTGCATATAAAAACTTTTATTTGTTAGTGTGAGGGCCAAGCTAAGGTAAATTTATTGAAGCCACCCACCTGAGCGAGGAGTCGCCTCGACCAAGCGAGACTTCGAGCAAACCGTTGCATAGCCAAGTCCAAAGGTCGTTACGTTCATTTAATCTATCCAGTTGAACTATTGAACCGAACGGGTTGGGCACTACATAATACACCACTCAGAAAAAGTTTCATCCTCGAAACTTACTGAGTACACACTCATCACTTTTTCTTATTTTATACTCATCTTAAATTCATCTGTACAATATCTCGAACACACTTTCTATTCATCTCATCAATCCGAGCCGTACTCATGCCTTTGCCAAATTTTGCATCAAATAACTATATCACTTAAATCAATGTGAACAAATCCCCTAAACTTAACCATCAATTAATCCGTTTGAATTCACAATATGTTTTGTGCATACTGCACTACTGAAACATGGGGTAACTTATACTCGTCGCATACACGGGCCACTCAGTTCTAGGTTACCCTCCCAAGCGATATCCTTGATCATTCCGAAACACGTAACTAAGTCTTTTACTCATCATCTCCTATTCGAAATCTAGTGTTACCCCTTCACCAAATTCCGACAACATTTTCAAGTCTTTAACTCAATTCCTAATTGATTTTTCCAAACATGACTGCATCAATGCCTCAATCACAATCACACGTATCGATACTCAATTCTTGCTACCAATTTTACTATCTTTCGAAGTTATTATTTTGCATTGCCTACGTTCTATCTTCCGAACTTTTCTAAACTCATGAAACAACCATGAATCTCTTATCATGCACAACTCGATTACACTCTTTCGGTTATAATCTTAATCACGATAATAATGTTTCAAATCCGACCAAGTATAATCTTGCTTGCATTCAATATTCGAAACATATTCGATTTCATCGACACACAAATTTATTTTCATTCACTAACTTTCTTCAATACTCAAAATCTGATCCGACAAATTTGATTTGTTCAATCAATATATGATAACTCACCCGATCAATCATTTCATCAATATTTTTCTTGAGCATACAATTTCACAAATTTTTTTAATCACATCCCGATCCTCCCTTCAGTTTTATTTGAATTCAGCATACCACTTGAGTTGGATTGTGCATATATTTAAGGCATTTTCGAAATATATGTATTTCCACCAAGCCTCGTGATAGAGAATCCGAACAAAACTAACATGTGCAATTTTCATCCTCAAGAACTCACTTGACTTCTTCGACTCGCAAATCATCTATTCATCCAAAACTAATATCCAACATCGTCGCTTAATCATATCCTACTAATTATTAAACTATCTAAGAACATCCATCCAATATTCATGCCACAACTCTTATAACTAGCTACCCCAGCTCTATAATCTACCCAAACAACTGTCGCTAATGTCAATCGCACCAAGTCTATCTCTTGACACAAGGACGACCTAACCATTAGACTAACTAACCAAGTCAAAGTCGAAGTCATCTACTGCGATCTCCATTCCTCGCAACTAATATCATAACACTCACCCCCAATCCTAAGGTTAAATTATAGCCGATAGTACTGTTAGGGTTATATACTAAAAGTATCACTTTTGTATTAACTTTATTTCCTTAAATTTTGAATGATAATCATATGGGCAAATATTTGCATATTGTATTTGTTGCAAGTGTTAATACAAGTGTCTGATATTCTATATTGTAGATAATATGGTGTGTGGTGTCACACAAAAGATTATATTATCAGTTCCTTATGGAATATATAAATAATTCACAACCTAGATGGACTTGGACAATCCATTGGAAATGTTGTAGTGTAATCTGGTGTTAGTCTATCTTGATTATAGGTTTGCACAAGTACACTTTGTGTGTATTGAACATGACCACTTGAGGTTGTTCTCTTTGTACTGACTACATAAGTGAACAAACACCTCTGTTATTGTGGATGCTTGTGCTCTTAATCCGGATATAATAACAGACATGTATATGCAGTATGCATTACTTTGACTCATAAAAGAGTGAGATTCATTATGGGTCAACAATCTCTATAAATTGGATAATAACATTGTATGTATGATGACATGTTGATTATAAAATGAATCCATGTCCCGATACGTTAGGTTGATGATTTTCCCTTAAGGAGCTCATAAGGATTGTCATGTAAACCCTGCAGGTGGATTATTTATGACATGACAAATAAAGTTGAGTGGTACTACTTAAAGATAAAAGATGTCGATCAATATAGTTGTCAATAACTTAATTTGATCGACGGACATTCGATATCTTAAAATGGGGAGCAAAACGAGCATATAATAAAAGGAGCCCACAATTATAATTTGGGATTAGGAAGGTAGTGCAACAGTAGCTCTTTAGTGGACCGAGCTATTGTTAATAGGCCTGGATTGTGTGTTCGGGCTGAACACAGGATACCCAGATTCGTTAGGAGACCTAACCCTAATTTCTCCTCATGGTCCCTGTCGTAGCCTTATATATATCCTCTATTCTCTGGCCATCATAATCTTATCGAAAATAAAAAGCTTTCTCTAAATTCATTATTCACGTAAGAAGAGAAAGGGAGGGTTGCCAAGGAGAAGAAAAGGTTACGAGATCGTCGTCTATACGACGTCCAACCTGAGGAAAGAATACGTGCAGAAGATCTTGGGGTCATGACTGCTCGAAGTTGCTGAAAAGTGTCTTATTCTTCCCGTCGCAGGTATAATTCGTGAACCCTAGTTCTGCTATGAAGGGTTAGAACACGTCCTAAATCTGTTAAACTTTTATTGATCAATACGCACACCAAACTAGGGGTCCTAGGAATCCCCAGTTCCATCAATTGGTATCCGAGCCTCCTTGGACCTGCGTATTGATTGATACATCCATGTTGTCCAATAAAACTTGTATTGTGTAATAGTCGGTAGATGTAGATATGTTCTAACTCAATTTTACGGGCATCTTAGATCCAACTCTTATGGTCCAATACATGTTTTGTTTGTGTTATTTTAAAACACGGAGATGTCGTGGATGATGTTGTTGTTGTGGATGTAATTAAAATCACGAGGGTTGATTGTGCTTATAATTTTAATCTTTCAATCTAGATTATGTGTGAACTCCTTCGGGAGGCATAGTATTGATGTAATTTTAATTATTTTTGATCAATCGTGATGGCGGTGGTGGCTGTTTCTGATGCCGGACGAGATGCTGGTTTTAAGCAGTCCAGAGGCAGACGGATGATTTTTGATGAAGGAATCGACAACCAAAACCTTTATTAAAAAATTGGGGCGCTGCTCGGAACCCCGTATAAGTCTGCGCAGTGCCAGATTTTGGATTCATATTATTGATGACGGAGCAGGAAAGATGACCATAATAGTTGAATATTTTTTTCTTCTGTTTATTGTCATTTTGCTTTTTCTGATTATGCATGTTTATTATTCTGTGGATGTTTTTTATGAAAAACTAAGCCTGCATTAATAATGGACAACTTGGACATAATATCAACTAGTAGAAAAACCCTTATTGTTAAATAACTAAGTGGAAGAGGGAATTTATTTAGTATAAATCTCATGGTCTCCATTACTGGTTTATAGGTGATGTAATTATACTTGCGTATTGGCTTTAGTGCCTTCCTCCATATCGGATGAGTATAATTATGGATCATTAATACAAACTTCCTTAGGGATAATTATAGAACGTTACCTAACATGTGTCTACTTCTCCATCAGAAGGAACTCATTACAAGGTAATGGACTTAGTATTAAGTAATGGTATACACTTAGATACAAATAATGGTATCCTTCCCATCGGAGTCACTGCTATTATTTGTATGACTAGAGCAGGACCAACAAATTAATTTTATTTGTCATAAAGTTATGTTGACATGATAATAAAATTAATAGGAAAAATCTACTTGAACAAAGTTAAATTTGTATACGTCCACACTATCATGGCATGCTAAATTCATGGTGTTCAAGGTGTTGGTGAATTTCTTATTATTGTTTTGAGGGAATCAATATTTAATTAATTCAAAAGTTTTTTGCCCTACATAATTTTTATTTATGTGATTCTCAAGATTTCAAAAATAGGTTCTTTCAGTCCACTTATGGTGATTCTTAAAGAAAATAAACTTACTGGACCTAATTATATTGACTGGAAAGTAATTTAAATATTTTTCTAACTACTGAAGAGTACAAATATGTACTCAATGAGGAATGTCCACCTAAGCCTGATGCTAATTCTGATGAAGAGGTTAAAGAGGCTTATAAGAAGTGGATAAAGGCAGATGAGATGGCTCGGTGTTACATTCTGGCATCTATGTCAAATGTACCGCAACATCAACATCAGGCCATGGCAACAGCTTATGACATGATGTATAACCTCAAGGAACTCTTCGGACATCAGAGTAGAGCAGCTAGGAAGTTTGCTATAAAGTATTTGATGAATACAAAAATGGCTGAAGGTACGCTAGTAAGGGATCATGTTCTCAAGATGTTGGGTCATCTGAATGAGATGGAGATCCTTGGAGCTAAAATCGATGGGGAATCCCAGGTCGATATCATTCTCAAGATTCTGCCTAAAAGTTGACATTTTTGCCTTAACTACAACATGAACAAAATGTTGTATAGTTTGGCAGAACTTGGAAAAGAGCTACAGGATGCTAAAGCTCTCTTTAGGTAGAGTGGTCATATTTATGTTACTGAAAAGGCTTCTACTTCTGAACCAAAAGGCGGTAAGAAGAAGAATAACATTCAGAAACAAACAAACTTAGCAAAGAAGGGCATGGGACCTCAAGGCGCTGTAAAAAAGCCGAAAGACAAGTGTTTCAAGTACAAAGGGTCAGGACATTGGAAGAGTAACTGTCCACTTCTCAAACAAGGGAACAAAGAAGGTACATCTCATTTACTAGTAGTTGAAACATGTTTAGCGGTATTATCTACCGGCACCTGGTGTGTAGTTACAAGAGCCACTAATCATGTCTATAATATATTACACGAGTTCCAGGAAACCAGGCGGCTCAGTGATGGAGAGATATGCTTGTTCATGGGTGACGCTACAAAAGTAGCGGTCATTGCAATAGGAGATGTTACTTTATCTTTTGGTAGAAATAAGTCTTTGACATTGAGAGTTTGTCTTTATGCACCTTTACTTAGAAGTAATTTAGTTTCTGTTTGTATGTTAGTTAAGGATGGATATTCAGTTTATTTTAATAACAATATTGTTATTAGAAAGAATAAATATTTTATCTGTTCTGGTACATTAGTTGATAATCTGTATGTCATTAATCCTATTTTGCCCACGATGTAACTTATGAAAATGAATAATATGTCATCTAACTTAAATAAGAAAAAAGAACCTTCTTGTGTGAACCAAACATATCTTTGGCACTTGCGATTGGGACATATTAACCTAACAAGGATTTAAAGACTGGTTGAAGATGGACCTTTGAGTTCATTGGAAGTGGAGGCACTACCAGTCTGTGAATTCTCCTTGGAAGGTAAAAATGGCCAAAAGACCTTTTACGACGAAGGGGTATAGGGCCAAAGATGTGTTAGAATTGTTTTATTCTGATTTGTGTGGACCCATGACTATCCAGGCTAGAGGTGGCTTTGAATATTTTATCATATTTATTGACGATTATTTAAGGTATGGATACATTTATTTGATGCACCGTAAGTCTGAGTGCTTTGAGAAATTCAAAGAGTACAAGGCTAAAA
Organism: Iris pallida; assembly: GCA_029216955.1. NCBI lineage: Eukaryota > Viridiplantae > Streptophyta > Magnoliopsida > Asparagales > Iridaceae > Iris > Iris pallida. The sequence continues at coordinate 3,628,659 of JANAVB010021198.1, forward strand.
CGGAAAAACACCATAGAAAATATATCAAGTCATTACATTCAGATCATGGTGGCGAGTACCTTTTTGGAGAGTTTAGGAATTATTTATCAGAGATTGGGATTACATCCCAATTAACTGCAACTAGAACGCCCCAGCAAAATGGTGTAGCGAAAAGAAGGAATAAAACTCTTATGGAGATGGTTAGATCAATGATGAGTTATTCGGATTTACTAGATTCATTTTGGGGATATGCCTTAGAGACTACAATTTATATTTTGAACTTGGTTCCTTCTAAGTCAGTACCTCTTACTCCCACAGAGCTGTGGATTGGGCATAAGCCTAGTCTAAAACATGTTCGAATTTGGGATAGTCCAGCACATATGCTGAATAGAAAAACAGATAAGTTGGAATCTCGTACAAAAGTACGCTTGTTTGTAGGCTATCCAAGAGGAATAAAAGGAGTTTCATTTTATAGTCCTAAGAATCAGAAGGTCATTATTAGCACCAATACCCGATTCTTAGAGAAAGACTATATAATGAACCATAAACCCACAAGTAGAGTTGTTCTAGAAGAACTAAGAGGTGGACCAAGTACTTCAGTACCAATAATACAAGAGGATGAACCACAAGTAACTGCACAATGTGTCACAAATATTACATCAAAACTGATAGTGCCTTGTCGTAGTAGGAGGGTTGTGATACAACCTAATAGATATATGTTCTTGGAAGAGTCATCAAACTTCATCCCTGAGGAACAAAATTATGATCCCTGTACCTACAACGAAGCACTCCAAGATAAAGATGCAGAGTCTTGGCAAAAAGCAATGATATCTGAAATAGAATCTATGGATTCCAATCAGGTCTGAAAGCTTGTAGAACCACCTGTTGGCATAAAAGCTATTGGATGCAAGTGGGTCTATAAGAGAAAAAGAGGATCAGACGGTAAGGTTGAAACGTTTAGAGCTCGGCTTGTTGTAAAAGTTTTTACTCAAAGAGATGGTATAGATTATGAGGAAACCTTTTGCGAGTAGCCATGCGTAAGTCTATCCGTATTCTTTTATCTTTTGCAGCTCATCTCGATTATGAGATTTGGCAAATGGATGTCAACATAGCTTTCCTTAATAGAAGTTTGAGGAAGAAATCTATATAAAGCAACCAGACAGGTTCATTGAAAAAGGCCAAGAGCATCTTGTTTGTAAGCTCAAGAAGTCTATTTATGGACTTAAGCAACCTTCCAGATCTTGAAACATATGTTTTGATCAGGTGATAAAATCCTATGGATTTGATCAATGTCAGGATGAATCATGTGTATACAGAAAGTGTAACAAAAATATGGTGGTATTCCTAGTACTTTATGTAGATGACATCTTGCTCATTAGAAACAATGTGAAGGTGTTATCTGATGTAAGGATATGGTTATCCAAACAGTTTGATATGAAGGACTTGTGTGAGCCCCCTGAATTTTAGGATTTATTTTAAAATTTTCTAAATGTATTATTTTCAATAAATTTTTTTATTTAATTATTTTGTTCACTAAATGTTCTTTTTCGTGACTTTGATTTCTGGAGCATCAAAGATGTCAATCTATGGAAACTTCCTTCATGAGTTTGCAGTAGACAAGATTATCTTTATTTTGATATTTTATGTCCTACTCAAACTTGTTCTCTTGTATTCTTTTTGCATCACACAACTTTCGGATCAATTTAGGCCATTTGACCATTCCCACTTTTATTTATAATTATCATATGCACATTACCATGACTTTTAATTTAGGAGCACAAGACTAGTTATTTTCTCAAAATCAACTTCTCATGCATGATCTAGTCAAGACATCCTACACCCTTGACCTTCATGTCCCACTCAGACACACCATCTTGTGCTTCATTTGCATCGTACAATTTTTCTGACACAAGACCCAATCTTGATTCATCCCACGGAGTCATATTTATTTTTGACTTGAATTGGGGACACAATTTCGACCCAAACCTGTCGACCCAAGATATGGACACGGCCCACATTAAGCCTACTACCCACATGACACCTGTGTCGCATTCAATTGAGCCCCCACATGCTACTTATTTACCCGTGATCATAAGTAGCTAAATTTAAGCCATTTATCGCGCCAAGCCCGACTTTGACCCAACCCGAATCAATCGAACCAAACCCAAGCTTCACGTCATCCCCTTATGAATATCCACACACTTTTCCCCTACAAAACACCAAACACCTAGAGTACCCACTCAAAAATATTCAATGGACAACCCCTTGATCAAATTCCTAAAATATAACTTAACCTAACACACTCAATCCTAGCCCTTGATTTTGCCCCATCAATCACCACCACCACCCATTCCTATATGGCACACACTCATACCCCCCTTGGCTGGTCCTAATTCCTACAAAAAAATCTCTCTCTACTTTTCTAGAAATATTTATCTTTTTCACTCTCTCTCTTCCTAAAACTAAACACACAGCCAACTCTTTCACACCCACTCAATATCTCTCTCTCCCTATCATTACAACAACAACATTCTTCTTTCTCTAGCCGACAGCTCAATTTTCTCCACCCCATAGCCGAACACTCCTTCTTCTTCTACTTTATTATCCTTTTCATTCATCATCATCCTTAACTTCATCATTCTTCACCAACTCCCCATGGCCGGACCACCCCCTCTCCTTAATCGATTTCTCCTTCAACCCTTCTTCTTCCCCACCTTTATCTCCATGGTCCTTCTACTGTTGCTCTTTGCGTGTAGCTGGCTGCTATTGCCCCCGCCCTAGTGCTGCTGTGCCACACCGTCGTGCAGCCGACAGTGCCTCGTACACACCCGAGCTCGACCATACGCCCCCACAAGGATGTACGACGTGCAGCAGCCGTTGCCACGGTCGCTGCTGTTGCAGCTACCCGTGGTGGCCAACCTTCGGCCACCGTGCATAGGCGGTCACCGTGCCGCCGTGCACCACCCTGCATGGTCGACCTACTGTGGCAACCTAGTTTGGGCGCTTTCCCACACGCCCAAGCACGACCGCATCCCGGCGACGCATGCGACAACGCCCCCCTGTGCTGAGATCAACCGAGATGGCACTTTTGTTGTCATGTGCGTCACCACGAACACCCTCAGCATGCTTGTGCCTCTTCCAGTGGTCGCCATAGGCGACTTCAGCATTTTTTTTCGGAATCCCGTTGACGAGCGCGAGGAACGGCAAGTCAGAAAGTGTGTTTCGAGACAACAATTTTGTACTCGTTTTATGGACAATCCGACCGTTGGATCGATGAACTCTTTCCTCCGTCACAGTCTCGATATATACCCCTTCACTCTCGTCAAGTTTTAGCTGTTAATTCGATCGTTTGATAGATCAAAACTGGCCGCCAAGTTGACCATTTAAATTGTGTTATTTTTTGGACAATTTTGTGGAGCCAACTTTGTGGACTCGTATCTCCGTCGTTGCAGCTTCGTTGGATGTGCCACCAATTCTTGTGCACATCTGGTATAACCATTTTCTTGCCTCTCAAGTTTTGTTTCATTGTGAGCTTGTTTGATTAGTTGAATTTGATGCCAAAGTTGGCCGTTCGAATTCGTAATTTCTAACTTGTAAAATTCTAATTTTGGACCCGGGACTCCGAATTCAAATTCTGACACCACCAGTAGACTTGTGACATCATTCTGGCATGAATTCATATAAAGTTTGTTAGATTTGGAAGATACTGGTCCTGGCATACATTTCGGTGCAAGGCGAGCCCTACGGTCCGAGTCAACAGACTATTTTGAGATCGGCTCATCGGAATCCAAATTTGGATATACCGTTGAGTTCATATCGTCATTCTGGACTCGTTGGCATATACTTTTCAAGATTTAATGGACGTTGGCTCCGGCACGCATTTCTGTGCAAATCGAAATTCCAATGTCCTAGTCAACGGACCATTTTGAGATCGACTCATCGAAATCCAATTACGGATATACCGTTGGGTTCGTATCGTCATTCTGGATTCGTAGACATATAATTTATTAGGGTTAGTAGACTTGTATTCTGGCACGTCTTTCGGTGCAAAGTGGGTCCAATACAGACATCATTTTGATCCGAAATTATCTTTTTGCCCATGTGTCCAAATTATACTTATGGGTAGGCTATCCTAGCTGATTTGACTATTCTGGACACGTTGGTAATGTTTGTTTCATCATCCGACAATATCTGTAGATATTTTCTTTATGTATCACTTTTAGTTATAATAAATTCTTATTTATGTTCGTATTTCAGAATCCGTGCAACAAAACTGAGATCAGTCGATTCCAGTGATCTTACATCGTTAAAATTGATAAGATGACCATGTGGATCACTATGATAAGATTGTTAACCTTACGGTTGATCGTCTTATCTCGATTTGCATGTCGTAGGTTTTGATGTACGAATAACGAGGTGCAACTTGATGTTTTAATCTACAACTTGCAAAACATATTATTAGCTTATATATATATATATATATATATATATATATATATATATATATATATATATATATATATTTTAATATATATATATATATGGTTTTGTAAAACTCTAAATAATTTTGGGTTTCTAGTATTACCTAATAATAATTTGCAAATAAAATTATAGTTTCTAAATATTATAAATGATTTGTAGATATATATGTATATGTAGTTATTCTTTTCCTTTAAATCGTAAGTCACGACTATTATAGTCGTTTCCTATTTCTCATCTCTATTATCGTGCCAAATCCTGATTCTAGACTGTTATATATCAAACTAGGCTATTTGGACTTTTCTGGACTCAGTGGAACTGGCCGTGTCATTATCTGGGACAACCTTGTGGAGCATAGCATCGTTACCTATTCCGTGTCGACATGTTCGTGTCGTGGACGTCGACTTCAAACTAAATTGAGGCGAGTATATTCTCTGATAATTTTTCCCATTTACGATAATTACTATGTTTTATGTACTTAGTGTAGATGTACTTATTTTTCGACACATTGGTCACACGGATTGGTATTTACGGATCCCATCATAAGATGTTATTCCCGTGTATTGGTATACCCTGTGCAATCCCCGTTGTATTTCTTGTGCAATGTATAGACACCGATGCCTGAGAAGATTTGCTACCTTCTCAGAGTATCCCGTGTCATAATGTACCTTAGTTGGATCCACTTTACCAGTCGGGGCGGGGAGGAGTAGTATAGACATGTGACCATACCTTTCCCATACATGATATTGTTTTTCCGTGAGTGTTAGTCATACATTGCACGTATGACTAGCCAGGCCATATTTTTATGCAAGTTCCCAAGCCGGTCACTTGTTGAAAGTACTCACTCACATAGATAGATGATTCTTGACCCTTGTACATGCCATGATTAGATTCTTTTGTTCTTGCTCTAGTTTACTTTTTCACTCTTGCCATGCTACTATTATGTACCTTTTAATTGTAGTTGTATATTCTCTCTATTTACTGTCTCATAGCACTTGTTATTTACTGGGAACTGTTGTTGGAGATGTGCTCGTTCCAATTCTGACTAGATACGTTAACAAATATTAGAAATTGTTATGCCCCACATTATTGGACTACATGATGTTGCTAGCTGAGACGGATCTTGACATTCTTTCACAGTGAGTTGTCTTCTGGAAGCTCTAGGCCATTCTTTCTTTATTTTAGATTCATGGTTCGTTGTCGGTTATGCCTCCGACGCATTCTTGTCTCATATGTTTATTTTGTAGATTTTAGTTGTTCTAGTCATACTGTTATCTTTTTTATTCTTATCTTCTTAGATGTTGTGATTGGAGTACATATTGTTGTTATATATCACCTAGATGTTGTAGATAGTTATTGGGTACTTGACAGCGTTCTACCACCGATACCGCGGTGTAGGCTAGATATGGCCCATGTACTCGTGCCCGAGTATCCGGGTGCGGGTCGTGACACATTTTTGTGGTGGCCCATGCAGGTTAGTCTTTGCAATTAATGCGAAGTCGTGGTAGTACTTAGGCTTAGCTGTACTACTGCGAGCCTGCCCTAGGATTGGATTTGAATCATGAAATATTTTAGGATTTTGGTACTCAATCACATATTAGGATCTCTTGATAGATTCCAGGGATGACCCCTGAGAATCTTATTTCGAAACTATATTGAGTCTATTTTTACTCGTTTTTGCTTATCTTGATTTTCGAAACATGTCCGTTGCCGAACCCTATTCTTGCACTAGGATGAGTCTTATGGACCCCAGATAGAGCTAGAAAGTAGAAGTTGAACTTATATACCATTTAGGTTGATATTTGTTTTAGAATGTATTTCAGGAATTTTGAATTTTGATCTAGATAATATCTATGGGACAGCCCTTGAGGATCTCCTTCTAAATCTTACCTCGAAATCTGTTTCCGCTTGTCTCCATTTACTCTTCCTTGATTTGTTGTTGATTTTGATTCCTGATGTTCGTTGTTGACTTTGATCTTGCATTGAGATAAATTTTGTGGATTGAATTAAGGTATATCCTAATAACGTATGTGATGATGCCAATGAGGAAGGTAAATGTCTGCTTTATTTATGGAGTTTAGAATTTATCGCAGTCATACTAGCTAGCATGACAAGGACATAGAGCCTGATTTTGGATATACTTATCCTAGTTATGGAATTTAGAATTTCTTGCAGCCATACCGATTGACGTGGTGAGAATTCTAGATAACATGATTTTAAGGTGTATACCTTAGTTATGGACTCTATCGTTTATTGCAGCTATGCTTACTGGCATGGCAAAAATTCTGGCAACATAATTTCAGGAAGACGTGTATAGTTATTAGGTCATATCTTAAATTGGTTCACTTCGTTACGACCAGATGAGCAAGAAAAAAATTATTATCATCATTCTTTCCCGTCTTGATTAACTCTGTCCTATCTACATCCACAACTAGGATTATAGGTTCTCTAGAACTCACCAACAGGATTGTTTTTATATTATCTTTTCTCGGCAAAATTGCTTTTGTATTTCATCTTTCCTATGATTTGACTAAACTCTTCTTCGTTGACCTTTTGGGTAATCTTTCTCGTCCTTCTTGGTAACTATTTATGGATTGATCAACCCAGTCTTAGGCCCTTGCTACCTTCTATTTAATAGACAACCTCATTAATGGATTCCATAGTATAACTATAATATGTTTGTGATTGTGATGAGTGATTTGGCTAGAGATTGACTAGGTTAAGCTTATAGGACGGATATGAGTGACTGACTATAGTGGACTTAGAAACTATTAAGAACGATTGCTTTGATAGTATAACTTGATGATTGGGCATCTAAGATGAAGTGATGAAACATTATATTGCTGTGACTACGGATTGAGGATCAAAATCCTGTACTTACGGATTGAGGATTGAGCAGTTGTAGGATTTTGGTTAGTTACCTATAGACTAATTACATATGATTGGAGGGTAGATCGATATGTGGAATGATATAAGATAAGTTAGGAGGAGATATAATATTGCGTATCAGATCGGGAGATATCAATGAATAGATGACCACAAGGATAGCAGATTGAGTACGGTAGCCATAGCAAATACATGTTTTAGCTTGACCTATTGGATGATTTTTAATTTCGAGGACGAAATTCTTGTAAGGTGGGTAGGATGTGATCCCCCTAAATTTTAGGGTTTATTTTAAAATTTTCTAAATGTATTATTTTCAATAAATATTTTTATTTAATTATTTTGTTCATTAAATATTCTTTTTCGTGACTTTGATTTCTGGAGCGTCAAAGATGTCAATCTCTGAAAACTTTCTTCATGAGTTTGCAGTAGACAAAATTATCTTCATTTTGATATATCATGTCCCACTCAAACTTGTTCTCTTGTATTCTTTTTGCATCACACAACTTTCAGATCAATTTAGGCTATTTGACCATTCCCACTTTTATTTATGATTATCATATGCACATTGCTATGACTTTCAATTTAGGAGCACAAGACTAGTTGTTTTCTCAAAACCAACTTCTCATGCATGATCTAGTCAAGACACCCTACACCCATGACCATCGTGTTCCACTCAGACACACCAGCTTGTACTTTATTTGCATCGTATAATTTTTCTGACACAAGACCCAATCTTTATTCATCCCACAGAGTCACATTTATTTCCGACTTGAATTGGGGACACCATTTCGACCCAAACCTGTCGACCCAAGATATGGACATGACCCACATTAAGCCTACTACCCACATGACACCTGTGTCCCATTCAATTGAGCCCCCACATGCTACTTATTTATCCGTGATCATAAGTGGCTAAATTTAAGCCATTTATCGTGCCAAGTCCGACTTTGACCCAACCTGACTCAATCGAACCAAATCCAAGCTTCATGTCATCCCCTCATGAATACCCACATACTTTTCCCATACAAAACACCAAGCACCTAGTGTACCCATAAAAAAATATTCAATGGACAACTCTCATGATGAAATTCCTTAAATATAACTTAACCTAGCACACTCAATCCTAGCCCTTGATTTTGCCCTATCAATCACCACCACCCATTCCTACATGGCACACACTAACCCCCTTGGCCGGCCCTAATCCCCATACACAAATCTCTCATTACTTTTGTAGAAATATTTCTCTCTTTCACTCTCTCTTTTCCTAAAACTAAACACACAACCAACTCTTTCTCACCCACTCAATATCTCTCTCTCTCTCCCTATCATTACAACAGCAGCATTCTTCTCCCTCTAGCCGACAGCTCAATTTCCCCTACCCCATAGCCGAACACTCCTTCTTCTTCTCCTTCATCATCATCATCCTCCTCAACTTCATCATTCTTCACCAGCTCTCAATGGCCGTACCACCCCCTCTCCTTAATACTTAATTTTTTCTTCAACCCTTCTTCTTCCCCACCTTTATCTCCATGGTGCTGCTACTTCTACTCTTTGTGCGTAGCTGGCTGCTGCTGCCGTCTCCCTAGCGCTGCTGTACTGTACCGCCGTACAGCCGACAACGCCCCGTAAACACCCGACCTCGGCCACGCGCCCCCGTAAGGATGCACGACGTGCAGCAGCCGCTGCTGTTGCAGCAACCCATGGTGGCCTACCTCTGGCCATCATGCACAGGCGATCGCTGCTCCGCCGTGCACCGCTCCGCATGGTTGACCTGCTGTGGCAACCTAGTTTGGGCGCTTTCCCGCACGCCCAAGCACGACCGTGTCCCGGCGACGCACGCGACAACGCCCTCGTGCGCTGAGATCGACCGAGACGACGCTTTTGTCATCGTATGCATCACCACGAACACCCTCGGCATGCTCGTGCCTTTTCTAGTGGTCGCCATAGGAGATTTTAGCATTTTTCTCGGAATCCCGTCGACGCGCGCGAGGAACGCCAAGTCAGAAAGTGCGTTTCGAGACAACAACTTTGCACTCATTTTTTGGACAATCTGAACATTGGATCGACAAAATCTTTCCTCCATCACAATCTCGATATATACCCCTTCACCCCCGTCAAGTTTCAGCCGTTAATTCGATCGTTTGATAGATAAAATCCGGCCGCCAAGTTGACCATTTAAATTGTGTTATTTTTTGGATAGTTTTGTAGAGCCAATTTCGTAGACTCGTATCTCCGCCGTCGCAGCTTCGTTTGACGTGCCATTAGTTTCTGTGTATAGATGGTATAACCTTCTTCTTGCCACTTAAGTTTCTTTTCATTGTGAGCTTGTTTGATTGGTTGAATTTGACGCCAAAGTTGGCCGTCCGAATTCATAATTTTTAAATTGTAAAATTCTAATTTGGAATCGGGACTCCGAATTCAAATTTTAACACCACCAGTAGACTCGTGGCGTCATTCTGGCATGAATTCAGATAAAGTTTGTTATATTTGGAGGACTTTGGCCATGAAACGTATTTTGGTGCAAGGCATGCCCCACGGTCCGAGTCAACGGACCATTTTAAGATCGGCTCATCGGAATCCAATTTCGGATATACCGTTGAGTTTGTATCATCATTCTGGACTCGCTGACATATACTTTGTAAGATTTAATAGGCATTGGCTTCGGCACGTATTTCCGTACAAACCAAAATTTTAATGCCCTATTTAACGGACCATTTTGAGATCGACTCATCAAAATCTAATTCCGGATATACCGTTGGGTTCGTATCGTCATTCTGGATTCATGGACATATAATTTGTTATGTTTAGTAGACTTGTATCTTGGCACGTCTTTTGGTGCAAAGTGGGTCCAATACGGACATCATTTTGACCTGAAATTACCTTTTTGTCCCTGTGTCCAAATTAGACTTATGGGTAGGCTATTCTAGCTGATTTGACCATTCTGAACATGTTGGTGATGTTTGTTTCATCATCCGACAACGTCTGTAGATATTTTCTTTATGTATCACTTTTAGTTATAATAAATTCTTATTTATGTTCGTATTTCGGAATCCGTGCAACGAAACTGAGATCAGTCGATTCAGTGATCTTACATCGCTAAAATTGACAAGATGACCATGTGGATAACTATGATAAGATTGTTAACCTTCTGGTTGATCGTCTTATCTTGATTTGCGTATCGTAGGTTTCGATGTACGAATAACGAGGTACAACTTGATATTTTAATAATCTACAACTTGCAAAACATATTATATATATATATATATATATATATATATATATATATATATTTATATATATATATATATATATATTTTTTTTTTATATATTTATTTATATATATATATATATATATATATATATATATATAAATGGTTTTGTAAAACTCTAAATGATTTTGGGTTTCTAGCATTACCTAATAATAATTTGTAAATAAAATTATAGTTTCTAAATATTATAAATAATTTGTAGATAGATATGTATATGTAGTTATTCTTTTCCTTTAAATCGTAAGTCATGACTATTATAGTCGTTTCCTATTCCTCATCTCTATTATCGTGCCAAATCCTGATTCTAGAATGTTATATATCAAACTTGGCTATTTGGACTTTTCTGGGCACAGTAGAACTCGCCGTGTCATTATCTGGGATCACCTTGTGGAGCATAGCATCGGTATATATTCCGTGTCGACACGTTCGTATCGTGCACGTCGACTTCCAATTAAATTATGGCGAGTACATTCTCTGATAAATTTTCCCATTTACGATAATTACTATGTTTTATGTACTTAGTGTAGATGTACTTGTTTCTCGACACATTGGTCACACAGATTGGTATTTACGTATCCCGTCAAGAGATGTTATTCTCGTGTATTGGTATACCCTGTGCAAGCCCCATTGTATTTCTTGTGCATTGTATAGACACCAATGCCTGAGAAGATTTGCTACCTTCTCAGAGTACCCCGTGTCATAACGTACCATTGTTGGATCCACTTTACCAGTCGGGACGGGGAGTAGTAGTGTAGACATGTGACCATACGTTTCCCGTGCATGATATTGTCTTCCCATGAGTGTTAGTCATACATTGCACGTATGACTAGCCAGGCCATATTCTCGTGCAAGTTCTCAAGCCAGTCACTTGTTGAAACTAGTACTCACTCACATAGATAGATGATTCTTGACCCTTGTACATAACATGATTAGTTTATCTTGTTCTTGCTCTAGTTTAATATTTCACCCTTGCCATGCTACTTTCATGTACCTTTTATTTGTACTTGTATATTCTCTCTATTTACTGCCTCATAGCACTTATTATTTATTGGAAACTGTTGCTGGAGATGTGCTCGTTCCAATCCTGACTGGATACGTTGACAAATATTAGGAATTGTTATTCCCCACATTATTGGACTACAGCTGAGACGGATCTCGACATTCTTTCACAGTGAGTTGTCTTCTGGAAGCTCTAGCCATTCTTTCTTTATTTTAGATTCATGTTTCGTTGTCGGTTATGCCTCCGACACATTCTTGTCTCATATGTTCATTTTGTAGATTCTAGTTATTCTAGTGATACTGTTATATCTTCTTATTCTTATCTTCTTAGATGTTGTGATTGGAGTACATATTGTTGTTATAGATCACCTAGATGTTGTAGATAGAATCGAGTACCTTCTTTGGAGGGTTACAGGCTGATAGTATGTAGATGGCCATCCACGAAAGGATGTGCCTTATCAGAATGAGTCAGTCACCAATGGGCAGGAGGTTATTCTACCACCCGTTGATTTTCTGCTGAATCTTAGCAATAAGTAGTTCAAACATGTAGTTACGACTCTTCCCACAAGTGACCGGACAGCCGAGATAGGTGAACGGTAGATATGTGGAAAGGAAACCTAAGATGGCCGCATTGTCCTAAATATATAGGAAAGGAGTGCTCACGTTAGCGTAGATCCTACTTTTGGTAGTAATGATCCTCTGACCGGACACTCTTTCGAAATGGTGCAACACCTGCACAATAAGCCAAATGGTCCTTTTGTCTCCAGAAGAGAAAAAAATCATCAGCAAAGGCTAAGTGAGAATTAAGGGAGCAACCACTGGACAAAGAATATCGGAAGAAATTGTCGTTCGACTCTAGCTTGATCAGGTTCCTGCTCAGTCCTTCGGCAAAAATAATAAAGAGCGAGGCGGAGAGAGGGTTGCCTTGCCGCACCTTGTGAAGTGAGTAGAAGAGTCCCGTCGGGGTGCCATTGATCATGATCGAGAACCACGAATTGCTAATTGCTAATCGAGAAGCAAGAATCACGTAGTTGGTTAAGTTTTCTTGTTCCATGATTCACTTGTCTTTATATTTCATGATTAACTGTTCCACCATATTCTTCTGTGTCATATTTTATAGTTTATTTCTTTCGTCATGTATGTCATAACTTTTTACTATTTTTATAGTCGTTATCATATATTTGGAACTGCATGCTTAGATTGTGCTCATTCATTTCCTGACTGGAAACCATATTTTTTAGATAGTTACGGCTACTCTCTCGTATTGGATTCTTGGGGAGACATGGGTATATTGGGAGGCCAAACCTAGAGACTAGTTAGATAGTTGAGTATTTATTTAGTTGTGTTTTATAAGTTGTATGACATTGTACTTTGTATTCAAATGTAAACTTAGATATTGTAATTGTATTTTCTTTAGTGTGAATGAGCAAATAAAAGAATTTTTAGTTTTGATCATTTTTGTGATTTGAACAATATGGTCTAGACATCGTTCTACCGTCGATACCGCGACGTAGGCTGGCTTGCATACGCACTCGCGTCTCAAAAAGCAGGTGTGGATCGTGACAGTAGGTCACCCACCTTCGACTACAGAGGCCATCATGCCGACGTTGAACGGTGTCTTGGCGATAGCTTCGAGCGACATGTCCGCAAGAACTTTGGGCGACTTTGCTTTGAGCTTGCCCTCCTCTCCGATGAAGGAAAAAGTCAGGGGAGCCTTGATGTCGATCATGGAATAAAAGGGGAAGAAAATAACAAACAAAAACTCTCTCTAAAAGCCCCTATTTATAGGCTCAAACCCATAAATAATGCAACGAGCCTGGCATTAATGGCGATGAATCTGACGCTTCGACTCTTGTGCCGATAGGTTTTCTAGGGATTCATCTCTGCGCCTATTTATAGGCCTCAAACGACGTGTACTTTGATGAGATAGAAAAACAAACAGTTACCTACTCATGATTGAACTAAACTAATCGTTCCCATCCAGAAGAAAGATCTTCCTGACATCATCTAAATATGCACGCCCTGCTTCTGTTTAACGTATTTCTAACTTTATTCAAAAAAATAAAAAACTTTGAAGGTGGTCTTGTAGAAGCATGGGTCTCGCGCCTCAGAAAGAGGAGTAACCCCGTACCTTATTTTGTTACCAACTAAGCGTTGAGCCGCCCACGCCTCATCGAAGCAGCATTAATGGACACGCCTCACCTAAGCATCATGTCATCTACGCCCTCGAGCCTTGGAAAGAATGCATCGATCTCTGTGCAAAGATGGCCAAAGCACAGAGACCAAAATCATGATTACTCGGGCTACTTACGCCTCGCTAAAGGTGCGTCCCTCCTCATACTCACACCTCACTTATATAGGCACGCCTAATCCATTACATCGCACCTACGTCTCATTTGCTCTCTCCAAGGCTGTATTTAATGAGCTTAACTCCTCTCGAGACTTCGACTGGACGCTTAGATTCTCGTGCAAAGAATGAACACAGAAGTCAAAGTTCATTCACCTTGGAAATAGAGTAGACAGACGCGTATCGCCTGATTAAATTTAGCTGCCTAATCAAACTAAGGCGTGTGCCACCCTGAGTCTCCTCCCAAGCGCATGTGCTTCTACCCCCGTGCCTATAGTTCTCTCATAATATGAAAATCTAGGACAGTGATTTCTAAGCGTGGGCGTCTAATTGGCTACAACAGAACTAGGCGTGTGCTATGTGTCGAAGACATGGTCACGTCAAGGAGCAGGTTTTAAACAGCTCAAAGATCCTCTCCGACAAAATCTCAATTATTATGACACATGGCAGTCAGCTGTAACCCCACATCAGTAAAGTGTGCACATAGATGCAACTAAACCCTATTTTAGGGTGCCACGTGACACACATGCCTGCCATTAACAGGCGCGTGTATGGTTACTTCTCTTCAGCTATAAATAGAAGGGATCCTATTCATTCAAACTCCCTGGTTCCCCCATTTCCTCAAGGGTTTTTTAGCATTCCAGAGAGAGTTCTTGATGTTCTCCCTTAGCCAGTGAAGATAGGCCCGGCAGTTCTCCCTCATCGTCAGATCATCAACGGAGTAAAAAATCAACCCTCCATCATCACAACCCAGATCAAAGACAAAGTGTAATTGGGAGATTTCTGTTCAGGAGTTCCCTCTTCTATTCTCGATTGTAACCTTCGAAGCTCTCCTCCAAAGCACCACGAAGCGATGGCAAACACGCCTCAGCAACAAACAGTCATGTGAACTTTCCATGTTACTATACCTTCTGACTCAACTCAGAAACGACTATTATGATAGTCCTCCTGCTCAACTTGAACAAGTCGTATTCCTTTAAAGTGCCACATGAACTGTGTCATACTCTACGATGGGCCATAAAATCGTGGGGACGTGCATGAACTTGAGCAACCGTATACTTTGGGTGCCTTAACTTGTACCATAAACCGTATAGCCCATAATGAAATTGTTAGACGCATATGCTATGATAAGCAATGTGACTATGGAAACATCTAGACTATGACTGCTAGTCGATATTCTATGTGCTAGTATAAGTGTGGCCTACTTTGTCCAAGTCGTTTCATCTTTACCCAAGCCATGAGATCGAAGGACCGAGTGCCAACTTTTGAAAGCCATCGTGGAGTGATATCTAGACAACAAGTGACATTTTCTATGTTCTACAGAATCTGACTCGGTGGGATTATTCCCTTAGCTATGTGGATTCATCTCTTTTATTAGCATACCTACTCAGTCTAATTGAAAATTTTTATTTATTAGTATGAAGGCCAAGCTGAGGCAAGTTCATCGAAGCCACCCACTTGAGCGAGGAGTTGCCTCAACCGAACGGGACTTTGAGCAAGCCGTTGTATGGCTAAGTCCAAACGCCATTGCGTTTCGATTCCTCCGGTTGAACTGAGTGGGGCGAGGCACTACAGTGGATAATGGTAGACACGGACACAGTGCATGGCACAAATTTGGTGATAATGGATGTGGACGTTGGCTATGGTGGTTTGGGAGAAAAAAAGAAAACAACAGTTAGATAGGTGGTGTGGGTTTCGAGTTTGATAAAGATTAGGAATCATGTAAACCCCTTTAGATAAGTCTCACCATTCATTTAAATAAATTTAAAAACTAATTTAATCAAACCTCAATCCCATTTTAAATCATAATAAATATTTTAAAATAATAATTAACTTAAATTAAAGCATATTTTTGTAAATCTAAAATAGTTTTAATAAAAAGAAATTTAAAATAACATTTACAAATAATACATGAATATATCTTCATGTATATATATCGCATGGAAAATATTTTAATATAGATATTTACATTAACACTATTTTTCCAATATACATATATACAAAATAAAATAAAATTATATATATTTCTTTATTTGAGCACCAAGACTACAAAATGTGCCAGGTCACAAAAAAGAGAAGACCGTGGGCATAATCTTAGAGAGAAAGAAGGAAAGTAAGAAGGAAGCAAAAGTGAACCAGGAGCAAGACCAACTGATCCTGAAGAAAATCAATCAGCGCTCGTGAGGGAAGGCACGCTCTGCCTACCGTTCCAAGCTTTGTCGAACTGGCGAGAAACCTACCGAGTCAGCCGAGGAAGAAGTGTAACACCCAATTTTCTAAATGAGAGTAATTTTGAAATTTTATGATTTTAATTATTTATTTATGATATTTAACTCGTAATATGATTTTTGGTGATTTTTAATCATTTTAAAACTATTTAAAAATTATGACTTGTGATTTTGATATGCTACTAGTGAAACCCTAGAGACTGTCTGACCTAGAGCCTAACCATGTGATTGGGATATTTATTTATCATTTTTAGCCTAGGGATAATTTGGTCATTTTGACTTATTGGAATTATTTGATTAATTATTGGATTGGTGGTTGTTAATTTTGACTTTTACTAGTTGCGACTTAAGAGACTAACCTAGATGTTGACTCTAGCTATGGTGACTTGAATAGCATGGTGGGACCCTAGTCTAACTTAAGTCAACCCAAGTTAAGTCATTTAGAATCAAGTTTCATATACGAGAATAAATGATTAGGTTCATGGACTTTTGACTTAAGGAGTGATTTCCTTTACCATTGAAACTTGGCCCAAGCCCATTAGTCATGACCCTAACCCTAATTTTATCCTTATTTGGCTAGCCACATAGGGATCCCCACCCTATATAATATCTCTTCCTATTGTTCTTGCCTCTTTTGTATCAAATCAACTTTTGGAAAATGAAAGGTATTGTCATTCTTTTCCAATCCATAACTATTCCATTTTAATTCCTTTTTGACTCTAGTTTCTTGCATTAGAGTCTAATCCTACTCTATTTTCTGTTCATGGAGAGAAATCTTAGCCTATTGAACAATTTGGAGCTTTTGGCTAGCAAGGGGAATCATTCTATTTGGGGTTTTTTCTTGTCATTGACACACTATAGGTAAACCCTCTAAATTATGTTTTAATTCTGATTTCTTTGCATGGGTGTGTAGATCTAGGTGTCCCCTAGCTATCCCTCAAGTTTGGTCGGAAATCGTATCTATTTCGTGTCCTTATCGGACACGTATCAATGTGTCTATGTATGTGTTTGTTGAAATGCCACAAAGAACGTTTTATTCATATTTTTGAAAATTATTTAAACAAAAATGTAGATCTATATGTGTGTTTTCTTTCTCCCTAGGTCTGAACACGAATTCGTGTCGTTTTGTGTCGGAAATTGGCACAGACACGCTGCATGACACGCGTGTGCGCAGTCCTGCTACCCGACGCTTATTACGGACACGACACAGCTCGAGACACCACGAAACTTGGTGGACACATGGGGGTAGTGTCTGCGAATGTGCCTCCCAAGTTTCGTGGACTCTCATGTCGTGTCGGACACGGAATCCATCGCACACTGGTTCTGCACTACACGCGTACGGGCTGTAACTGGGTTCTGATACGAACCTCGTGTCCATCCTAGACACGTCATGGTCCTGTGTCAGGCCCCTAGATATGAAGACCTATCCTTGGTGAACACGTGTGCACAACCACGTGGACACTGGGACACTGTGTCGTGTGCACGAGGCCACGACACGCACGTAGGAGGAATACTTTGACTGTTCTCTGATACTTCCTATTTTTGTGACTTGGACACTTTGTGTCCACTTGTGTGGACACGAATGCATCCCCCTGACACGTCTTCATGTGAGAAACACTCATCACACATTGTTTTGGGTTTTTATCAAGTATTGGGTTTCGATTTGGGTTCAAATTGAAAATACTGATACTCTAAAACTGTGAAAACTGAGTTGGTTGGTTTTGAAATTTGAGTTTTAAAACAATTGTTAACTGAATTTATATATATGAATTTAGATTGTTTTTAATATTGATATTAGACACTGTAATGTAGATGTGGGTTGATTTATGAAACTGAGAAACATTGTAAAACCTGAGATTTGGGGAAAAACTGAAAGCTGAACTGAGCTTTTCCCTTTATATAAAAAACTGAGAATTTCCCAAATTAAAACCTGAGAACTTGTTGTGTTATTAACTAAAATTTTATGGAGAATAGTATATGGGTATAAAGTTAATTGAGATTGGGGTTTTGATTGATAGGTATGATGGTTTTCAGGGTTAAATTGATGTTTAAACTGAACTGAATGCATGTCTGAACTGAAATGCATGTTTGATTGGGTTAAGGCTCGAATATATGTTAAGTTCTGATACATTAAACCTGAGAATTATTTCTTATAGGCAAAACTGAGGTGAATAATATATGTGTAACTGAAACTTATGCAAAATCTGAGAACCATTGAGTTGAACCTGAGAATAGGTTAGTTTGAATGTGTATGTATGATTAGATGTTAGGATTTGGTTTCAAGTCTACATATGTATGTATATATACAGATATTTATCTATTATATTTGGTGTATAGGTAAATCATGTCTATATATATAGTAGATGACTGTGAGTAGTTCTCAGGGGCTTGTGAGATTGAGAGAGTGTGATTTTGAGAGTAAGGGAGTGATGTGAGATAAAACTGAGATGACAGTTGGTCTCAGTCCAACAGTCATTCCCTGCCCCTCACTGTCCAGCCCACTCACACATCCCTCTTTCTCACACACACACAGACCGCACACACACACCTATGTATTATCCCCTTCCCCCTTCCTATCTTGCATGTATGTTTGTAAAGTATAAATGTATGCAAGCATGAATGAATGGATGAAATACATGTATGCAGGTTATGCAATGTAATGTATATATATGATAAGTATATATGAATGCATGTATATATATTACCTTAATATAATATACGAATGCAATATACGCAAGCATGAATGGATATAATGCAACTGTTAAATGAATGAATGCATGAACTGAAATGTAATGCAAGTATCCAATGTATACAAAACTAAACTGAGTTTATGTATTTCAACTAAGAACTTCTCATTTCGGTCCCTACATGACCTGTGTTCAGACACTTATTGATGCCCTTCACTACATTGCCTTATGGGTGTTCAACCATAGCATAGGGTTCAGTTCCTCCACTTGATATTGTTTTGTATTGGGTATCAGAACCTGGTATCATGCATATTACCTTGCTATGTACACTACGTCCATTACACCTTGACACACACCCACAACTGCCATGTGACACTCAACTTACTATGCCCTCACACACACTCTTCACATCTCATGAACCCACACACACCACCTCACCCCCTCTCTATCTCTCTAATATATATATATATGTTGTATGCAAATGAATGAATGCATTGTAATATGTATATACAAGGATAAATGTATGTATGTATGTATAGGACTATGCAAATAAAAGCATGTAATGCAATGTATAATACAAGATGATGAAAACCATGTATATACATTTATGTAATGTGGAATATGTATAATTGCCTATATAGATGTATGTAATGTGTGCTTAATGATAGCCTATATTCATTCCTATGTGTGTGCCTATATATTTTGAGTGTATATGCCTATATATATATATATATATATATATATATATATATATATATATGATTTTGTGTGCTTAACAGCTTGTGTTAGCCTTGTGTTTGTGTCTATGTGCTAGCCTAGGCTTGGTTAGGCTTAGTGAGACTTGCTGGGTTAGGACTGACCTAGTTGACCTAGTTTGACTAGTGTGGTTGACTAGAGTTGACCAAGTGTTGACTTTAGTCTATTTTGACCTAGACAGCATGCAGATGCATTGTACATTTTATTATTCATCCCCCGTATACATCTTGACTTGTGTTGCTCAAAATAGGAGTCAGATACCTCATCTCGGACAGTCTCACAGACATTCATATCGCAGGTGAGTATATTCTCTGATCATTTCATAACTTGCTTAGGATTATTTTCCTGCTCTAGATTACCTTATTTGATGCTGTCACAATATTATCACGGATTGGTACTATATGGATCCCTACATTGAGATGTTATCCCCCTCGGGAGGATCAGGTACTTCATGTCATGTGTTTCATGTACATCATGTATTCCTCGCTCTCATGTTATTCATGTTTCTTATGTGCTTCATGTACGTTCATGTACGCTTGTGTACTCTCATGTGCTCTCATGTACGGTCATATTTCTCATGTGCTTTATGTGTAACATATACTTCATGTGTACCTTTATGGGCCTTCATGTGGAACTCATGTGCACTCAGTTCTGAGCCCTCATATATACTTCATGTGTACCCATCTATGGGGTTTCATGTAAAAATCATGTGCGTAACATAACTTGTCTGGATTCTTGTGTATTGATTGGGGTATAGGGGAGTATAAATAGTCATGTGAATAATTCCAAAGTAGTATAACAATGTGAGCCTCTTTAGTATATTCATGCGCAAATCCAGCCGTTTACATGTCAAGTTTGTACTCTACATCCCTAGTCACCGATAGTTCTCTACTTATAGTAGATATTTTCATTACAGTTCTCTCTTTTACATCATGTACATTCTTTCAGTTTTCATGTATCTTACACTTTTGCATGTCTATATTTTCTAACATGTTGTGATCTGTGTGAGATGTATTGTACTCGCTCCTGTCCTGACTGAACCTGTTGAAAATATTACAAAGGATGATGAGGAACCCCGCACCCCTTACTATGGAGCTTGCCTAGATGACACTCGCGACCTGGACCCTTGGAAGGTTCAGGCAGCTGCTGAGGATGATACCCATGCATAGTATAGATAGTTTAGACTGTTCTTTCTTTTCATGTTAGTTGTTGTCCTTGATTTTAGAGTTGTATTATTATGGAGATGTTGAGACTTGTGTTTGTTAACTTGATTTATTTTACTTCTATTTGTACCTCAATTTTGAGAATTTTCTTATCTATTCCATCGTGCTATATTCTACCTCTAGATTGTGATTGAGTTGTACCTTCTGTGACTTGGCCTCCAGTTGGAGAGTATTTTATATTGTGTTGGTTATGTTCATGACCTAGAAAAGCGTTCTACTGTCGATACTGCGACGTAGGCTGGGCGCTGTTACGTACTCGTACCATCACAATGGGTGCGGATCATGACACGTTTTTAGTGGTGGCCCATGCAGGTCGAGTTGTGTAGTGTTATTCGAACTAGAGTATCACTACAGCCTGCAGTAGGATTAGAATTATTCTTGAGGTACTCAATCACATTAGGAAAAACTCTTAACTGAATTCCTGCCATCTAAATTCTTGTTGAAGATTGCTTTCTTGAAATAACTGTCCTCCCTTGAATTATCGTTTCTATCTCAGTATTGATTCCTTGTTTGATCTGTCTCCAGGATGGTGATTGAGACACGATCGCATCGCTATGGCCCAGCAGACGCTGGTGAGAGGTCTGCCACCCCTCGCCCGATTGTGGACGCTGGGACCACAACACCTCCTGTTTCTGCTCATATAGGAGCGTCTGCAGTCTTTGGGAGTGCACCTCCACCTGTCCGGGGGTCTTTTCCCGTCATTCCGGATATGTTCCAGCAGCAGTTACCTTCAGGGATAGTGGATGCGACTCAGATGTTTATCCTTTTCCAACGATTCCTGGAGACTCAGCAGCAGATGCAGCAGAGCCAGTCCGATGATTTCTGACAGAGCATACACGATATCCACCAGTTGGTCAGGACGACAGTAGAGCTGGTGACTCCTCAGCCACTGGGAGGTCAGATGTAGCAGTATCAGCCGAAGACTCCAGACATCCAATCCTTTAAGAAGATGGTACCCGAGACTTCAAAGGTACATAGGGCATTATATACGCTGACGATTGGATAGAGCATATTGAAGAGATATTCTGATTGGTGCAGATACCAGTTGGATTACAGATCGTGGCAGCAGCCAGTCAGATGCAGGACTTGGCCCGTACTTGGTACCAGACGGACCCGAGGGTTGGTACAGACGGTCAGACTTGGGCAACCTTCAAGAAACTGTTCAAGGAGAAATTCTTTCCCGATACAGCACTCGGTACCTTGGAGGCGCAGTTCGAGAGTTTGGTTCAAGGAAACCAGACCGTTGAGGAGTACGCCGGAGAGTTCTGCTGTTTGAGTAGATTCATTGAGGATCTTACTGAGGCCGAGAAGGCGAGAAGGTTCCGCAGGGGCTTGATCAGGGAGATCAGGTCGTATACCAAGAGCAGCCGTAATGCCACTTTCGAACAGATTCTGGTAGGAGCCATGGCAGCGGAGGACGATCTTGGGCTGAAGGAGAAGAGGACACGAGACACTCATGGAGCTAGTAGCAGTGCGGGCCCGGCCAAGAGGCCCCACTTATAGATTCAGCAGCAGTATCCGCAGCAGAGGCCCCACTTACAGATTCAGCAGCAGTAACAGCAGCCGAGGGTCTACTTTCAGCAACAGCAGTTCCATGACCGTATACCCTTTCAGCAGGTACAGCAGTAGCAGAGACAGCAGCAGGCCCCGGGACAGCAGCTTGTTATCCTTTGCCCCTTCTGTAAGAAACTAGGGCACGATTGGGGAAAATGCCGGAAGAGGCTGGGCAGATGTTTGCTTTACGGAGGATCCGATCATCGGCTGAGAGAGTGTCCTGAGTCATTTGGACGAACAGTTCAGGGAGCAGGAGCCAGGGCTCTGGTAGGCCAGCAGAAGGGATTACCCTTACCAACTTAGCAGCAGAGGTACATGCAGCATCAGCAGCAAGCCATGGGAAGCCAGCTGGGGCGAGCATTCGCCAGGACAGTCGAGGATGCACAGGCCATTGGAGATCTTGCTGCAGGTTCTATTCTTTTCGATTCTATTTTCGCAATTGCCTTTTATAACTGTCTTGAAATTCGATTCCATTTGTTCCTTGTTGATTGATCAATTTTGTTCTATTGTTCATGTGTTATATTTGATTTTCTTCTGAGATAAGTCATATAGGCTAGGTCACCTCAGTTTTGGGATCTAGAATCTTCGATAATCGTGTTAGCTGGCATAGTGAGGACATATAGTCAGATTTTGGAAATATTTTTCGGGTGTAGGAATTTAAGGTTTTTGCTGCCAAGCATGCGGCAATGCAAAAAGTTTAAATACCATGGTTCTAGAGGTATGTACCTTAGTCAAGGACTCTGTAATTATCGTAGCCTTGCTCACTAGCATGACGAAGATTCTGAGTATCATGATTTTGGACAGACGCATATGATTATCGAACTGTGTGATTTTGAGACTATGATTGTGGGGTATTTGACCTAGAAGGAGTACTACCATCTTAATTTCGAGGACAAAATTTCTCTAAGGAGGGTAGACTTGTAACACCCAGTTTTCTAAATGAGAGTAATTTTGAAATTTTGTGATTTTAATTATTTATTTATGATATTTAAATCGTAATATGATTTTTGGTGATTTTTAATCATTTTAAAACTATTTAAACACTATGACTTGTGATTTTGATGTGCTGCTAGTGAAACCCTAGAGACTGTCTGACCTAGAGCCTAACCATGTGATTGGGATATTTATTTATCATTTTTAGCCTAGGGGTAATTTGGTCATTTTGACTTATTGAAATTATTTGATTAATTATTGGATTGGTGGTTGTTAATTTTGACTTTTACTAGTTGCGACTTAAGATACTAACCTAGATGTTGACTCTAGCTATGGTGACTTGAATAGCATGGTGGAACCCTAGTCTAACTTAAGTCAACCCAAGTTAAGTCATTTAGAATCAAGTTTCATATAGGAGAATAAATGATTAGGTTCATGGACTTTTGACTTAAGGAGTGATTTCCTTTACCAATGAAACTTGCCCCAAGCCCATTAGTCATGACCCTAACCCTAATTTTATCCTTATTTGGCCAGCCACATAGGGATCCCCACCCTATATAATATCTCTTCCTATTGTTCTTGCCTCTTTTGTATCAAATCAACTTTTGGAAAAGGAAAGGTATTGTCATTCTTCCCCAATCCATAACTATTCTATTTTAATTCCTTTTTGACTCTAGTTTTTTGCATTAGAGTCTAATCCTACTCCATTTTCTGTTCATGGAGAGAAATGTCAGCTTTTGAACAATTTGGAGCTTTTGGCTAGTAAGGGGAATCATTCTATTTTGGGCTTTTTTTGTCATTGACACACTATAGGTAAACCCTCTAAATTATTCTTTAATTCTGATTTCTTTGCACGGGTGTATAAATCTAGGTGTCCCCTAGCTGTCCCTCAAGTTTGGTAGGAAACCGTGTCCATTTTACGTCCGTATCGGACATGTATCAATGTGTCTATGTATGTGTTTGTTGAAATGCCGCAAAAAACTTTTTATTCATATTTTTGAAAACTATTTAAACAAAAATGTAGATCTATATGTGTGTTTTCATTCTCCCTATGTCTGAACAAAAATTCGTGTCATTTTTGTGTCAAAAATAGGCGCAGAGATGCTGCACGACACGCGTGTGCGCTGTCCTGCTACCCGACGCTTATTGCGGACACGACACAGCTCGAGACACCACAAATCTTGGTGGACACGTGGGGGCAGTGTCTGCGAATGTGCCTCCTAAGTTTTGTGGACTCTCGTGTCGTATCGGATATGGAATCTATCACGCACTGGTTCTGTACTGCACGCGTACGGGCTGAAACTGGGTTCTGATATGGACCTCGTGTCCATCCTAGACACGTCGTTGTCCTGTGTCAGGCTCCTAGACGCGAAGACCTATCCTTGGCGAACACGTGTGCACAACCACGTGGATACTGGGACACTGTGTCGTGTGCATGAGGCCACGACACGCGTGCACGAGGAATACTTTGACTGTTCTCCGATACTTCCTATTTTTGTGACTTGGACACTTCGTGTCCATTGTGTGGACACGAATGCGTCCCCCTGACACATCTTCATGTTAGAAACACTCAGTACATACTGTTTCGGGTTTTTATCAAGTATTGGGTTTCGATTTGGGTTCAAATTGAAAATACTGATACTCTAAAACTGTAAAAACTGAGTTGGTTGGTTTTGATTTTTGAGTTTTAAAACAATTGTTAACTGAATTTATATATATGAATTTAGATTGGTTTTAATATTGATAGTAGACACTGTAATGTAGATGTGGGTTGATTTATGAAATTGAGAAACATTGTAAAACCTGAGATTTGGGGGAAAACTGAAAGCTGAACTGAGCTTTTCCCTTTATGTGAAAAACTGAGAATTTCCCAAATTAAAACCTGAGAACTTGTTGTGTTGTTAACTAAAATTTTATGGAGAATAGTATATGGGTATAATCTTAATTGAGATTGGGGTTTTGATTGATTGGTATGATGGTTTTCAAGGTTAAATTGATGTTTAAACTGAACTGAATGCATGACTGAACTGAAATGCATGTTTGATTGGGTTTAGGCTCGAATACATGTTAAGTTCTGATACATTAAACCTGAGAATTATTTCCTATAGGTAAAACTGAGGTGAATAATGTATGTGTAACTGAAACTTATGCAAAATCTGAGAACCATTGAGTTGAACCTGAGAATAGGTTAGTTTGAATGTGTAAGTATGATTAGATGTTAGGATTTGGTTTCAAGTCTACATATGTATGTATATATACAGATATGTATCTATTTTATTTGGTGTATAGGTAAATCATGTCTATATATATAGTAGATGACTGTGAGTAGTTCTCAGGGGCTTGTGAGATTGAGAGAGTGTGATTTTGAGAGTAAGGGAGTGATGTGAGATAAAACTGAGATGACAGTTGGTCTCAGTCCAACAGTCATTCCCTGCCCCTCACTGTCCAGCCCACTCACACATCCCTCTTTCTCACACACACACAGACCACACACACACCCCTATGTATTATCCCCTTCCCCCTTCCTATCTTGCATGTATGTTTATAAAGTATAAATGTATGCAAGCATGAATGAATGGATGAAATACATGTATGCAGGTTATGCAATGTAATGTATATATATGATAAGTATATATGAATGCATGTATATATATTACCTTAATATAATATACGAATGCAATGTACGCAAGCATGAATGGATGTAATGCAACTGTTAAATGAATGAATGCATGAACTGAAATGTAATGCAAGTATCCAATGTATACAAAACTAAACTGAGTTTATGTATTTCAATTGAGAACTTCTCATTTCAGTCCCTACATGACCTGTGTTCAGACACTTGTTGATGCCCTTCACTACATTGCCTTATGGGTGTTCAACCATTGCATAGGGTTCAGTTCCCTCCACTTGATATTGTTCTGTATTGGGTATCCGAACCTGGTATCATGCATATTACCTTGCCATGTACACTATGTCCATTACACCTTGATACACACCCACAACTCTTCACATCTCATGAACCCACACACACAACCTCACCCCCTCTCTCTTATACATATATATATATATATATATATATATATATATATATATATATATATATATATATATATGTTGTATGCAAATGAATGAGTGCATTGTAATATGTATATACAAGGATAAATGTATGTATGTATAGGACTATGCAAATGAAAGCATGTAATGCAATGTATAATGCAAGATGATGAAAACCATGTATATACATCTATGTAATGTGGAATATGTATAATTGCCTATATAGATATATGTAATGTGTGCTTAAATGGACATGTATGTATACATGATAGCCTATATTCATTCCTATGTGTGTGCCTATATACTTTGAGTGTATATGCCTATATTATATATATATATATATATATATATATATATATATATATATATATATATATATATATATATATATATATATATATATATATATATATATATTTATATTTACATGATAGCCTATATTCATTCCTATGTGTGTGCCTATATACTTTGAGTGTATATGCCTATATTCATTCCTATATATAATATATATATATATATATATATATATATATATATATATATATATATATATATATATATATATATATATATATATATATATATATATTTTATATATATATATATATATATATATATATATATATATATATATATATATATATATATATATATATATATATATATATATATATATATATATATTTATATATTTATATTTATATAAAAAAATATATTTATATAAAATATATATATATATATATATATATATATATATATATATATATATATATATATATATATATATATATATATATATATATATATATATATAAGTCGTGGTGTACTGGTAACACCATCGTGCACCGGAGGTGAGGGCCGGGTTCGAGCCCTCCCTCCCACGGAGGTGGCTGGGTGGCGGTGGCTACGGCCTCCGGGCCAAGGTCGGGTGGAGTCGTCCACCGGCTTTGATTTTTGTAAAAAGAAAAAAAAAAGAAAAAAAGAAAAAAAATATATATAAGTGTGCCTTATATATATATATATATATATATATATATATATATATATATATATATATATATATATATATATATATATGATTTTGTGTGTTTAATAGCTTGTGTTAGCCTTGTGTTTGTGTATATGTGCTAGCGTAGGCTTGGTTAGGCTTAGTGAGACTTGCTGGGTTAGGACTGACCTAGTTGACCTAGTTTGACTAGTGTGGTTGACTAGAGTTGACCAAGTGTTGACTTTAGTCTAGTTTGACCTCGACAGCATGCAGATGCATTGTACATGTCATTATTCATCTCCCGTATACATCATGACTTGTGTTGCTCTGAATAGGAGTCAGATACCTCATCTCGGACAATATATTCTCACTGACATTCATATCGCAGGCGAGTACATCCTCTGATCATTTCATAACTTGCTTAGGATTATATTCCTGCTCTAGATTACCTTATTTGATGTTGTCACGATATTATCACGGATTGGTACTATATGGATCCCTACATTGAGATGTTATCCCCCTCGGGAGCATCGGGTACTTCATGTCATGTGTTTCATGTACATCATGTATTCTTCGCTCTCATGTTATTCATGTTTATCATGTGCTTCATGTAAGTTTATGTACGCTCGTGTACTCTCATGTGCTCCCATGTACGGTCATGTTTCTCATGTGCTTCATGTGTAACCTATACTTCATGTGTACCCTTTATGGGCCTTCAAGTGGAATTTATGTGCACTCAGTTCTGAGCCCTCATGTATACTTTATGTGCACCCATCTATGGGCTTTCATGTGAAAATCATGTGCGTAACATAACTTTTCTGGATCCTTGTGTATTGATTTGGGTATGGGGGAGTATAAATAGTCATGTGAACAATTCCAAAGTAGTATAACCATGTGACCCTCTTTAGTATATTCATGTGCAAATCCAGCTGTTCACATGTCGACTTTGTACTCTACATCACTAGTCACTGATAGTTCTCTACTTATAGTAGATATTTTCATTACAGTTCTCCCTTTTACATCATGTACATTTTTTCAGTTTTTCTGTATCGTACTCTTTTGCATGTCTATATTTCCTAACCTGCTATGATCTGTGTGAGATGTATTGTGCTCGCTTCTGTCCTGACTGGACCTGTTGAAAATATTACAGAGGATGATGAGGAACCCTGTACCCCTTACTATGGAGCTTGCCTAGATGACACTCGCACAGTCAGTGTAAAATCGATGCGGGTGGGATTTCTCCCAATCTACTCGATAATATCTTATGAAATTTTGTTAGTGTAGTGTCAGACACGTGGCCTAGGTGTCCACAAATTTTTGTGTCAGACCGTGCTGTGTCTTGTCCGCTAGGATACCCGAAAAGCAGGGGACAGCACGATCCTCGTGCAGTGTCTCGTGCAACGTGTCCACGGCCATTTTCGACACGTATACGACACGAATTCGTGTTCAGACCTAGGGAGAATGAAAACACACCTATAGATCTACATTTTTGTTTAAATAGTTTTCAAAAATATGAATAAAAAGTTCTTTGTGGCATTTCAACAAACACATACACACATGCACTGATACGTATCCGATACGGACACGAAATGGACACAGTTTCTTACCAAACTTGAGGGACAGCTAGGGGACACCTAGATCTACACATCCATTTAAAGAAATCAGAATTAAAACACAATTTAGAGGGTTTACCTAGAGTGTGTCAATGACAAGAAAAAGCCCCAAATAGAATGATTTCCCGTGCTAGCCAAAAGCTCCAAATTGAACCAAAATTGAGATTTCTCTCCATGAACAGAAAATAGAGTAGGATTAGACTCTAATGCAAGAAACTAGAGTCAAAAAGGAAATAGAATGGAATAGTTATGGATTGGGGAAGAATGACAATACCTTTCCTTTTCCAAAAGTTGATTTGATACAAAAGAGTTAAGAAGAATATGTAGAGAGATTATATAGGGTGGGGATCCCTATGTGGCTGGCCAATAAAGGATAAAATTAGGGTTAGGGTTATGACTAATGGGCTTGGGCCAAGTTTCAATGGTAAAGGAAATAACTCCTCAAGTCAAAAGTCCATGAACCTAATCATTTATTCTCCTACATGAAACTTGATTCTAAATGACTTAACTTGTGTTGACTTAAGTTAAACTATGGTCCCACCATGCTATTCAAGTCACCATAGCTAGAGTCAACATCTAGGTTAGTCTCTTAAGTCACAACTAGTAAAAGTCAAAATTAACAACTATCAATCCAATAATTAATCAAATAATTCCAATAAGTCAAAATGACCAAATTATCCCTAGGCTAAAAATGATAAATAAATTTCCCAATCACATGGTTAGGCTCTAGGTCAGACAGTCTCTAGGGTTTCACTAGCAGCACATCAAAATCACAAGTCATGGTTTTTAAATAGTTTTAAAAATGATTAAAAATCACCAAAATCATATTACGATTTAAATATCATAAATAAATAATTAAAATCACAAAATTTCAAAATTACCCTCATTTAGAAAACTGGGTGTTACATCGCCGAAGCGATACCATCGCGAAGCGAAAAGGCGAGGCCGCTGCCCCACCGAAAGAGTTGCTGAAGCAGAGATTCTCTGACACGGCAGATATCAATAGCGCTGGCTGTGTGGAAGCGGCTCCATAGGTTGGATGCAATCTCACCGGAAGAGATGACGTGCTCAATAGACTCGATCTCCGGATTGGGACAACAGTAGCATCAAGAGGTAATAGCAAAGCCATAATTTCTGAGTACGTTATCCATTGACAGTTTATGGCGCATGAGTCGCCATTGCAGGATGGACTATTTGATAGGAATCCAATGGTGCCAGTTCGGGAATGAAAGTTGTGGGCTATGGTTGGCACTGCAGGCGTGCTGCCAAGTCGAAGCAGATAAAAACATGCCGTTTGAGGATGGGGTCCAAACTAACGTGTCTGGCAAATTAGAGATGAGCATGTCCATATCACGGATCCGTATCGCAACTCCGATCCCGAGCAGCTGCTCGATACGAGGCAAATTCCAAGCCTGGTCGACAGTGTTCCAGAGGTCCTTAATGAAGATGGTTGGAGATGAATGTTCGTCAATGTAAGGAGGATGGGGAATCAGGGACTGCCCATACCAAACCTTCCGAAAGATGTCTGCATCGTCCTGCCCAATATTGAGATGAATCAGGTGCTCGCCTAAGCCTCTACCCCACAGCAACCTCCGCCAGATCTATGATGTGAAGGAATTGGCCTCGACGATGGATGGGTGAGAGTGAGGGAAGTAGCTTGCCTGCATATAACGACTCTAAAGTGGCCACGAGGACTGCAGCCGCCACCACTCATTGACCGCCTGGGCTGCAACTATCTCCTGAAGCCGACGAATGCCGAGGCTACCTTCCTGAGTCGGGCGCGGGACCATCTCCCAACGATACCCGTGGCGCCAAGAGTGACCCGACTTATCTCCATAAAAGAAATAGTTGAAAGAGTGTTCGATGGAATTGAGTACCTTTTTTGGAGGGTTGCAGGATGATAGTATGTAGATGGCCATCGATGAGAGGATGTACCTTATCAGAATGAGTCTACCGCCAATGGATAGGAGGTTATTCTGCCACCCACTGATTTTTTGTCGAATCTTAGCAATAAGCGGTTCAAACATGTAGTTACAACTCTTCCCACAAGTGATAGGGCAGTCGAGATAGGTAAATAGTGGCGATACGAAAGGGAAACCTAAGATGGCCGCGTTGTCCTCAATAGATAGGAAAGGACTGTTCGGGTGAGTGTAGATCTGACTTTTGGTAGTACTGATCCTTCTATAGGACACTCTTTCGAAATGGTGCAACACCTGCACAATAAGCCGAATGTTCTTCTTGTCTCCATAAGAGAAAAGAATAAAATCATCGGCAAAGGCTAAGTGAAAAATAAGGGGGCAACCACTGGGGGAAGAATACTGGAAAAAATTGTCGTTTGACTCTAGCTTTATAAGGTTCCTGCTCAGTCCTCCGGCGGCAATAATGAAGAGCGAGGCGAAGAGAGGATCGCCTTGTCGCACCCCACGAAGAGAGTGGAAGAATCCCGTCGGGGTACCATTGATCATGATCAAGAACCACAAATTGCTAATCGCTCTCCATATCATGTTAATCTACTTCTCGTCGAAGCCGAAGCGCCGAAGGACCCAAGTGAGGTACTGCCAATCAATACGATCGTAAGCTTTGACCATGTAGAGCTTAATTGTGACTTTGCCTCCCTAATTCTTCCTTTCCATTTTGTGAACCAGCTCCTGGGTGAGGAAGATATTGTCTACGATGCTTCTGTTTTTGACAAAACTGCTTTGCTCGTTAGAGATAATCTTGGGAAGCAACGGAGACATCCTCATCGCAATGATTATGGCGATGATCTTACTCATGAAATTACAGAAGTTGATGGGTCTATAATCCGATAGAGTCGCCAGATTTTGGATATTCGGAATGAGAGTAAGATGCATGTGAGAGATCGACCTCGGGAGCTCTATACCCTCGAGGAAGGCTGTTGTAGATTCGATGATGTCAGGGCCAATGATATTCCAACTGAAGATGAATAAATGGCCCGAGAATCCATCGGGACGGGGGGTACTGTCACTGCTGAGCTGCTTCACCGTGTCATGGACTTCCTCGATGTCGATCGGTTGTAAAAGGGAAGTGTTGTCTTCCTAAGTGAGCGAGGGAATTTGATCCAGAAATGTGTCGTCGCCAGTGATAACTTCTTTGGTGTATAGGCTTTCAAAAAATCTAACTACTTCTGAGCCAATTTCCTCTCTGCTGTCTGCCCAACGGCCATCTTCTTTTTGAATTTTCTGTATGTGAAGGAGACTTCTTTTCTGTCGTACACATGGATGGAAATAACTGGAGTTTTGATCCCTGTCGCTATCCTATCTCTGTCTAGCCTTCTGGCACCAGAAGGAGGTCTCATTAGCAATGCATCGCTTTAGGCGCGCTCCTGCCTCGTTGAAAGATGACCTGTGGCCGGGAGAGCCATGAATGTCGAAAGAAAGCTCGACACGGTACATGTCATCTTTTGTGGCACGCAATGATTGAAAGACGTCGCCAAAGGACGAACGGTTCTAAATGGACAAGGCTCTCCTCGTCGCCTTCAGTCGGAGCACGATGCAGATCAAGGGTTGGCGTGATGGACATTCAACCAAGCTGCCTGCACAGTGTCAAGAAAATCAGGGTGGTTGCTCCAATATTGGAAATATTTGAACTGCTTGACGTAAGAGGGTGCATCAATGGTGATCTCCAATAGCAGCGAGGAGTGATCCGACTCCAGCCGATTGAGATGCCAGACGGAGAGTGGACCAATACGAGCCAATGAGGATTGGCAAGGACCATATCCAACCACGTTAACTGCTTGTGGATACCTTCCTGAGAATTGCACCAGGTGAAAGCATTCTCGAGAAACAGGATCGGCGTGAGAAGAGCCTTGAATGCGAATTGATTAAACTCTAATATGGAACTGAGGAAGGAGGAAGGCCGCCGGATTTTTCCGTGAAACACAAAATGGCGTTGAAATTGCCCCCACAAATCCACGGCCGATCGGGGAATTGATCCTGCAATTGCAGCAACTCCTCCCACAAGCGATGCCTCAACTGTTTGGTTCTACCGCTGTGGACAATGGAAAGCAATACTGGCTCCCGGAAAAGAGGATGGAAGAAGGATAGGGTAATGGCTTGGTTGTGAATGCCTACCACCGAAGCAGTGATGGTGCTATTCCAGAAAATCCATATATCTTTGTTGCTTGCGAAGGCATGAGTGAACCCCAACTTGATGCGAAAGAGCTTGATCCTGGCCTCATCCACCTTGGCTTCGATGATAGCTAACAGAGAGATCTTGTCCTGCTCGTTAAGGGATTTAAGACGATTAAGCGTCTATTTCCCGGCCAGCCCGCGCATGTTCTATATAAGGAAGCCTAACATAATTTCTGGCGGAGGTAGCCTTGTTTAAAGGCCGAGCGTAGGATCATCGGAGATGACTTGGGTTTAGGACTGGGTGAGCTAACCGCTTGGGTGGGAGGGATGGCAACGCCAACAGAAGAAGAAGGGGAGGCCATCGGTGAAGGAGACAAACCTATCCTCGGGGGTCTATACTGGAGACAATTACAGCTCCCTGGGCTTCTTCCACTAATCGGATAGCCGTGTCTTCAATGATCTCAACGACGAATGCTGGTTACTTCGAGATGGTTCGATGCAGAGAAGACGACTAGCCTTCGATCCGCAGGGGGTCGATTACGGGAAGTGAGGGATTCTCAGAATCGGAGGGGGTTATACTTTGTAACTGATCGCCTTCCATAGGGGGTTGAACTTCACCTACGTCCATGTCTTCAATGCTTCCCGCTATTGCCTTCTTGTTTCTTTTGGTAGATCTTCTGTTGGTCCTGAGGTTCTTTCTCGCCTCTATGTTTTCTGCTGAGTTTCCCCTAATGTGTTGCATTGGACAGGAGTATCTACTCTATTGGTTCTCTTGCATGCTCCAATCAAGTGTCCTTGGTGAAGGCAATGGGCGCAGAAGGCTGAGATTTTTTTATATCTGATGGGTTGCCATATACTATTTTCTTTGGAAAGAATAATCCAAAGTTTTGGGAGGGGGGGGGGGGGGGGGGGGGGGGGGGGGGGGGGGGGGTGGGGGGGAGATTTAATGATGTCGACTTCAACCAGGATGCGAGCTTGGCTCGAGCGAGAGTGGGAGGATGTGGTGGTGGGGGGGAGATTTAATGATGTCGACTTCAACCAGGATGCGAGCTTGGCTCGAGCGAGAGTGGGAGGATGTGGCTTGATCGATCTTCAACAGAGTGTCGATGCAGCTGGCCAGGGAGAACAGAGCGTGCACGTTGAACAGGTGCTGGGGAAGGCCTGAAAAAGCGACCCAAAACTGTGCCACCGGGAACTCATGAGAGGGAGAGAAATCCGGAGACCACCAAAAAACTCTCATGACGGATCCGGCGATGAACCAAGAGTCACAAGAGCGCAGTCGAAGGAAGTCGGTCTCCAACTGAGGGAGAATAAGCAAGTGCTTACCATCAATGAGACCCACAGAGATGGAAGCTTCGAGATTGAGGCTGAACAAGGCTCACCGTACTGCATTGATGGTGGGGCGGTCGTGCAAGAATTTACCGATCTGATCTCGATGATGGAGTGCGGTATGATGTGATAGTGCAGTCCACACTTGCAAGGCCAATTCTCCGGAGTTAAGGGTATGGTCCGTTGTTTCTGATTGTCTCTCCATGCAACAATGACATGCAGATGCTAAACTGAAGCCGATGTTCTTGAGCACGTTATCAGTGGGGAGCTTCTTACGGACTGCTCTCCAAATAAGAAATGACCATTTTTGGGTATACAATACTGCCAGAAAGGGCTTGTGATGGGAGAGGCCGCTCATGTTCCACGTACGACACTTCTAGCCGAGGCTAGTGAGAAGGATCCGTTGGCCGAGATAGACCACTGCAGGGAGTCTGGAACTGTCCTGATTCTTAACCCTGCAATGAGCAGCGCGTCTGTTGCCGCCTCCCCAATCCATTCCCTAGCTCGTTCTCTGTTCCAGTCGCCCGAGCAATCCTACAAATCTTTAATCGCGCTGTTTGGGGTGGCGCCCAGGAGTTGGGGTAGTAGGTCATCCTCGGACCAACGTTCCTGGAATAGAGACACGTCGCCAGACCCAAACTGTAGACGGATTAGAGGCTCCGCAAGATGCCGACCGTGTAGGATGTGCCGCCAGGATGTGGAGGATCTACAGTTAGAGGCAGCGTCGGATGGATGGATGTGTTTATAATACCTGGCCTTCATGAACCTCGCCTAGATATTACGTCTTACTCGCAGCTTCTACCAAAGTTTCATCGAGCAAGCATCAACGACATGTGACAGCCTGCTGAATCCAAGACCTCCCTCGTCGGTGGGTCTGGCCATGGAGTCCCAGCTAGCCTAGTAGTGCTTATCTTTGCCGTCGTAGTGCCCCCAAAAGAAATTATTGAAGAGGTTTTCAATGGTGGTGAGCACCTTCTTAGGGGGTGAGCAAGCGGCTAGGGTGTATATGGGGATAGAGGAGAGCACGTGCTGAATCAGAATAATATTTCCACCGGTAGACAAGATTGCGTTGTGCCAACCCTCCAACTTTTTTCTGATTCTTCTCACCAACCCTTCAAAAATGCCCGCGTTGGAGCGGTCGTACACCAACGTGCGCCCTAAGTAGAAGAAAGGTGGATACACCACTGAAAAGGAGGTGATGTTGGTGAGAGTGGTGGCATGCTTTCTGTTGGACTTATGGTGAACATAGATGACATTCTTGTTGGAGTTGATGCGCTGGCTCGTGCATTTTTTATATTTCTGCAGTATATTGTGAACCAATTCTACAGAACCGACATCGTCGGAGGAGAAGATGAGGATGTCATCCGCATATGCCAGGTGGGTGATGATCGGACAGTCGCTGGTAGTGTAGAAATGCTGGAAGTGGGGGGTGTCCACCATTTTGTTAAGATTTTTGCTCAGCGCTTCTGCTGCAATGGTGAAGATGGTGGCTGATAACGGGTCGTCTTGTCTGACACCGCGACTAGATTTGAAGAAGCCCTTTGCTTGGCCATTGATAATCATGGAAAACTACGAATTACTGATCGATCTCCACACTATATTGGTCCAGGTTTCGAAAAACCTGAATGCCCTGAAATCCCAAATCATGAATTGCAAGTCTAGTCTGTCATATGCCTTCTCCAGGTCCAACTTGATAGCAATGCCCCTCCCGAGGTAATTTCATGCAATTGATCATCTCCAGTGCCAACATGATATTGTCCAAGATATTTCGGCCACGAACAAAACCACTATGCTCTTCAGAGATAATCTCGGGGAGAATCCCAATCATGCGGTTGCCAATAATCTTCGAGATGATTTTGTTAGTAAAGGTACACAAGCTTATCGGTCGAAAGTCTTTAAAGGTTTCGGGTTTTCCTGCTTGGGGATAAGAATAAGGTTAGCACATGAAATCGATCTAAGATACCTGGCTCCTTGAAAAAGGCAGTGGCTGCCTCATGAATATCTACCTTGATGATGTCCTAGCAATATCTAAAGAACACTCCTGTGAATCTATCAGGACCAGGAGCACTGTGCTCGAGCCCAAACGACATCTGAGCTGCAGCTGGATGTTATCCCTATCATGGATCAGTCGCGAGATCTCCGCAAGGAATTCCTCATCCCTAGTAATGGTTTCTTTGGAACAACTGGGAGTAGAAATTCGCAGCAGCCGATTGGTTATCCCGTTGATCTTTAATGATGTGCTCGTTCTCGTTCACAATTTGGTGTAGGTTGAGCTGTTGACTGCACCCCTTGACACATGAGTGGAAGTAGCTAGAGTTTTTGTCTCCTTCACTATCCTAAGTCAGCCTAGCTTTCTGTTTCCAAAATTCTGCTTCGACTTTCAATCGAAATTTTAGCAGGGCTCTGGTGAGGTTGAGGGAGGCACGGGCCGCGGGGGATCTGTCGGTAGCGAATAAGATTTTTGCATGGGTAATGTCATCCTCAGCCATTCGAACAGCCTGGAAGATGTCGCCAAATGCCTCCTTACTCTAAATAGTGAGGATGGACCTCTGTTTGTTTGGAGAAATTTTAGGTTTAATGATCACTAGGATATCAATTCTATGGATTCTCTTGAGACTGTTTAATATTTTCAAGGTGGGTTTGTTTGCGAGGCCTCTAATATTCCAAGAGAGGATGTTAAGCAATGAGGTTGTTGTGGGGGGGGAGGGTTGGTGGTGAGTTTCGCGGCTGACCTAGTGGTCATGGCCGTGGCCTCATTAGCACGTCTTTTGCTTGATTTTTTGGGAGTGAGGGAGCCCTTTCTGTCCGTCGTTGTGATTCTATCTGTGTCCACATTCGGGTGCATGTAGACCTCTCCAACTATCTATACTAATGCTCTAAAGTAGTTGTTCGGGGAGGTGATGCCGGCGTCAATGCCATGTTTCAACCTTACCACCGGTGCTTGACTTATGTTGGCCAGGCCTCCGTACTAATATCTGTCACGTTGTGGGGGATATGATGTGCTTCTGTGGCGGGGGATGGAGGTCCTCTTTGTTCATTATTTTCGAGGGATTGTCTATTATTGTCGTCTTTGCTGGTACCTCTGATTCCCTTTCGGGAGCACCACTATGCCTTGTGTCCCCTTCTGAGCTGATGACTCCGGTGTCAGTGGCGTCTGTGGAGGATGAAGCGAGGATGTCAAATTTGTTGGTGAGGTTGAGGGCTGACGATTTGTAGGGCACGATGGCGCTTCTCGGGGTAGTTTAATCTTGGGCATGTGCTTTTCGGGCGCTGGCTTTGAACCGAATGTGTGAGTTAGGTAAAGGGAGGATTGGGGATTATTTTGACTTCTTGGTCTCTTGAGTATGTGCTGCCTTACGGATAACTTTTTTTCTTTATTTTCGGGTTCTTATAAAAATAATGTTCGGCGAGGTGCCCACGCATATGGCAGTGATTGCGAAATATGATATTGTTATCTTATAGGATTTGTTGGGTGTGAATCTTGTTACCGAGCGATATTTATATTTACTTGGGAGATCTTTGGATAATCAAGTTCTATGCAGATCTTGGCGTAGTTTTCCTTTGATAGGTTGCGGGTTTCTTCTGCCATGGCCACAAACGTCCCGAAGGAGTTGGCGATTCTCTTTAAAGCTGCTAGGGTAAAGAAAATGAGGGGAAGGTTCGGGAGGGTGACCCATGCGGATATGATCATTGAGTCTTCTTTGGAGTTGAAATTCAATGGCCATTTGACTATTTTTATGGTGTGTGAGTCTATCCTTCCAGTGCCTGTCGACCATACATTCTTGTGGTCACTGGCCAAGGATAGATGGAGGAATAAGTGTTTGGGATCCATGGGTGCCACCCTGAAACCCGATGTGAGACCCCAAATGGCGATCACTTCCTGGACTCGTGATATCTTCGGGCATCCACTAGAAAATTTAAGAACAAAGGTATGCGGAAACGTAGTAGATAAGGAGGATATCTCTTCATTGGAGAAAGGTACCAGGATCTCGTGCGGATCTGAAGAGTTTGAGTATTCAATGTCAGGTATCTCAACTTCCGAGGAAGGAGTGAAGTGCCGGGTCGCGCGATCCGGTCTGGTAATGTCACCATATGATAGGGCATTAGGCTGGCCCAAAGGAAAACCTAGGGGACGCTCATGGCTGATAGAAGGAACTGTTGCATCAGCTCCTCCCTTGACTGAGGCCAGCGACCTTGCGCCAACTGTAGGGGTAGCCTGCGGTGGTAGTACCTCCACGCCACACGCCTAGCCCAGCTGAGGAGGGGGATTAGCAACCCAAGGCCTCGCGTCGAGGGAAGGAACGAGGGAGGGGGGCATTGATCGGCCTCCTACACTAACCACCACGGCCGAGACTGGGGGCACGGTAGCACCTAAAGAGAGGACTGTGCCACTATCTCGGGGTGGGTAGGTCGTGCCACCTAGGGGAGTGGGGAGTGGGCGCCACCTACGGGGGGGGGGGGATATGGCACCGCCTGATGGAAGAGAAGCGGCGCCACCAGAAGGGATGGAGGCACCGCCACCTGAGGGAGGAAGAGAGAGCGCCACCTAAGGAGGGAAAAGTGGTGCCACCTGAGGAGGGAGGGCGACGCCACCTGAAGAGAAGGGGGCTGTGCCACCCAGCTCAATGCGCAAAGCGGCCAGAGCGGCGGAATTTGAATTTGAAAACGAATACAAATTCAAAAATAGGGATGCGAAATGGGAAGGAGGTGGTAGGGGGTCGAGGAGGAGGCGGCAGACGGGAAGGGGGCGGAAGAAAAGCCGTGGGAGGTATGCAGAGGGGAGGAGCGACAGACAGCCAAGCCAAGGCCGTCGCAGAAGGGTGGCGACCGTCGAGGCACCCTGACGAGATGCGGCGTGAATGGGGGGCCACCTCAGAGGAGCGGCAACCGCCGGGGGAGCCAGGCCGAAGAGAGCCAGGTATGCCTCCAACCAAAAGGGCAGGGGGGACCCGACAGAAGGCGCCGGAGCACGGGAAGGAGAATTGTCACAACCCGCACCCAGTATAGGGGACGAGAAGTGGGTACGTCCAACCTACGTCGCAGTGTCGGCGGTAGAACGCTGTTCAAAGTCGCTAACTAAACAACTCACGTAATATATATAATGTACTTGTCATAAATCTTAACTCCGAACGGAGGACAAGTATAAGATATGATATAACTCAATCACAGTCTAAGCACGATAGAATAACACAGACGTCTATACTAAACTCAAAGCATCAACTTAAATAAACTATTGAAATAATAATAATATCTCAAACAATCTCAAATACAGCTCAAATCTCCACTTATTACAATACAAGTTCCAACAGAGAAAACTAAACCATAAACTAGCAATCTACTCCAAGCTCTACTGGTCCTCTAGGCTAGCTGTGAATCTCTATGTTACCTGTAATATTTTCAACAGGTCCAATCAGGAAAGGAACGAGCACAAAATCTTAACATTTTATATCATGACAGGAATATAAAGCAACAATAGAGTAAGATACATGAATCACTGAAAGAAATGTACATGAAAAAGAGAGAGATAATTGTACTGGAAATATCTACTATAAGTAAAGAACTACAAGTGACTAGTGGTTTAGAGTACAAGATAGGCATGTGAACGGCTTGATCAATACATGATTACACTACTGAGTTGTACATGATTACACTACTTGAAATTGTTCATATGACTATTTATACTCCTCCGTACCTCAATCAATACACAAGGATCTAGACAGGTTATGTTATTGTACATGATCATCACTTGGAGGCTCATAAATGAGTGTACATGAAGTTATACATGAGGGCTCTGTGAACATGAGAGTACATGAATCACAAGAGTATACATAAATAGTAAAAGCACAGTAGTACATGATGAAAGTGAAACGCACATGACATGATGTACCCGATGCTCCCGAGCGGGATAACATCTCATGAAAAGATCCATATAGTACCAATCCGTGTTACCAACATGATAGCATTAAGTAAAGTAATCTAGATCAATAATATAAGTCCTAGCAAGTAAAAAATGATCAGAGAATGTACTCGTCTCATACCCTGAACAGCTGATATGAAAAGATGGCCAACTGGAGTCACAGAGTCCTAGTTAGAGAAACACAGGTTATAAAGAGTTCAATTTATATGGTAATTAAAATTATAATGCAATCTATATGAGTCTAAGTCAATCTAGGTCAAAGTCAACTCTGGTCAACAATCTAGTCAAACTAGGGCAACTAGTCTAATGTGGTCAAACTAGCTAGGGTTTGGTCAACAATGGTGAAACTAGTCTAGGTTAGTCAATTCTAGGTATAGACAAGTCTATGGCCTAAACAATCATGTATACTAGTACCATTGCTATCTAACACATAGCCTAAATCAAGGCACATAGCTAAACCATATAGCTAACAAGGCACACAAACTTAGTTATATAATATACATTACATATATATCACATATATCTTTACCCATATAGTACCACCCTAATACATATATATAGATATCATATATCAAGTATATACATAACCTCACTATGAACCATAACCTATATCTATATACTCTCATAATATATATAGATACTATATAACCCAAAAATATATATACCTATCTATATAACCCTTCCACAATCTAACATCACCAACTCAAACTCAAACACTTAGACACTAATCCACTAACACTAGGATACCACATCAACCTTGGTCATATTGGCATCCCAAAACTAATACCTTGGTCATAAAGTAAACTAATCATTTACCTTAAAGGTAAAGGTAATTCATATTTTGTCACGTCCCAGAACCGGAATACCGGAGAGCGGGGGAATGACTCAGCCAGCTACGTATTACGGGTAGAAGATTAAGTATAATACGATCAATGCTGTCTAAAAGACAATGGGGGTGCATACTACATGAAAGTCTCACTATGGTCAATTAACATCTATTATCTCAATCATTCAAACAAGAAGCAATAATAGAGAACATCTAAGATAAAGCAATAAGGCATCCCAAACGCTCAGTCAAAATGTTTTTGAGATCTGGATGTACAAAACATAGCCAGATGATATAGCAAGGTATACACAATTGTTATCAGCTGCAGTCTGACTTAGTTACAATTATGTAAAGATAAGTGCAAGATAGTCCAACTAACATGTCGGTGCCTAAACGTCAATAATTAAAGTAAGTAGTAAAACGAGCAGGGAAGCAAGGAACCCACTCGTGTCCTCCTGTTATCGTCCTTCTAGTATTGACCATCTTAGAGGCGGAAGTAAGCTGAGTCCTCGGAAGCTGGCTCTAAATCTGGCCGTGCAAAACCAGAGAGGTTAGACCTCTAATAGCAAGTACCGCAAGGAAGCACGATATGAGGAATTAGAACCAGTAATAAGAGTTTAAAATATGATAAATAGATCTCTGCTTGCTACTGGGGTACGTACAACATCATGACACTTCAAGCCAACTTCCCAACCAAATAAGGACATAAGTTGGCCCGTCATGTCCTGACGTCCTGCTCGTCTCTGTAGTTGACAGAGTAGGCACATTTCATAAACAAACCAATTTAAACGGTCATGCAACTACTACGGCTTGCTACTATAAGTTTCAAGTTATTTTGAAAACATGCAATAAGAGATTCCTCAGTTCTTACTATGAACAAGCAAGGCTGGTCTATCCAATAATCAATTGCGCCAATCATGAATTAGACGAGTCCCAGCGGGACGCCCGTCATCACTATATATAACAGTATAAGCAGATACAACTCCCTGCCCGTGTGGCAGATTTGCAGTATCTGTGGGAACCAGCCGGCATATCGGGACACTAATTGTCCCAAAGATGGCTGCCATAAAAGAACTTAGGAATCCATTCTCTCCATGCCATCGTTTTTTTATTTAGCTTAATAGTCCCCATGTTGATAGAAATATCATACCGTGGATCATGATCATTCTGAATGAGTACTCCCGTACAGAGTACGATATGCATAACTCTACAACGATACCAATGCGGCTAGGTTGCAGGTCTTACATAGCGTAATGCAATAATCAAAACTAACCACGGAATAATCATGCCTTGACTGCAAGATACACATGCTACTTTTGCAGAAAATGGAAGTCAACA
This sequence comes from Iris pallida, assembly GCA_029216955.1. Classification (NCBI taxonomy): domain Eukaryota; kingdom Viridiplantae; phylum Streptophyta; class Magnoliopsida; order Asparagales; family Iridaceae; genus Iris; species Iris pallida. The sequence goes on from JANAVB010021198.1 coordinate 3,671,155, forward strand.
TGTGTCCATATGTCAATGTTCGGATCGGCTAGTCGATCGTAGTGGATCGCGGTTTATACATGGACGTGTCTCATTCAATTCAATAAGACGACTAACTAGTCTTCTAGTTCCAACTAGGAACGCATGATCAATCATTAGTCAAGGTAACAATCAATGTCAATTCGGAACAAGAAACAACCAAAAGGCACTGTGAACGGCAGCAGATGGATACCCATCTATGCGGCTGGGCAAGTCAGATCTATCTATGTGGCCAGAATCGGATCAGGATCCTATGCGGCCCAGGGATCGAGTCTCATGCGGCTCAGAAAATCGGGTCTCATGCGGCTCATGAAATTGAGTCTCATACGGCTCGGGAAGATCAGGTTTATGCGGCCCAATGCCATACGGTCAGGGAAGATCGGGTCTATGCGGCTAGAGGATCTGGGCCCTATGCGGCTCGGGTTCAAGCTCATGCGGCTGGGGTTTCATGCACAAGATGGGACTAATCCTTATGCGGCCAGGAGAACATGCATATGCGGCTAGGGGGAAACGAGTCCCATACGGCTCAGAGATGCCAAGGCCATGCGGCCAGAAGCCCATACGGCAATCGAAAGGTAGGGCCTATGCGGCAATGGGAACTGGGCCTTATGCGGCTCGGGTCTCATGCGGCCAGGTTATATACGACCGAAGGGACTGATCCTTATGCGGCTCGATGCCATGCGGCCAGGATCTATGCGGCAGAGCCATGCGGCTGGAGGAAGACAACGCTCATGCGGCTCGAGGGACTTTGTCGCATGAAAGCCATGCGGCTAAAGTAACGTTCTTCTCTAATTCTCTGAGGACAACCAGGAAAGCCATTGTTTCCAAGCTCTCTAAATCCTTCATTCCAAGCCCAAATTTGGACTTCCATAAGTCAAAATAGGGTTGAATGAAATTCTCTACAACATGGAATAATCCAAACTTTAAAAATAACAAGACTTAATAGATCAAAACCCAAGAATTCCAAAAATGCAACAAACTTACATCTACATGAAATGAACTATGGAAAACAAAAATGCTAAGTACTAAAGTATCTTAGAATCTCATGAGAAAGACAATGGAACAGCAAAGATTGAGATTTATCATGAAGCAAGTTGTACTTGCCTAGCTCTCTAGGTTGGTGGGAGAGTAATGGAGGAAAAAAGAGAGTAAATGAGAGTAATGAAGGAAGAGAAAAGTAAAGAGGTATTAAGCCCAAGTCAATCTCCACCACCCATTCCTTCCTACAAGATCTAGACCATCCACCCTCTCATGATGAACCAAGCTAGACCAAGTTGGTTTAACATGAACAAATAAACCAAGAGCTTTAAGTAAAAAGCAAAAAATAAAATACAGCAAAATAATTAGCATAAATTAAAGGAATTAAATACAGAACAGCTGCATGATAAATATTAAATAAATACATTCAAGCAGTACACATATTAAAATACGTATTCTGGGAACGGAAAGTGACATCTCTACCCACCTTAGAAAAATTTTGTTCTCGAAATTTCAAATTCAAGCAGGGTAGAAACGTCAGAGCTAAACTACTCCAAGTACAAGCAATTTTAGTGAATAAGCAGTCATCTTACAATATCAATTAGCAAGTAATATATCTATATTTATCAATCGACAACATCAAGCAATTTCTACTCATAGGGTGATAAGCATAAGGAATCAAGACAATCAAGGTACACGAAAAGAAATATACCGTGTGAGTCAAATAGGTGCGGATATCATGATCGGATATCATCCTCACGTTCCCACGTTGACTCTCCTAAGGAGTGATGACCCCAAGCAACACAAACAAGGCTAATTGTTCGGTTCTGGAGTATCTTCTCTCTTCGGTCCAAAATGGACACAGGCTGCTCCTCGTAAGACAGGTTGGTACCAACAACCAGTTCAGAATGATCGAGAATATTGCTTGGGTCTAATTCACAACCGAGATACATGAAACACATCGTGTACCTCGCGTAACGAAGGTGGAAGGGATAAACGATAAGCAACATCGCCTACCCTATCAAGGATAACAAATGGGCCCACGTATCATGGACTCAACTTCCCACGAACGCCAAATCTAATGACCCCACGGGTAGGTGAGATCCGCAAGAACACGTGGTCCCCAACAAAAAATTTTAGCGATCTACGATGCTGGTCTTCCCAATGACGATGTCTATCTTGTGCAACTCGAAGTCGCTCTCTAATCCTCTTCACCACTTCAACCGTCTGAACAATCAATTCTGGGCCTAACATCTTCTTTTCCCTAATATCATCCCATGCCAGTGGCGACCTGCACTTCTTACCATATAGTGCTTCGAAGGGTGCCATCTGGATACTGGCTTGATAGCTGTTGTTGTAAGAGAATTCGACTAAGGGTAGGTGACTCTCCCAAGATCCTCCAAAATCTAAGGTGCAAGCTCGTAACATATCTTCCAAAGTTTGAATTGTTCTTTCTGATTGTCCATCCATCTGGGGATGGTAGGCCGTACTAAATCTTAACTTGGTACCCAGGCTATGATGTAGACTCTTCCAAAAATGTGATGTAAAACGGGTATCTCTATCTGACACAATACTGACAGGGACCCCATGCTGCCTGACTATCTGCTGCATATACAACTCTGCCAACTTTTCTGTAGATTGCCCCACTCTAAAAGGAAGAAAATATGCCACCTTCGTAAGCCGATCTACGATCACCCAAATAGCATCCTTACCACTTGGTGATCTCGGTGAACCGATCACAAAGTCCATTATGATATGTTTCCACTTCTATTCCGGGATAGGAAGCGGCTGTAATAATCCAGTTGGCCTCTGTTGTTCTGCCTTCACTTGCTGACATATTAAGTACCGAGAAACAAATCTAGCTATCTCCCTCTTCATTCCATTCCACCAGAAGTGCTGCTTGATATCTTGGTACATTTTGGTCCCTCAAGGGTGTATAAAATACTGAGAACTGTGGGCTTCCGCCATAACCTCCTATCTGATATCTCCACTAGGCACACATAGACGTGATCCAAATCTAAGTGTACAATCTTCGTAAAATTTTATCTCCTTCCTGAGTCCTGACTCACATTCTGCCCTAAGCTTCTGAATCCTTGGGACCTGCGCCTGAGCTGCCTTGATCATGTCTACTAAGTCGGATTGAACTCGTAGACTTGCCAGAATTCCTATATCACTAGAAAGTATAACCTCGATGCCCATCTCCTAAAGATCTTCCAAGATATGTTTCTGTGATGTCAACATAAATGCGTCACCTTTCCTGCTAAGAGCATCTGCTACCACGTTAGCCTTGTCTGGATGATACTGAAGCTCTATGTCATAATCCTTGATCAATTCTAACCATCTTCTCTGTCTCATGTTCAGTTCCTTCTGAGTAAAGATGTACTTCAGACTTTTGTGGTCTGTGTACATGTTCACTCGATCACCGTACAAGTAGTGTCTCCATAGCTTCAAAGCAAATACTACTGCCGCCAACTCCAAGTCATGAGTCGGATAATTCTTCTCGTGGTCCCAAAGTTGCCTAGATGCATACGCTATCACCTTCCCATGCTGCATTAGGATACACCCAAGTCCCTTTCCTGACGCATCACAATAAACAGTAAAACCTCCAAGTCCAACTGGTAATGTAAGAATAGGTGTCGATATCAACTTCTTCTTTAAATTCTCAAATGATGCCTGGCATTCTGTCGACCAGACGAATGGCACGTCCTTTTGTGTCAAGCGAGTCATGGATGCAGAATGTCTTGTAAAGTCTGATATGAACCTTCTGTAATATCCTGCCAATCCCAAGAAACTTCATACATCTGCTACAGTCTTAGGCATTGGCCAACCCTCTACTGCTTCTACCTTCTTGGGATCCACTGCCACTCCATCCCCTGATATGATGTGCCCTAAGAACGAAATACGGTTTGACCAAAACTCATATTTGCTGAGCTTGGCGTACAACTAGTTCTTTCTCAGAACCTGCAATACTTTTCTGAGGTGATCTTCATGCTCTTCTTCACTAGATGAGTATACGAGAATGTCATTGAGGAATACAACGACAAATTGACCTAAGTATGGCATAAAGATGTGGTTCATCAAGTCCATAAATATTGCTGGAGCATTGGTCAAACCAAACGGCATAACTAGGAATTCGTAAATGCCCGTACTTCGACCTGAATGCTGTCTTGAAAATATCCTCTTCTCAAACTCTAACTTGATGATACCCTGACCGAAGATCTATCTTGGAGAAAACTCTCGCTCTGCTCAACTGATCAAACAAGTCGTCGATCCTTGGTAGTGGGTACTTGTTCTTTACTGTTGCCGCGTTGAGCTTTCTGTAGTCAATGTACAATCTTGATGACCCATCCTTCTTCCCTACAAGTACCACTGGGGCTGCCCATAGTAACTCGCTGTCTCGAATAAACTTCTTCGCCTTCAGTTCCTCTACGTACTGATACACCTTGGCCTGCTCTGAATCCGACATTCTGTAAACTCGATCCGATATCGGTTTAGTTCTAGGTACTAATTCTATACTGAACTCAATATCCCTAATGGGTGGTAGACCTTGAAGTTCTTCGAGAAACACGTCGATGAACTCTCCAACTACCTTCGGGACTTAAACTTCTTCCATTATCGCTACTATTCCTTCTTCTTCTTCTTCTTCTTCTTCTTCTTCTTCTTCTTCTTCTTCTTCTTCTTCTTCTTCTTCTTTTTCTTCTTCTTATTGAGTTACCACTGATCTTACTAAGGTAAATCACTCCATGCCTGGAATATTAAAAGATACACTCCCTCTACAGCAATCTATTATGGCACAACTGTCTTTCATCCAATCCATGCCTAGGATAACGTCGAAATTCCTCATAGGAAATTCTATCAACCTGACGGGTAAGGAACGCCCGCACACTACAACACTACATGCTAGAATAACTCTACTAAATCCTACGAGCCCGTTACCAGTGAGTATATTCAACCTCCCTGGCAATGCTTCAAATTCTATTCCTAGTCGTGTCGCAAATTGTACAGATATAAAGGAGTATGATGCTCCCGAATCAAACAATGCTACTGCGGGATATGAGGCGACGAGAATGTTACCTGCCACAACATCTTCCGACGTCAATGCCTCTTCCAAAGACAGATTGAATGCCTGCCCTCGGCCTCCTTGTTGGTTCCCATGCTGTGGCCTAGCCTAGTGTTACTACTGGCCCCTGCCTTGGTGATGCTAGGGTGGTCTATGTTATTGCTGGTGCATCGGCTGTCGCCTGCTGCCGAAACATCTGAGCTTGCGACATCAACAAACGTTGTGCCAGCGGTCTCACTGCCAGCGCTGGTCCTTGGTACTGGCCTGCCCCTGGTGCTGGCAGAGCATGAGATTGCTGTACTGGTCCTCCTGACCTCGAATTCATAGGACAGGTGGAAACCCGATGATCTAGACTCCCACATATCAAATACTGTTTGTTCAATGCCCGACACACATCTCTAGTGTGCCCGGCCTTCCCACAATAAGTGCAGCCCATTGGGGGTTGCTGGTTCTTTCTCTGTTGCTGTTGTTGCCTCGTTGGTGGTACTGGCCCTCGTATTGCCACACCGTAAATGTAAATGCCAGGGGGTTGTGCTGTAACTTGGGGCGCTGCTCCCCCTCCTCCTTCAATCTGATTGTGAGATCTCTTCTGACCTCCAGTCCTGGATGCGATCCTCTGGATGGTGATCTCATGTCTGCGGTTACCATCAATACCTCATCGAAAGTCTGGTAGTTATGCCCCTCTATCAATTGCAAGAGATCAAGATGAAACCTTTGCTGAAACATCATAGCCCTCTGGCTCTCCGTTGCTACCATCTCCGGTGCGAACCTACTCAATCTGCAGAACTCCGCTGCATAAGCATCCACTATCTTGCCAGCCTGCTTGAGGTTAATAAAATTTTATTGTAGCTCAAACTATGCCACAACTCTATAGTACTTCATCTTAAATCTGGCAGTAAAATCGTCCCAAGCAACAGGACATCTGATTCCTACTTCTTCTGATTTCCACCAATCACGTGCAAGGTCCTGAAACAATAGCTTCACTAGATCCACGCGTTCTTTCGTCGGTACCTTGGCCGATGTCAGAATAGTCTCGATGTCCTTAAGCCATGCATCTGCTGAAATGGCATCTTTCGTGCCCTCAAAACGATGGGGGTTATACTTGTAAAATCTGGTTGATGCTCCTGAATCAGTCCTCATCCCTCTTTCCAAAATCGTTTGCAATCCTTGGTTGAGTAATACATTCTGCTCTTGCAGCTGAGCGGGCATGCGTTGCTGGGCTAACATCTGATGTTGTTGAGTAGCCATCATCCCTCTCATGATTTCCAGAATGGCCGGTGTGTCTACTACCACAGGGTTAGGTGGAACCGTTGGTGGAGGTGGAACCTCCGGATACTGCGGTCCAGCTGCTGGTTCCACTATCACTTCTTCTTGGATGGTCTCTTGAGGTAGTACTGGCCCTTGTTGCTGATCAATAGGGTCTTTCTGTTTCATGTCACCCTTGTTGTTGCTGTCCAGCTCTGACAGATACAGACAAAGTGCCCCTAAGAAAAGGGACAAGAGAACAATCAAACGATCGGACAGAAAAGATCAATGAAGTCAAAGGATACTGGAATGTCAAGTTAGGATCGAGAAAAATGAATCAGGGTATCAAGGAGAATCATGTGTGATTGAGACATCCAATAAATTAAAACACCCCATAAGTCTGAAATTAGACCTGCATGGGCCACCCCTAAAACCTTATCACGCCCCAGAACCGGAATACCAGAGAGCGGGGGAATGACTCAGCCAGCTACGTATTACGGGTAGAAAAATACCGTATAATACGATCAATGCTGTCTAAAAGACAAGGGGTGCATACTACATGAAAGTCTCACTATGGTCGATTAACATCTATTGTCTCAATCATTCAAACAAGAAGCAATAATAGAGAACATATAAGATAAAACAGTAAGGCGTCCCAAACGCTCAGTCAAAATGTTCTTGAGATCTGGTTGTACAAAACATAGCCGATGATATAGCAAGGTATACGCAATTGTTGTCAGCTGCAGTCTGACTTAGTTACAATTATGTAAAGATAAGTGCAAGACAGTCCGACTAACATGTCGGTGCCTAAATGACAATAATTAAAGTAAGTAGTAAAACGAGCAGGAAAGCAAGGAACCCACTCGTGTCCTTTTGTTATCGTCCTTCTAGTATTGATCATCTTGGAGGCGGAAGTAAGCTGAGTCCTCAGGAGCTGGCTATAAATCTGCCATGCAAAACCAGAGAGGTTAGACCTCTAATAGCAAGTACCGCAAGGAAGCACGATATGAGGAATTAGAACTAGTGATAAGAGTTAGAAATATGATAAATAGATCTTTGCTTGCTACTGGGGTTCGCACAACATCACGACACTTCAAGCCAACTTCCCAAACAAATAAGGACAAAAGTTGGCCCGTCATGTCCTGACGTCCTGCTCATCTCAGTAGTTGAAAAAGTAGGCACATTTTACAAACAAACCAATTTAAATGGCTATGCAACTACTACGACTTGCTACTATAAGTTCCAAGTTGTTTTGGAAACGTGCAATAAGAGATTCCTCAATTCTTACTATGAACAAGTAAGGCTAGTCTATCCAATAATAAATTGTGCCAATCATGAATTAGACGAGTCCCAGCGGGACGCCCATCATCACTATATATAACAGTATAAGCAGATACCACTCCTTGCCCATGTGGCAGATTTTCAGTATCTGTGGGAACCAACCGGCATGTCGGGGCACTAATTGTCCCAAAGATGGCTGCCATGTAAGAACTCGATAATCCATTCTCTCCATGCCATCGTTATTTTATTTAGCTTAATAGTCCCTATGTTGATAGAAATCTCATGCCATGGATCATGATCATTCTGAATGAGTACTTTCGTACAGAGTACGATATGCATAACTCTACAACGATACCAGTGTGGCTAGGTTGCGGGTCTTACATAGCGTAATGCAACAATCAAAACTAGCCATAGAATAATCATGCCTTGACTGCAAGATACACATGCTGCTTTTACAGAAAATAGAAGTTTAATATGTGTCCATATATCAATGTTCGGATCGGATAGTCGATCGCAATGGCTCATAGTTTATACATGAACGTGTCTCATTCAATTCAATAAGACGACTAGCCAGTCTTCTAGTACCAACTAGGAACGCATGATCAATCATTAGTCAAGGTAACAATCATTGTCAATTCGGAACAAGAAACAACCAAAAGGCACTACGAGCGGCAGCAGATGGATACCCATCTATGCGGCTGGACAAGTCAGATCTATCTATGCGGCCAGAATCGGATCAGGATCCTATGCGGCCCGGGGATCGAGTCTCATGCGGCTCAGGAAATCGGGTCTCATGCGGCTAAAGAAATCGAGTCTCATGCGGCTCGGGAAGATCATGTCTATACGGATCAATGCAATACGGCCAGGGAAGATCGGGTCTATACGGCTAGGGGATCTGGTCCCTATGCGGCTCGGGTTCAAGCCCATGCGGCTGGGGTTTCATGCGGCAAGATGGGACTGATCCTTATGCGGCCAGGAGAACATGCATATACGGCTAGGGGAAAATGTGTCCCATGCAGCTCAGAGATGCCAAGGCCATGCGGCCAGAAGCCCATGCGACAATGGGAAGACAGGGCCTATACGACAATGGGAACTGGGCCTTATGCGGCTCGGGTCTCATGCGGCCAGGTTATATGTGGCCGAAGGGACTGATCCTTATGCGGCTCGATGCCATGCGGCTAGGATCCATGCGGCAGAGCCATGCGGCTGGAGAAAGACAGCACTCATGCGGCTCGAGGGACTTTGCCGCATGAAAGCCATGCGACTAAAGTAACGTTCTTCTCTAATTCTCCGAGGACAGAACCAGGAAAGCCATTGCTTCCAAGCTCCCTAAATCCTTCATTCCAAGCCCAAATCGGACTTCCATAGGTCAAAATAGGGTAGAATAAAATTCTCTACAATATGAAACAATCCAAATTTTAAAATAACAAGACTTAATAGATCAAAACCCAAGAATTCCTAAAATACAACAAACTTAGATCTACATGAAATGAACCATGGAAAATAAAAATGCTAAGTACTAAAGTGTCTTAGAATTTCATGAGGAAGACAATGGAACAACAAAGATTGAGATTCATCATGAAGCAAGTTGTACTTGCCTAGCCCTCTAGGTTGGTGGGAGAGTAATGGAGGAAGAAGAAGGAGTAAATGAGAGTAATGAAGAGAGAGAAAAGTAAAGAGGTATTAATATCAAGCCTAAGTCAATCTCCACCACCCATTCCTTCCTACAAGATCTAGACCATCCATCCCTCTCATGATGAACCAAGCTAGATCGAGTTGGTTTAACATGAACAAATAAACTAAGAGCTTTAAGTAAAAGCAGAAAATAAAATACAGTAAAATAATTAGCGTGAAATTAACGAAATTAAATACAGACAGCTGCAGTATAAATATTAAATAAATACATTCAAGCAGTACACGTATTAAAATACGTATTCTGGAAACGGAAAGTGACATATTTACCTTAAGATACTAACTTGGTATCATGAGATACCAAGATACCCCTCAAATATCTAATTAACTAACTATCTAATGTACTAGCGTAACATCTTAACTAATATCTAACATATAACTTATAGAGACTAACTTGTTAACATACCAATATCTAGAACTAACATAACCTACTAACATATTAATATCTAACATACTAGATATCTAACATCAAACTATCTAACAACATATCAAATATCTAACAAAATACTAACCTCTACTATCTAACTAACACTCATACTAACAAATATAACTTACACTAACATATAACAAACTCTAATATATTTAACCCTCTACTAACCAACATCTAACAAACATATTAACATATATAACTTACACTAACATATAACAACCCTAACATATCTAACCCTCTACTAACCAACATCTAACAAACATACTAACACATGTTACCTAACAATTATATATATATATATATATATATATATGTGTGTGTGTGTGTGTGTGTGTGTGTGTGTACTATATCATACATATACTCGACAACCTATGATACCTACATTCACTTAATATCCATCCTACATAGGTTCATAGGTTAGACAAAATGCCTATATCGTATAGTCACTCTTCTACTTAAAATCAATACTGTACTAATTGGGGTTTCACTAAATTCTAGGATAAAAGTATGGTGTAGCCCTTCGTATTAGCTTTCAGAACTTCAAACGGATCGCATTTTCGTGTCCGAAAGCTCCCGGAATTGTGAAAACACCAAAACGCGTTCATATTTCATACAGCTGACACTCAAACATTTCTACAGAAAGTTCTAAAATGTATTTGACCTATTAATATATATATATATATATATATATATATATATATATATATATATATATATATATATATATATATATATATATATTTGGAAATCTAACTTCGATACGGTTTTTTAAAAAAAACGGGAGATTAATCGGAGTTCTAAGCTAAAAGTTATGACATTTCTAAGTTGCTATGGCTACTAAAAACGTGGATGAATATTATGACAAATTTGGGTTGTTTGGACAAAAGAAACACATCTCACTCTCTACACCACTCAAGACACACATCAAACCACACTCCCCTCTCCTCTAACACAAGCACACCACTAACAACATATCCACACACATCTAAATATATAAAATATATCTAACATACCTATTATATATATACAAAACAGTCCATTATATAAAGAGACGCTAAAATGACAAGTTGATGCTAAAAATATGACATGTAGACTAAACCACTTAGATCTAACCATGGGTATCCAAATGAAACTCATTCTAACCATCCTAACTAACATCAATCCATCCTCTAACATGTCTAAAAGTGAAATTAAAACATAATTAAACCTATTAGACATTAAACCAAACACATGAGGTGTCCTAATTTGAGATCTAATGAGTAGGACACAAGACACAATTTTAACTTGCTCTCACTACAACAAAAAACCCTTTTAATGACGGCTAAAAAGCGTCATTAATGACGAACCATGACGCTTTTTTTCCACTGCAACCGTCATAAAAACGGGTGTTATAAATATTTTTTAAAAGCGTCATAAAATAACCGTCATGAATAGTTTCTATAAAAGCGTTATGAATAGTTAATATATAGTGCACAATTCAGAACAATTTTAAAACGTCATGAATAGATAACATGTATAGGCTCAATGCAGCACATTTATAACACTTTATACTATTCAAATTAGCATATCCAAATCAGTCCATATAATTGTCAGGCCTAAAAATTAAATTAACATTATATATCACCATTTTTATTATATTTCTCAAAATAGAGTATATATCAACATCTTCATTACATTCTCAAAATAGAATATCCAAATACATATATACATTTACAAATACATATATACATTTACAACTACCAAAAAACCTGCACCCAGAGCTCTGCTGGACTACCAGGGACTAAAGGTCCTCCAACTGCTAAAATCTTTATGGAAAAAAGCAGTATCCTCGTTTGTTTGAAATTAATGTCTCTTGCAATTGATTGATCCACATATGAAAGAAGGAAAGCTGAAAAAAAAACAAAAAAAAGATTACATTGGAAGCATGAATAAACTTGACAGTACATTCTCTTAAATCAACATGAATAAGCTTAAAAAGATTACATTAGAAGCTGAGCAGCCAGCATCAAACTTCTCAAGCAGCACCAACATGTAACTTATAGTTAGGGATAACAGTACCTAGGAAACTCCCCAACCAATGAGCCATCCAGACCGGTCAAGAACATAAAAATATCACCTCACAATTGGATAAAGGAGAGTTACACCAGAGCAGGCAACTAAAGATTACTACAAAATGTACTCGTATTCTTATTTTGAATATCACATTTTAACTTACAAAGTTGAGCATCATTTCTCCAATCTTTCTAAAATATGTTGAGCAAAAAATTACAGTTTATTGTCAAACACATAAATTGCATCATAATTCTCAAAATAAAAACAACAAACTGATACAATATAGGTAATAAAGAATTAAAGATGCACAAAGAATCAAGTCAAAATTGAAGAAAGACTAGTCTACATATATAAGATTGAAATATACAAGTGCAGATTTGCCTATCTACCTATATAAGATTTTTCATAAAAATGTCTTATATGTGTTCTTTCCCCAACGGCTCCACTCGAGTTCTCAGGATCATCAAACCATCCAACCTCCATGTGAACCACCTTCTCAAAAGTAGGCCAACGCGAAGAAGTAAGATTTAGTTGTATAGGCTATCAAAGACATCACCCCGAAAGCAAGAAATTGTAACATGTGAAGTGTTAGGTTATCAACGATTTCGAAAACTGATACTACGTTAGCCTATCTTTCTGATGTGGCTTCATGATCCTATAAGAATTGATATATAACATGTGAAGTGTTCTACAAAAAGGATTAATCGGTTATCAACCAGGCACTTCATTATGCAAATATTATAATCTTGCTCATGCAACATAATCCTCTTATCAATAGATACTTAGTCACATACTGAAAGAAATAAAGAATTTATGCAATTACGAGGGATATGATAGCATGTGACCAAAAATTAAATTTATCCACACTTGCAGTAACTACCTCTGCAATTTCTTCAGTTGACGGCCAAATGTCCCTAAAGTATACACTATTCTCATCCTTTGATATTCCAATAGGTTCCTTCTCGAAATCAATGTCAACCTGATAATGGTTTCACAATAAAACTAGTCAAATTTAATTTGGTGTCAGTAAGAAAAAGATGTGCATGATCATGGAAAAACTTGCAGTAATATATTCAAATTTACTATCAAGAATCGATTATTGAAGTAACGAAATTATAAAAAAAAATCAGCTATTGATAAACAACCTAAGACCATGTTCAGGAGGATTACAAGCTAACAATACTGGTATAGGTATTGGCCAAGAGTTTGATCAATTAAGCAAAATTAACAGTGGCTGATTGGTCAGAATAACTTGAAAGAAGAGGAAGATGAGAATCACCTAAAGGGAATTATATTATTGGTCGAGGCATACATATTTATCTGTTATTCAGCCTGTTCTTATAAATTCCTATTTCCAGAAAGCACAGCAGTGGCAACAATATCTATGAAGAAGGAAAAAAACATAAAAAAAAAACATAGAAACAGTATATATGATGTACGTTCATTTCTTTGTTACTTGGTGCGATCTTTGCTATATTATCTTAGAGCTCGTAACTCTGCTCTACTCAACAAATGGAGATTGTAATTCTATCCGAAAAATAATGTTGGTAGCGTCAGACTATTCAGTGATTCACGTCAAATACAAATTGCATCCATTTGGTAAGAGGGGGCTAAATCCAGAGTAGGAAAATTATGGTGCGGCTTTGCCAAGATTATAAGCCTACTATTGGGAAGTTACAACTTTACCTCATCTTCCTAAAACCAGGGTTCTCATTAATTTAGTTGTTTTAAATTTGATCATTGCTTTTGCTTGACTGGGAACCTTGTATGCAACTTTCGTACTACATGTCTTGCCTCATACACAGAAATAGGGATTAGGTTGTCGGCAAATAGATTGAAACTATTCTCATTTTCCAGAAAGCACAACTGTAGATAGAAGATGAATAATTGTAGGTTCATCACATCTCATTTTCAAGAGTAAAGTAGCTTTTATATTAGAATATGTAAAACATAGAAATAGTACCATAATTGAATACGATTTCCGACAAAAACAAATTATTCTTATAATCCTATCAAATCCAGCAAAAAGTATGAACAAATAATTGAAATTACAACAGTGCAACAAATCTCAACAATTGAGACCCAAAAAAACCCTATAAATAAGAGCAAAATGTTGTCGTAGAGAAATTACCTCTTCTGTAGAAGAAAAAAATTCAAATCGAAGACTGGCCGCAGCAAACTTATAGGTGATCGTTTCGGCTTGAGATGCCAAGGGCTCCGCCACCGCCGCCTCCCCTAGCTACAAGAAGAAAATTAACCTAATTTTCCATCAGAATCACAAGAATTACATTTCAATGAAAAAATACAAACTTTCTAAATTCACAAGAATCCAATAGCTACAAGAAAAAAATAACCTAATTTTCTATCAGAACCGACCGAAAGAAATAGAGGGAGTAGATACCTAGATGGGGTTTGTGATCCAGCGTCGATGCCGACGTGTCTCCGTGCCGAGGACAATCCCGACAGGATCCCGAGCCCACGCCTTCCCGAGCCCTCCTCCGACTCCACTTCATGTTCTCGACCGAGCGTCGTCCCACTCATCATAAGCATCGACCTCCCCGATCTTCTGAACCCGAAGCCACAACGCCTGGACGACCTCGACCCACCACATCATTCCCGCCGCCGCCGCTTCCGTCGACGAGCGAGGGGTTGGGAGCTTAGGGCTTAGGGTTCGTAGGAGGAGGGGTTGGGGGCTTAGGGCTTAGTGTAAGACATAGAGCTAGGGTTTAGAGTGAGACCTAGAGTTAGGGTTTGTGGGAGATTGAAAGGAGGAGATGGGAAATTTTAGGGTTTGGGGAGAGGAGGGAAGAGGGGGCAGAAGGAGAATGAGAGTTATTCTGAGTAAAATCGGAGGGGGGATGGAATATATTACAGAAAGTTTATTACAAGTTTTCCACCGCTCTAAACTATTAATAACGCTTTATTTTATAAATATTATAAAAAGCCCAAAATTAGCCCAAACCGTCATAGAAAAAAGGTATTTTTCAACTTAATAACGCTTATGTATCAGCCGTCATTAAAACTCCTTGTCGAGCGTCATTAAAAGGGTTTTTTGTTGTAGTGTCTAGAGAGCTCCAAATGGCCTCAAAGTTAATCTAAAGTGGGTACATGCATGGGGGTGGATCCTGTGGATTCAAAACTAACTAATATGTATATATAATCAATTTAGAGGGTTGGTTTTACCTATTGGGAGTAGAATCCTAATGATACTCCCAAGGACACGGCTCCGATACGAAGATCTTCCAAAAAGGACACTCCTCCTTGCACTTTCTCCAAATATTTTCTAGCACCCTCCCTTGGTAGTATGAGAAGGTTGGTTGGATGTTTTGGTGGAGGGATGTAAGGATTTGGAGATCAAATCTAAGATGGAAGCTCTCAATTTGGGGAAGAACACTTGTGAAGAAAAATAGTGGCTTGATGGAATAAAATGAATGGAAGGGATGCTAACCTACCTATAGTGGCTGCCATTAAACCCTATTTGGACCTTGGGAGAAAGCCCAATAAGGCCTCAATTAGTCCTTTTGGTTAATTTTAAGTTAGGTTCAAGTTTGGGGTCAAAATGGTTAAATTTAAGCCTCTAACTTAATCAATCTAACAAGTGGGATTATCTAAACTTACTAACTTAATTAGTGGGATTTGTGGGCCATGACTAACTAATCTTGGGGTTCCGTCTAGAGTCTAAGCTACATGGGTCACTAACACAAGTCGGAACGAAACGAAACTCAAACCTGACTAAACAAATCCCATAAAATCAATTTAAAATATAAAAATTCCTAAAATATTAAAATATAAAAAATGAACAAAATCACAATACATCAATTTAAATATTATTAAAATAATCTAAAATTTACCAATTAATCAAAATCTTAAACAATTTAAAAGTCATAAAATGACCAAAATACCCTTAGCCTAAAAAGTTGTAATTAGTCATTCTAATCACATGGTTAGGTCCCCATGGTCATGTTTAGTCTCTAGGCTCAAAGGTTCTAGGGTTCACTACCTAACACATCAAAATTATAATTCACCAATTTTAAATAGTATTAAATTAATTAAAAGTCTCCATAAATCATAAATTATATTATTAAATAATAAACTTTTACAAAAGTTCAAAATTACCCTCATTTCAGAAAAGTGGGTGGTTACAAGAACAAGAGGGGTCCGTCCCTCCAGAGAGAGGAGCGAACAAGGCCGTCATGGCGCCGGGGGGTTTCGAGCGGAGAAGGGGACGCCAAAGGGGGAGGAAAAGGGGATCCGCCTAGGAGATCTTCGCCGGAGAAGCCGGGGAGAGCGCCGAAGGGCCGCCGGAGAGAAGAGGAGCCGAGACCGAACCTGAGAGAGGACCCCCACCGCGGGAGGCGGCTGGAGGCTACTTGCCAGAGGGGCAGAAGCCGAGTCCCTGCAAATCGCCCAAAGCTCCCCAGAACCTGCCATATTAGGAAATACGCATATATTTTTTTAGGAAATGCATATATATATATATATATATATATATATATATATATATATATATATATATATATATATATATATATATATATATTAATATATATATATTGGAATCAAAAATTTTATTGATAGAATTTAGTCACCAATTACATTAGTTATTCATCTAGTCTGGGAACTAGTCAATATGACTACAACGCGTGAGAGACTTCTGAATCTGACATTGTATCTCTTTTACCAAGAAAGCGGCCCCGAAGCCTTGTCCCTCGTAGCGGCATTTGTTTCTATTTTTCTATTAAAACCCAGCAAATAACACCCACCACATTCTTCTTAAGACGCCTCTGCCCTCTGCGACCCCATTTCTGAATCAGTTGAGGAAATGAATTAAAATGTCCCAATATTTGAAAGTGTTGCTGGAAGGTCCCCCAAACATGTCGAGCGAGTTCCCAATTAAGAAAAATATGATTCACCGTCTCTTCCTGTGCCCCTACGCAGCAATGACATTTATAAGCTAGGAAAAATCCAAGCCGTTGTACCGTATCGTCCGTCGGCAATCTGTTATGAAGTATACGCCAATAAACAATAGACCACTTGCAAGGGACACAAGTACTACAAATAAATGTGAAATATGGTCGAACAATCAATTGTGGCCAAATGGATTTCTATGCAGAAGCTAGCGTGAAAGAGCCCCCATATGTTGCCGTCCATCTGATGGAGTCTCTACCATCCAGAAATGATACATCACCCAAATAGGCTGCAGCATCAGTGCCCAAGAGGCGACCAACCTGCCCCATATTCCATCTTCCTTTCGCTGGCGCCAGATCACGAATTCGGATGTTAGAGACCTGGCCACCATGGAGCCCAGTGATAGATGGCAGCCACCTCTTATACAGCGCCGACAAGTTCCCATTTTGCAGCGTTAAACGAATACGGCGTTCACCCAAATCCTGCCCTCTAAGTAGGCTACGCCAAAACAACGAAGCCATTTATAAAGGCCCAGCTGCATTAGGGTGACGGTCGGAGAGGTAGATAGCCTTCATATACCGGGTCCATAATGTCTTTTGTTGATGAAGTTTCCACCAGAGATTCTTCGCGAATGCATCCATAATATCACACAATCTCCGAACGCCAAGTCCACCTTCGTCCTTCTCCATAGTCACCTGATCCTAGATAGCCATCTACGCTTTCCAATTCCATCTTTTGACCCCAGAAAAATCCTGCAAACAAGTTTTCCATTTGGTTCAGGACAGCAAGTGGAGGGCTACTCGCAACAATGGTATATGTTGGGATTAAAGAGAGCACATATTTAATTAAGATAAGTTTACCTCCTGGAGATAAAACCCGATTATGCCAACCATCAATACGTCTCCTAATCTTCAAAAGCAGATTTTTGGAGATCCCAATCGTGGTTGCCCCATAAGTGATAGGACATCCCAAGTACTGGATAGGCGGATGAAGCACTTATAGACATGCGATCTCCTGTAGCTCACCAATCCGCAAACTGTCCAAACCTCCGACACGAACATTGCTGATTTCGTATAGTTTATCCTTTGACCCGAAGTCGCCTCATACTCCTGTAGTGTCTTCCACAGCCGTCGTAACGATCTCTTTTTACCCGCCGCAAACACGTGCATGTCATCCACGTAACTCAGATGCGTAACCCGAGGACATCCACTCGGTGCATAGTAGTTCCTCTGGCTCGGGTACGTTCCCAAAGCATTCAAGCTTTTAGATAATGCCGGAGATAAGGATCACCCTGCCACACCCTCTCGTAGCATGGAAGAATCCTGCAGGTTGTCCATTTAACAAAAATAGAAAACTAGACATTGTTAATTAGACAAAAAACCATATCCACCCTCTTCGTGTCGAAGCCGAATTTATGCAATACCCGAAGGAGAAAGGTCCAATGAACTCTATCATAAGCCTTCATCATATCAAGCTTGATAGAGACGTTACTGCCTGCCCCTGGATTCTTATGCCTCATTCTATGGATAATCTCCTGGGCCAAGATTATATTGTCCATAATCTCACGGCCCTTCACGAAGCTACTCTGGTCCGGAGAAATAATATGGGGGAGGATATCTACCAATCGATTAGCTAATACCTTCGACAAAATTTTGTTGACAAAAGTACACAAGCTAATCGGTCGGAACTTTGATAACCTGGTCGGGTGATCAGCCTTCAAAATCAGAATCAGCTATGTGCTGGAGATGGTACGAGGTAAACTGAAGCCCTGGAAGAAAAGAGTTGTTACATCCAAGACATCATCGGCCACAATATCCCAGCAATGCACAAAGAAGCAACCAGTAAAGCCGTGAACCCCAGCCACACTACTTTGGTCTAGACTTTTAACTGTCATCAATAATTCCTCCTTAGAAGGGAGAGCCTCCAGGAGAATGTTGTCTTGCTCTATAACCAGGCGTAGAATCGCCTGGAGTATCTTAGTAGAATCAGACACTTGCTCATGCGTAAACAATCAGCCAAAGAAGACCTCCGTCTCCCGATGTAGGTCAACTGGGTCAGTAATGATTGACCCATCATCTCGCTCCAACTGATGAATATATAAGTGCTTTCGCCGATTGGAAACACAATCATGGAAATACGAAGTATTTTGACCTCCACTCAAATCCTACTTCAAGCGCGCCTTCTGCCTCCAGAATGCTTCTTCCACCAAGGTCCTGCCCTTGAGCCTCGCCCTGGCGGCGTAGAGAGAGCACCGATTCGTCGAGGATGGATCACATTCGTACTGAGCCTCTGCCTGGAGCACAGCATCCTCGGCAACTCTAACGGCTTGGAAGACATTTCCATAAGTACTCTTGCTCCAGGAGGAGAGAGCCTATCTAGTAGCCGCCAGCCAAAGGCCGATCTGAGTCAAGCCATTCGGATGAGAGATGGAAGACCACGCCACTCAGACTTGCTCGATGAACTCTGTATGATTAGTCCAAAAATTTTGAAAAGCGAAATTGCTTGAAAATTTTTGTCACCTGGTGTCACGACCCGTACCCGGAGTAGAGGCACGAGAAAGTGGGTATGTCCAGCCTACACGGCAGTGTTGGCGGTAGAACGTTGTAAACAAAAAATAAAACTACTAAATAATAATATCTCAAACAATCTCAAAACAAAGTCAAATCTCAACTTATTACAATTCAAGTTCTAAACATGAAATCTAAACCAAGTCTACTAGCTAGTCCCCCGATCACTCATGAGAGTCGAGGCCCAAGGCAGCTATACTGTCTCCGGATCCCAAGCAAGTAGGGCAAGTGTGCACAGGGCAAACATCTATAATATTTTCAACGTATCCAGTCAGGATTGGAACGAGCACAACTCCTCAGGTAGTCCCAAGTAAAAGATAAAGACGATAAAGCAGTTATAGACAGTAATATTGATGAACATGAAAGTTTTTATACAGGTGATGATATAGAACGACAATTAAAGTACAAAAGAAGTAAAGTAACAAAACATAAGAAGAAACATGGCAAAAAAGACTGTAACATAAGCTAGCTGAACTAGAGTAACATGAT
This sequence comes from Iris pallida, assembly GCA_029216955.1. Classification (NCBI taxonomy): domain Eukaryota; kingdom Viridiplantae; phylum Streptophyta; class Magnoliopsida; order Asparagales; family Iridaceae; genus Iris; species Iris pallida. Next base: position 3,690,875 of record JANAVB010021198.1, read on the forward strand.
ATAAGTCCAGATTGTACAATGTAAGACAAGTGTGATTTCGATGCGGGACCAACAAGTAATTCTAGTCAAATGATTCTTGTAAAATAATTCTTGTAGATGATTCTTGTAAGATTCTAGTATGAGTCTAGACAAGACCCAAGTGTATTTTAAAATACTGAGATCGACATGTAAGCGGCTATAGATAAATCTGGCACATCTCATACCTGGCCAAGTGTGGGATGGCTATTCTTCTTGTATGCTTCACTGTGGAGCTTCTTATATTTGGAAAATGTTTACACGTCTACTCAAATATTTCTCCTCCCGACAAGTACAAGTGAAATCCATAATCCGACACGTAAATCAAGTACAAGACTATCCAAAACATAATGATGCTTGTAAGAAATTCTTGTATATGATTCTTGTAATAGAGGCTAGACAAGTAAAGTAAGTGCGTCATATGCATGAATCTAGAAATATCAATCCATGCTTGTAACAGAATCAAATAGAACTATTATAAGCTGAATCACAGAAATCATCAAGAAAATGGAAAAAAATATCAAAGAATGTACTCGCCTGATACCCTGAATAATTGATGAATATCAGATGTCCGAATCGGAGTCGTAATGTCCTATTTAGAGCAATATTGGTTATGATGTGTTCAAATGTAAGAAATAAAGTTAACAATGCATTCTACATGATTCTAGGTTATTTTAGGTCAAAGTCAACTCTAAGTCAACTCTGGTCAACTCTCTATGGTTTGGTTAAACTATCTAGTCAAAGTGGGTCAACACTAGACTATTGGCCAACTATCTAGTCAACCAAGGTCAACTAGGCTATTTCTAGTCATTATCTTGCCATACCCTAGCACTATAGCTAGTACTAGAAAATACTAGCCAGTATCCTACAGTATCACATTTCTACCATAGGCCTACATCTCAAACATATGCCTCAACCCAAAACCATGTGTCAACATATATATATATATATATATATATATATATATATATATATATATATATATATATATATATATATATATATATATATATATATATATATATATTTTTATATATATATATATATATATATATATATATATATATATATATATATATATATATATATATATATATATATATATATATTCACATACTATATATTCACATACTATATATATATATATATATATATATATATATATATATATATATATATATATATATAGTATGTGATATATAGTATGTGAATATATATATATATATATATATATATATATATATATATATATATATATATATATATATATATATATATATATATATATATATATATACATACTACACTCATACTCTCTCACAAAGCTAGCCTATCTCAACATCCATATATAAGGTATCATATACATACTCTACTATACCAACTACAACCTTAACATATACCTCAAGATATCATAATCCTTATACCACACACACACACACACACACACACACACACACACACACACACACACACATATATATATATATATATATATATATATATATATATATATATATATATATATATATATATATATATATATACCACATATAACTCTCCTATAGATATATCAAAAAACAACCCTACATGCATTCATATAATATACATACATACAAATATACAAGGAAGGGGTATGTGTGTGTGTGTGTGTGTGTGTGTGTGCTCTGTGTATGCAGAGGGTGTCAACATGGTGTCAGGTAGGTGTCCCAAAAATCTAAATGTGTTCAGACATACATATATACATATATGTAAACATACATACATACAAACATACATACATATTTACATACATACATACATACATACATACATACTGATATATATATATATATATATATATATATATATTTTTTTTATATACATACATACTGATATATATGTATATATATATATATATATATATATATATATATATATATATATATATATATATATATATATATATATATATATATATATATACACACATATAGAAAAAAATATATATACATATAGAAGCATGAAAAATATGGGGTTCAAGCGGATTACAAATTATCGCATAGGTACCCTGGGCCAAACAGGTCCGCATGAAGGAAAGCCGCATGACTGTTCAAAGACGTATGCGGCCCGTCGACAAACAGCTGAAGAAGGAAGATATGCGGCCAAGAGGAGCAGTTCGACTGATAAAGCTGACAAGTCCTGGCAAAATATGACAGTTATGACACTTCGACAAGAAAGATAAGACGTGAGACGTCGCCCAAAAGCAGGGTTCGTACACCTCCATGCGGCCAGAAAAGTGTCATCTAAGCCGCATGAACCATATGCGGCCCCAAAAGTCTCCAAACTCCATGCAGCCAAGAGAAACTGTGATTCAAGCCGCATGAGTCTCATACGACCCCACATGATCAAAGACTGGAAAAACTATACGTAACAGGACATGTGGCAATCCGACCAAGTCCTTAACTACCCAGATTTGCTGCAATAAAATCCTAACAAATCGACAGATGGCAGCCAAAGAGCGGGTCTTCGCGTGCTAATCAGCCACGAGGCTGCAAGCCATCTATGCGGCTCAAAATACATCCTATTATAAATAACAGGGTGCCACACCCCTACAAGAGGCTGGCAACCTTCAAAAGAAAAGCAATTTCTTCACGAGCTAGAGACTGCATCAGATAGTCCACAGAGTAAGGCAAAGTCGATAGCACTTTCTCCAACCTCCGCCGTCAACCCCCAGAATCAAAAGTAAACAATTATTCTTAGATTGTTTCCTAGGATTTCTTTCTAGGCTTTTCTTTGTACAAGCGAGTTTGCAATCAATTTCAGTGTTCTATAATACCTGTCTTTGATTTTTTATGGCAAACATGCTGGAGACTCTGCTGGGGAGATCCTTCTCTTCCGATGAAAAGTTGGTGACGCAATCTGACGCCTCCAAACTCGGCTCTATACAACAGATGCTTGTGGTTCATTTTGACCAACAAGCCTTCGAAGAATTGCTCTCTGAAGGGAGCGCCAGTCCGTCTCAGAAGCGAGCCAACCTAAAGAGGACTCGCAAGGCATCGATGCGCAAAACTGTTATCCCCGACCAAGTTCTCGAAGAAGCTCCTTCTGTAACCTAAGACGGTGACCAGAACTCTCCTGCAGCTTTGTTTTCGACCACGGAAGACCCCACTGTCCCCAAATCCAGCAGAAGAAAACACTAAAATGCTGAGTTTTTGGGGGCACAAGGGAAATCTATGCGGACAAGGAAGGAGACGTATAGAGGAGATCGACAGTCTGTCCATGCGGCAGCCAACTCATGCGGCAGCCAACTCTAGCCACAGGAAGATAATCCATGCGGCATCCAGCTCTAGCCGCAAGAAGATGGTCCATGTGACGACCAATCCTAGCTTCAAATAAGACGTCTCATGCGGCCCTGTCAGAAGCTCTGTGTTCGATCGTCTCTCATACAGGCCCGACACCATGCGGCTCACTAAAGATGCGGGATGTATCAATCTGGACTTCTTTTTCTATGCGCCTTCGGGTGCTAAGTCAAAAAAGTCTAGGGCAGTACGGGCCCAACTAGTCCAGTCAACTGTCCAAGTTGCTGACTGTCATAGGGCCTCGTTGACTGTTATACGGGCTCCTGACGAAAAGTTGTACAAAACCACCCGCGTCTAGTCCTCCAGGGCTAACGGACAGGGTGGGTCCTTAAAGTCTCCCTCTAAAGATCCAGAGAAAGTGCTTTTACTAGCCACGGATCAGGGAGCAAACATGATACCTAAGCACCCGTGCGCTCGGGATTCCCGAGTTCACAAGTTGGGTGCAAAGGTAGAGAAGCTTCCTACCGACTTACGTGACGTGATTACGCATAAACGCAAGACGACAGCGTCAGCATGCAATAAGTCCCTCTCGGGGCGTTGTTGCACTCAAGTCATCATCAACTGCTGCTGCGACAAATCAGCAGCACCTGAAGATCGGCAGTCTGTTTTCCAGCAACTGCAGCCAGCACCTGTCCAAATTCCAGGGGACGAGGAGTTCCCTTTCGCCTCCTGTAATTCAACTCAAAAAGTTCCTCCTGGCAAGGGAGGAAAGAAGACAGGCTCTTCCAGCCCAGCCATCTCGGCCAGTATTACAAGGAGACCCTCATCTGGGGGGTTCCCATCAACCACAGGGGTGTCTATTTAGGCACTTGATCCAAAAGAAGCTTCCCGCACCCGGGGGTGCATCTTCGGCCTCCTTGAGAGTAGATGAAGCTAGGGGTAGCGGCCTCCTCAATGTATGCAACAACCTGGTGTACCAAGAGCACACACAGGGGTTAGAGGTCCCCCAGAACTCTACAACAGAATCGAATTTTCCTGAGGGCCACCACCCTCACCAAAACGATGCGGCTTCCTGCACAGGGGGTAGCACCCCTTCCGAGTTTGACGAAGATGATATTCCGACATTTCCTAACAATTTCTCTATACAATGGTACGGCACCGAGAGTACATCTGCCATAATCCCTTACACCTCTATCCACGTAAGGACAGTCTTTATGGCTGACGATGATCATGAAGCACCTTCTGTCCAACAACGGCTAAAAGTGCTGGAAGCCATGCTCCTGTCCTTGGTCAAGTCCGTGGACGAGAACAAAGCCGCCTTGCCAGCTCAACCAGCAAGGATGCCCGGGCAAACAAGCTTGGGACCTGCAGTCAACACAGAATTCAACACGACCGCCCCTCCTTTGGGTGATGATCCTTTAGCAGCATCTGTTCCTTCAGCTGCAGATGAAGCCAAGAAGGCAAGAAGGGAAGTCCAGGAGCTTCGAGAAATGTTCAATGCCCGAGACTCCTCTCGGGATCTCAGAATACGACAGCCATATCCTATTGTATGGAGAGATGTGCCTTTTCTACCGTGGTACAAGCCGTTCCATATTGATTCTTATGATGGAAAGACCTCTGATAGTCGGTACATGACTTACTTTAATGTCACAACCGACCACTTGCCGTATAGTGATGCCATCCTCACGCGACTATTCATCGGAGCATTGGAGGGAATTACGTTCGACTGGTACCGCAACCTTCCCGACAACTGAATTCACTCTTTTGATGGCTTCAAACACATGTTCCTGGAAAGATTTTACGAGGTGGGGAATGACGTAACGATGTCGTCTCTCATGGACGTCGTTCAGGGAGAGAGGAAGCTAACGAGGAACTACATCGTACGGTTTTGCCAAACCATAATGAGATTGCCCCAAGGCAATCCTGAGAGCTTCTTGATTGAAATCTGCCAGAAGAAGTTGCTCCCCGCAATTAGCCTCTGGATGGGCGACGATCAGTTCAGGGATTGGATAACCTTCATCATAAGTGCTACCAACGCAGAGGCAAAATTGAAGAAGGCTCGCCAGTTGGGATTACACATCCCAGATGGAGAAGATAAGGGCAGACGTCCTGGGTCCACCTCCAGTAACAGTAACAGTAGTGCCACCACTAACTGGGACAACATGGGCAAACAGGCCATGGTCACTGATGCGACTCAAAAGCCCGAACAAAAATATGTGAAAGGTCCGTGGCCCAAGGTCAATTACTCATTTGAAGATAGTCATGTCAAACCTATCTTCGATATGCTCTTGCAAGGGGTAGGATCCAGCTCCCTCTACCAAGGCGCGAGCCCTGAGCAGCATAGATGGAAGACCCAAAGTATTGTCACTTCTACCGCTATGTCCATCATGCCACTCATGAATGCTTCTAATTGAAGCGGTACATTCAGAGTCTTATCGACTCCAAAGCTCTGTCGATAGACTTTGAAGAGGTTACCATGGCGGCAAACATGGTATCTATTCAGTTCGACGACTTCCCTCCGATAAGCACTCCAGACGGGGTCATACATGTCCCTCGAGAAACGATGGAGGTTACTAATCTTCCATCCGTCTGGAGCCAAACATCTGGTTTGGTACCTCTTACCACATCGTGAGGAGAGATCATGTGGGTGCATCCAGACTTGGTGTCCAAAGTTACCCAGGGGTGTCATCTCCTGCCAACAAGAAGAAGGGCAGAAAGTCGAGAGCCTGCCACACAATTTCAGTCGAAGCTGAAGAAGCTGCAGATGTTGTTACCCGGTCTGGAGCACAAGTCCAGCCCGCACAGGATAGTCCAGCCGAAGATCCTCAGCCGACAATGTTGCCTCCCTCTGATATTTCAAGACCATCTCAGCCTCCACTGGCGGACAAATCCAAGGCAAAGAAAACCCGCTTCGATACGCCACTCTGTAATGATGTACCTCAGAGACTGGAAAGACCTTACAACTTCGATATATTAGCACAAGTGGCTAATACGCCAGCAAAATTGTCGCTATATGAGCTCCTAAGGCTCTCCAAGGATCTTCGTGTCACATTAAGCAAGGCACTCCAGAATGCGGATGCCTACTTAGCTCAGGTCAAGCCTCCAGGGAAAGACCCGCCAACAGATCTACAGGACGGCGATAGTACAGATGTAATGCCCAACATCATATTTACTCTTCAGGACAAGTTTGATCAAGTCTAATTTGCATGATCGTCCCTTGTACTATACTGCATACATAGGCGACATCAAGGTGGATCGGATGCATATCGACCCTGGCTCGTCAATAAGCATCATACCGAAAAGCCTGCTCCAACTTCTTGGCATCCCTATGCATCGGCTAGCAGCAACCAACACTGCCATTAGTGGATTTAACTCAGGGAGAAGCAATCCCCAAGGGAAGATCCGATTGAAGTGCCATATTGGTGACCAGAAGACGGAAGTTACCTGGTACGTCATAGATGCAGACACCTCCTGCAACATCCTCCTGGGACGTCCTTGGATACATGACTATATGATCGTGCCATCCACCCTTCACCAGTGTTTCAAATATATTAGTAAGTACGGTTTTGTGAAGACCGAATTCGCCGACATTGATCCCTTCAAAGGGGTTGAATTTTATTACTCTTCGGAGGCTTGTCTATATGACGAATCCAGAAAACATATAACGGACGAGCTGGAAGCCATCACAGGGCTAGAAGAACCCTTGAGAATCTGTCTCTAGGCTCACAAACCGGGCAAGGTTGTACCTCTCGTCGCAACCTTGCACAAAGAGGTGCTCAGTTCTTCTGCCTCACCTATGCAGTTGGAACCAATGGTCATCCGTCTTCCGAGATCCAGTCAGGAGCCAAAACCTGTCGTAGGGCCAATGGTGATCCGAATGTCGACAAAAAAATCAAAGGCAACAGGAAGATGCAAGGCCCTCTGCAACATCGATGGTAATCCGATTACTAAAATCTACTCCAAGGCGACCGGAAGACACAAAGTCCCTTGCTGAGCCCATTGTCGTCCGTCTTCCCAAGACGAGTCAGCAGCCAAGTGTCAATCCAACACTCTCAGGCAAATCAATACCTCAAGCAGAACCCCTGGTGGTCAAGCTGCCCACGACAGCATCCCGACCTCTAAGGTCGTAGGGGGTAGCCAAGGAGGACGAAGAACTCGCCAAATACGTGGTTACACGGGTGGATACCCCCTCTCCTGATGATGTAATCCCTGTCGATAAAATCCCTTATTTCATCAATAAGAGGCTGCCGTTAGACTATTCTGAGTATGATAAGCCTGATCTAACGTATGCCGTACGGGACTGTCTAGACGTTAGCAAGCACACACAGGTGACAACCGTCCATATCCCAAATCGACTTGCTCCCATAAAAGGTGCTTACTTCCTGGTCCCAGACAGATGAGGATGGGATCACATAATCATCTTAGGCCGAAAAGAAGGTCCTCTATCTTTCACGCCACAAGAGTCCGGCCTCGGACCCGACGCTGGAAGACTACCGCTCTACTTGTCTAGTCCTCAGGCCAAGTACTTCATGCGAAAGCAGGGGTACGACATGGAGGCTACCCCGGGTCTAAATTATGGCAGTGGTCGACTATTGGCTCTACAGCCGTCGGTACCGGCAGGGAAGCCTCAGGATCATTATTACAAATCCAGATGCGGCCTCGGGTATGTTACTCCACCGACAACGCTCGAAAGTTCTAACGAAGATTGCGAGTGGCACTTCCATTCGTCCGAGTCACCCATTTACGACTCCGATAATAGTATTGAAGATATATTCAGACAGACATTATCTGCCAATATGACATCCGTTGATATCAAAGAAGAAGACGAAGACCTACTTAAACCACTTGAGTTGGAGTTGTGGGTCCAGCAACTAGTTGCACAATGGAAGAAATGCTTTGAACTTCGTGATCCTTCCACTGAAGATGAGGTTATACAAGTTAACCTCGACGATAAATCATTTCCAAAGCCAATCTTCGTCAGTAAAAGTCTGACAGACGACGAGCGGGAGTTATTGTTACAACTCGTCAGAGAATACATCGACGTCTTCTCCTGGAGCTATAAAGATATGCCAGGGCTAAATCCCGAGATTGCACTCCATAAGCTCAACATTTATCCGAACGCAAAACCAGTCAAGCAACAGCAGCGACGATTTCGTCCAGACATCATGAATTCCATCGAAGCGGAAGTGGACAAGCTTATAGCTAGCGGTTTCATTCGTGAAGAGCAGCACCCAGACTGGGTATCCAACGTAGTGCCAATCATCAAGAAGAATGGGAAAATTCAAATCTGTATCGATTTTCGTAATCTGAATGCGACATGTCCAAAGGATGAATTTCCTCTTCCGATTACCGACATAATGATCGATAATACGTGTGGCTTCGAGCGCATGTCCTTTATGGATGGCTTTTCAGGATACAATCAAATCAAGATGGCTCCTGATGATGAGAAGCATACATCATTCCGAACGTCGATCGACGTATATTGTTATACGGTCATGCCCTTTTGCCTGAAGAACACCGGTGAAACATATCAATGGGCTATAAGTGTCATCTTCAGAGATCATTTGTGCAAGACGGTGGAGTGTTACGTAGACGACATTGCCGTCAAGAGCCGCACCAAAAACGATCATTTATATGATTTGAGTGTTTCACCTCATGCGGGCACACAACTTGAAGATGAATCCTACCAAGTCTTTTTTGGGGGTGTCCAGTAGAAAGTTCTTGGGCTTTGTCATTACTTCTCGGGGCATTCACATAGATCTCGATAAAACAAAAGCAATCCTGGAGATGAATCCACCAAAGAACCTCCGCGAACTCCGCGGCCTTCAGGGAAGACTAGCGTATATCAGGGGGTTTATATCTAACCTCTCAGGGCGATGCCAACCCTTCACTCAACTCATGAAGAAAGGTGTCTCTTTTGTATGGAACGAGGAATGTCAGCGTGCCTTTGATGATATTAAGGAGTACCTGATGAATTCGCCAGTTCTGGTAGGTCCGGTCGCTAGAAAGTCCTTTATGCTCTATGTACGGACGATAGAACACTCCCTCGGTGCTCTGCTAGCACATAATAATGACACGGGACATGAATAAGCCATTTACTATCTCAGTCGGATGATGGTAGGACCGGAACATAGGTACACTACCGTGGAGAAGGAGTGCCTTGCCTTAGTGTTTGATACTCAGAAAATATGACACTATATGACAGGGTAGACCATCCATGTTGTTTCACGAGTTAAACCCCTCAGGGTTCTCATGACCAAGTCAGGCGCACTCAGTTCTCGTCTAGCCACCTGGGCGATACTGTTTTTCCCATACGATATGGTCTTTACTCCGCAGAAGGCTATTAAAGGTCAAGCCCTGGCCGACTTCTTAGCTGCCCATCCAGGCTCAAAAATAGCAAAAATTTATGAAGAAATTCCTGATGAAGTCGTCGCCTCGAACATGACTTCCCACGATGCCATTTGGCGGATGTTCTTCGACGGTGCTTCAAGAACGGGGCCACAAGGTGATATCGTCGCTGGAGTCGGGGTGGTATTAATTTCTCCCTCCGGATTAGTAGTCAATCGGGCGTATTCTCTTACAGAACCCTGTTCGAAAAATGTAGCCGAATATAACGCTCTAGTCATTGGGCTCCAACTCGCAAAAGAAGTGGGGATCAGATACCTGGAAGCTTATGGTGACTCGCAGTTGGTTGTTAACCAGATCCGAGATTCATACGAGGTTTGCAATGAGGACCTGATTTCCTATTATCAGACAGCAATTGCCATCATTACAACCTTGGAGGGGTTCTTTATATAGCACATTCCTAGGCTTTAAAATATCAAAGTCGATGCCCTGACCGATCTCGCCGCTTCCTTGGCACTCCCAAATAACACTCATCATCTAGTCGACATAATAGGCCATGAACTGGTCTGCCCCAGGAACAATCTTCAACTGGGTATGAGTTACTCCGCCCGAATAACCAATGACATACAAGACTGGAGATGCCCGCTCATCGACTTTGTGGTCTATGGAATCTTGCCAGAGAATGTGAAGGAAGCTACCTCAATCAGAAGACGCTCCCTCAGATTTTTCTACGATACGGAGACAAAAATGTTATATCGACGATCCTACGATGGGCTACTACTAAGATGCCTGTCAAATACATAAGCCAAAGAAGTCCTACATGAAGCTCACGACGGTACTTGTGGGGCTCACCAACCTGGTCCGAAATTACAATATCATCTTCGCCGGATGGGTTATTACTGGCCCACAATGGTCGCAGATGCAGTTGATTATGTAAAGAAGTGCAAGGCTTGCCAGATCCATGCAGATTTTATACATCTGCCGTCTGAATTCTTGCACCCGACAGTGGCCTCTTGGCTATTCGAAGCATGGGGAACGGACAACATTGGGCCAATCACCCCATCGTCGTCTAGAGGGCATCAGTTCATACTTGCAATCACCGATTACTTCTCCAAATAGACGAAAGCTGTTTCGTTGGCAGAGGTCAAGACATCAAACGTGATTAGCTTCATAAAACATCACGTCATCTACCATTTTGGACTGCCCCGGAAGATTATCCACGACAATGGTCTGTAGTTCTCAAGCCACACTTTCTATCGATTTTGTGATAAGAATCGAATTCAGAACATGGCCTCGACAGCATATAACCCCTCGGCCAATGGTCTGGCTGAAGCATTCAACAAAACCATAATCAAGCTCCTCAAAAAGTTCGTGTCTGCAAACAAACGCGTCTGGAATGAAAAACTGGGTGAGTGCTTATGGTCGTATCGGACGACAATTCGGACGGCTACAGGAAATACACCGTTCTCCTTGGTTTACGGGAGCGAGGAAGTCCTCCTATTGGAAACTCAGATCCTCTCACTTCGAGTGGCCCTTACCTACCGGTTAACGACGGACGATAACTACCGCCGACGGCTACAAGAGTTAGAAGCATTAGATGAAAAGCGTTTACAAGCTCAACAAAGCATAGAGCTCTACCAAATGCGCATCTCTCGGGCTTTCAACAAGAAAGTTAAACAGAGAATATTCCAAGTCGGCGATCTTGTCTTGGCCTTTCGTAGACCAATGGTCATGACTCACAAAACCCCCGGCAAATTCCAGCCTAAGTGGGAGGGTACGTTCGTCATCGAGACTGTATTATCCAACAGCACGTATTGTCTCGCAAAACAAAATGGAGACTTGCTCATGATGCCTATCAACGACAAGTTCCTCAAAAAATACTATGTCTAAACGACACCTTCCAACTATCTCTCATATTGTGAGTTATATACCCTCAGGTATCGCTGAACTTACACTCTGACTTCAAATCTTCCAGATTGTTGAGTTATGTACCCTTAGGTACCATTGAACTTACTCTCTGACTACTCCGAATGAATTCATATCTTATCTCTTGGTTATATCTATGAACTTCCTGGTCATAGCTTCTCTCCACCAAGAGTTTGTCTCAAAATCTATTACCCGTACCACCAGTACGCAGAAGGATAATAGGTCCATAAAACTTATCCTAATATATTGCTCGTACTATCAGTGCACAAAAGGGGTAATAGGTCCACAAAATTTCCCGACGAGAAAAACAACCACGTCCATATTACCTCTGAGTTGTTTTCCTATCCATCACAAATAAATCACCCAATGCATAGAACTTCCACGTTGATAGCACCTCTGAGTTGTTCTGTGTACCCTTATTATGCCTAATCCTACCATATCCTCATTACCTCTGAGTTGGAAGGCTTTGTTTTGACCCATATTTACCACGTCCTCATTACCTCTGAGTGAATATGTTGGTTTTCTCTCCACTTATTATCCGTACTCGCATTGCCAATACACAAAAAGGGTAATAAGTCCACAAAAATTATCCTAATCTATTACTCACAGCATCGGTGTACCAAAGAGTAGTAGGTCCACAAAATATCATTCAAATCTATTTGCTCATACTTCCAGATGCACAAAAGGGCAATAGGTCCAAAAAATCCTCCAGTGGGATGTCCTTTACAAATGTTGTATTAGGCCCCCTAGTACAAGCACCACAAAATGCCATAAATAAAGAATGGAGTGAACATACTCTGCCTATTCAAGATCAGTTACATTCATAGGACTACATCGTAAGTAAAGAAAGAAAAATATGGCAATACATAGTTTGGTTTGACAGCACTTCGTCTTCAAGCAGTTTCGTGGCCCTCGAAGGAAGTCATGTTTTACTGCTGAGAAGCAAATAAAGCTGTTGAATCTCCAAGGAGCTGCCAAAAGGAGGGTAAATATAGCATGATATCCTCCCCTCCATATTATGGATGCCTTAGCCCCGCTCCCCCGAGGGACCATACCTTCAAAACATGGTCCTTGATGGTGGTTTCGCCTACTTGGAGAGCCATGATGGCAGGACGTTCATAACGATGCCTGATCACCGTCCAACTCTCCGAGGTATAAAGGCTCTTCCTACCACATGGGGAAAACTCTTCCGAAGCATGAAGAGTCCTGAGTTATTTGATGTATATGCCAAAAAGGCGTGGGGAAAACTCTTCCGAAGCATGAGGAGTTTTGAGCTGTCTGATATAGGCGCCAGAATATTGTATTTTCACTCCATCGTCGACACCGGTCCTAAAGACGTTTGCTAGCCAGATCCCTACAAAAATAAGGAAAAAAGGAGATTTAGCACCAAGGAAACAAAGAACTCTGTTATGCGGCCTAGCCAGTTATGCGGCCCAGCCAAAACAGAACTCATGCAACCCAAAATCATGAGGCCAACTTCATGAAGTATTCATGCAACATTTATACGGCCCAGTCATTATCATACGGCTCAATACGGCTCAGTCATGAAAAAACTCATGCAGCTCGATACTCGTGCGGATCAGCCACGAGACAATCATGCGGCCCAGCCATACAGTATTTATGCGGCCCGATCACAAAGTGCTCATGCGGCACCTATGCGGCTGAGTCATTGAAAGTTCATACAGATCCATCTTGAGGCACTCAGGCGGTTCAAGCTCGAATGAGCAGCGGTTATGCGGCTTAGTCCATGCGGCCCTATCGTACAGAACACATGTGGTCCAGACGAGATAGGGCATACATCGACCAGGCTTATAGCAGAGGCAGTATATGACAGACCCGCGCATGAAAATATGCGCTATAGCCATTTGAAATTTCAGTCGTCGTCTGCTTACCATCTTTACTCTTGAGAGAAGGTTGCACGTCGGAATGAATGGAAGGAGTGTCTGCTGCTCTCGACGGAGGAGCAAGTCTCTTTCCTTTGTTCGTCACACCAGTCGACTTAGAAGCTTTTGGAACCATAGCAGAAAGTATGATGAAGTCAAAGAAGGAGAGGGTGAAAGAGAAAACTCTCTCAATCTGAATGACTCCTATTTATAGAGTTGCTGAAAAGAGGCTCTTCGATTCTCGAGATCATTAAGGATAGGGACGATATTTGGGGACTTTATCCCTAATAACCGACGAGCGTCCCTTCGGTTTTTGAGATCATTAAAGATAAAGTCAACGTTTAGGAAATCTATCCCCGGTAACCGTCGTCTTCATCTTGAAAATAGTTCCATAACCGAATCAGGAAAATTAAATGCAGCAGTGACAGTTGGCAGGCTCTCTGCGGCTCGAAGTGTCCCTGCGACTCAAGATTTATTCTGTGACTCAGGATCTCCCTGCGACTCAAGATCTCTTTGCAGTTTGAAAAGCTTCCTGCGAATTGAAGACTCCATACAACTTGACATATTTTCATGCTTCTTATTCAAATTATTCCAAATTTGTAATTTGAAAATTTTGAAGGGAGTCTTGTAGAAGCATGAAAATATGGGGTTCATACGGATTACAAATTACCGCATAGGTACCCTGGGCCAAACAGGTCCACATGAAGGAAAGCCGTATGACTGTTCAAAGACGTATACGGCCCGTCGACAAACAGCTGAAGAAGGAAGATATGCGACCAAGAGGAGCAGTTCGACTGATAAAGCTGACAAGTCCTGGCAAAATATGATAGTTCTGACACTTCGACAAGAAAGATAATACGTGAGACGTTACCCAAAAGTAGGGTTTGTACGCCTCCATGCGGCCAGAAAAGTGTCATCTAAGCTGCATGAACCTTATGTGACTCAGACTTATGCGGCTCCAAAAGTCTCCAAACTCCATGCAGCCAAGAGCAACTGTGATTCAAGCCGCATAAGTCTCATGCGACCCCACATGATCAAAGACTGAGAAAACTATACGTAAAAGGACACGTGGTAATCTGACCAAGTCCTTAACTACCTAGATTTGTTGCAACAAAATCCTAACAAATCGACAGATGGTAGCCAAAGAGCGGGTCTTCGCGTGCTAATCAGCCACGTGGCCGCAAGCCGCCTACACGGCTCAAAGTACATCCTATTATAAATAGCAGGGTGCCACACCCCTGCAAAAGGCTGGCAACCTTCAAGAGAAAAGCAATTTCTTCACGAGCTAGAGACTGCATCAGATAGTCCACGGAGTAAGACAGAGTTAATAGCACTTTCCCGAGCCTCCACCGTCACCCCCTAGAATCAAAACTAAACAACTATACTTCGATTGTTTTCTAGGATTTCTTTCTAGGCTTTCCTTTGTACAAACAATTTTGCAATCAATTTCAGTGTTCTGTAATACCTATCTTTGATTTTTTATGGCAAACAATATATACTCAGGTATATACTCATCTACATATATACTTTTATATATATATATATATATATATATATATATATATATATATATATATATATATATATATATAATATATATAGTATATATTATACTATATACCTATAATATATATACTAATACAAATATATATAGTATATATTTACACAGACACCTAAAATATATACACTACAATGTAACACAGACACCTATAATATATACAAGGATACATAGGTAAATGTTGCAAAAATATGTGTCAAAAGTATGTCTACATTCGTGTGTCCAAAGGGGGTGTCCACCAGTGTCCAATTCGTGTCCAATTCATATCCTAAATATGGTGTCAACAGTAAGTGTACAGGCAGTAAACAGGGGTGTGGTGCGTGTGTGTCGACCAGTTTAGGACACGACACACACCGTCTCGTATCACGTGCATGCGTTAGTAGCTAGGGTAGGTCTAGGGCTACGTGTCTAGGTACCTGAATAGTGTCTGGGATGTCGTGTCGTATGATACGAGGCCGTAGCAGAGTCGAGTTTCTGTGCATGTGCGTGTCTGTATAAACCCGTGCGAGTGAGATTTCTCACAACCCACTCGATAAAACCACTTCAAAAATTTTGTATGCACTGACAGACGTGGCCCCCACCTTCCCAGAAAATTTTGTGTCAAACCATGTCGTGTCCTAGGAGATCTTGGTGTCGGGTAGCAGGGAAAGGTTACTGTACAACACAGGGCTCCCCGTGTCCGATTGGACATAAAGAGTACGACACCAAACTCGACTCAGTCTTAGTGAATATTGATCTACACATAATATGCTACAAAATTATATCATTTGTTTGGAAAAATATTAACATTCGATCCATTGTAGTATTTCACCAAACACTTTACACTACACTCCGACACGCCTCCGATACGCACCCTAAATGGATTCAGTTTCCTACCAAACTCGGTCAACAGCAAGGGAGACCCTAAATGAATGCATCTATGAAGAGAAATCAGGATTTTAATAGATTTAGAGGCCATTACCTATTGAGAGTTGAAATCTCAATGTAAGTGCACTTGAGAGCCAAATTTCTTCACTTCCAATGGTTAACTTGCTTCCAATCCTTGCTACCTGTAACCCCTCTTCCAAATATTTTGAAAATATTTTTTATTTGAATTAAATAGCATTTTTGGAATTTTATAAATTTTTAGTTAAATAGTTATTACGATAGGAGGCTTTAGTTATTGTTAAAATTTGGAGTACAAGATGACTAGAAATCATGGCACGGATAGTGCAGTGGCATGCCTTGACTAGTGTTTTAGCCATGGTAGGGAAGGTTGAGCCATAAGTGTGTCCAACTAGGAAAACCAGACCAAGTTACGACTGAAAACGTATAAATAATTTAATTATTTATTATTAAGATTATTGACTTTTAGGAAGCCCGGTTGTACCAAACTAGCCCGAACTGGACACGAAACGAGCCCAAGCCCATGTGGTCGTATAGTGTGACCAACAATGTCTGTGTGAATATATAGATGTGTATATAACCATAGCTCATTTTATAATCTAGTGAGTAACTTTTAGAAAGGATATTTAATGTATTATTTGTTATTTATTATTTATATTATATATATATATATATATATATATATATATATATATATATATATATATATATATATATATATATATATATATATTAGTTTTCGAAATGTAATAATATTGCTTGAAATACCATTTTTGAAATTGGGACCTTTAACTAGGACAATATGTGTATATATATATCTTGTGTGTGTTAGTAGATTTAACAATTTTAAAATTAATATAAATTTACTATATATATATATATATATATATATATATATATATATATATATATATATATATATATATATATATATATATATATATATATATATATATATATATACGTGCTATGTGAAGATATATATATATATATATATATATATATATATATATATATATATATATCTAATATATATATATATATAGTATATATATATATATATATATATATATATATATATATATATATATATATATATATATATATATATATATACGTGCTATGTGTATATATATATATATAAAAAAAAAAAAAAATATATATATATATATATATATATATATATATATATATATATATATATATATATATATATATATATATTATATATATATATATATATATATATATATATATATATATACGTGCTATGTGAATAGCACGTATATATATATATATATATCTTCACATAGCACGTATATATATATATATATATATATATATATATATATATATATATATATATATATATATATATATATATATATATATATACGTGCTATGTGAAGATATATATATATATATATATATATATATATATATATATATATATATATATATATATATATATATATATTAAACAAGTACATATATATCGAGATTATATTCTATTAAAAATATTTATTTAGATTTTATGGAGATTTAATCTCCATAAAATCTAAATAAATATTTTTAATAGAATATAATCTCGATATATATGTACTTGTTTAATATATATATATATATATATATATATATATATATATGAATAAAAAATAGTATACCCCTCCCCCGCTCGGCCTAACCCAGACCCGACCCCGACTATTCTTGTATATAGATCGAGAGAGAGGTAGAGAGTGAGGAAACTAAAAACCCTAACTGAGATCCGCCACACCCATGACTCCTTGACACCCCAGCGCTGTCATGCGTGCATGTGCATCACCGGTGGCCGGCCAAGCCGCCGTAGAACCGCACCCGCGTAACAGAACAGAGGAGCACGGCAGCAGCAATTTATCTACAGATCCAAATTCGCAGCGGCGTTTCGCTGTGCTCAGTCGACCATTTCTCGATCCGTCTTCGCAGGTGTGATTCCAATCTATACGCCTCTTAACCCCATAAATTAGTTTTAATTAAACTAGATCAAAACTCTGTGAAAATTCGATGTGAAATCGACTAAAAACCTATTCTGCAAACAGTAAACAGAGCAGTCCCGACCCTATTTTGGAAGACCAAAATTGGTCGATCCATTGAGAAATCCAGAAAACTAAAAGAAGGCTGTCCTAGACAACCTACAGGAGATGGAAACTTAATAATTATTTTATTTAGTTGCTTATTATATTCTGTTTTAAACTAGATGAAAGTTAGACAAAAATCTATTTTCAAAACCCAAAAAAACTACGACGCGGGATCCGTCCCGACAATCCGGACGACGTGGTCCCGAACCGAAAGTATCTAAAGGTGCGTATCGACTTCATGCACGTGTGGGCTTTGGCGAAATTTGAATTTGTTGCGTGTGCGCGACAAATTTGATACGTATCGGTCGAAATTCACCGTATCGGCCTCTTTGCAAATTAGTCAATTACTTCGTGTACATTTTTCAACTCGAGACAAAACTTACGCTAATAGGACCGTAGCATTTTTATGGTCCTGTATGCCATGTTTGGTCCGATTCTGAGAAGGTCGATCGGAACGCTACTTTGGCGGGCTTGCGACCCGACTCAACGGACGAATTTGTGTACGGCCCACCTAAATCCAACTTTGGACATATGGTTGGATTTATATCATCAAATCAAACTCGTAGACATAGAGTTTGACAACTTTAGAGACCGTAGATGCTGGCACACTTTTCGGTGCAAAGCGGGTCCAACGGCGGACATCATTTTGGCCCGAATTTACCGTTTTGCCCCTGTATCCAGAATTGGACTTATGGGTAGGCTATCTTAGCTAATTTGACTATTCTAAAAATATTGGCAATGTCTATTTCAGTATCCGGAGGCATTTGAAGGAGTTTAGATTTTGTGACTATTTGATTTGACAAGTTGTTTGCGGGACATGTTGCTACCACCAGGCAAGTATACCTTGCCTTCCTCTACAGCTTTATTTACATGCTTATATTATTCTTCTTTGTTACATGTCATCATTTAGTTTTCTTGGATTGATTGGTTGGTATACTTTTCTTCATATCATGTATATTAGTCTAGTTGTCTCGTTCGTATATTGTCACTGTTTATAATCTGACATGATAGTTCATATTGGATTTGTCCTTACATATGCCTTAACTGAGTCATACCGTGTCGTTACTTGTTCCTTGACTTAGTCGAATCATGTCGTAGAATGAGTGTGTTATAACTGAAATGCTATTTCCTTGTTTCGATTTTCTCAACCTGCGAGTCCATACTCGGGGCGAGGGTTGACTGTTTGCACCTGCAAATCCACACTCGGGGCGAGGGTGATTGTCGTGAACTAACCTTGGAGTCCACACTCAGGATAAGGGTTAGTAATTTGTTCAAACCTGTGAGTCCACACTCGGGACGAGGGTTTGGTATCCGTTGATCTCTTGTTCACTTGTTTTCTTCCAGCAGTTCATTTATGCGTAGTTGTTCTCGTAATCTGTGTTCATTGTCACTTTTCATGTTCTGTCTCTTTTTTGTTTATTTTTATCCATGATAAATTGTTAGATAGACATATTTTTATGTATCTTGCTAGTCCCTTGAGAACCTGATGATCTCTTCAGGCAGTTGATTGCACAGAGATTAGTTAGCTGAATCGTGATGGTGATTGATTATTTCAGATTCAGGTATATATCTTTCGTAATTACATATTACATCCTTTATTGCACTCTGCTTATTAGCATAGCTTTATAGACTTATATTTTTCTTTAGAGTCTAATCGAACATATATGCTAGTAGGCTGCAGACCATAAACCATAATGTTCATTCTTTATTTATATTCTTCTTATGGATTGAGATATAGTTTAGCTTGACATGATTAGGCATATTACCATAGTCTAGACAGCTTATACGTATTCGAGTCGGGCTGGAGTCCATTTGATACGTAGCTGGCTTGCGCACGCACTTGCATTCCGAAAAGCGGATGTGGGTCGTGACACTACCTACCCACCAATGGGCTCTTCTACAGTAGAGGAGTGTGTTGCATATGATTGGGCTCAATTTGGAGTTTATTTGGTAAAAGGGGGTAAATTTTGGGAAGAACACTAATTAGGGTTTAAGGGGGTGTAATGAAAAGAGGCAAGGGAGGCTAACATGTGTTTATATAGGGGGAGGCTTCTCATGGTAGCCAAGGGTTCATTTGTAGGGTTAGGGTTTAGTTTTTAAGTGAATTAGAGGCCTCTACCTATTGAAATCATGGCCTTATAGCTATAGGCCCAAGTTAAATATCTACCTTAATAAATATTCTACCCTTAATTAAATATCTAGATATTCTTAACCTTGTCATGTGATGGAAGCTTCTAATCTAATATCTAGGCTCATGACTAATATCTAGGTTAGGGCAATTTTAGGTTAAGGCTTAATATATCAATTAGCACAATATCAATTAACCAAAATCCTATTTAATTCAATAGTCACCAAATGACCAAAATATCCTTGACCTAAAAAGTGGTATTTAGTCATTCTAATCACATGGTTAGGTCTCTATGGTCATGGTCTCTAGGCTAAGTAGTTCTAGGGTTACACTAGTAAAACACTAAAATCACAATACACCATATTAAATAGTATTAAAATAATTAAAAATAACCAAAAATTACTAACATGATTTAAATCCTATTATTAATTGGCCAATTTTATAAAAGTTTAAAATTATCCTTATTTTAGAAAAGTGGTGGTTACACCTAGGACCTGATCGTAAGCAAAAGTAGGGCATGGTCGGATTCTGCCCTACTTAAGTGATCATAACTAGTAAGCAGACGGACCAATTGAAATCTACCAGAAGCCTATCCAATCTAGAACCTTGTCTTTTTATGCTAGACTGACCATTGAACCAAGTAAATCGGCTGCCCATGTACCCAACCTCCTGAAGCCCCGCCGCCACCTGGAACTGAAGAAACTACTGAATATCAGAGGGGTGCACCGGTCGTCCACCAAACTTTTCATCTGAGTGAGCCACCACATTAAAGTCACCACCAATTGCCCAAGAACAGCCCCTGAGAAGTCGCCTGAATATGAAGAAGCATGTCCTAAAGTTCACGTCTTCCTTCTTTCAAGTTGTGAGCATGGATAAAAGAAAATCTGGCCATACTGGGGAATAATCCTAGCTTAACTTCGACAGTAAGAGATTGATCCGTCGAGGTGTGAATTAACATGTCACAGTTGTTTCCAAACACCCAGATATTGCCATGATCATTTGAGAATGAGAATTGAAAGCCCAACTTTAATTGATATACTAGGAGTTTTTTGTTAGATACCTTTGGCTCAAATACAGCAAGTAGACACACCTGATTTGAACGCACCAGTGATTTTATTCGAGCAATAGTGGTACGACACGCCACCGCCCGAACGTTCCACGAGGAACTTAATCATATAAGGGAGGGGGTGACCGTCCAAACGGCCCTGCGAAGATGATCGAAGAAGGCGAGTCGATGCCTCGATGACCTGCTTACTCTTCTTAGCACCCATCGGCAGCTTTGGGGCTGGCCGATTAGCCTCCGCCTCAACCTTATCCGCCCATAACTGATTCATAATTTTGCCTTCCTCCCTACAGGGATCCATGGCTGTCGATGTCTCACAGAGTGGAGTCGTGATGGCCTCCGCATCCAGCTGCACCTCAGCAGTTTCATCCTCCGGAATAACCATTTCCTTCTCGTACGAGTTCTCACGGAGTGGAGTTGTGATGGCCTCCGATTAGAGCTGCACCTCAGCATCGTGCAAGGCTGGAACCGAAAGTTGGATTGAAGGAAGCTCCAGCGCCTGGACATCTTCTTGAGCGTCAGGATCATCCACTCCCTCAAGGATACCAGGATTTGACGTCGGGCCTGGACGCTCCGTGTCATCTTGCTGACCGGAAGGGCCAGGCACCTCACCCAGATCAGAAGTGAGCTCCTTCTGGGCAGAGGGCTCGTGCACCGTCCCTCTAAGATCAGTCGGTAATGGTGCCCCAGGGAGAACCTCAACCGTACCGACTCTTGGAACATCGTCTCTTTCTGTACCAGGTCCCTGGGTGAGCGGCCTAGCAATCTTCATAGGAGCCTTGCCTTTTTCTTTGGCAAGTACAGAACAAGTGGCTTTCATATGGCCTTGGTGACGGCAGTGTAGGCAGAACTCTGGGCTAGTCTCATACTCAATTCTTTGGAACTTGGAGGAGCAAGAGGAGGAGGAGGATGAGAAGATGATGCACCATCACTCCTTCTTCTCTTGCCTCTACCAAAGAGTCTTGGAGCTATAGAGAATTTTAAAGTTTGAAAAGGAAATAAAGAAGAATATGAAATTATACCTCACCCAAAGGAGAAAAGATGGAAGAGATCCCCCCAAAAAGCTTTAGATCTTGAGTTTAGAAAGAAAAAGAGCCCTAAAAGTGGAGTTTCTAGGGTTAGGGTTTAAGAAAATTATGTTTGGAGGAAGGTGGAAGAAGAACAAAGTGAGGAGAGAGGGTTTCCTCTCGGGTTTAAGAGGTTTGGGGGTGGCAAGTTGGGTTAAATCCTGACCATCGGATCAAAAGAATGGGTGGCTGAGAACCAAAGAAGGTTCTGTGACCATGGACACAGAGTTTGGCCCAAACTCTGTATGGGGCAGAGTTTGGCCCGAACTCTGCCTCCATGTGCACAGAACACTGGAAATTTTGAAAAATGGCTAAGTTTTGATGGAAAATGAATAGAATTTGAAAGTTTGAATAAGTCATAAATATAATTAAACCATATAATAAATAATGATTTATGACAGCGATCATTACGATGAAACTGCCATGGAGTAGCTGTAGGGGCCGGATCCCAGCTAGTGGTAGTCCGAAGACTAGTACACCGTGTCGCTTAGGCTTTTACGCGTTGTTGTCAAAATGACCCTTTCGACTTGTACCCATAGCAAAGTCACCATAAAGATATATATCCTAATCGTTATTTACGCAGGCCAATTTATTTTATGACCGTTTCATCCAAAATTTCTAACTCACGACAAAGAAAGTTGAAGCGCTCTTCGGCCAGTGGTTTGGTAAAGAAGTCTGCTAGTTGATGTTCAGTGTCTATGAATTCTAAATTAATCGTGCCTTGTTGTTGATGATCACGCAAAAAGTGATGTCTAATCTCTATGTGTTTAGTGCGTGAGTGACAAACTGGGTTCTTGGTCAGATTAATGGCACTAGTGTTATCACAGAAAATAGGTATATGCTTGAAACATAAGTTGTAGTCTTCAAAGGTTTGCTTCATCCATAGAATCTGTGCACAACAACGACCAGCTGTAATGTATTCAGCTTCTGTTGTAGATAGTGCGACAGAGTTCTGCTTCTTGCTAAACCATGAGACTAACGCCTTTCCTAGCAAATGACACGTGCCGCTGGTACTCTTACGGTCGACTTTGCATCCCGTAAAATCAGCATCAAAATATCCGATTAAGTCAAAGTAAGTGGTTTTGGGATACCACAAGCCTACATAATAGTTCCTTTAAGGTATCTAAAGATACGCTTAACTGCGATCATGTGTGATTCTTTAGGATTGGCTTGGTATCTAGCACATAAGCAAATACTAAACATAATGGCGGAGCGACTAGCAGTTAAATATAATAAACTACCAATCATATCTCGATACTTACATTGATCGACCGGTTTGGCGCTTTCATCAGGTTCCATCTTTGTGGTACTAGCCATAGGGGTGCTGATCGGTTTGATGCTGTCAAGTTCAAACTTTTTCAGCATGTCCTTTACATATTTTGACTGACTGATGAAGACGCCTTGCGAGAGTTGTTTGATTTGCAGTCCAAGGAAGTAGTTGAGCTCCTCCATCATGCTCATCTCGAACTCGTTCTGTATATACTTGGCAAATTCCTTACATAGACCCACATTAGTAGACCCAAAAATAATATCATCAACATATATTTGTACTAAAAGAATTGTGTCATCAAGAGATTTTATAAACAGTGTAGTGTCGACTTTCCCTTTTAAAAAACCTTTATCAAGTAAGAAAGTTCGAAGACGATCATACCAAGCTCGAGGAGCTTATTTGAGGCCATTGAGTGCTTTCCTAAGTTTAAAAACGTGGTGGGGAAATTTATGGTTTTTGAAACCAGGTGGTTGTTTGACAAAAATATCTTCTTTGATAAAACCGTTTAGAAAAGCACTTTTCACACCCATTTAGAAAAGTTTAAAGTTTTAAAAATTCGCAAATGCGCAAAACATCCGAATGGATTCAAGTTAGGCAACAGGAGCATACGACTCATCATAGTCGATGCCCTCCTCTTGGTTGTATCCTTGGGCTACGAGACGAGCTTTGTTGCGAGTGACTGAACCGTCCTCATTCACTTTGTTACGAAAAACCCATTTAGTGCCAATTATTGAGTGGCCAGTAGGTTTAGGAACAAGTTCCCAAACTTGGCTTCTTTCAAATTGGTTAAGTTCTTCTTACATTGCAGAAATTCAAAATTCATCATCAAAAGCTTCTAAAACACTTTTAGGTTCTATTTGAGAAATGAATGCAGTGCTAGCTATAGTGTCTCTTACAGAAGATCGAGTAGTTACCCCTTTTGATATTTAACCTATTACCAAGTCCTTTGGATGAGAGGGAGTGAAGTGAAACTTCTTTGGTAATTCCTTTGGAGAGATGGTTTCAGACGTTGCATTTATAGGTGTAGAAGTTGATGGTTCATCATCATCGTTAGGAATGACAGTTGTACTATTATCCTCATCAAAGGTTACATTAGTAGACTCTTCAACAATCATGGAGCGTTTGTTGAACACTCTATATCCCTTACTCTTGGCCGCATAGCCAAGAAGAATACCTTCGTTAGCTTTGGCATCAAATTTGCCTAAGTTGTCTTTGGTATTCAGGATAAAGCAGCGACAACAGAACACTCTAAAGTAAGAAACATTAGGAGTCCTACCAAACCAAAGCTCATAGGGTGTCTTTTTCGAAATAGGTAAAATCAACACCCTATTCAAAACATAGCACGCTGTGCTGACAGCTTCTGTCCAAAAGTATTTTGGATGAAAGAATTGATTTAGCATAACTCTAGCCATATCGCCAAGAGTTCTATTCTTCCACTCCATAACACCATTTTATTGAGGAGTTCTTGGACACAAAAATTCATAACTAAAACCATTTGAATCACAAAACTTTTCAAAATCAGAATTTTTGAATTTACCACCATGATCACTTCGGATACGAGTAATCATATAGCCTTTTTTTCGTTTTGGACCTTTTTAGCAAATACTTTGAAAACAGAAATTGTATCACTTTTTTTGTAAGAAATAAAGCCCAAGTAAATCTTGAAAAATCATCTACAATGACAAAAGCGTAGAGTTTTTCGCCAAGACTGGCTACTCTACTAGGACCAAATAAGTCCAGATGAAGTAATTACAATGGTCGGGTAGTACCTACAGCGTTTATGGATTTAAAGGAAGATTTGGTAGCCTTATTCTTTTCATATTCGGCACATACTGTGTCTTTCTTGAATGTGATACCCGACAGTCCTCTAACTAGCTTCTTGGTGGATAGTCTGGATATAGTATCCATGTTGGCATGACCAAGACACTGATGCCATAGGAGCTTTTCGTCTTTGTGAGCGTAAAGGCATCTTCCTGCACTGTTAGTATCACTAGATAGATAGAAAATGTAAATATTATCTTCCCTTATTCT
The DNA here is from genome assembly GCA_029216955.1 of Iris pallida. Classification (NCBI taxonomy): domain Eukaryota; kingdom Viridiplantae; phylum Streptophyta; class Magnoliopsida; order Asparagales; family Iridaceae; genus Iris; species Iris pallida. The sequence continues at coordinate 3,716,438 of JANAVB010021198.1, forward strand.
CTCAAAGGCGATGTCTCCAGTTGATCTATCATAGATAAAGCATTTAGTTTTTCCAAAGTTAATATCATAACCATGATCAGCAAGATGACTAATGCTGAGCAAGTTATGATTTAACTCTGTCACTAAACAGACATCGTTAATGACGGAAGAAGGAGGATAACCAATTGTACTGTTACCTATGATATAGCCTTTAAGGTTATTGTCGAAGGAAACGTATCCTTCCTTTTTCATCGATAGTGTTGTGAATAGATTTGCATTTCCAGTCATATGTCGCAAGTACCCACTATCAAGAATCCACTTGCTTCTAGTTGAAGAGGGAAGGTCCACCTACACCACGAGTAGATGTGACCTTTGGTACCCAGATTCTTGTGGGTCCTGAGAGGTTACACTTTGGTACCCATGCATATATATTTTTATCAACTAATCTTCTAATTCTATATTATGGAAAAATATGTCCATGTAGGCTACAATATGTACATCTAGCATGCATGTTTATGCTAGGAGCATGTTGATAGTGATGTCTATAAGTAGGGTGATGATAGCTAATAGAGTGATTATAGTGACTATGTGTAACACCCCAGTCCCAAAATACGTAGGACTAGGAACGTAGACATGCCAGCCGTATAACAAATATACGTAAGCTGTAGAATACAGTAGAACCATAACTAACTAATCTCATCCACAAAATCAAGAATAAAAGATATATAATGATAATGAATTGTCTTGATACAATATGTTGGGCGGAGACAAATCCACTACCAACAAGTAAAGAAAAAAATACATGAGAGAATAAATGATTTTGGCGAGCGAAGCGAAGACGATCCAAGCGCAATCATCCTCGAAGAAATAGCGATGAACACGGCTAGAGCTAGAACACCTACGAAAGATAAGAGCACACACCTAGAGAGATAACCAGGTCCTCAGAGGGACGTAACAAGACACATAATATCATGCCATATAAACTAAATAAATATTGCTCAAATAAATAAGTCAATTGAATTATAACATGGTCCAATACGCACCTATTGAACGAGCGTACCATCCCCCCAACCAAACAAGGACATGAGATGGTAAACTAATTCACGGCGACGTATCTTTCCATGCTATGAATCCAATAAGGTATCCGGACCCCAACAAGGTTCAATACCTTCTCATCGAAGTAGTAAGTCACACCTATAACCAAACAAGGACAAGACGTGACGAACTAATCTGCGACAAGTTATTGTCCCAAGCCACGGTCAGATACAAGTACCCAAACCAAAAGTACTCGTACCTAACAGATAAAGTACCTAACCATTTTAAGTAAAATGTAGTTAAGAACAATCCTTCCTACGCATGGGCCCTGGCTGAATAGGATCGGCATAGTCCCCCCTTGGGCACCAGAGGCCCCATCAGTAAGAGCATGACGTTCCGTAGAATCGTCAGTGGCCGTCAGTAATCATGGGTCATCAACCCCGTATCTCCAGCGGAGAGTCCGGGTCACAAGAAAAAGTACATCGAAGCCCATATGCTAAGGAATTATCCTCTTCGCCCAAAGCCTACTATGTTGTATCCACAACAATAACCTCTATAACCGCTAAGTCAAACTAGCATGCAACCTCTATTAGCGGTTATTTCTATCACACGGCTTGTACGTACTGGTGGCCAGCCAATCATGTACTTTCGTGTTCTACATGCGATACAACTTCGTGGTACAACGTGTCAAGGCCAATGAATGCAACACACAAGGTGGTCCCTTAAATCTAGGTTTAATGTGTAAGAAAAATAATACATAGCAGAAAATATAACTGAACAGTAAGTCCTAACAGGTTATGCCATGTATTACAGTTTATTTTGCATCAGAAAAATAAATAATGCATGAAATATGAGCTAAAATAAATAAACAGCAAATAGCAAGGTGTCTTGCCTGGTAGGACGCCTGGTGTACTGCAATGATCAAGATGTCACGGATTATGACTTCGGTGCAACAACTATGTATGGTGACCTCTGATGGTGGCACTGATGGTTCTATTGGGTCCAGAAGGGTCAAATTAGTTAGGTTCGACATAAGGTTGACTTGAATTGGCAAGGAATTATGAATAGGACTTGATTGCAGAAGAGGAAGATCATCGAAGAAGTTTGATAATTAAAAATATATACGTTTTTAGAAAACTATTTATAATAATTGAAACTATATTTTATCAAAAATCGTTTATAGGCAAAAACTCTAAATTCGTAATAATAGAATTGGTAGCAAACTATATTTTTATTAGTAAATCATTTTAGATGAATACTAAAATATAGAAATCATTTTTAAGAAAATCTCTATATTTGCAAAATAATATTTTGCTGGAATCTTTATCTTCAAACATAGTTTTAAATAAATACAAAGTAATTTTTAGAGAACTAATTAAGGCTAAAATCAAATTGAAATCAATGTAGGCAAAACTCCTAAAATTTGCAAAATATTTCCTATCTTTTATGCTAGCCATAAATATTTAAGTAACAAGATAATAATAATAATAATAATAATAATAATAATAATAATAATAATAATAATATATACTCTTGGAACATATTCACTAACAGTGCTAAAGCAAAATTTTATAATAATAATAATAATAATAATAATAATAATAATAATAATAATAATAATAATAATAAAACTGAGTCAATTAAGGAAACCAATAATAACAAAATAGTAATAATAATAATAATAATAAAATAATAGAATAATAATAATAATAATAAATATAATAATAAGAATAATAATACTAATGATTAACAAAAGAAAAAATAATAAATAAAAAAATAAACGAAAAATAAAATAAACAAAAGGAGACAGCTGGTTCTCTCAATAAAGAAGGAAACAGAGCTTCTCGAAAGAAAAGAAAAAAAACACAACAAATGGAGATGTAGATGGAGATTAGAGAGAGGGAGAATCGAGAGAAGAGGGGGTGCGGGAGGCTGGTGGCGACGCAGGCGGAGGAGCGGTCGCGGGTCGGAGGAGAAGATCGGGAAAGGAAAGGCGGTTGGCAGAGATGGCGGGCGGTGGAAGGAAGTCGGAGGCCGAGCACGCGGAGCTGCGGTCGGAACTCCGACGGCGGCGAGCGGCGGAGTGAAGGGTTTGCTGCGGGAGAAAGGGGGTTTGAGCGGGGGAAATCGGTCGCTCCGGCGGGCGGCTAGGGCTGGCGGAGGAGGAAGGAGGAGATCGGGGGATCGGGACTGTTTGGAGTCGCCGGCGGCGCGAGAGAGGCGGTCGGGGTCGCGGTTGCTGGGCGCGGAGGCGGAGGCGGCGTTTTGGGTTTCGGAAGGCCGACGAAGGGCGGCTCGACGGAGAGGGATTTTTTTTCGGCGACCAGCGGCATGCGCGCGGTCACGGGGGTCCGGGCAAGAGGGGTAGCATTTGGGGATAGGCTGGTTCGTCGGCCATGTTCCGGCCATTGCGTCGAGCGGCGGTCACGGGGGTCGGGATACGGGTTTGGAGAAATCGGTCAGACGAGTGGTTTCTTCTCCTATTTCTTGTGATGGGGACGGTGCTGTTGGTTGTTTTGGGTTGCCGTGGAGTCGGCCGGCGAGGATGGCCGGAGTGGCCACTTTGGTGGTGGAGTTTTGAGGACGAAGGTGGTGCTATTTTGATGGTGTGGCAGTGGTCGGCCAAACCAGTCGTGGTGGCTGGGACGATGGGTCGTGGTGGTCTGGTAGATGGTGACGAGGCGGTCCAAGAGGGAAGGCTGGTGGCTACGAGGATGTTTGAGGCCGGGGGTGGTGGTCATGTTGAGGGAAGTCAGGGAAGAGACGGGACATGGTGGAGGACGGAGCAGTTAAACTAGGTTTAGGATTTTGTGATGTACCGTGTCGGGATTGTCGACACGATGGATGATGTATATGTAAAATTAGAATATGATTATGGTCGAAAGAGGAATCACATGGACACGATGCACTCACGCGGGTGGGGAAATTATTTATGGAATAATTATAGCTTGTGGAGAAATAACATGGAGGAGTACCTGCCTATTTATAGGATGTGGAAATTCCCATTAAGATAGGGATTAGGATTGATTTAAACCCAAATTAGATAATTCAATCTATAATTTACTTCAAATCCAAATCCAAATCCAAATACAAATCTTATTTAAATTATATCCCTTTAGTTTAAAATCAATTCAAACAAATCAAATTCCAAATATAGATATTAATTTAATATATTTAAATAATCCAAAAATTAAATCAAGATTTAAATTCCCTCAATAATTTTAAAATATGTTTTTCCAAAAATACTATAATAATAATTTTGAAAATACATTATTATTATTTAAAAATAAACTTAGTAAAATATTTATGAAATATATATTTATGCACGAAGAATATTATTTATTATTAATAACTGCTATAAACGAAAGTCGTTTTATAAATACAATAAATAAAATACTAACTTGGAAACTTTGGTACGATAGCAAAATAATTATTATGTATATTATTTTGAAACTATAAATGATAGAAAATATTTTTCTAAAATATGTACGCTCGCACATATTTGCACTCGTCGAGCAAATTGGAAAAATGAACTTTCGCACACGACGTACAATACGACTATGTGACGTACAATACAAAATTTTAAATCAGTATCAAATTTAAAAATAAAAATAGTAGAAATTTAGGGGTTTTATACTGTGTAGCAGCATGATGATGATAACGATTGAGTGCAGCAAGATGATGATGGTGTTTACTTGTATGTGTTTTACGTGCTGCATGTCAATAGGTGTACATGAAAGCATGATTTTGTGTAGCATGTGAATGAGTGTTCTTGTGGTGACGTGCTTTTTTGTGTTTGTAAGTGTTGTGAATATGAGACTGAACTTGGGGTTGAATGACCTACTTGCCTAGTTTAATCTCTAATTTCTTAGAGACAGCATTTAACTCATCACATTTAGTGGTAAGACCGTATATTCTACCTGTAGCAATTTTAAACTTGTTTTTCTCTTCAGCAAGTTTTTTGTTTAAAGCTGTGATATCAAGTGTTTGTTTCTCAATGATTGATTCGACATCGTATAAGCTTAATTTAAGCTTGGATACCTCTTTAATGTTTTTTGTGGATGTAGTGTTTCTAATATTTTCTAGTAAACATGAAAGTCTATGGATCTCGGTTTCATAGTCCTTGATCTTATCCTTTGTATGTTTATATTTATTGAGTACCTTTTTATGATCTTCAAGTAGATCACTAAAAACATCACCAAGTTCATCAAAAGAGAAATCATCAAAAGAATCTTACCTTATCTGAAGTCGCCAGTAGACAGATGTTAGCCGTGTTTTACGGAGAGTCCTCTTCCTCGTCTGAATTACTAGCCTCGCTTTCGTGCCAGATACTAGTGTTGGCATACTTTCTTATAGTTGGCTTCTTGTACGGCTTCTTATATATGCTTCCTTTCTTTGCTAAGGGACAATCTTTCTTGACATGTCCCGTCTTTTTCCATCCGAAGCAGGTGGGTTCTTCCTCATCGTCTCTTTGTTCTCTCTTCTTTTTGTTGAAGCTTAGAAACTTTTTAAAGTTTCGAACTAAGAGAGCTTGATCGTCACCTTCGGAGTCATCGTCATCAGTGTCTTCTGAGCTGGTTCTTCGACAATGAGCTCTTAATGCAATCTCCTTCTCTTTTGGAGCTATTTCTTCAAAAATTTTAGATCGAGCTCATGCATCATCAGCTTGCCCATCAACGTTTCTAGTGACATTGTCGTAAGATCATTGCCTTCGATGATCGTCGTGACTTTGGGGTTCCAGACCTTCGGCAATCCTCGTAGCACTTTGCGTATCTTCTCATGGTTGGAATAATCTTTTCCAAGGGAAGATAGCGGGTTGACGATGTCGAGGAATCTGGTGAACATTTGGGTGATTGTCTCATTTGGCTTCATCTTGAAAGCCTCGTACTCCTGTGCCAGACGACTGACTTTTGATTCTTTGACTTGTGTGGTCCCTTCATGAGTCACCTCCAAAAGCTTCCATACTTCGTACGAGGTGGTGCATGTGGAGACCATGTTGAATTCATTCCTGTCTATGGCACAGAAGAGAGCATTAATAGCCATATCGTCTAGACTTGCATGTTTCTTCTCCAGATCAGTATACTTGTCGTGGGGTTTCTCGACGAGACTCCCCTCGACAGTTATTTTGGGAGGTTTCTTGTAGCCATCATTGACTATAGTCCACAGGTCAAAGTCTAGAGACTTAAAATAAAAACTCATTCTAGTCTTCCAATAAGTGTAGTTGGTTCCATCAAATAGGGGTGGCCTATTTGTGGATTGACCCTCACCGTAGTTGGTAGATATGGGTTGTGTAGTTGCCATGGATCAACTCTAGGATGTAAATCCTGTATCAAGAGAACCTGGCTATGATACCAATTGAAGTACGTGTAGACAACTCTAGAGGGGAGGTGAATAGAGTACTTGTGTCAATAATAAACAATTAAAAAATTAACTCTATTCAATCCCAACTAGCAAATGATTAATCAAAGTATAAGTGCGAAAAGTAAATGAAGATCAAAGAGCATATGCAGACACAACAGTTTTTAACTTTGTTTCCCTAGTGGAGGACTAGTCCAGGCCTGAGAACTCTAGCTCAGGATTGAAATTCACTATTTGTGAAATAGTTTACAATCATGTGCCTTTACTCAGAATAGCATGCCAACTTCTTGAAAGATCGCTGAGGCAAAACTTAGAATTTTCCAAGTGACTTCTTCAAGACTCTTGCACACAAACTTCTAATTGATTCGCATCGAGCACCTTGTAGGCTTAGGAAGTTTTGTGGCTAGTAGATGAGAAGAGTATAGCTCTTTAGGATGTATAGGCAATAGGAGTAGAAGAGAAGAGAAGATTGGATGATTTAAAATAGAAGAAAAGGGTGCCTATATATACTAGTTCTGGGAGGCAGAGTTCGACTAGAACTCTGTCCAAAATATTCAAACTTTTGGCCGTTGGACAACTTGCAATGAGCAATCCCTAAAAATTAGCTCCTGGAAATCAAGGGACAGAGTTCGGCCCGAACTCTGTGTGGGGACCGAGTTCGGCCCGAACTCTGCCTCCTTGGAGACAGAATGCTTATGGACAGTTGTTGGGCTTTGGCAGTTTGGCTTTTTTGTGTGGAGCTTTTGGTTATCTAGTCTATGGTTAAGGTACTCAGTGCGACTCAACGTACAATAGCCTAGACTCAATAAAAGTGTAAAAATACAGACTTCCGATGACAAATTCCAGCAGTATTCGTCGATCAGTCATCGATGATGATTGTCTGACTTGATATATGATAGTTGTCTGATTTGTAGCTTGATAACGATTTATGTGTCGAGTCGGATCATGCCAAATATCGATTCATTAATTATCAAGATTAGGTTGACTACGATCTAGTTTGGGTCAACAGACAGCCCCTTGGTCGGTCAGATGTTGCTGCTGTATGGGCTGTGCACACACTTGTGTGTGCACCACTCGTGCCTACTAAGAGTGTGGTTTGGGTCCCTAACATGTCTAGTATACATGTGACAAGTTTGGGCTCAATCGGAGTTGGTTTGGATAGGTTTACTTCGCCTAAGCTAAGAATAAATTCACTAGTTGTAGGTTGGATATATATATACTAGTTCTAGTATACTAAACCATACTAAAACTCATATTACACTTAAAATTAAATAAATACAATTAGCCTTAAATATAGTACTACCTATATATATATTTTTTTTTTCTATATATATATATATATATATATATATATATATATATATATATTTAGAACCAAACCATTGATATTGAAAAAAGGAACAGTACAGCGACTGGGTCCCACAAGGGCTGACCCGGATTCAAAAATCGAAAGAAAAACCTAAAAACGAAATGACACAAAATGGCGGGAGAAGCCCACGTGGCCCGAAGGGGCGCGGGGCCCAAGGAAACTCGGTGCTCGAGGCGGTGGGCGAAGCTCGAGGGGGCGCCTCGGGTCTGCTGCGCGGGGGGGGGGGGGGGGGTCCGACCGCTGGGGAGCCGACCAGGGGGGGTGAAGGTCGGTGCATTACCGGAGAAGGCGGGGGAAGAAGTCCACGGCGGTGAAGAGGGGCCAGCGGGGAGGATCCTCCAGAGACGCCGGCGCGGTCCGACTGAGGGAAGGGGCTCAGACCCGCCGGAAGAGGCTCGGGGTGCCCGCTGAGAGAGGGGTGGGCAACGAAGGAGAGAGGGAGATCCGCTGCGGGGAGGGGGCGGCCCGAAGGGGAGGACGCAAGGCGGATAGGGGACGGAGCTGGGGGAGATGGGGCCAGCCAATCCCAGGCGAAGGAGGGCGACGACCAAGACCCGACGGAGGGCAGAGGAGCCGCGGGGGCCGTTACTGCCAAGCGGGATGGCAGCGGCCACAGCAGCACCACGACGAAGTGGCGGGAAGACCCGAACCGCCACCGTGGGCCGGAGCGAACCAGTAGGGCGACGTTGACTGGACAGAGGGGGGGACCCAGTACCACTGCTGATAGGTGGGCGCCTGGAGGTAAGCCTCTGCCGAGGAGGGAAGGGGCACAACGATAAGGTCGGCAGGAGGGGGAGGTAGCCTCCGGGGCGGAGGAAAGCTCCAGAGGGGAGACCGCGGCCGAGGACTCCGGGAGGAAGAGAGAGGGGGGCCTGGAGGAAGGCCGCTGCAGAGGCGAAGGGAGGCGGCTCGCTGGAAGGAGCGGCGGGATGGGCGGCTGGGGGGGATGCTCCGGGGGGAGGCCCGCTGCCAAGACTGGGAAGGGCACGGCTGGCTGGGCGGATGGAGAGGAGGAAGCTCTGAGAGAAGCCGGAGGGGAGGGAGCGCCGGATAGAGCCGGAGGAATGACCGCCACCCAGGGATGTGGCGGCACAACGAGAGGAAGCGGAGGGGCGTCGATCCAGTAGGGCGGAGGACCAAGGATGCCGGAGGTGTCGGCCGGCGGAGGAAGGCCAGGCCGCTGGAGTCTAGGCCTTGCACGGCGCGGACGCTGGGATGGGGGGCACTCCAAGCGGCGGGAGGCCGCCGGCGAACTGATGCCAGGCTCGGCCCGCCCATCGAGGGGATCGGGGAAGACGGGAGGAGGTCAAGCCAACGAAAAGGGGGTAGGAACCGAAGGGCACGACCTGGCCGAGAAGGTCGAGCAGCCATGGAGGAGCGCCGACCACTAGGAGGAGAGGGACGGTGGCGGCGGGCGGAAGGGATCGACGCCCCTCCGCTTCCTTCTATATATATATATATATATATATATATATATATATATATATATATATATAATCATAAAAGTATAATCTAAACATGATTTATACTCAATTTAACCTCTAAATTTCATAATTTGGTTTCTAGGTACAATTCGTGATAATGGCTAGTTCATATCTACTAGTTTTGGTTAAAATTTATCCAAAACATTACCAAACATTGGTCATGACGGATATCTATCAAAATATACTTAATAGCATATTAAATCAAGATTAAAATTCAGAATTAATCAACTTTTTAAGCATCAAAATTAACACATATTTATGTGCCAAACTATGCCAAAAATACAATCAAGAACCTAGTTTAATGGCACACAAATTTAGGGTTCAGATCGGGCATCTAAATACCATAAGTATATGTTAAAATAGTCATGTTTCATATTATATACGTATATATATTCTCATATTTATTGTATCAAAACTTTGTTCTCAAAACTATTCACAATTTCTATCAACACGCATGTTCTTGATTCAACTACTCTCCCAATCCAACATACATGGTTATGGTCTATTTATATTATTCGTACATGATCAAGATATGAAATATATTGGTTTATAAGATGGGGCAGACACTTAATTGATGGTAGATCATGCCATGGCAAAGGATCAATAAAAGGATTTTTGTATTGCTTACCAAGAAACACCAAGAAAAGGATGGGAAACGAGTTCTTGATTTGTCCAACATGTGCTCCTTCTTGCTTGCTCTTGATGTGCTCCTCTTGATCTTTGGAAGGTGAAGGTGATGGTGTTGATGGTGGTTTAATAGCGTTTTAATAGAAATTTTGGAGAAAAAGTGTTTTAGAAAGTGTTGTAGAGTTGGGGAAATGTTTGGAGGAGATGGAGATAGAAACTTGTGAAGGAAAAGAGATGCAAATATGAGAGAAGGCCACTATTTTGGAGTCCACGAAAATGTAGGGAAGAGAGCATAGGTATCGGCCATGGAAATTTGGAAACAAGAGAAAGTTAGTTAGGGTTAGAGTTTGTTTGAATGATAGTAAATATATTTATACGTGGGCCTTTTGGTGGAGGGTTGGTCGAATATGTGAGGGAAAGGCAGGGGGAGGCGTGCGCAATAAGAAAAGAAAAAAGGGGGCTCAATTTTTAGGAAGGTATTTTGTTCTGCATTCATGGAAAGTTCCATATATATATATATATATATATATATATATATATATATATATATATATATATATATATATGATCGCGGCGCTCCTGTGGTGCTCCCTCTAAACCCTTGCCGCTCAACCTCCCTAGCTCTGGCTTGGTCCTTGGTCGGGTCGGCGCTATCTCCACCCCTCTCTACGGTCTTCTAATCCAGCCGGACAGGCGACTACCCTACTGTTTTGGCTGCTCTGCGGTTCCATAGGGTTTTATGGCCAGATCTTTTGCGGAGGTGGTGGGGGGTTCGGGTTCACCTGGACCTCCCTTGATCCCTGTTCGTGCCCCTATATTTTAAGAGGAGTCCCAATTGTCCCTTTCACTGAGGAAGAAGAGGACATCTTGATTGATCCTTACAAATATGCTCTCATTAGCAAGTTTTCGTAATCAAGACCTTCGATTTATGCCATAAGAAAAGCTTTCGCTGATCTCAAACTTGCTGGATCTGTCCAAGTTGGTCTTATTGATCAGAAACACGTATTAATCCGGCCTCAACAGGAGATCCTCAGATCTAAGGATTTGTGGTACATCTGTCGAGCGCCTATGCATTTGTTCCGATGAACTAAGGATTTCATTGCGTCACAGGAATCCCCTCTAATGCCGATCTGGATAGCTCTACCTAATCTACCTCATCATTTGCTCAATAAGAATGCTCTGTTTCCAATTGCTAGGGGTGTTGGTTCGCCTCTTCGTCTAGACAAAGCAATGGAGGACGTCTCTCGTCCAAGCGTGGTCAGGGTATTTGTAGAAGTTGACGCCAGTCAAAACCTTCCAAATTTTATCAGTATTTACCTCCCTAAAGGCCGTGTTATTGCCCAACGAGTAGAGTACAAAACTATCCCCAAGTTTTGTACCCACTGTAAACACCAAGGCCACAATAAGGATGCATACAAGGTTGCACTAGTAGAGAAAGACCAAGATGCACTGCTTGCTTTGACACAAACAATAAGGAAAGCTCCATGAATGCAAGTCAACAAGTAGAAAGACATAAAGACAAGGGGAAAGAACCATTGGTTAACGAAGGGAGTGGTCCGGTTAACATAGAAGGTAATCATAATTCGCAAGACCCCACCTTATTAATAGAGCATAACAAAGAGACTGCAGATTTGGAGTTGATAGCTTTGAATGCAGCATCTATTCCTTCTGATAATACGGCTGCTCAGACAGTGCAGACGGTAGATAGGGGAGCTATTACTAATACAATTAATACAAGCCCGAGTAAAGTAGCTGGAGCCATGAATGAGGAAGCCTTGCCATCTAATTTGGCTACTGAGAATTTGTCGCTGCACAGGTACAAGGGGGTGAGCATGCTGCATTGCGAGGGGAGGATGCTACTCTAGGGGTGGATAGCGGGGATCCTCCCTCTCTAGGTGACGTACAGTCTACTAATGGTGACAATGGCGTTGAAGAAGGGAAGTTTAGAGAGGAGTCCTGGGCTAAACAAGTGGAGAAGTGGAGGATCAGGAGAAAGAAGATAATAAGACCATCTCCAATAGGGGTTTCTATCTTCCCTATTTCTATGGAAGAAATCTATTTTAGAAAAAATTTCTTCCAATGGTGATTTCTATCCTAGATTGCAATGATGTAGGATGAAAATTTTCTAGGACGGTTTGTACATGTAGAAACTTAGAAATTTTCCTATCTCTCATGACATTTATTATTGGGTCCCACGCCATTAAATTGATCCTTTTACTATGTGACACCATTTTTGTATATCTACAATTTGTATGTAGAAACTCTTGCAACTAGGATAGAAATCTCTTTAAAGTACAATTGCTAGGATAAGAACTCAATTTTAGAAATCACCGTTGGAGATGGTCTAAAAAAAGAGTTGGCTGCCGCGTCCAGTAAGGTGGAGAAGCACAATACATTCCTCAATAAAAAAACCCAGGAAGAAAGCTAATATCCCAGAACCAACAGACAGACGAACTAGATCTGCCTCCAAGTCAGCGACTGCTTCCCCAACAACCTCTCATGTTTAAAGCTCTATTCTGGAATGTGAGAGGGATTGCAAACAAAATAACCCTCAAAAGAGTTAAATCTCTCTGTAGAACAAATAAAGTACTTCTATTAGCTCTTATAGAGCCTAATGTTTCTAGGACAAAGCTGTATGCCTTTCAAATGAAACTAGGGTTTCAACTTGCCTTCTCGAACCACAAAGGAAACATATGGCTACTGGGCAGATACAACTGTACTATGCGAATGTTGGACTCGATTGATCAGGCTCTGATAGTGGTTTTTTCTTACCCGACGCTACCAGAAGCATATATTGTGACTGTTGTTCGTGGCAGTAACACTAAAGAAGGAAGACGAATTCTGTGGGACCATCTTCTGTCGACATAGGAGAGATCTCGTAAATCTTGGCTTATAAGTGGAGACTTCAACACTATAGCTAGAGTGGAGAAGTATGGCAGAAGGGCTCCAGACAGTTTCTATGGGGGAGTTTTTGAACTTTTAAATTGCGGCGGGTTTATCAGAAATTCCCTACTTTGGTAGTTGCTTCACTTGGCGAAAGTCGTTAGATGGCAAGGACAGGCAGGGGTCTAGGTTAGACCGACTACTATGTTGGAGTGGGTGGGGTTCCCACCTATGTGGAGAATACCCCGGAGAGCGACGAGCGTCATCCGTGTGTCGGAGAAGCTTGGGGAGTGCATGGATTTTATTTTGGTACATATATAGTAAGGAAATATATGATTGGATTTCCATATTTACTTTGATTATATATTTATGATTGGACCCTTCATATAGTAGCTTTCTATATTATTGGGTTTCCAATTATGGTAAGCAAATTATGATTGAATTTCCATTAAATATATGATTGATTTATATTAGAAGTTTCCATATATATTGGCCTTCCATGTATGGGTTACCAAGGGCTTATAAAAGGGTGATGCATGCTAGTTGTAAAATCATCTCAAAACAAAGAGTGCTTTACAATCTTTGAGAGAGAGAGAGGATTAAGGACTATTGTGAAGGAGAGATTGCTTCGAATAATTTTTCGGCATCTCTTGTTCTTCGGAGTCCGCAATCAAAATTTTTTTTCTTTCAAGTGAGTTGTGATCCGTGTTGGATCGGGAGGAGCTTGTAGAGAGTGTATTCTCTTTATTCCATTAGTGGAGGTTCTTCAGGGTTGGACTCCGATAGTCCCGTGGTTTTTCCCGCAAGGGTTTTCCATGTCAAAAATCTTTGTGTCTGCGATTGTGTTTGGCGTTTTTGGTTTTTGTGCTTTTGCTCGGTTCTCTCGCAGGACTTTCTGATTTGGGAGAACGGTTTTCGCGCTTCGTTTCCAACAGAGTGGTATCAGAGCTTTTGGTTCAAAGAAGTGTCAGGAGTTGACAGTTAAACCAGAAAGCAGAGATGGACGCGAAGCCGGTGCGCATGGTGAACCTGAACGGTACCAACTACCATTATTGGCAGAGCAAGATGAAGGATTTGCTGTTCGTCAAGAAGCTGCATCTTCCAGTATTTGCATCCGAGAAGCCCAGTGACAAATCCGATGAGGACTGGAACTTCGAGCATATACAGGTGTGTGGGTACATGCGGAAGTTCGTTGACGAGAACGTGTACAACCACGTTACCAATATTGAGCATGCGAAGACGTTGTGGGAGAAGCTGGAATCTTTGTACGCAAAAAAGACCGGGGTAAACAAATTGTTCCTGATCCGGACGATGATGGGTCTGCGGTACAAAGATGGTGCATCCATTACAGATCACTTGAGTGAGTTCCAGGACGTGGTGGACCAGCTATCCTCAATGGGAGTCAAGTTCGACGACGAGATTCAAGGACTTTGGTTGCTATGTACATTGCCAGACTCGCGGGAGAGCGTACGAGTATCTATGATCGCTTCTGCACCGGAAGACGTGGTCAGTCTGGAGTTTGCCAAGAGCGGGGTACTGAATGAAGAGATACGGAGACGTTCTCAGGGCACTTCATCCACATCCCATCACTCAGAGGTACTAGTTTCGGAGAGCCGCGGAAGGGGAAAAAGCAGGGGTCCAGGTGGTGGCAGAGACAAGAGCAGGGGGAAGTCCAAGGGTCGGTACGAGGACTCGGAGTGTTACCATTGTGGCAAGAAGGGCCACATCAAGTGAAACTATTTCGCCTGGAAGAGAGAGAAGAAGGGCGACAAGGGGAAGCAAGATGAGAACACTACAGCGGCAGCTTCGATACATGGAGGCGATGTGATCGTCGTAGGTGATGAGGTTATCACAAACCTCATCTGCGATGACAATTCTTGGCTGGTGGACTCAGGGGCTTCAGCGCATGTATCTCACAACAGGACACTATTTGCCACTTACATGACATGCGACTGTGGAGTATTAAAGATGGGCAATGGAGATGTGTCAAAGGCGGTTGCCGTTGGAAATATGCATTTGAGGACGAAGACGGGTGCAGTTCTTATTCTCAAAGATGTTCGTTATGTCCCTGACATCCGTTTCAACCTGGTATCGGTTAGAAGGTTGGATGATGAGGGATTCTTCAGTCTCTTCGGAAACAGTCAGTGGAAGCTTTCCAGAGGTTCGATGGTGATTGCCAGAGGAAGCAAGAAGTCCGGTCTCTACTATATGGAGGGGAGCGCACAGGGGGCACAGGAGGTGAACGCAGTCAGTGATGCGTCTACCGAGTTGTGGCACAGGCGGCTCAGCCATATCAGCGAGAAGGGGATGAGCTACTTGGTGAACAGGAAGGTGATTCCAGGGCTCAAGTCTACAAAGTTGGAGAAGTGCACGCACTGCTTAGCTGGGAACCAAAATAGGGTATCTTTCCAAAGTCACCCAAGTTCAAGGAAGTCGGCGTTGCTCGAGTTGATTCACTCAGATGTTTGCGGTCCTATGAAGGTAAAATCTATTAATGGTGCTTCTTACTTTGTAACTTTTATTGATGACTGTTCCAGGAAGGTTTGGGTCTATGCCTTAAAGACCAAGGATCAGGTGCTGCCTACATTCAAAGAGTTTTAGGCCTCTGTTGAAAGAGAGACGGGCAAGAAATTATTGTGTGTTCGGTCCGACAATGGCAGTGAATACATCGGTCCCTTTGATGCTTATTGCAGAGAGTAGGGGATACGACACCAGAAGACTCCGCTAAAGACACCTCAGCTCAATGGTGTAGCGGAGCGCATGAACAGGACACTGATGGAGAGGGTACGGTGTTTGCTGTCAGAAGCAAACTTGCCGAACAGTTATTGGGGTGAGGCTCTTCTCACAGCCGCTTATGTTATTAATTTGTCTCCTAGTGCTCCTTTGCAGGGTGATGTGCCTGACAAAGTATGGTACGACAAAGAGCCGTCATACAATCACCTGCGAGTGTTTGGCTGTAAGGCCTTCGTGCATGTACCGAAGGACGAGAGGACCAAACTTGAGCCGAAGACGAGGCGATACATCTTTGTCGACTACGGTCGGGATGAGTTTGGCTATAGACTCTATGACCCGGTGGGAAAAACGCTCTACAGAAGCAGAGACGTGGTGTTCGTCGAGGATCAAACCATGACCAACACTCAGGATTCTGAGACGCCTTCTGAGGCTGAGGAATTGCTTGAGTTAGAGTCATTTTGCTTCGAGTAGTTTCCATAGGACATCGCAGAGGATCCTATTATGGGGGAGCCAGTACATGGAGTTGCTCCCAACCTTGATCATCAGCCTGCTGATGGTGGTCAGGGTGTCCCTCAGGAGGATGAGCATGCCGAAGAGGCAGTTCCTGAAGGGGAGGAGGCTGTTGGTATACAGCCAGCACCAGTGGCTCCACTGAGAAGGAGCGACAAAGATCGTCGACCATCTATGAGATACTCACCGGATGAGTATGTGCTATTGACTGACGGGGAGAGCCCGAAAGCTTTGTAGAGGCTATGGAAGACGAACACAGGCAGCAGTGGATGAAGGCCATGCAGGAGGAGATGAGTTCCTTGCACACTAATTCCACTTATGAGCTGGTACGGTTGCCAAAGGGCAAGAAGGCTTTGAAGAATCGATGGGTGTTTAGAGTGAAGCAGACGGATGATGCTACTCGCCTTCGATACAAAGCGAGGCTGGTAGTCAAAGGCTACGGTCAGCGGAAAGGCATGGATTGTGATGAGATCTTTTCGTCTGTCGTCAAGCATTCGTCTATTCGGGTGGTGCTAGCATTAGCAGCCAGTCTCGACTTGGAGGTCGAGCAGATGGACATGAAGACGGCATTCCTCCACGGTGATCTTGAAGAGGAGTTATACGTGGAGCAGCCAGAGGGATTCTGTGAGAAGGGTAAGTCACATTTGGTTTGCCGGTTGAGAAAGAGCTTGTATGGTTTGAAGCAGGCTTCGAGGCAGTGGTACCGAAAGTTCGAGTCGTTTATGGGAGAGCATGGTTATGCACGGACGACGTCGGACCATTGTGCATTTGTGAGATATTTTGCCGAGGATGATTTTATTATTTTATTGCTCTATGTAGATGATATGCTATTAGTGGGTCGAAATGCCACTAGGATAGCGGAGTTGAAGCGCTAACTGGGCGCGGCCTTCTCTATGAAGGATTTGGACGCAGCGAAGACTATTCTTGGGATGGAGATCAGCCGAGAGAGAGAGTCCAAGCTGCTACATTTGTCCCAAAAGAAGTACATTCACCGGGTACTTCAGCGTTTCGGTATGGACGGGTCGAAGAAAGTGAGTTGTCCCCTTGCGGCTCACTTTAAGCTCACTGAGGAGCAGTGTCCATCTACCGAGGACGAAAAGGAAGATATAGAGCGGGTTCCATATGCCTCAGATGTAGGAAGTCTTATGTATGCTATGGTGTGTACGAGGCCAGACATCGCTCATGCAGTTGGCACAGTTAGCAGGTACCTTCAAATCCTGGAAGGGTACATTGGAGTGCGGTCAAGTGGATTCTACGATACCTTCAGGGCACTGCCGATTGGAGACTTTCTTTTGGTTGTGACAAGCCGAAGCTGGTTGGGTATACTGACGCTGATATGGCAGGAGATGTAGACACGAGGCGATCGACTTCGGGCTATGTGATGATGTTTGCTGGAGGAGCGGTATCGTGGCAGTCGCGGTTGCAGAAGTGTGTTGCCTTGTCGACGACAGAGGCAGAGTATATTGCGGCGACGGAGGCTTGCAAGGAGTTGCTGTGGATGAAGAAGCTGCTGTAGGAAATAGGACTGAAGCAAGAGCAGTATACTTTGCTTTGCGACAGTCAAAGTGCTATTCACCTTGTGAAGAACCAGACATTTCATAGTGGGTCCAAGCACATCGAGACTCGGTATCATTGGATACGAGATGTGGTTCAGAAGAAGGATGCGGCGCTTGAGATGGTTCATACTGATGATAATGGAGCGGACATACTCACGAAGGATCTTCCGAGGGGGAAGTTTGAGTACCGCAGGCAGATCGTTGGGATGACGACCTCCTCCATATAGTTGTGAAGAAGAAGATTTGTTGGAGTGGGTGGGGTTCCCACCTATGTGGAGAATACCCCGGAGAGCGACGAGCGCCATCCGTGTGTCGGAGAAGCTTGGGGAGTGCATGGATTTTATTTTGGTACATATATGGAAAGGAAATATATGATTGGATTTCCATATTTACTTTGATTATATATTTATGATTGGACCCTTCATATAGTAGTTTTCCATATTATTGGGTTTCCAATTATGGTAAGCTAATTATGATTAGATTTCCATTAAATATATGATTGATTTATATTGGAAGTTTCCATATATATTGGCCTTTCATGTATGGGTTACCAAGGGCTTATAAAAGGGTGATGCATGCTAGTTGTAAAATCATCTCAAAACAAAGAGTGCTTTACAATCTTTGAGAGAGAGAGAGAGGATTAAGGACTATTGTGAAGGAGAGATTGCTTCGAATAATTTTTCGGCATCTCTTGTTCTTCGGAGTCCGCAATCAAAAAATTTCTTCTTTCAAGTGAGTTGTGGTGATCCGTGTTGGATCGGGAGGAGCTTGTAGAGGGTGTATTCTCTTTATTCTATTAGTGGAGGTTCTTCAGGGTTGGACTCCGATCGTCCCGTAGTTTTTCCCGCAAGGGTTTTCCACGTCAAAAATTTTTGTGTCTGCGAATGTGTTTGGCGTTTTGGTTTGTGTGCTTTTGCTCGGTTCTCTCGCAGGACTTTCTGGTTTGGGGGAACGGTTTCCGCGCTTCGTTCCCAACATACTATTTGATAATTTATGGATGGAGTGGGCTCCCCTTACAGTGTGCGATCACCTAAGTAAGACTGAATCAGATCGTGCTCTGATCCTAGTCCACTTCAACGCTGCTGCAGCGAAAGTTAGGAAACGTTTTTGTTTCCTCCCTCTTTAGACTGAGAATGAAACCTTCCTTTTCGTAGTTGAAGAAGATTGGCTTTCGACATTACTCCTGAACAGTATGATACAACTGTCATTGTGCTTTGCTGCCATACGCAAAGCTCTGTCCAAATGGAGCCGTACGGAGTTTGGTGATATCTTCCAATCAGTCAAGCAGGCAGAGGATAAGGTGTCGATAGCAGAAACTGCATTTAAATTTGATCATGCATTAAGGCTAGCTTTAATGTTAGCAAGAGCAGAGCTTAAGAAGAAGATTCATGTCGAGGAGCAATATTGGAAACAAAAAGCGCATGTCAAATGGGACTTACATGGAGATCGGAACTCTAGCTACTTCCATTCATGTGTTTTGAACAAGAAGCACTGACTTCACTTTCATAAGATTGTGAAGGATAATGGCGAAGTACTCACAGAATTGGGTGACATTCAGAATGAAGCAAATGAATATTTTAGTTCAGTTTTCTGCCAAGAGCTTACACAGGAGGATGACGAGTTCATGTCAGTCATTCCACAACTTATTACTACAGAAGACAATATGTTTCTCACTATGAAGCCGACCATTGAAGAGATTCATGAGGTAGTTAAAAGCCTCGATCAAAAGAGTGATGCGGGACCTGATGGTTTTATTGGTAAGTTCTTTCATTGCTGCTGGCACATCATTGGTAATGACATTCTACAGGCTATTGATCTATTCTTTGATGGAGTCGCATTGCCAAAAGCTTTCACTGATACACTACTGGTCCTCTTGCCAAAGAAGAAGAATCGACTAGTCTTGCGAAATACTGTCTTATTAGTTTATGTAACTATGTGAATAAGATCTTCTCTAAATTGCTGGCTAGGCATCTTGCATCCTTGCTTCCCAAGATCATATCTCCAGAACAAAGTAGCTATGTAAAGGGGAGGGAAATTGCAGATAATATAATTATGGCACAAGAGATAAGTAGCATGCTAAATCATACTAATTGGGGAAGAAATGTAGCTACAAAACCCGATATAAGCAAGGCGTATGATCGAGTGAATTGGACCTTCTTGATGAGCGTCCTACATCAATTTGGATTTAATAAGGTATGGATAAACATGATTTTCCACCCTATTAGTAATATTTGGCTATCCACTCTAATCAATGGCAGCACCTTCGACTATTTTAAATCATTCCGTGGACTGAGACAAGGGGATCCGATCTCGCCAGTACTTTTTATTATTGTGGCAGAGGTCCTCAGCCGTAACCTTTGTCGTTTAACTTCCTAGCTTCACGGCTTACTACTCTCCAAGTGGCTGCCCATATGTGACTTATTTGGCCTACGCCAATGATATCTTAATATTTTTGGGGTAGAAAAACGCAAGATGAAGCAATTCAAGTCGGTGCTTGGGCGTTATGAAGCTGCTTCAGGCCAGCGCATCAATGGCTACAAGTCAACTATATACGTGGATCCATCGGTTGAGCAAGAGAAGCAAAATGTTATACAGAATCAAATGGGTTTCCCTGTCATGAACCCGCCATTAATATACTTAGGCTGTCCGCTAACTCAAGGACAAAGAAATACAGCAATGTTTGATGAGTTGGTGGAGAAAATTAGATCTAAAATCGAAGAATGGTATAACTATACCTTATCGTATGGTGGTAAGCTGACATTAATCAACTCAGTTCTTTCATCGATCCCAGTTTATACTCTTACGGTGAGTAATCCGCCTAAGACGGATCTCAACCGTATAGTGGCAATGTTTGGAAGCTTTTTCTAGGGATCTACAGATGGGGTGTCAAAGAGAAAATAGCTTAGTTGGCCAGTGATTGCTAGGCCCAAAGAGGAGGCGAGGTTGGGCGTCAAATGCCTATCTGTAGTCATGGATGCGTTCATAGTGAAGCTCTGGTAAAAACTGCGTACGCAGCATGCATTATGGATCAGCTTCCTCAGAGCAAAATATTTTCCTTAGTCACATCCGAATGAAGTAGAGGTCTCCTCTAGAGCTTCTCCTATATGGAGGCACTTGCTTCATGGCAGAGACTTAGGCGACAGATTCATCAAGATAGAAGTACACGATGGATCATTGAGTCTGTTCTTTGAAAGGTAGACAACGGAGGGGCTCCTTCACCGGACTAATCAACACAACAACCTGCAGAGGATCAATCAACTGGTAGATAACCAATTGCAATGGGACATGGAGCGTATTCAGCAACTATTCGGGGTACAGGTGGAACAGGCAATTTATGCTACAGGGATTGCACTTCAGGAACGAAGACAAGCTGCTTTAGGGTCCAAGCACCACAGGTAACTTCTTTGTATCCTCAGCATAGGCTAATATCCGGGTAAGGCATCCTACTGACGCTAATTTCTAAAACATTTGGAGTAAATGTTTGTCGTCGAAGTGGTTCGTGCTGTTGTGGCAGATTTTGCATAATACACTCCCCACGGACGATAAAGTTAGAGCTCTGGGTTATCATATGGCATCAAGATGTCACTGTTGTGTTGTATTCTAAGAGGATACTGTCGAGCATGTCTTCCACGTAGGGTCATTAGCTGCGGACATATGGAAGCATTTTCAGGAATTGCTTTGCATCAGAGGTAGAGTTGTTGGGCTACAACTTCGGTTCTAGCTGTGGTGGGGGAGCAAAAAGAAGCATCTAAAGCAAGTAATGGTCGGAGCTATTTGTTGGGTACTCTGGAAAAATAGAAACAAATGGAGATACGAGGAATACAAGTTCTCGAAGCTGTAACTCATAGTCGTGATGAAGCGACAGATGTAGAAGGCCTTAGTATCATGCAGTCATATGAAATTTGACTTGCCTTTCTCGTTTGATTAAATCCCACTTGGATGTACTTTGTACTAGTTCTAACATGAATAAAAGAGTACTTGTCTGAAAATATATATATATATATATATATATATATATATATATATATATATATATATATATATATATATATAAAATATAACTTTTCCCGGATGAGAGCCTCTGCTCTCTGGACTCATTGGGATCCCCGCGCATGGGGTCTCTTCTCCGGCGAACCCCGGCGTGCCGCCGGCGGTCCCCCCTGCCCCTGCGCGGCCTGGATGCCATGGCCGGCCTGGCCTCCTTGGCTAGGCTCCCCTCCGTGGCTCACCTCCCCCTACGCTCGGCCCCGCCGGCGCTGGCGCCCCCGTCGCCCCCGGCGCCCTCCTCGGCATCCTTCTCTCTCTCCCCCCGTTGTCAGCCACCGCCCCTCCCTACTGGGTCCTCCCCCTTCCCCCTCCCCGCCCCCCCCCCCTCCGCCTCCCGCGGCTCCCACGGCGCCCGTCCACCCCCTGGAAACCTCCCCCGGCGTCGGATCAGCTCCCCCCTCCTCGGCCACATCCATCGCCGGTCTTTTCTCCCCTGCCGACCCTCCCCCCGTGCCGCCCTCTCCCTTGGCTACGGTCTCCCCTCCCGGCGCCCCCATCGTCGCGCATCCCCCTGCCTCGACCGCGGATTTCCTCCCGGCGCCCCCCCTTCCACCGCCCCTCTCGCCGAGTCCCCCCCGCCTCGGCATCATCCTTCCTCCCAGCACCCCCTCCTCTGCGGTGGCTTTGGACCTCCCCGGCAGTGACCTTCTGGCAGCCACCAGCCCCCGGCGGCGCTGGCCCCCCTCCTTTTCCTCGTGGTGCGCCCCCTCGACGGCGACCACCTGGCCCCCTTCCCTCCGTTTTGTCCCAGCCGCCGCTTCGAGGCCTCCGGCTGACGTCTTCGCCGTCCTTCCCCAATTGGGACCGGCTCCCTCGCCGGGCCTTCCCCCGGCCGTGGCCCCCCCGGGGCTGACCCCCCCTCCCTTCTCCCTCTCTCGGGCCACGGTGGTGCTCTCCCCTCGCCGCTGTCCGTCCTCCTCGCCGCGTCCCTTTGCTCTCCGGCCGACGCGGGTCCTCCTCTGGCCGCCTCCGGTCTCGCGGCTCCCTCCAGGCTCTCAGCGGATCGCCTCCCCACCCTCGCCGGATCTGCTCCCCCTCCCGGCTTTCAGCGGATCAGCTCCTCCTCGCCGGTCCGCCCATTTCCTCCTGGCCCTAGGCGGATCAGCCCATCCTCGCCGGTCCGGCCGCCCCGTGAGCTGCGCCCCCTCGGGCTCAGCCGCCCTCGGTCCTCGCGCCCTGCTCGGGCCCCCCGCCCTCTTCGGGCAGACCCCCTCCCCGCTCGGGTGCCACGTGCCCCCTCGGGGCGCGCTCCGCTTTCGTTGGATTTTGACTTTTGTTTTTTTTCCATTTGTTTGAATTTCGAATTCGGGTCCCGCCTGTGGGACCCGATCTTTGTTGTCTGTTCGTTTGTTTTTAATACAGTTTCCTTTCAAAATATATATATATTTATATATATATATATATATATATATATATATATATATATATTCAGACAATATATATATAGGGTAGTTTTTTATGCATGCGTGGTCGGACCTGAGGCCGACACGATTGAAACGGAAATATTTGGTGGACACGGACACAATCAGGACGTAGAAAATAGTTTTAAATATTTGGGCTTGGTCTTTGGGTTTGAATATTTTGGAATGAAAATAAATGAAAAATAGGTGGTATTTATAGGATGGACTTGGGCCAAGAGCACATGGGATTAGAATCATCTAGAATTAGTTACTTATAATAAGTAATAATGTCATGCCCCAGTTCTAAAATATATAGGAACCTGAGCGTGCCCATGCCAGCTAATACGATCTAGGGTAAGTTCCCAAGTTAATGGACTTAACCCTGGACGTACTCCGCTGTAAAGGGGTAACTAAGAGTAACTGATCATCTGCATCTCAATCCACAGTAATGAAATGAATACCAAGAATGAACATAATATACTAAAATTGGCCACCCAGTAATATACATGGTCGAACAAGCTCGAGAAGGAATAAGCTTGGTAATAATAGGCTACATAGCAGTATGAAGCAAATATAGGTGAGGATATAAGCTGGAAAGAATAAATGGAATATGCCAAAACACAAATATAAATATATACCTGAGGCCTCGGTGCATCATGCAGCACCCGCCAGCTACTCTGTACTAATCGCTCAGCGAATACCTAGAGAGATCACCAGGTCCTCAGAGGGACGTAACAAGATACAGAGATACATGCCATAATGTGAACTGAATATAAATGGACAACCTGAATCATAACCTGGCCCAATATCCAGTCATCGATCAATAAACCATACCTCTGACCAATCCTGATCAGTGGGAGGCATACCAGTCCATGATGAGATAATGTTCCATAATACGGTCCGACATGGGTATACGAACTAACCAGTCTATGTGAATGCATGTTGAAGACAACTTTGGAATGTATGGGTAGGTGAATAATAATTTCGTCGAAGCACAGGCCGACGTCGGATCACGAACCGAAGGATTTGCGTCGGAACACGAGCCGAGCATCGGATCACGAGCCGATTAGCACAATACTAGCGTACCTCCCGACCGAACCTAGCGCGCAGCTAGTGGCCGCTGCAGGATATACCCACTAGTAAGGGCCCATGTCCATAACTGGGCCACCACTGAGGCTAACATAAAATAATGTAACTGTCTATCCCATACACCTGTTGGTTGTCTTCTCCATCCCAGGAAATGTACAAGTCGTATCCATAACTCAGACAATCAATATCTCAATACGAGTCTCTAATCTAGACACCATCTAACTCTATATGTACCGACACATGAACCGTACGCACCGATTGATCAGTTGAACGTATAATTTTGTACCAATCCAATGACTCTCACTCAAGGTGTCGTGTAATATCTCGTGTCAAGTCATAGAAGTTATCCGGGATAACTTCACCATGTCGGGTATGTCTACTAACTCTAAGTCACACACGTACACACCCATAACATCGATGCCATCATCGGTAAAACCCAAGTCATCCTTGGATACACACTACCAGTGTCATCAACTAACAGTACAAGGATAGATATGAGTAATATAAACAGTACAAGTATGGCAAGGTATCTTGCCTGGGGTGAAGTAGTAAGTCGATGATATCCTACAGATAAATCGTCAAGTCCAAGAAAGGTAGCAACATAGGAGTCTCCATGAACGTTGTCGAATGATGAAACAACATCACCAAAGTTCCAAGAATAAGTAAAATAGCTAGAATAGACAATCCATAAGTCCAATGTGGACACAGGGGCAAAAATGGTAATTCGGGTCAAGATGTGGTCCACCGTTGGACCCACCTTGCACCGAAAAATGTGTCAAGATCAAAGTCATCAAAATCTAGCAAACTATATATCTATGAGTCCAGAATGATGATACGAACCCAACGATATGTCCGAAAGTGGATTCCGATGAGCCGATCTCAAAATGGTCCGTTGACTCGGACAATAGAATCTGGTTTGCACAGAAATACGTGCCGAAGTCCAAGTCCACTAAATCTAGCAAAGCATATGTCAACGAGTCCAGAATGATGATACGAACCCAACGATATATCCAGAAGTGGATTTCGATGAGCCGATTTCAAAATGATCCGTTGACTCGAACAATATAATCCGGTTTGCACGAAAATGCGTGTCGGAGTCCAAGTCCACTAAATCTAGAAAAACATATGTCAACGAGTCCAGAATGATGATACGAACCCAACGATATATCCAGAAGTGGATTCCAATGAGCCGATCTTAAAATGGCCCGTTGACCAGAACTGTAGAGCCCGCCTTACACCGAAATACGTGTCAGGGCCCACGTCCTCCAAATCAAGCAAATTATATATGAATTCGTGCCAGAACGACGCCACGAGTCTACTGGTGGTAGAATTGGAATCCAGAGTCCCGGGTTCAAAATTAGAATTTAACAAGTTGAAAATTACAAATTTGGACGGCCAAATTTGGTGTCGAATTCAACTAATCAAACAAGTTCACATTAGAACAAAACTTATAAAACAATAAGAGGGTTATACCAGCTGTGCAGAGTAACTGGTGGCGCATCAAACGGAGCTGCAACGGCGAAGGTACAAGTCCACGAAGTTGGCTCCACAAAATTGTCCAAAAATGAACACAATTATTTGGGCAACTTGGCGGCCGATTTTGACATATCAAATGGAAGAATTAACGGCTGAAACTTTAGGGGAAGGTAGAGCTATATACCGAGATTGTAATGGAGGAAGGAGTGTGGTGATCCAACGGTCGGATTGCCCAAAAAACACATACAAATTTGCTGTCATGAGGTGTACTTTCTGTCTTGTTCAACACGCGCGTCACGACGAAATTCAGTGCGATACGCACGAATCATCTCTGTTATGCATCGGGAAGGAAGAGGACAGTGAGGAGGAGTTCATCGGAGGGGCACCGGGCTATGGGCGGTTGGCGGTGGCCGGCCTCGCGTGCGCGGCGGCGTAGGAACGCAGAACAGCAGCTGCGGCAGCGGGGTCGGTGCTGCGGCAGTACACGGTCGTCGTGCGCACGGGGCAGGAGGCTGGCTTGCCGGCGATGCACCGGAGGGGGTGCACGCGGCAACACGACACAGCAGCAGCTCACATTGGGAAGGAAAGAGTGATGATGATGATGATGGTAATGGAGATGAAGGTGATGGTGAGAATGGAGATGATGAACGTGTTGGTGTTGAGGATGATAATGGTGGTGATGATGAAGGAAAGGAGGAGTAGTTGCTCTCGGCTAAGGGGGTGTTGTAGATGTTGTGTGTTGTTAAGGAGGAAAGAGAGATATATAGAAAGTAGAGGGAGAGGGGAAGGTATGGGTTTTTAGAAAAATAGGAAGGGGGAGTATTGGTGAAAGTGATGGAAAGAGAGAGAGAGAATTAAATAGAGAGAGGGATAGTTCAGCTGGGGGGTGTGTGGCCTGGTTATGTGGGAGAGGGGGTGAGGTGATGTGAGGAGAGAGAGAGTTATTACATGTATATATATATATATATATATATATATATATATATATATATATATATTACATGTATATATATATATATATATATATATATATATATATATATATATATATATATATGTATATATATATATAATGGAGAGAGAGGGAGAAAGATATATTTATATAAAATAGGGATATTTGTGAGTAGGAAAAAAGGAGAAGTATACCAATTGGTGTATGGGCTGTCATGAGAGGGTCACACCAAATTGGATTTGGTGTTGGGTCAAGTTTGGATAAGCTTGGGCTAGGGTTTGATCAAAATAACAAATTTAAACAATTTAAAATCATGGATGAAATGGGAGTACAATAGAGATCAACTTAGTGGCACGCAAGTGGCACGTGCATAGTAGGCTCAAAACAGGCCAGTACCATATATTGGGTCGAGCAGATTGGACCGATGTCGGGCCCGAAAATTAAGTTGGAAGTAAATGTGACTTTGTGGCGTGAATGAAGATTGGGTCTAAGGTCAAGAAAGTTGTGCGATGAAATTAAAGCACAAGAGGGTGTGTCTGAGTGGGACATGAAGGTCATGGGTGAAGAGTGTCTCGAGTAGATCATGTATGAGAAGTTGGTTTGGAAAAAATGCCTAGTCTTGTGCTCCTAAATTAAAAGTCATTGCAACGTGCATATGATAATCAAGAATAAAAGTGGGAATTTAATAATAACTAAAAATAATCAAATGGCCTAAATTGACCCGAAAGTTCTGCGATACAAATAGAGCACAAGGGAACAAGTTTGAGTGGGACATGATATATCATCATGAAGATAAACTTGTCTAGATCAAAACTTATGAAGGGCATTTCGAGATACTGACATCTCTTGCGCTCCAAAAATCAAAGTCACGAAGATGTATATTTAATGACCAAAACTAATTATAATTAAAATATCTATAAAAAATAATTCATTTAAAAAGTTTAAAATAACCCTAAAAATCCAAGGGCTTACAAATAAGCACATGGTAATTAATCTAGACAACTTAATTAACTATGTTCCTAATCCGCTAACTAATTTGAAAATTTCTAGAAATAGGTAGTTATAACTAATTAACCACCACATGCTTAATTAATTACATGCTAATTAAAACAAATTTTTAATTAATTAATTCTAAAAAGTTTCCATCTTAAATAGGATTAGATATTTACTAAACTTGTCACTCCCTCTTCGCTAATTACTAAAATGTCATTCCCTTTCCATAATTACCAAAAATAACAATATTTCCTAGAAAATAATAATCAAAAAATTAGAAATAATATATAGAAAATTTGGAAAGAAGGGGTTAAATGCAGGAAGACACATAACTAAGGCTTGATCGTTACGGAGCTATTATCCTTCTCTCCACGAATTATCTACTTAGTGAGTGGTTCTAGCCCTTCTTTTCTACTATTTCATGCAAACAAATTCTTGTTGCCTTGCGACATCCTTAGATCGATGATGCTCGGTAGAATGTAACTGATAAATGATATCCACATGCATGTCATAATACTAAGGAATGGAACACCGTAATTGTTAGGTACATCTATGCATGGGATATGTATAGTATGAGCTTATATGAGAAGCCGATAGTTGTGGTACGACATAATAAAACTATTAGAATGTGGTTTGGTACCACGAGATAGCAGAATATTTATGACATATGGGTCGCCAATAGGCACAATACTGAATCGAGAGAATGAACTGGTGCCCAAGCAAAGATTATATTTCTTATTTCAGTATATGTTTTCATGCATATGTATATGGTTAAATTGTTCACGTATTTCATGGTCATGGATAACTTTTGCACAAGGTATGGCTTTCCTCGAAATGGTATTCGATTGAACCAAATCGACCTAGGGAGGAACTATGTGGAACGTGCTTCACGCACGAAGTATTGCAAGGCCTTCAGTGGGGATTGCAATCCGAACTAGAAAGGTGCGTCATAATACAACATAATAGTCCTTTATGGTGTTGGATTCACCAAAAACCTCATATAGACATGGTGCATGTTAATGTATATTTTCTGTAGGGGCGGTAAGTATTCGATTGTGCTAAGAAATCACTGATAAGTGATATGATTATATGTTTACTTATTTTACTTATGCTATCAATATGAACTATCAATCAATCATTGTTCTATATAGCAAGATCACTTTAATTACAGGCCTCCTATAATAAAAAGTATTAGTTTAGGCAAGTGGGTTTGTTTCTCTCACCAGTATATTTTATAGTATAATATCACTCCCCAGTACCGGAATACGAGGAACGAACGTATGACATGGCCAGCTACGCACTACGAAGTACACCAGCATCCTGTAATACGGTCATGGCTATCAATAGAGAAGATGGTGCATACTATAATACAAGTCACCTATGGTCTCATAAGAATTAAACTATGTCTCAATCATTCCAACAAGAAACATATAAGATAAAGCAGTAAGCCATACCCGATGCTCTATCCAAATATTTGAAGCCAGTTATGCAAAATAAAGAGTTAGCACAGTGTCAATAATATATGATAATAGTCAACTACAGTATGAATAAATACAATCATGTGAAAAGAAATAAATATCTAGAATATTATGCTAAACGTGTATGTTTCAAACAAAAATAAAAGATTTTTTGGCTAAAATTGCTAAAAAAAATCTTACAATATTCAATATTCTATTAAAACAGTATGTAAATAAAAATCGAATACAATGCTTGAAATATTCTGGAGATTGACAACGTTGGATATCCGACTGGCCCGTGATCGTTTTACCTCGTTAACGTTCTGACTTCATATGTAGGGGCACAAAGACTCCTCCTTCGTAGATATGAACTTCAGAAATTCTACGTGAGAGAAACTTTGGTGTTCTTCAATAGAGAATCTACTAGAGGTAATATGGACGTAGTAGACCCAAGAAGAATATATTAGAATTCTCGTAGAGAAATACTAAGTGTGGTGGAGAATGATTTCTACACACTCAAGCATTGTTGAGAGAGTAATTGGGCAGCATGTCGGTACTGGACACTCTTCACTCTGCTGCTTTGTACCAAAAATTGAGGTATTTATAGCCATTAGTACTGTAATAGCCAACTATGGGATTGTATTCAGAAAATAGGTAATTTATACTATTTTTCCTTCATCTACCACTTTTTTCTTCATACGCACAAAAGCACTATATGTGCATAATTGATGCATTTACTATCCATAAAAAATAAGATCTAAACGGTTTGCGCGGGATATGGAGCACATTACATGTGTCAATAATTACGAGGAATAAAGTTAATATGGTTGTTGTTGTTTCAAACATCAAAATATGAGCCATACTATGTGCCACTAATGCGTGCGATCTCCTCAAATTTTAATACATATCTAACAATTGTTGACTGGCAGAAAGAGAATCATATGCCATCTATGTAGGGATTTGGCCGTGATCAACAGTAGAAATAGGAAGCTGGCTGCTACGCAGATATCCACGTGGCACTGGTCTTTGGTTAATTAATTTAAAGTTATCATTATGCTGATGGCAACATTAATAATGCCTCAATTTTGGTAACCATTTTATGTTAGAAAGACTAAGAAGACTTGTTGATGTCATGCACATCTCTTAATATTCTGACAGCATTAAAGATGGAATATCTTATCTTCTTCCTATCCTGCATAGGCATTAGTGGCACAGAGAAGCTGCTCAACTGCTTTTGTTAAAATATCAGCATAGAAAACTAAAGTGTCATAGAGTGGCACAGAGTGGTGTAGGAAGACTGCTTCAACCACTTTGGCACATGAAGCTTGCTGCTTCATAGCTATTTTGAAGATTGCTTTTCTGCATAGGATTTGCAGTTTCTTCTTTCTACATAGAGCCTTGACCAAATGTCTTACGCAAAACCAACTGTCTTGCAGACTCATTTCTCATACAAGCACTTGAATATCTGACGATCCTGAGCTGCATAGAGAAGAAAAATTTGTACTATTTGGAGAGTGACACTCTTTTAAGAGTGGCTTCTATTTGTTAACTTAAATCATATTCAATTTTTGAGCCCCAATAAGACCCCCTTCAAAAAAATTTAAAATTTGTAGTATACTTACTCGGATTTTAGAAGACTTTGAAAGTGCGAAAACTCTATTGTTCCTTCTTTTGATCTGACTGTCACTGTAATCTCGTCCTTTAAAGAAGAAAAATGTTTCAATGTGGCTATCAAAGGTGATATGAACGTGATAAACTCTTATAAGTTTGGGACTTTTGATCTGTGAATCTTGTTCATTCAAAGGTGATGTGGACATGATGAACTAGATATTTCTAGGAAAGAAAAGTTTGACTATGGATGATTCATTTGTTCGGAGGTATAATTGGTCAGAACAGAAAGATCAAAAACATTTTTGTAGATAAAAGTTCCAACTAACAAAGGTAATATGGACATGTTAGGTAGAAATGGAGTATGATAACCTTTGTCTGTCAGAGGTACTATGAACATAATAAACAAGAATTGAAACAAACACTACTAACTCAAATAGGGATTAATAGTGAGATACCTCTAGACCAACTGGGATTTATAAGAGCATAAGGGTATTATCAGAGGCAATATGAACATGACAAAGCCTATTAGTTTGTTGGGAAAAACAAAGATAACCTCTTTGGGGAATCTTAAAGTGGATTCACTACCCATGGCATACATGAACTTAGGTATATATAGTGAATATGAATGGAAGAAGACTATTAATCCAATGGGGATTAAATAGCAAGAAAAAATGAAGAACATAGATTGTTCAGAGGTAAAATTGGACATAAAGAACAATACTCTACTGGAAAGTAAAGATAATTTCATAGAAAAATCTTAAAATGGATGCACTACCCATAGCATACAATCATATGATAAGGATAGTAATATAACGGACTATCAGAGGTGATATGGATGTGGTAGTTTTGCTAATAGATGACCTATTTACTCAAAGGTATAACTGGTCATGGCAAAAAGGGTTAAGGAAGAATTTTTCTGCTCAGAGGTATGATGGACATGGCAAGATTGTCAAAAAGTTTGACTTGAACCATTAAAAGGTATAACTAGACGTGAAGGTTCAAAATTTAGTAATATTACTAATCAACTAGAAATTAGCATCAGAATTTTTACGAGAATGTTTTGCAAAAAGAGATTATTTCTAACCCAGCCAGATATTATAAATAGGAAACCTTTGGGCCAACTGGGATCCAAAGATAAGTTTTTTTGTATGTGTAGAAACAGGTTTATGATCTCAAAGAGAATATTTCGTAGGATTTGAGGATTGTCCTACTAGGGAACTTTGTGGCTCTACTATTCATAACACATCAACAACTCTGGATACGGATAATAGATTGAAAACAACCCAACTTGGGATATCCCAAAGTCTATTGAGATAAAAAAAAAGTAATTAAGAATCCACTGCGGGATAGATTATCAGTGTAATATTTAACTTGATGAGTTTTAATAACTTTGCTGGATAAGTCGGTGGCATTACTAGAAATCACATGCTTCAGTAAAACAAGCAGATTTAACGTAATAAATGAGCTTCGTCAGAGGTAATATCAACTACAGAGTTTAACAACTCCAAGGAATAAAAGAGAAGTGGGCAATGTTACTCTCATGTATAGAAAAGAACAAGACACTGTTATTCTCTGCAAAATAAATGTTACAACACAATGATTCAGAGGTTAAGTTAGACATAACCATTAGTCGTGAAGTTGACCACCCCTTCTCTTTATTGGATGTAGAAGTCAAAGGTTGATGATGAAAGACTCTTCTTTATCGGAAGTAACATTTTCTTCCTCTGAAGTTGAGGGTTCTCCGTCTTCATCGGCATTAGGTAGATATATGACAAGAGTGTCATCGTCTCCTTGTTCACTGACAAGGATATTTGGGAAACTAAAATCTTGAAAAAGTTGTTTGGCTCTTTCAGCTTGATAAATTAGTTGTTCCTAAGTGTTGCTTCAGCAACTCCAATAGCAACTCGTACTGGAAGAGGTTATGTCTTCGTGTTTGCACCAATATGGACACAGACATGCTACCAGTGCATTGTATAGCGATTTCAAGGAATCTTCTGATGAAGTCATTAACAAGTTTTCTATCATTTCATGTAGTGGAGAACATAGTTGACATCGTGGTCTCCATTTCACCTTTATAGAATCGAGGAAGAAATGATGACTCCAAGTCTCTTCACATTTTGATATATCGTTAGGCAAACTTCAAAACCATTCAAAGCTTACCCCCTGTAATGTTTTAATAAAAAAATTTGTCAAATGAGCATCATTCTTCGGTATATGAAATATTTATACCTGAAAGTATTACAAATAATGACGAGGCGACGACAGTCCGTCATAAGATAAGAATGACTGAGGCTTGAAATTAGGTAGACATACGATCTCATCCCATTCACTTGGATAAGGCCGAGACACACTTTATGTCAAATGATTTTTCATGTTAACATAGGACTCTACGCGAGTTTCCAACACACGAATGGTAACTAGAATCGGTTTCGGAACAGTTCGAAAGACATTCGGTTGAGCAAAAGTTGATTGGGCACTCAACATTACCGACTGGGACCCACCCCTGGCATTTGTTGAATTTGGGGAAAGAGTGGCTGACTCCTCCTAGTTTGTATGAACCAGGGGTGCTTGGAGGGTTAGCAAAGTGGCTTGCTGAAAAGCCATGATTTACTGTATCATAGCCCTAAGTTCTCGGACTATAACTTCTATTCCATTAAGGCGTTTGGCTATACGATTGTTAATGCTTTCGCCTTCACCGGCCATGTAGGACGTCAATACGTATTTATCACTGAGCCGTATAGAATTGATTCTTCAAAGGGCCTCATTTAATCTGCATGTCACATGCATCAAAGATTGAGCTCTATCAACTATAAAATATCCTTATATTTTATGAAGCGTGATCAAAGAACTCGAGAAGGCAGTAATAATAATAGTTGACATAGTCATTACTCCTAAATGTTGTTCTCCGTAAAAGAGCCCACGTGGTGGTTAGTACAAATGTCATGCTTGAGGATTTCTTTGCCAAGTGGTGGCTTCGCGTGGTCAAAGGGTTTTTAAGCCCAAGCATCGCTTCCTACATTTAATACATTAGCCTGTTACGAGCGTTTAGAATATTGAGGACTACACACAATTGTTAATGTACATGCTACGAGATTACAGTCGTAATGACAACTACATTAATCATGGCTAATAAAGCACGCTTTCCACATGGCAGTCAGTATAAATGGCATGCCTATCAGGGTTCCCGTTGAACAATAGTCTGACTGAGGCTTTTTGGCATAGCATAAAGCCTTCTCTATGAAGAATGAAGACCGTCGAACTCGAAGTCACGCCCAAGCTATACTTTCCTTCTCACTTTGCATTAATAATAGAACTGACGGAGCATGATATATGTACTCTACATTAAGAATAGAATTGACAGAGGGCGTAGTGACTGTAGAAGCATGAAAAATGCAAAAGAGAGATGTATAGACCTTATGCGTCTAAATGAAATCTCAAGTCTGAAGTAGCTCTTGAAACCTATGATGGTTAAAAAGACGCATAGTCAGAGGAGAGTCAGAACGACGCATGGTCGAAGACGAGTTAGAAAGACGCATGGTCTATTTGACGCATGAATATTTCTTGTCTCTTATACGAAGTGATGAGCTTTGGACAGTGCGTAGTGCACAGACTCCGAAGAAGGTGTCAGTAATTATGTCACCATTACTATTACATTTTGACAGTCGTAAAAGAGCTGCCTTATGCAGCTATTTTTGAGATAATCATTTACAGTATGCAGTTAAGGGCTATGCGTCTAAAGTTATTTGACGCATAACTAATCCACAGTAAAGAGATCGTGTGCTGATGTGGCAGTGTTTCATACAGCATGTCTAAAAATACGTGGCGAGCTATACGTGATTCTCAATCACGTTCACTCCCCACTAACCCCTAAGGCCTATGCGCCTATCCATTCTCATGCGTACCTGAGACAGAAGAGAGTATATTTTCTGTACATACGTGCATAGTTGTTCTAGTGAAGAAAAGTTATAAATAGAGGACAGTGTTTTCCTTACACAAGGACCCACAGATAAGCTACGTATGCTACATTAAGAACTTCCAGAGGGAGAGCTTTCAGTGATAGAGTTCCCTTTGTGTCAAAGGTTCATCAATTGGTAAGCTTCATCAACTTTCGCATTGGATCGTCAACGTAGTAAAGAAGTCGAAGTAGGTTTAACTTCCATTGCCCCAATCCCCGAATATTATTGTACTCGTATTTCTTGTTAAAGATTCTTGTTGTACTCTTTTATTTATAATAAACAAAAGTTTCAGTCTTTCTGGACTTCTTGTGTTGAAACAAAAATGGCGACTTTGATGGGGACGACTTTCTTTACGGATAAGAAAGTGGTGGCGCAATCCGATGTCACAAAGCGCTTGGTTTAGTTGAAAAGATATTGGTCGTACAATTTGACCAACAAGCATACGTATCCGATACTGTCGGAGGCGCATGGCTCAGTGTCAGCCATTACTGTTTCCAAGAAGATTTTTGCTGCTGAGATGCATACGGCTCATCATGCGTCTAAAAAGGCCTCTACCAGTGAGCCATTAACCAAGCCATGTGCTTTCCGCATGAAGAAGAACACCAAGAAGGCACATACAAATTATGTGCCTAATAACAGGGCTGTCATTCATGATAGAGGTACTTGCCCGAGTTTGGGAAAAAGAATAAAGAATATTAGAAATTTTGCAGACAAAAATTCTACCATGCTAAATTTTTGAGTGTTGGAACTTCTTTCTACACTTGGCCAACCAAGAGAAATTTTTTGCCTCAGCACAGAACTCTAGGTGCATAACTAAAGAGAAGAAAGTTGTCTTCCACGGACTTTCTTTTTCGACCAACTTTATGCGTCAAGAAATGGATCCAAGTCATGTGCCTCTTCGTGTCATGCGCACAGATGATGGAAAGTTACACAAATTGAAATCTATGCATCCCAGACATCCATGTGCATCTCCTCTACATGATGTGAACTCATGCGCATTGCCTCCCAATGTGCACGAAATGAGTCCACATGGCAGAACCACTCAAGACCTAAGTACTGGGTCTTTCCAAGTACATAAAATAGATTGATGTCACGACCCGCACCCGGATATTCGGGCACGAGTACATGGGCCACACCCAGCCTACGTCGCAGTATCAGCGGTAGAACGTTGTCAAGTACCCAATGAATATCGACAACATATATGATCTATAATAACCACATATACTCAATCATATACAGTTATGGAGATATGAAATAGGAAAAATATCAATAATACTGAAACAACTAGAGTCTACAATTGATCATACATATCAAAAAATGTATCGGAGACATATCCGACGAACAAAACATACATCTAGATAAAGAATATGGCCTAGAGCTCTCCAGAGGTCTACTCACGATCAAAATACATCGAGATCTGTCATCATAAAGTCCAGGGTGTGGGGCATAACATTACCTAAAAGTAGTTATCCAGTCAGGATTGGAGCGAAGTACATAACTATGAAAGCAGTTTCATTGCATGGTAGGAAATATATAACTCGCAATAGAATAATATACATGATGTACTGGAATAGAAATACAGAGAAATAGCATCATAAAGATTTAAGGAACTGAGCACATAAATAAGATAAAGAACATGTTAACTTGAAAAGAACACAAGTAATTTAGAGCACAAGTTAGTTATGAGATTGGTTTAGGACGTACATGGTTATTCTATGGTAACTCGATTATACGTGAAGGTATAATCGACATATACATGATCTACACTAAGGGATTTAATCACATAACTACATTCTACTCCCCCGCCCTAATCAATACACATGGATCTGATCATGACACATGATTCTTAGTTTGCACATGAAGCACATATGAGCACATGAGAGAACATGAGAGCACATGAGAGTACATGAATAATATGAATACAAAGAGTATACGATGTACATGATAAAGTATATGAACATGAAATACCCGATGTACATAATAAGGGATAACATCTCCTGAAAAGATCCATTTAGTATCAATTCGTGTAATAATGTGTCAGTATCAAGTAAAGTAGTCTAGAGCAGGTAATATAGATACTATCATGATGAAAACAATCAGAGGTAGGTACTCGCCTCAATTTTTGTTGGAGTCGACGTACGCGACACGAACGTGTCGACACGGGATAGGTGCTATGCTATGCTCCACAAGATGGTCCCAAATGATGGTACAGACGGTTCCATTGAGTCCAGAATGATCCAAATAGCCTAGTTTGGTATATAGAATCCCAAAATCAGAGTTTGGCACGATAATCAAATCAAGAAATAGGAAACGACTATAAAAGTCGCGATTTATGATTTGAATGAAAAATATGACTAAATATACACAACTAAAAAGTATAATACTTTGGAACTATATCTTATTAGTCAAAATATTTGAAATAATATTTGAAGATATATAAAAGGAAAAATCCTTTTAACTAAATCCCAAATTCTTGCATTTACAACTTATAAGTAAAATATGTTTTAATTAGATAAAAATACTACCACAATACTTTAGGTTTTATAATCCAATTTTGAACTCAATATAGGCCCAAGCTCTATTACCTAAGATAATTTAGAAAACATTCATTCATCAAATATATACACATATACATGTACACAAGTATTATATATACAACTATTGTAGCTTAAAAATACAAAACAAACTTAATATATATTTGTTATATATATATATACCAAATTAATATATATATATATATATATATATATATATATATATATATATATATATATCTATATATATATATCCCCTTGGTTCGGCTGGGTGGCTTTGAGACACGACCGTACAGCCGACCAAGGGGGGATATATATATATATATATATATATATATATATATATATATATATATAGATATATATATATAATATAGGGGTATAATATATATGGGTCGTGTCTCAAAGCCACCCAGCCGAACCAAGGGGATATATATATATTATATTATATAATATATATATCTAGATATTTCATTATATATAGATATAAGCTTATATATATACTATATTATCTATTTACCACTAAAATATATACATATTAAACTAGGCTCAGCACATATAATTAATCAAATAGAATAGAACCCAAAGCCCCTGCCAGCCCAAACAGCCCAACTATAACTTACTCTAATCCTATCATTATTAACAATAATAAAGATAACAATATTAGTAGTAATACTTGTAATAAAAACCTAATCTCTACTAAGCTGTTGTTACCCCATCAAACCAAGGGCCCGTTTGGTTTGCAGGATTGGACAACGTAATGTAATTGGCATTACGTTGTCAATCTAACTCGGGTGTTTGGTTGGACAAAAAAATTAGATGTAATGTAATCGCGATTACAAGTTTGATTACATTACATCAGTTTCTTCTAAACTCGATTACATCATAAAACCTATGTAATCGCAATTACATTACAACTTAAGCGGAAGGTTGGTATGCTATAATTTGGTCCTTTTGGTCATTTTTTGTTATTTTTGTATGTTTTTTGTCTTTTTTGTCGGTTTTTGTCGTTTTTTGTCGTTTTTGTTCGTTTTTGTTCGTTTTTTGTCATTTTGTTCGTTTTTTTGTCGTTTTTTGTTGTTTTTGTTTGTTTTTTGTCGTTTTTGGTCGTTTTTGTTCGTTTTTGGTCGTTTTTTGTCGTTTTTGTTCTTTTTTGTCATTTTTTTGTTTTTGGTTTTTTTTGTCGTTTTTGTCCTTTTTTGTTGTTTTTGTCCGATTTTTGTCGTTTTTGTTCGTTTTTTGTTGTTTTTTGTTTTTTTATCGTTTTTGTCCTTTTTTGTTGTTTTTGTCCGTTTTTTTGTCGTTCTTGTCCGTTTTTTGTTATTTTTATTTTTTTTGTCATTTTTGTCCTTTTTTGTTGTTTTTTGTCGTTTTTGTCGTTTTTGTTCGTTTTTTGTCATTTTTGTTCGTTTTTGGTTTTTTTTTTGTCGTTTTTGTTGTTTTTGTCCATTTTTTGTCGTTTTTGTTCGTTTTTGGTTGTTTATGTTTGTTTTTTTCTCGTTTTTGTCCTTTTTTGTTGTTTTTGTCCTTTTTGTCGTTTTTCTTCGTTTTTTGTCATTTTTGTTCGTTTTTGGTCATTTTTGTTTATTTTTTGTCGTTTTTGTCC
Organism: Iris pallida; assembly: GCA_029216955.1. NCBI lineage: Eukaryota > Viridiplantae > Streptophyta > Magnoliopsida > Asparagales > Iridaceae > Iris > Iris pallida. The sequence goes on from JANAVB010021198.1 coordinate 3,755,093, forward strand.
TTTCTTGTTGTTTTCGTCCGTTTTTTTGTCGTTTTTGTTCGTTTTTTGTCATTTTTGTTCGTTTTTTGTTGTTTTTGTTTGTTTTTTTCGTTTTTATCCTTTTTTTGTTTTTGCCCTTTTTTGTCGTTTTTGTTCGTTTTTTGCCTCTTTTTTAGTTTTTGGGTTTTTTTTTGTCTTTTTTGTTTATTTTTTGTCATTTTTGTTCATTTTTGTTTTTTTGGTCGATTTTGCACGTTTTTTGTCGCTTTTTTTTTATCCTTTTTTGCTTTTTTGGGGGTCTTTTTTCACTTTTTTGTCGTTTATGCTCGTTTTTTTCTTTTTGTTTGTTGTTTTGTCTTTTTTGTATTTTTGGATTTTTTTGCAAGTTTTTTAATTTTTTTGTTGTTTTTTGCTCGTTTTAATTCCCTCTTGTTTTTGGTCTTTTTTCGTTTTTTGTCATTACTGTTCCTTTTTGTCGTTTTTTATTTTTTTTGCTCTTTTTTATCGTTTTTTGTCATTTTTTGTCGTTTTTGTTCATTTTTTGTCCTTTTTTTGTTTTTGGTCGTTTTTCGTCTTTTTTCTTTTCATTTATTGTTTCTTTTGTCAATTTTTTTGTTTTTAGTCATTTTTTATCATTATTGGTCACTTTTTATGGTTTTCACATTTTTGATTTTTTTTTTGTCGTTTTTCGTTTTTATTGCTTTTTTATTTTTGGTTTTTTTTCCTTCTGTTTTGTTCGTTTGTCATTCTTTGTATTTTTTATTTTTTGTCGTTTTTTCGTATTTGGTCTTTTTTTAAGCAGAAAACAAACCATTTTTTCCTTTTTTATTTATTATTTATTTTTAGTTTTTTTTTAAATTTTTAAAAAAATTTAGTGATCCACTTTTTCAATTTTATGTTATATTTAAAAAATATTAAATTAGAAACTTAATTACATTACATGGTAAACCAAAATATGAATGCAATTGACATTACATTACATGATTTGATTACATGCTTCAACCAAACATAGTAATGTAATTATAATTCTATTACATTACAAATTCAATTATATTACAAATTCAATTTTATTAGAACCAAACCCAACCCAAATCCCTCAATTCTATTGACCCAAACCAATAGTGATAATAAAAAAACGTAAAAGCTCCTAATTAAAAGCAGCAGAGGGGGAAGTCTCTGATGTAGACTCAATTTCTTCCCCAAAGAAATTTCGGAGGGAGAGAAGGGTGACAAGAAGAATGGGGAAGCTCACCGAGGGGTCTCGCCTAGGGGAGGAGCTGAGCTGCTCCGGAGAGGGAGGGAGGGGCAGAGCTTCTTCGAGATATGGGCGCGTCGGCGGTGCAGCACCGCCCAAGCGGCGAAAGGAGGTCCGGTAGCGGGTCGGCCACGTATGCACACAGGCGGGATGCGCCGGGCGATCGGCGCTGGCGGGGCTCGCGCGGTGGTCCGGGCGGGGCGACCGCGAAGACGAGGCCGGGTGCGGCGGAGGGGTGGATCTGGTGAGTCGGTTCTCTCTTTTTTCTCTCTATGGATGATGGTGGTGGTGTACGATGGGGATTGCGGTCGCGGCGGGAGCTGTAGCATGGTGGTGTTGGTGATGTAGATGGTGGTGGTGGTGGTTGTTTACCAGGGTGGCCAGAGATGGCCGAGGGTTCTCGGGAAGGAATAGGGTGGTTGCAGGCTTGGTCGGGATCGATCGGCGGATGGCCGGAGGACTGGCTTGGTGTGTGGTCGAGAGGTAATGGAGAAAATACTGATGGTGGCAGTGGTGGATCGGAGTCCGGCCAGTTGGTCGTGGTTGGGAGGAGATGGTGGCGCAGGGAACTACGACGGCGGCGTGGTGGCAATGTGGGGGTGATGGTTGGCAGCTAGATGGTGGTAGCAGAGCTACGGTGGCGAGTGGGTGTAGGAGTATAGGGGAGGTGCCGGTCAGACGGAGGAGCGGGGAGGTCGGAAATGGTTGTGGCGTCGCCGGGGTAGGGCTGAGCAGAAAACGGTTTTGGAACCGTTAACCGACCCGAACCGACCCGAACTGGCCAATCGGGTCGGGTTTTACATTATCGGGTCGGACTTCGGTTCGTTAATAAAGTTTAAACGGTTATCGGGTCGGTTCTCGGTTTCTCCATTCGGGTTTCGAACCGACCCGAAAACCGATTGGAAATTACCCAAATACCCTCTGCCCTAACCCCCCATATATATATCCTGATTTCTCTCTCTCTCTCCTCACTTCTCAGTTCTCCGCAGTCCGCACTCCACAGTCGTGACTCGTCCACACCGCTCTCCTCCTCTCCTCCTCCTCCCGTCCTCCGGCCACCACCATAGTCCACTTCACTCTCCTCCTCTCCTCCTCCTCCCGTCCTCCGGCCACCACCTTCCTCCTCACTCCTCCTTCCACTCCACTCCACAGTCCACTCCACCGCCTCCACTCTCGGACTCTCCAGCACCACTCCATCCACTCCGACGGTTGGAAATATAGTCCGACCACCACCTTCCTCCTCACTCCGCCTTCACCACTCTTCCATCGGGTTGGTTAACGGTTCCAAAACCGTAGATCTAGTCCAGATCTGTTGAGATCTAGTCCAGATCTGTTGAGATCTGGTCCAGATCTGTTGAGATCCAACAAGGATCTGTCGAGATCTAACAAGGATCTGTCGAGATCTGGTAAGTTCGAACAAAAATTTAATTTTTTTTAATTTTTAATTAATGCATGTTAATTTTTAATGTTTGTAGATGGGTTTTTTGTTTTTTTAATGTTTGTAGATACTAGATCTAGTCCAGATCTGTTAAGATCTAGTCCAGATCTGTTGAGATCTTGTAGATCTGTTTTTTTTTTATTTTTCATTAATGCATGTTGTTTTTGTAATCATGCAGACCATCGGCTAGATCTTGTAGTCTGTAGATCTTGTAGATCTCTTCGAGATCTCTTGTAGTCTTGGAGATCTGTTACTCGAGTCTTCGAGATCACTGTAAGTTCCTTTTTTCCCACTTTCAAATATCTATATTGTGCATCTTTGTCGATTCTGGAACAGGTGCGCTGCTGGTCCGCATGCCAAAAATATTTGTTGGCAAAAAAATGTGCTGCTGCCAAAATAAAATTGGGCTAATTGTTGCTGCAAAAAAAATTGCCTGCAAAAAAATAGGGGCTAATGTGTTGCTGGCAATTGGCAAATAATATTGGATGCCAAATTGGGGCTTCTGCCTTCTGTTATCATTAATGCATGTTGTTTTTGTTATCATTAATGTTCTGCAAATGTTCTATTGTTCTGTAGTATATCTAATGTTCTATTGTTCTGTAGTATATCTAATGTTCTGTAGTACTAATGTTCTGTAGTATATCTAATGTTCTATTGTTCTTTTTAATTTATCATAGGGCTAATGTTCTGTAGTATATCTAAATAATCTAATGCAAGTATATCTAATGTTCTGTAGTACTAATTACTAAAGTATATCTAATGTTCTATTGTTCTGTAGTATATCTAATGTTCTGTAGTACTAATGTTCTGTAGTATATCTAATGTTCTATTGTTCTTTTTAATTTATCATAGGGCTAATGTTCTGTAGTATATCTAATGCAAGTATATCTAATGTTCTAATGTTCTGTAGTACTAATGTTCTGCAAGTATATCTTCTGTTGTAATGTTCTGTACACAAGTAGGACTAATGTTCTGTAGTATAGCTATTGTTCTATTGTTCTGTACACTGCTAGAGTGCTAGGAATGTCCTGTTATATTATATAATGCAGGTTTGACTTACTGTTGAGTTTGGAATGATGCAATAAAAGCCACATTCTGAGCCTTTCTTTTAGTTATTGTATATAATGCAGGTTTGACTTACTGTTGAGTTTGGAATTTGGATCATTGGATGGAATGGAATTATGGAATCATTGGATGTGCAATATGAACTATTCTTCTTGATTGTGTTTTTGTAATTTGTATATTTGTTCGATCATGATTCATCTGCTGGAGACTTGTATATTTAATTTGATCGGTTCTGGTCCTTTGTAGTTTGTATTATACTGGATGTAATGGATGTAAATGGAAGTAATTCGTCTGCTGGAGACTTGTATATTTTATCTGCTGGAGACTTGTATTCATTTGATCTGCTGGAAGACTTGTATTCAGTGGCCTTTTTTTTTTTTAATTCAATGCACTTGTCCTTCAGTTCTTGATGTAAATGGATGTTAAAATAACTGGCCTTTTTGTTGCTGGCCTTTTTGTTGCAATTCACTTTGCCTTTCATCTGCTGGAGACATGTTATGCCCATTATTTGTGCAATTCACTGGCCTTTTTGTTGCTAGCAAATGATTTTTTTCTTCATCTGGCCCATTAAAATCCGGCCCAATCCAGCGGCCCGCAAAACCGAACCGACCGAAAATCGAACCGCTATATTTCGGTTCGGTTCTGGACGGGTTTGGTTTAGGACGGTTCGGTTCTCGGTTATTAATGTCCGGTTTTCGGTTTTTGTCGGTTTGGTTTAAACCGGTTCGGTTCGACCCGAACCGAACCGTTGCTCACCCCTACGTCGGGGTGATGTTGGCTAGGAGGCAATAGGTCGGGATTAGACATGGGTTGTTGCACAGTAGGGGGTGGCGGTGCTAGCTGCTAGGTGGATGAATTTTAGGTTTTAGGAATTCTATGTAATGTTGGGGAGTCCCCAATATATAGGATAAAGTAGGAATCTTAATGGCATGCTTGTAAATGTAATAGAATTAAGAAAAAATAGTGGAACACTGACACTAACCACTAACAATATTGTTACTAAATGCTAACTAATAATTTATTTAGTCACAAACTATCCAATTATTAGCTAAAATAAACCCTAGCCCATATTCCAAGCCTAAGGCTTGGTAGGCTAGAACTAGGAGCAGAATGGTCTTAGCCCGATACGAGGGAAATCGAATAACCAACGAATTATCGAAAACCCTTAAGACTAAAATAATTAGTAACAAAACATTTCTACTTATGAATCATATCTCGATAAATATTTTCTCGATATAAAAGTAATTATTTTTAACATATATTTTCTTGAAATTGGCAGGAAATTCAATTAGGGTAAAAATCTCACATAAAATAGTTTTTATGAAACTAATATCCAACTAAGAGTAACAATAGCATATTACGATCGAAAATATATATATTATATTAAAATCCACGATTTCAAAGATTTATAAAAATTCAAAAAAAATAGATAAATACAAAATTTCAAAAAAATTCAATAATTCGGTTAACGGAGGTTATAGTCGACGAGTTCATAAACCAACTTTTCCATTCGCAGACCATGTCCAGGCGCATAAAAACAGAAAGGAGTTCATACATCCTTTTGTTGATCTATGTGATATGCTTCGGCACAAACGTAAATCAACGGAGATGTCATCAAACACAGTTGTGTCTCCTCAAAGACATTCATGTGTAAAGATTGTTATCAATTATTGTTGGTCGAAAGCAGTTGATCAACCAGCTAGGCGATCTGTCTTTGAAAGATTGCAACCAAACTTGCCGGATTTATCGTGTCTTGGACGACAACTCTCTAATGATGAAGATGATTTACTGGCGGCCTTAGTTTATGCAACATCAAGCTAAGAAGATGATTAGGTGTCTCCATCCTCTTCATCCAGAGGAAGTCAAAGAGCCATTCCACCCGAGGGTGTTTATCAAGGAACTCTTTCCCGATCAAAAATTCTTATGGCATGCTTCAAGTTCCAGGACAAGATAATGTTGTTCTCATGACTGAGGGTAGCATTATTCTAGTCTTTGATCATTCTACTTCCCTGTCTGATGACAGAGCACCTCGGACTTCAGAAAGAAGTGTTTTTCGTGAACCTAGAGATGATGTAGTCCCACAGTTAGGGTCGAGCAGTACTAATTCTAGTAATGTTTTCTTGTATACTTCTCCATCTGAAAGTCCACATAAACATCTGTGTATGTGACGAGTAATGAAGAAGGAGGTAGTAATGATCGACAAAGAATTGATAATCTTGAGAACATGCTAAGAGTGTTATGACGATGATGTAGCAGATACAAACAATAATGAACATGCAAATAGCCCTACATCACTCATCCGTCTACCCCATCTCCTGCTGATCTAGATGCGATTGGAGTATCTCTAAACCCTAATTCATCACTAATAGTTGGAAATGCTCTTATGTCAGCAATACAACAGGCACAACCAACTATCATACAGCCTACTTCTTCATATCAGCCAGTTGATGCTCTAGAAGCTATTCGAGACATCAATGCTCGATTAGATTGTATGAATTCAAAAGAGCTCCATAAGATGGGAATATCATGCCCTTATCCTTCAGAATGGGATGACGTAGTTTGTCCTCCGAAATACAAACCTCAATCGCTGATTCCCTATGATGGAACAGGTTAACCGAGGCAACATTTGACATATTTTTACTTTCAAACTGTTCACATACCAAAGAATGATGCACTTTGGTCTAAATTGTTCATCGGTACCCTGAAAGGAGTGGCTTTCGAATGGTTTTGTAGTCTGCCTGATGATTGCATTAAAACCTTCAAAGATCTAGAAAAATTGTTCCTTACTAGGTCTACGAAGGAACAAGTGATATCTCTATGTCAAAGCTTATTGTAATAAAGCAGGACGATAAAGAGCCAACTCGTAAATTTGTTGAACGATTCAGGAGACTAGCGATGAAGTTGCATCCTGAGACTCCTCAGTCACTATTGATTGATACATGCAGAGGTAACTTCTTACCTACGACAAATTATGTATTAGGCCCGGGGACTTTAATGAATGGCTAGCTTTCATCGATGTTGTCGAGAAGGCTGAAGAGTTTGTCAAAGTTTTACATTTGATCGGACTCAAGTCACCGGAGGACTAAGGGAAGTGCCCCCAGAATAATAATACCTATGGGAAAAACAAAGGAAAAGAATCTTTTACTATAGATGTTTTTGCTGCAACTTTCTAGCCAAACAAAAAGCTCCAACTGCTCCTAAACCGAAGCTGCAATACACATTTAATGAAGCTCTTATATTGGACATTTTATGTACTTATAAAGAGCAACAAATTGCAGCTGCCTCCCCCTTGCAGGCCAGATGAAGTAGGACGGATCAATGATCCGAAATACTATTTCTATCATCAATATATACATTATCCTATGAAGGACTGCTATATATTGAAGAATTATATCCAGCAATTACTGGATTCCAAGGCCATCACATTACATAAAGACAAGAAACAAGTATCTGTAAATCTTGTTTCCTCCAGTTCGGGGATCTCCCTGTAGTTGAAGTTCAAGATGGTGCCGTACAAATACCAAGGGTGGCGTTACAAGTGGTTGATCTTCCCCCAGTTCATGATCAAACAACCAGACTTGTACTACTCACTATTCAGCTTGATGAGGTTATGTGGATCTAACCTGATATTCTCCAAGATATGGACTAAAAACCTATGTGTTCTATCGCCAAGTTCCAGGGAAAGAAGAAGAAGAGCAAGCCATGCAATATGGTCAATGAAACTCTAGTCGGGAAGACTAGGTCTAGAAATACATACTTACGGACATCCAATTAAGAGCAACATAATAATCCCCTTCTTGTTGCACATATTTCTAATCCACCTGCTGCTCCGGCTACATCTAAATCAGGTCCATTGAAGCATACTTCAGGAGAAAAAGAAAAACTGAAAGAAGTAAGGTTTGACAAGTCCTTGAAGAAATCTAATCTTCTTGGACTCGACAAGCCCTCTAATTTTGACATATTGACATAGCTTGCCAATACCCCAGCTCGATTATCCATATTTGAGCTGCAATGTCTCTCCAAAGAGACACATGATACATTGAGTGATGCTTTACAATAATATTTATCCCAAATAGCAGAACCTGATGATGATCATGTGACTTGTCCTCATTATCATAGTGTGCAGAGAAGATTCCCTTCATCACCTTCATACAAGAAGACATGTTGTTGAAGAACAACCACCACGATAGACCACTGTATTACACAGGGTACATCAGGACTTGTAAGGTGGACCGCGTCCATATTTATCCCGGTTCATCATTCAGTGTTATTCCTCGAAGTGTGCTTCAGATATTGGGGATCACAAGGCACAAGTTGTCAGCTACCTCCACCATTATTATCGGCTTCAATGCCGGATGAAGCCATCCTTTGGAAAGATCTGTCTCAAATGTCAGATTGGTAATCTCCGAACTGAGGTTACCTGTTATGTCATTGACGCTAATGTATCCTACAATGTCTTGTTGGGACGACCATGGATACATGAAAGTCTTCTTGTGCCATCCATTCTTCACTAGTTATCAAATATGTAAATGAAGAGGGGGTAGTCTGTACATAATTCCCAGGTATGGATCCTTTCAAAGGGGTCAAAGTATTTTTTTGATGCAATGCTGTATAAACCTTTAGATCGGAGGCCATCCGATGATGAACCATCACATCTGGTAGTAGATAAGGAGGTGGATGTTAACGGCGAGCCGAAAGAAGCATATACTGGTTAGACTATAGAAGAGCCTTTAACTATATATTTGAAAGGCCATATGTGGAAAATGCCAGTTGAAGAAACCATGGCTATATATTTGAAAGGTCCCATATGGAAGGAGCCTGTCAGAACTCTATAGGAAGTTCATAAAGGAGGTAGTATACCTTTTGTCATTGATTTGCGCATGGATAAAACAAACATCAAGAAAGAGGAGCCTCTAGTAATTGATCTGAGAACAAAGAAGAAGGAACCTCTAGTAATTGACCTGAGGACTAAGAAATAAGAACCGTTCGTGGTTGACCTTCGTTGAAGCAAGCATCTAGTTCAGCCAGATGAACCCCTGGTGATCGATCTGACTTATGCTATGATTACTGCAAGGGTAGACATTATAGATAAACTTCCATGTATCAAACTTCCCGTGGATATTTTTTTTAAAAGAAAAATTATATATGTAGAAGCTCAAAATGTATAAAACATTACCATGTGCCATGTATAAATGGTGCCATGCTCAAATCATCAGATGGTGTCGAGATCAGATGGCGCACCATATCAGATGGCGCTAAGCATCACATAGCGCCACCTGCCACGTGGCCGTCTTCTTAGAGAAGCCAAACGGCTGTCATCATAACTGACAGCACGTCAGTCGAGGAAAATCTTCTCGAATCCATAGTGCACAGTTTTTGAAGAGAATTATCAGAGTCGTTATAATTAAACTAGTCGTTTACTGTGTACTATGTAGAGTTGGCACGAAGTAATCAGTGCTTCACAATTTTAAATGACTAGCACTTTCTCGCAGATAGCGTAGAGCATGTGCCATCTATCAAATCAGGCACTAATTGATCAGATCATCATCCAGAAGTAAGATGACGTGGCACACATGCCATTAATCTTGAAGAACGTACATGCCACACTGCCTACGACCAAGCGCATCTCCCTCATAGAATGCCACATGTCACATGCAGTTGTAAACTATTCGCACAATAGGTGATGGTGCGCCAATCAAAGACATGCACCAATCAGAATAACTACTTAACAGTTATTTCAGAGCTCTATAAATAGAGTTCAGGATCATTTTTTAACAAGAAGGAAGATCATAGACTCTGAAGCCAGAACTCTCGTCTCTACGGCAGCAAGTTGCAAGGCGTTTCTTCTCCGACATCGCATCATCCAAGGGATAAAGTGATCATCTTCTGATCAGATTCCTACAGTTGTACTTTTCAAGAATCAAATTGTACCTTTGTACTTTTCTTTCTTAGTTTGTAAACTAGTTTTCTTGGAAAACTTTTGTTCTCACAAACAAAATGGCGACTCTATTGGGGACGACTTTCTTCTCTGACGAGAAAGTGACAACTCAATGCGATGTTACGCCGGTCGGAATAACGTAGAAGACTTTGGTCGTACAAGTCGACCAAACTGCCTATGAAGCAATGATTAGCGCCGGGGGTGCCAAGCGCGCTGTTGCTCAGCATGCATCTTCTGCTGTCTCTAACGAAGGAAGACTCGCGCTATCTGGACTCCGAAATCCATAAGTGCACTAATTACTGCTGTTCCTATGCTAAGCACCGGAAAGCGCCCTTTCCCAACTCTGAACTTGGTGGAATGTGCGCCAAACGCTGTTCCTGCGCTAAATAAGGGAAAGCGCTCTTCCCCAACTCTGAACTTGGTAGAAGGTGCACCAAACACTGTTCTTGTGATAAACAAGGAAAAGTGCCCTTTTCCAGTTCTAAACTTTGTAGAATGTGTGCCAGACTCTGTTTCTGTACCAAATAAAGGAAAGAGCCATATGGCCATCCCTTACTCCTTCCCAACTCTAAACTTGGTGGAGAATACTGACTTTGCGTAGAACAAGGGAAAATGCTCTATGGCTACTCCCTATTCTTCTCTAGTCCTAGACTCGGTGGAAAACCCATCTGATTATGCCTCTGTGCCAATCAATGCCAGAGCACTCTTGAACAAGATTCCAAGAAAGTGAATTCTACTCAAAATGTACTTCCTGCTGCTCATGAATGTCGTGCCAAACACGTTGGGAGAGTATGCTCAAAGCAACAAGGCATCTTGCCCACTCCTCATCAAACTGGCCAATGTCAATCAGGCCAAAGTCAGGATCTCCCTACTTTGCACATAGCAAGAATAAAACAGAGAAAATTAATGGTGTCTTAGACAAATATGCAAGTGACGCATAATTCTGACATACGCACTTATCTTAATCAGTGCAGAACAGAACCAACTTCATCAAGTCATATGGTGCACCTAGTGCAATTTGTGCCAACCACCAATATGCGCACGGAGAAGGCTTCTAAGATTAAGAACCCTCTCACCTATGCTAATGAACTCAGCACTTCTCTGTACACACAGGGGACACGAAAATTTAAGAATAAGAACCATGTTCCTAACATAATCAGGGAATATGTGCCTCCATCTTCTCCTTATCCTGTTGGTATGACTGATCTAGCAAGCTTCACGTACAAAAGTAGAAGATTGCAGGACCATCTCACACACCTGTAACTCTATATCAGGAACATCACTGTAATCAGCACCATGAGATAGTGATCAAGTGCCGCTGTTAATCAGCCAAACGATCTATCTTTGACCGCTTGAATTAGTTGACGAAGATGAATAGTTGTATGCACCGGTCAACATGATGTCCTACAGTATTAGGGGTAGAAAACGTCCAAGATGTAACGCATCCCGCAATCCTAGTCAGCAATACCTTGAATTCGTGACTCTGGTGATGGAGTCTACCAAAACACAAGTCAAGAAGCCGAGACTTCCTTGGTCAAAAGAATCTTCCTGATTCCAACCAAGACTTTCTCGGCCAAAAGAATCTTCCCATTCCTCATATTGGGGATAGATCTCTGCCTGACTTTGATGCCAATAGTGAAGACTCTGATCAGACTATCATGTCCACCAGTTTATCTTTGGTGGCTAGAGAAGTGACTGTCTATATCACTAATGAGGAATAAGATGCTTCCAGCTCTGCCAATCGGGAACAGCGGATCGCTGCCTTAGAGGCCAACTTGAAAATTAGGGCTAAAATAGTTACAAGTATGCATGCCGTAATTGTAGTACAATACAATGTTCCACCAGTTGTGAATCCAATTCCAACCCAAGAACAGATAGCAGCATTTACACCTGTCAACACCAGCTTGGGGGTACAATCCCCTCTCAATGCTACCATACCAGCTCAGGCTACTCCAAGTCAGTCTGGTACTGAAGGTGGTACTTATCATACGGTTCCACCTACCAGTCCATTAAACCAGTCTACCACTCCTCAGGCATCGGAAGATCCTCTTGAGGCAGTCTAGCTTCTACGAAATCAGTTTGAAGCTTTTAAACAAAAGGATCGTCTATAAAAGTTAGGGATCAAATAACCCTATCCTATAGAGTGGAAGGAAGTTTCATTATCACCTAAGTACAAGCTACCAACCATAATGCTATTTGACGGTAGTTCATCTCCGAGCCAATATCCCAATCACTTCGAGATGATGACTGACCAGCTTCAACAGAACGATGTCCTACTCACTAGAGTGTTCCTCGGGTGTTTGGCAGGCATTGCCTATGACTGGTATCGTAGTTTTCCAGATGGCTGCATAACATCTTTCGTAGCACTAAAACAAATGTTCCTGGAATGGTTCTACGAGAGAATAAACAACATGATTATGTCGGCCCTTATCAAGATCAAACAAAGGCCTACTAAAACTGTTGAAACTTTCATAGAGCGCTTCCGTTACGAAGCACTCAAAATGCCTCTGGGTACTCCAGATGCATTGAATATAGATACATGTAAATTAAACTTATTACCTATAGCTAGCATGTGGACCGGACCCATACAATTCCAAGATTGGGCTTTCTTCGTAGTAAGTGCCAGGGCAGCTGAAGACAGTGCTGATAAATTCAAGCAGCTAGGCATTCAGATGCCTAACCTTGACAAAGATGAGCATTCTGCTACTAACAACGGTGGTCATCAAAACAACCGTAAAGACAAGAAAGCCTTAGCCATCAATGTAGGTCAATCAACACCTGCAACAGTACCTCCGCAAAGAGCACCACGTCCTAAGAAGGAATATTCCTTTGACGAGGATAACCTGAGCATATTTGATTGTCTAAATAAGAGCAACAAACTTTAACTGCCTGAAGCTAAACGGCCAGATGAAGTAGGTAAAACTAACAATGCCAAATATTGTATGTATCACAGGTTCTTGGGGCATCCAACCAAGGCGTGATACGTACTCAAAGGAAAGATCCAAGAGTTGATCAATGCCAAAGCGATCACTCTTCAATAAGACGAAAAGACAGTGACTGTCAATATCGTCTCTCTATAGTTCGGTGACTTCCCTTCTCAACTAGTACCTGATGGTGTTGTCCCTATTCCAAAGGCTACCTTGGATATCGTCAACCTTCTGCCAGCATGAAATGACGGTCTTGTACCTCTATCAACCGACAAAAGGAAAATTATATGGATTCACCCTGACTTGGTTGCTGATTTTGAATCAAAGACATCTGCTCCTTCTACAAAGTCAAGAAAAGCAGTCAAGTACAAGTCATATCACATGATATCATTGGGCGGTCATCTTCCACCTTTGGATGCTACATTCGTTCCAGCGGCGCCTTCACTTTCCTCTTCCAAGACGGTAATACCAAAGCCAGAAATCAAGTACCAACCAGAATTCCATCGGTATAGTCAGAAGTCCCACGAACTGATGATAAAGATGGTATACGATTTACATAAAGCCCCTAGCTTGAACAAAGGAAAAGGGTCTCCGATACCACTTTTTCTACGTCTTCAGGACAACCAGTCCCGTGTCGTCCTGGGATTCTGGACAGATTATTCATATTCCCATCTTCCAGGAGTAAGACACGAATGAAAGATTGCAATATAGTTTCTTTCTCACCTATCTCGAAAGAAGAAGCCATGACTGGTACCTGATCTAGGAGGCTCTATCTCAGAGACTATCCAGAGGGATAGGAGAATATTGTCACTCCTTCTTCCATCTTCGATGCCCCTCCGGCATCTTCTCTTCCTATCTCTAATGTTCCTTCGGCATCATCGCCCTAAGCCGAACATGTTACTCCCAAGCCAACTGCAGCTGACAAAGGCAAGCAGCCGGCCCGCTTTGACAAAAATTTAAAGAAAACTATATTGCAAACTCAAAAAATTGAAAAATTTTGACATATTGGCTCAACTAGCCAATACTCCGGCAAGATTATCGATTTTTGAACTCCTACGACTCTTGAAGGAAACTCGAAAAACATTAAATAAAGTTTTAATGCAAGCCGACGCTTGTCTGGCATATCTCAAGAAACCAGATAAAGAACCTGTGGCATGCTTTCATTGTCATAGTGTGATGGAATTAATTCCTAATATCACTTTCACTCAGGATGATATGTTACTTGAAGACAATCGATACGACTGATCTCTCTACTTCACAGGTTATGTCGACACAATGAAGGTTGATCGCATTCTGGTCGACCATGGATCTGTACTGAGCATTATGCCTAAAACTTTGTTGGATGTGTTGAGGATTCCAGTCCATAATCTCTCTACAACCGTAACGACTATTCTGGGGTTCAATTATGGAAGAAGCGAACCGTTGGGAAAGATCCGCCTAAAGGTCTAAATTGGCAATCTCCGCACAAAAGTCATATTCTATGTGATTGACAATCACGTTTCCTATAATGTATTGTTAGAAAGACCGTGGTTGCATGAACATAACATTGTGCCGTCAACCCTCCATCAATGTTTCAAATATGTTGACGACAATGGAGAAGTTCGAAAAGAAGTGGCTGATCTTAATTCCTTCCTAGGTATTGAAGCATATTATATAGATACCAGAATGTATAAAGAAGAGCTCATGAAAGTTGTACTGGCTATGGACACTGAAGAAGACCGGAAGAACAATCTAGATGAGGTCCTGGTAATTCCAGTCAAGGGATACCCTTCTCATCCCTCGTCTTCTCAGATGTTGACCATTAATCTCTCTCTTTCTACCAAGCCTCCTCCTGCCAAAAAGACAGAGCACAGGGAGCTCACCTCTTTTGAGCCTCTTATTATCGACCTTCGTCGTAACAAGTCTCCTAAATAACAAAAGGTTGAACGAATTTTTTGCTTTATTGAACGTATAAGGTATCTGTGTACAAAGAAGGAAGTCCTAAACATGATATTCTAAGTACAGGGAGAAGAGGTTTCTAGAAAAGTGTGACGATGGAGATCGAGCACTGCAGCGGCTCCTTTACTCCGTTGATGATCTAATGAAGAATCAACCTTTCTATGGCACTCTGGCACCTTTGATGGGACTCTGGGGTCACTAATCAAGAGGCTACCTGGATGAGAAGATCCTTTGAAGATGGTTGGTTGATTGGTTCTTTGGTTGATCGGTGGATGAGGGCGATCGACTCTTCGTAGATAGAGATTGCTGATCCTTTGAAGATTGTCGATTGTCAATTTTTCTTCTGTCTATCGATGCTTTGGTGGAAGAAGAACATCTTCTATTTATAGAGAACCGAGCATATATGCGATGTGCATTAGGGTTCCTGAGATATAAAAGAATCTGTCGTCATTGCACGGTGCAGGCTTCTGCGGCGCTGACAGTGGCGGACATCGAGATTTCCCTCAAACGAGATCTCTGGTGGTTATGACCATAACCGAAGGAGGTGACACATGGTGTATGCCGATTTGCTTGCTCGGATACAGTCGAGTAAATCTTCAGATTTCATCCTAGATTTGGAGTCTAATTGATCCTCGTCTAAGATTTAAATTAATCTGATATGATATCAATCATAATTTAATCCCAATCTTCTCAGCAAGAGGCGGTTTAAACAAACCAATTGGGGTGGACCCATGCTTTCTATGCCTCTGGTGAGGACTAAGTACTACTGTGCTGCTGGGGCGACGAGTAGACCGTACTTCTGGAGACGATGGAACCTCTGCGCTTTCAGGTGACGAGTGGAGTTGGCTTCGAATGACGACAAGATTTCTGTGCATATAGAGCAACCTATGAAGCTATGTTTCGGGATACTGGAGTCACTGTGCTATAGGCGACAAGTAAGCTTGTGCTTCAAGTTGGCGAGGTTACTATGCTTTTAGAGACAGGCTGACTTGCATTGGTTACGATAGAAGTTTCCAATTCTCTTATAGAGAAGTGACTTAAACTTCTGATCCGGAGCAGACGACTGCACCGTAGGAATGAAGATGGTGTGAGCATATCACCATCTTGTGCCTCATACGGACGTAGGTAAGTAGCTGTGCCTCTGAACAGTAAAGGCATTGGCTGCGGAGGGAAGGGTATGACACCCTTGCACATTTGAGATTGGCGCAGGCAGGTAGCTGCGCCTCTGGAGTGAAGATACTGGCTTCTGAAGCTAAAAAAAGGGAAGGAGGCCTACCACCATCTTGCTTCTGAGGTTGGCGCAGGTAGGTAGCTGCGCCTCTAGCTTGAAGGCTCTGGCTTCTTCAAAGTACTGAGTAATTAATATGCTTCTGAGAGGCTGTGCCCACAAGAAAATCAGAATACGCTTCGATGAAGATTAATCTTCCAACGTGCGTGTCGAGAAGAAGAAAGGCTGCACTTCGACGAAGACTACATCCCTTGTAGATCCCTCTAGGCTTTGTCGAATATGTACTAGATCCTTTATAGAAGAACAGAATTAGTCCCTTATGTATAGTCCTGATGTGTCTGTACTAGACTTTGGTAGACATGACAATGAAGGAACTTCTCTCCATATCTTCTGTTTTGTCTTTTTAGTACTGAGCCTCAGTCTTTTACATCTTCTGCGCTGTGGCGAAGGGATGTCTTTCGCTAAAAAAATTTATGCTTCTACAAGACCCCCTTCAAAGTATCCCGAACTTGAGTCAAGCTTGGGATACTTTGAACAGAAGCATGAACACGTGTCAGGATTGTACGAGCTGGGTGATGGCTGGTGTCACGCCTAGCTCTTGGCAGTAATTGTCCTGAGTCATCTTTTTAGAGCATGGGCTCCTGATAGCTTCTTGATATTGGAGCCTCTTGCGTCTTTGTAGGGATCGCTAATCTCTTTAGCAGAAGAGGTTCAGAGTCACGTTCCTTCGGTCACGCGCTGTACTGTCATCTGACATGGAGTGGAGCTTTAGCTTAACTTATAAGCTTCCTTCTGACCGATGTCTGGCTCGTGCTTGGACCATGCAAAAAGCCTATATAAAAGGTTATCCCCTTCAACAGAAGACTCAGCTGCTTCAACAATGGCCTTGATTGCCCGATGCTCGGCGCCTGACGACCCTAGAGTTTGCTTGAGGCGGCCGTCGATGGCAAATCTTTTCATCCAAACAAGCTGTAGTAGAACTACAACTGGATCTTGAGACGTCCCCCGTCCTGGATGTCGTTGTTTGCCATTGATCATCGTAGAACAGAACAATTTTATGGGAGGACTGAACTTGATTCACAATTACAAACTCGCTTGTACAAATGAGAGCCTAGGAACAAAACCTAGGAAAAGTAATCTAAGTATAATTGTTTAGTTTTGATTCTGGGGGATGGCGGTAAAGGCTCAGAAAAGTGCTATCAACTCTGGCTTACTCCTTGGGCGATCGAACACAACCTCGGCTCCGGTGAAGAAATTCTCTCTGAAGACACGAAGGGAAGAGTCTGCTTCTGAGCTTTGTGTACTTTTCTATACGTCTCTCTCTGTGTGTGTGTCTGTGTGTGCAAGGGAATAGCACCTTGCTATTTATAGGAATTCATGAGGGATAGGATGTACGGCCACGTGGCAAATTTTGGGCCATATAGTTGTAACTGTGCCTCGAGACTCGGTTTATAGTGGATAGCTGGGGGTTGGTTGAGATTGATCATGATCTGTTTGTTACAGTAAATATGAACTATCAAGACTTGGTCAATCTCTGCCACGTGTCTCAACTACTATTCTGTGGCGAGCCGTATGAAGGATGTATCCTGGCTGAGCCGTATAGGACTGTCTCATAACCGAGCCGTATGAAGAATGGCTTATGACTGAGCCGCATGAAGGACGTCTCATAACCGAGCCGCATGAAGGACGTCTCATAACCGAGTCGTATGAAGAATGTCTCAAGACCGAGCCGTATAAAGGACATCTCATAATCGAGCCGCATGAAGGATGTATCCTGGATGAGCCGCTTAGGAATGTCTCATAACCGAGCCGCATGAAGAATGTCTCATGACCGAGCCGTATGAAGGACGTCTCATAACTGAGCCGCATGAAGGACGTCTCATGATCGAGTCGCATGAAGGATGTCTCATAACCGAGCCGCATGAAGGACGTCTCATAACCGAGCCGCATGAGAGATGCTTCACGATCGAGCCGCATGAGAGGTGTCTCATGACTGAACTGCATAAGGAGTGTCTCATAGGCGATCCACAAGAAGAGTTTCCTTTGGTTCGTAAACTGTTCTGGATATCATGATATTTTTCTCGTCTTTTTAGGAGCACGTCACGTCTTATCTTCATGTCAGAGTTGTCATCTTTGTCAAAGCTGTCACTTTTGTGTCAGAGTAATTATGGCCAGCTACACAAGGAAACATTTAATGCTTAGGCTAATTTCGAACCGTATAAGGCTCCCCGTTGCTTTAGGCCGCATGAAGCTTTTTGGGTTTTGAGCCGCATGAGGCTCCATGTTGATTTCGAGCCGCATAGAAAATCTCCTTCTTTTCCATGCTTCTACAAGACCCCCTTCAAAGTTTTCAAATTATAAATTTGAAATACTTTGAATAAGAAGCATAGGTATGTCCTAGGAAGCGTCGAGACCGCATAAGCTCTTCATGCCGCATAGGCTTCTCTGACCGCATACTGGTTTCGTGCCACGTGGGCATCCCATCACTTCGATATTAATTGTTTTTTTATTTGCTTTGATGATTTGGAGCCATTTTTTTGGGTTGAATCCCAAGAGTTGCCTTTATCCTTCGGCCAATACAAAATTCGAAGCAGCGTCTATCGATCTTCGTGCCTTTGTCAGCCTATAAATACGAGAAGTTTGAGGAGAGAGATTCCCTCTTTCTTTTTTCAAACTTTCCATCACCCTAGTCGTCGTTTCTCTTCTTCTCTGGATCGACCATGGCTCCCAAAGCTTCTTCCAGCGCTGCAGCGAAGGACAAAGGGCTTGCTTCCTCGTCGAATATGGCAAGCTCGATCCACCCCAACGTTTATCCTCCTATTAGTGGTAAGGGTGATGGAAAGAAACTGCATTAATCCAAACCCTAAATACAATAGCTATGTCGTATGTTTTATGTGCGGGCCCTTCTCTGTTATGCTTCGGCATAGTTGATGCTCTTTTCGTCTTCACTGAACTGCTCAAGTTCTGTGTGATGAATCTGCATGAGTTGTGCCATATGGGCCGCATGAATTCCTCATGACTGAGCCGCATGGGGTATGTTTCATGTATGAGCCGCATGAGAGATGTCTCATGACTGAGATGCATGAGAGATGCTTCATGACCGAGCCGCATGAGAGATGCTTCATGACCGAGCCACATGAAATATGTCTCATGACCGAGCCGTATGAGAGATGTCTCATGACCGAGCCGTATGAGAGATGTCTCATGACCGAGCCGTATGAGAGATGTCTCATGACCGAGCCGCATGAGGGATGCTTCAAGACCGAACCGCATAGAGGATGTCCCATGACCGCATAAGCACTTTATGGACTGGGCCGCATGAACGCCCACCTAACATAGCCGTATAAGCTCGGAAAGCATTAAGTGGTTTTCTCTTGGCTATCTTCTAACTTCTTTCTTCTTTCCTTTTTAGTGAAGCTGCCGATCAATCCCTCGGGGGAGCTCTTGGTAGGTCAGGCTCAATCTGCCTTGGGTGTGAGGTTCGACCAGGTGGTTGAATATATGTCATCCCAAATTACTCAAAATTAATATGAGGACAGGCTGAGAGTCATCAGCAACCAATCTTTCTTCTACCTCTTGGGCATGATGAACTCGAGGAAATTAGGGGGCACGCATCTGAAACCCGTATTCTTCTTTGGGGATGCCTTAACTGTAAAGAACTCCGGCATTCTAGATTTATCTGAAAGTTGGAGTTTTTCTTCCAATGGGATGGCGATTTATATTCCTCAGATGGAACATCATTTTCCGATGTCCTGGTTTAATATGCTGCCAATTGACAGAAAAATGGTAAACTTCCTAACTCCAAGCCAGCAGGGGATCTTCGTGGGTGATATTCATTACAACAAAACATCGAGGTCGGTAGTCGCGGGCAAGATACCGGTCAGCCGTTCTGTGATCCGGTTCGCCCCGGGCAGTTTCATAAACATGCAGGATCCCAACTTTAGGTTATCCCAAGCTGATACTTTTATGAACCAGATTGCTCAAAAGGGGACCTATCCTACTGGTCGGCTGTCACTGCTGAACTAGATGAACCCCACCCCTCCATGGATCAATTTGACCTTGTGGATCTTGCAGACATATCGAGAACTCCTGCACGAGATTGGTCTTTATCATGCCATATGGGGCACTTGTTATGGTCTGCCCATAAACAAGAAGCTGTTCATGGCTCTTGTCGAGATGTACAACCATCGCACGGGGACCTTTTTCACACCTGGAGGGGAAATGGGACTCGCTCTCCATGAGATGCGTAAAGTCTCCAAGATGCCCTGGGAAGATAAATTTTTTGAGGCGTATACCCCTATAAATGAAGAATTTGAGGAATTGGAGCAACATTTTTCGGGTTTTGTGGCTGTTTACCGGGAATTGCTATGTCACCATAGCACGTGCCAATAAATGTCGAAGAAGAAGAACGATAGCTCAGAAGGGAACCTTCCTCACACCAAGACCTGGCTCAGCTACCTGTTTGAACTCGGTGCCTCAGGCCGGGTTTCCCCTCGGAGTCCTCGAACCCAGGAGGAGATGTACAATCAGGTGTTGAATACCAAGAGGGTTAAAACTATGGGTGATAGATTCGGGAGCCAATCTGACACATTTAGTTACTTCTATTAAGATACCCAGAGGATGTCTGATAAGGCCTTCCTGGCAGGATTTCTGATGCTGTGGCTGCAGAATTGGTAGTTTCGGGAGGAGCTGGTGCTATTAAAAGAATTAGCCGTAACTTGATCCTTCCCGCTGTGAAGCTGGTCTTTGAAGGTAGGCTAGCTCTACTCCCCGCCATGGTATGCAGCATATATCGTGGCCTCCATACTTTCTCGTCCAAAGTCATTGCTCGCGACACGGCGAAGGATTTTAAACGAATCGAGCTGCCCTATCATTATCTGATGGGGTGGCTGTTAATGTATTGCCCGTCTTTAATGAGGCCTGGCCCAGAGGACGACGTGACCGCTAATGATGTCTTCATCTACCAGTATCATCGTATGCCCTGGGAGTAAACTTTCATGCCAGCATGTCGGATGGCACTGGCATGAGTGGACAGATATTCCTTCTTCGTGTCTGTTCCTCATTTTATCGACGAAGTAGTGAGAGGCATACATCTTGATGGTGTTGCGTCTCCCCATTTCTTGCCTGAGAAGATGCTTATCTGGTTGCAGAACATCCGCCCTGTACATCTGGTGTATCGTAATCGTAACTCCGTCTTTTTGGAGCCTTACTTACCCAGTCTATTCTTTCGGCAATTTGGGTATTGTCAAATATTCTTGGACAACCCCAGCTCATGTATGGGTTTCGAGGGTAACATTCTAGACGACATCAGGGCTTGGCATTATTATAGCGCGGTTCATACCCGTGCCAGCTTCTCTGTACCCGATGCTAGAGAGTCGGGGCATATTTTGTACATGGCGGCCCTGTACCATGTCAAGGTAAATAAGCCCCTAGTGATTTTGACCCAAGTACCAGCTTTATTACTGGTACTGGTTTGGAGGAGAAGCCAAAAGAGTCCCAGACGAGGACCAAGCAGGGGAAGACAGTTGTAGTGTCTGACTCGGAGTCTATTAACGTGGACGAGGAGGATGACCCTGATAACATGCTTCCTCCTACAGGCGATTCGGTGGCAGATCTGCCCCCTGCTGTGCCTAGTCCTTCGCGTAAACGAAGCAGGCATGAGTCCTCTATCGTCGGCAGAACTCGCTCCCAAAAATGGGTCGCGGTCAAGCCTCGCGGGCTGAGCACTATGGAGAGAAGTGATGACATCGAAGCCATTTCAGAGGTGAATCGAGTTATGACCACCCTTTTTTTCTTTTTTTCTGAAATATAATCTGATCATCATTTTTCTTTGTAGGCATCAGGAGAAGTGAACTCCCAAAAGCCGGCTATCGCCTCTGAGGTTGTCCCTGTTATAGCCACCTTAATTGGTGCTACGACTGCCGAGCTTCCTTCCACCACGGTCGTCCCAACGACGGCTGAGATTCCTCCTGCTGCTGACATCTCCACCAGGGATGATGTGGGCTTTACTAAACTACTTTTCGAGGTTGCTGAACCTCAGCCGGTTGATACCAACCCAGTTGTATCCACTTTCGGAGCGGCTGGGGCAGAGGAAGCAGCCGCAAGTGTTGCCGTTGCAGAGGGTATGGCGGCTGTGAGTAAGCCTCAGCTTCAGCGACCCTCCCCTGGTAAGCTATATCATGTCTTGACTAGTGAGGAGGTTCATTTGCTCTATCTTCATATCCTTCGGGTTAAGTTGATCGATGATTATTCTGGACATACAGGTCCTACTCCTTCATTGTCGACAACAAACATCCTTACAGAAGAAGTTACCAGGGGGATCTAGTGGAAGGAAGTACGCCTCTTCCTTCTCCAGCTCATATCGAAGGACCTCTTGCCGGGTCGAGTTCAGGAGGATAAGTAGTGGGACTACCAGGGCGGAGAGAAATGGTCCCTGCACCCTCCTCGGTTAATGTAGCTTTATTACCGGAGGTTGATCTTTCTGCACTGCCAAGTCTTCAAATCCTTCGGGCTACGGAAGAGGAGATGACTGCTATTCAGGCATCTTATCACTCGAAACTTGTATCCCTAGTGATAGGGGCATCAAGTTCTGGTACATCTTTTTCGCAACCATCTTCAACTCTCTCGGCTACTCTTCCTTTAACACCGTCCTCTTCGGAAGTTCTAGACGAATCGTCAAAGGACGTGATTCAGAGTTTTTACCGCCATTTGAAATGAGGGGTCGAAGCTACCCTGGAAAGAGGGACATCTTTTGTACTGGCTCGTCAATATGCCCGCGGTCAAATTGAACTTCTCAGAACACTTCTTGGCGGGGCAGGGATGGTCGACCTCTTGGAGCCTAAATTAGTAGAAGCTGATAAGCTCGTGGCTCAGTTTCAAGGGCTGCGACAACTTGATAGGTCTTTGGCAATAGATCAGGAGCGCGCCTTCCTTATAACAACCATGGAAAAGGTATAGATGGTACTGGATACGTCCAAGCCTGCTCTTGTGAAGGACCTTCAAGATCTTTCTCTGAGGTATGATCAACTAAGCCGTAGAGGAGAGGATTGTTTAGCTCGGGAAGAGACTGCATCTCGTATGATAGCCGATACCAGCGAGCAGATTCTCCAACTTCAGATAAAGTTGGCTTCTTTAGAATCTGAGCTCCAGGCCTCCCGCAAAGATAAGGAGTTAATTTGCCGGAAGACGGACCAGGTCACCCGAACCTCTGTTGTCCTGGAGTGTGTGCTGAAGAAACTTGAAGACCGTTGGCAGGCTCATGCGCATCTAGAGGATGCAAAAAAGTTGACTCAAGAGGCCGAGTGCCGGGCCACACTGAGGGTTGAGCGGTCGACAACCAAGCTAAAGGACCGGCTCAGAGAACTGTGTGTCGCCGAACCATAATCGAATTTTTTCTCTCTTTTATTATTATGTCCCGCCATTTTTTTATGTAGCACTTTTGACTTTAAATGAATGAGTATGTTTACCCCATCCTTTATTTGTTGGTATCTGTTGTGTTTGCACAGTATCTTTTGGTATTATGGTACTTGTCCCCACTGGGGGACTTTCTGTGGACCTATTACCCTTGGCATACCGTAGTTTTAGGTATGGATAATAAGTTCGATAGAGAAACCCAACATATTTACTTGAACGTGGTAAACATGAGGTTTGATGATAAAACCTTCCTACTCAGAGGTACTTAGGACATGGTAGGGATGGGCCCAATGTAGATACATAGAACAACTCCGTGGTAAGGTGGACATGGAAGTTCTTGGTATTAGGCGAAAGAATGTCATGGAACAACTGGACTCCAGAGGCATGTGATGATAAAGAAAGAGGTGCATGTACTAGAGGACCTAGTACAATATTTGTGGACAGTTGCAGACATTTGTGGTCAACTGTGGACATTTGTGGGCCTATTACCCTTGGCGTACCCAAGTTTTGGGTACGAATAATAAGTCGAGAGAAAACTAACATACTTACTCAGAGGTAATGAGGACGTGGTAAATATGGGGGTTTTACAACGGAGTCTTCCTACTCAGAGGTAATAAGGACGTGGCAGGAGTGGACTCAACGAAAGATACATAGAACAACTCAGAGGTAATATGGACGTGAAAGTTCTATGTAAGGGATGATTTATTTGTGATGGAAGTGAAACAACTCAGAGGTGACATCGACATGGTTGTTTCGGGAATTTTGTGGACCTGTTACCCTTTTTATGCACTGAAGGCGCGGGTAACAGATTCTGAGGAAAATGCTCTTTTTAGGGAGGAAGTTCAGAGGTATGATCATACATGACTTGCTGCCTGGAAGATTCGATATGAATTCCTTTAGGGTGACCAGAGTGTTAGTTCAGCAGTACCTAAGGGTACATAACTCAACAATCTGGTTGATTTGGAGGGTGTCATTTAGACATAATATTTCTTCAGGAACTTGCCGTTGATGGGCATCATGAGCAAGTCTCCATTTTTCTTTACGAGATGGTATGCACCATTGGAAAATACAACCTCAATGATAAATGGGCCTTCCCTCTTGGGTTAGAACTTGCCGACGGTTTTATGAGTCATAACCATCGGCCTACGAACTGCCAAAACGAGATCGCCTACTTGGAATGTCCTCAGTTTGACCTTTTTGTTGAAGGCTCCTGAGATACGTGCTTGATAAAGCTCGATTCGTTATTGAGCTAGCATGCGCTTCTCATCTAAGACCTCCAATTCTTATAGCCGACGACGGTAATTGTCATCCGACGTTAGTCGGTAAGTGAGGGCGACACGAAGCAAGGGGATTTGAGTTTCCAATGGGAGAACTGCCTCACTTCCATATACCAAAGAGAATGGTGTGTTCCCAGTGGCTTTCCGGACTATAGTACGGTACGCCCATAAGCATTCGCCAAGCTTTTCATTCCAGTCGCATTTGTTTGAGGACACGAACTTCTTGAGAAGCTTGATTATGGTTTTGTTGAATGCTTCAGCCAGACCATTAGTCGCCGGGTTGTATGGTGTTGAAGCAACATTCTGAATTCGATGTTTATCGCAAAACCGATAGAAGGCGTGGCTTGCGAACTGCGAACCATTGTCATGGATGATCTTTCGAGGTAGTCCAAAGCGATAGATGACGTGATGCTTGACGAAGTTGATCATGTTTGATGTCTTCACTTCTGCAAGCGGAATAGCTTCTGCCTATTTGGAGAAGTAGTCCGTAATTGCGAGTATAAAGCGGTATCCTCTGGATGAAGGCGGGATGATTGGACCAATGATATCCATTCTCCATGCCTCAAATGGCCAGGATGCCACCGTCGGATATAGGAATTTGGATGGTTGATGTATAAAATTTGCGTGGACCTGACAAGCTTTACATTTTCTTGTATAGTCTATCGCATCTGCTACCATCGTAGGCCAGTAATAGCCTATCCGGCGAAGACGATCTTGTAATTTTGGGCCAGGCTGATGGGCCCCGCAAACATCGTCGTGAGCTTCGCGTACGGCTTCTTTGGCTTTCGTATTTGACAAACACCGGAGTAGTAATCCATCATAAGATCGCTGATACAACATTTTTGTCTCTGTATCGTAGAAGAATCTGAGAGAACGTCTTCTAATAGAAGTGGCTTCTTTCAGATTTTCTGGCAAGATACCATAGACTATAAAGTCAATAAATGGAAGTCTCCAGTCCTGTGTTTCGTCGAGCGTCAGGGCAGAATAACTCACAGCAAATTGTACGTTGTTCTTAGGATAAACCAATTCATGGACTATTACGTCAACCAAATGATGAACATGATTTGAAACTGCCAGGGAAGCGGCAAGGCCCGCTATGGCATCGACTTCAATATTCTGGAGTCTGGGAACATATTCTATGAAGAGCCCTTCCAAGGACGTAATGATGGCGATTACTATTTGATGATAGTGGATCATGTCTTCATGGCGAACTTCATATGAACCCCGGATCTGATTAACGATTAACTGTGAATCACCATATGCTTCCAGGTACTCTACCCCCAGTTCCTTTGCAAGTCGGAGGCCGATAACCAAGGCGTTGTACTCGGCCATGTTGTTTGAACAAGGTTCCATGAGGGAGTATGCCCGATTGATCACCAATCCAGAGGAAGAAATCAGTACCACTCCGACTCCAACGACGATATTGCCCTCGGGCCCGATTCTTGAAGCACCATCGAAGAACATTCGCCAGACGGTATCATGGGAAGCCATATTTGAATTGGCGACCTCGTCTAGAATCTCTTCATATACTCTGGTTGCCTCTGAACCTAGATGGGCAGCTAAAAAGTCTGCCAAAGCTTGACCTTTAACAGCCTTCTGCGGGACGAAGATCATGTCGTAGGGGGACAATAATATCGCCCAGGTAGTGAGGCGAGAGCTGAGTGTACCTAGTTTGGTCATGAGGACCCTGAGGGGGTTGACTGGTGATATAACATGGATGGTCTGTCCTGTAACATAGTGTCGCGTCTTCTGAATGGCGAATACCAAAGCGAGGCACTCCTTCTCCACGACGGTGTATCTATGCTCAGGCCCTATCATCATTCGGTCGAGGTAATAAATAGCTTGTGCATGCCCTGCATCATTATTTTGTGCTAGTAGAGCATCGAGGGAATGCTCCATCGCTCGCACATAAAGCAAAAATGGCTTTCCAACAACCGGGGCCACCAGGACTGGAGGTTTCGACAGATATTCTTTAATATTGTCAAAGGAACATTTGCACTCTTCATCCGATACGAAGGAGACGCCTTTCTTCATGAGGTGTGTGAATGGTTGACATCGTCCGAAGAGATTAGAGATAAACCTTCTTATATAAGCTAGTCTTCCTTGAAGGCCTCTGAGCTCACGAAGATTTCTCGGGGGACCCATCTCCATGATTGCCTTTGTTTTCTCAGGGTCTATATGGATACCCTGGGAGGTAATGACAAAACCCAAGAATTTCCCGCTGGATACGCCCAAGAAGGATTTGGTGGGATTCATCTTTAAATTGTGTGCTCGCATCAGGTCGAATACTGTCCTCAGATCGTGCAGATGATCTTCCTTTGAGCGGCTTTTGACGGCGATGTCTTCGACGTAACATTCCACTGTCTTACGCAGGTGGTCTCTGAAGATGATACTCATAGCTTGTTGATATATGGCACCGACATTCTTTAAACCAAAGGGCATGACTGTGTAGCAGTACACGCCAATCGGCGTTCGGAATGATGTATGCTTTTCATTGTTAGAAAATATTTTGATTTGATTGTATCCTGAGAAGCCATCCATGAATGACATGTGCTCAAAGCCACATGTGTTGTTAATCATTATGTCTGTAATAGGAAGAGGGAACTCATCTTTAGGACATGCTTCGTTCAGATTTCGAAAGTCGATACAAATTCGGATCTTTTCATTCTTCTTGAGGATCGGTACTATGTTGGCTACCCAGTCTGGATGTTGTTCCTTACGGATGAAGCCGCTGGCTATTAGTTTGTTGACCTCAACTTCGATAGAATTCATGATGTCTGGGCAGAACCGTCGTTGATGTTGCTTGACAGGCTTTGCGTCCGGATGAATGTTGAGCTTATGGAGTGCAATCTCGGGGTTTAGCCCTGGCATGTCTTTATAACTCCAGGCGAACACATCGATATACTCTCTGACGAGTTTCAATAGCAACTCCCGCTCTTCGTCTGTCAGACTTTTCCTAACGAAGATTGGCTTTGGAGAGGATTCATCGCCGAGGTTAACTTGCATAACCTCATCTTCGGTAGGGGGATCTCTTTGTTCAAAATGCTTCTCCCATTGCACATCTAGTTGTTGGACCCAAGGCTCTAACTCAAGAAGTTCGGGTATGTCTTTGTCTTCTTCGTAGGCGTCAGCAAATGCCATATTGACAGGCCAAGCTTGCCTGAGTACGTCCCCGATGCTGACATCTGAATCGAAAGTGGGTGATCCGGTCGAATGTGAATGCCATTCGCATTCCTCATCCGAGCTTTCGGGAGTTGTTGCAGGTGTAACATAGCCTAGACCATGTCTGGTCTTGCTGTAATAATCCTATGGTTTTCCAGCCAGGACTGGCAATTTCAAAGGTAATCGCCGGTCGGAGCCGTGGTTCAAGCCTGGTGTAGTCTTCATATCATACCCCTGTTTTTGCATGAGGTACTTCGATTGGGAACTATATAGATAAAGCAGCAGTCTTTCGGTGTCGGGCCCGAAATCAACTTCTTCTGGCCTGAAGGACTGCTGGTCATTCTTTTGGCCGAAGATGATTGGATGATCCTCTCCCGCGACTATGAAGTAAGCGCCTTCCACGGGAGTAAGTTGGTTCGTGGTATAGATATTTGTCACTTGTGTATGTAAGTTGATGCCCATACCGTGTTCCATAGCATACATTATACGAAGCTTGTTAAGCTCGAGGTAGTTCAAAGATAACCCTTTATTGATAAAATAAGGTATCTTCTCTGGCGGTATTACATTATCGACAGAGGGAACATCAGTGTGCACAGCCACATATTTGGCTAGCTCTAGCTCCTCTTCAGCCACCCCTGTATTATTGAAGATTGGAAGGATAACCTGGGCAGCTTGATCGTCAAGGGTTCTACTGGTGGTGCTGGACGTGGGGTCGTTGGCTCACTAGCAGTCCTTGTCTCAATGTTGGGCTGTCGATTTGTCATGGGGAGACGAATGACCATCGGCTTAACAGAAGGTTTTATCTCTTCTGATTGTTGTTGGCCGGCTCTTGGCAGTCTGATTGTCATTGGCTCCATAATGGGTCTTGGCCCTTGTCTGGACCTTGGGAGTCGGATAACCATTTGCTCCTTTTGTGCAGTGAGCACCGGTAGACCAGTTACTTCTTTACGCATAGTGGCTATAAGAGGTGCAGTTCTGCCTAGTTTGCGGGCCTGGAAATGGATCTTTAGAGGATCTTCTGATCCCATTATAGCCTCTGTTTGATCTTGAGCATTCTCTTCAACGAGGTGCTTCTTCGATTTTTCGTACAAGCAGGCATTCGAATAGTAGGATTCAACCCCTTTGAAGGGATCGACGTCGGCGAATTCCGTTCTTACGAAGCCATGTTTGTCAACATATTTGAAGCACTGGTGCAATGTGGAGGGCACGATCATATAATCGTGTATCCAAGGATGCCCCAGAAGAATGTTGTAGGACGTATATGCGTCTATGACGTAGCAAGTCACTTCCGATTGGAGGTCGCCAATTTGACATTTCAGGTAAATCTTCCCAATAGGATAGCTTCTTCCTGAATTAAAACCGCTGATGGCGGTGTAGGTAGGTGTCAGCCGATGCATAGGGATGCGCAGGAGGTAAAGCAAGCTCTTTGGAATGATACTTATTGAAGAACCGGGATCAATGTGCATCCGATCTACTTTGATGTCGTCGATGTATCAAGTGTGATACAGAGGGCGATCGTGCATGTTGGTCTTGATGTGCATATCCTACGGAGTGAACACGATGTTGGACATTACATCTGTACAATTACTGTCCTAGAAATTCGCTGGCGAGATCTCCCCTGTAAGCTTGACCTGAGCCAGATAAGCGTCAGCATTCTGGAATGCTTCGCTCAGTGTGATGCGAATATCCTTGGAGAGCCTCAAGAGTTCATATAATGACAATTTTGCTGGTGTGTTGGCCAATTGTGCTAGGATGTCAAAATTGTAAGGCCCCTCCAGCCCCTGAGGTACGTCTTTACGGAGCGGCTTGTCGAAGTGGGTCTCCTTTGGCTTAGGCTTGTCGGCCGGCGGAGGGTGAGAAGGTCCTGGGGCATCAGCAGTGGCCGGCTGACGATCTTCAACCGAGTTACCCGGTATGGGTTGAGATTGTGCTCCGGACTGGGTGACGACAGCTGTTGCTTCTTCGGTTCCGACTGAAATTGTATTGCAAGACTTAGCCTTTCCGTCCTTTTTCTTACCGGTGGAGGATGATGCTGACTGGGTTACTTCGGGCACCAAGTCCGGGTGGACCCATATGACCTCCCCTCGTGACGTGGTGAGGGGCACCAACCCAGTCGTCTGGTCTCGGGGAGGTGGAAGATTATTGACCTCCATTATTGTCCGAGGGATGGGTACGACGCCATCTTGAGTCCTCGTTGGAGGGAAGCTGCCGAATTAGACCGACACCATATTGGCGGCCACGGTTACCTCCTCGAAATTAATGGATAGAGCCTTGGAATCGATGAGGTTCTGGATGTACCGCTTCAATTAGAAGCAGTCTTGAGTAGCGTGGTGGACGTAGCGGTGGAAGTGACAGTACTTCGAGCTTTCCATCTCTGCTGGTCGAGGCTCACGTCTCGGTGGAGGGAGCTGAATTCTATCCCCTTGCAAGAGCATGTCAAAGATGGGCTTGACATGGCTATCCTCGAAGGAGTAGGTCACCTGAGGCCACTGTCTCTCTACCTGCTTTGGTTCAGGCTTCTGGGCTGTATCGGCAACCATAGCCTATTTTCCTTTGGTGTCCCGGTTATTAGAGGAACTACCGCTTTTGTTGTTGTTGGTATTAGGGCGTTTGCCCTTATCCCCTCCATCCGAGATATGCAGCCCCAGTTGGCGAGCCTTCTTCAATTTTGCTTCTGCGTTAGTGGCGCTGATGATGAAGGCCTTCCAGTCTTTAAATTGATCTTCGCCCATCCAGAGGCTGATTGTGGAGAGCAGCCTCTTTTGGCAAATCTCAAATAAAAAAGAGTCCAGGTTACCAGAGGGCAATTTCATCGCGGTTTGGCAAAATCGCTCGATGTAATTCCTTGTCAGTTCTTTTTCTCCTTGAATGACATCCATGAGGTTTGACATCGTCACATCTTGTCCCACCTCGTAGAACCTTTCCAAGAATATATGTTTGAAGCCGACAAAAGAATGGATGCTGTTATCCGACAGGTTGCGGTACCAATCGAAAGCGACCCCCTCCAATGCTCCGATGAATAATCGCGTGAGGATGGCGTCGTCATGCGGTAGATGGTCTATTGTGACCTCGAAGTAGGTCATATATCGGCTCGCAGAAGTCTTCCCGTCATATGGATTGATACTGAATGGTTTGTATCGTGGAGGGAAGGGGACATCTCTCCATGCAACGGGATACGGCTGTCGTATCCTGAGGTCCTGAGAGAATTCTCGGGCGTGAAACATTGCACGAATCTTCTGGACTTCTCTTCTCGCCTCCCTAGCTTCTTCTGCAGCAGTTGGAGCCGATATTCTAAGTGGATTGTTGTCCAGGGTTGGCGGGGTCGTGTTTGATTCTGCATTGACGGCGGGACCCAAGCTTGTTTGACCAGGTGTCCTTGCTTGTAGAGCCGGTAGGGTAGACTTGATTTCGTCCACTGACTTAACTAAGGTTTGGAGTATGGCCTCAAGAGTGTTGAGGTGCTGCCGATCACTGGGACCGTCTTGGTCGTTCTCAGTCATGAATACCGTCCTTACATGAGGAGAAGTGGAAGGAACTGTAGAAGACGTGCCCTCCGAATCATACCCTCGTATAGAGAAGTCGTCGGGGTATGTAGGAATATTCTTCTCTAGTTCGGACTCGGAGGAGGTGCTACCCCCTGCATAGGAGGTTGCCTTGTCTTGGCACCTGTGGACGTTTTCAGGGACATCTGATTCTGTTGTCTCTGTTGGGGGGATTATTTTCCCTGGTTCATCTTCTTGAAACGTCGGATTGTTGTGGATATTTCGAGGAGTGCTACCCCCAGCTCCAACTACCCCCAGGGATGTAGATGATGAATCTCCAAGTGATAAAGATTTCGTCTTTGAGAGGGTACCTTGATAAACCCCTCCTGTCACGGCTGTGGACAACCCCCTAGATGAGAGTTTCTTGGCCGTGCTGGTTGAGATTGTCGGGCTGGACATATTTATTTTCTTCCCTCCCTTGCCGGTAGGGACCTTTCGGGTAGAATTATAGGAGGCGAAAGGAAGTGCCTCGTCTCCCGAGCTTTGTTGTAGGACCGGTCCTGGCTGCTGCAGTCGTTGGAAGACGGACTGCCGGTCCTCTTGTACTGCTGTCTTATTGCAGCAGCAATTGACAATGACTTGAGTGCAGTGACATCCATGGAAGGACTCTTTGTACGCCAAGGTTTCTTCTCTTTCCTTGCGCTTGTGAAGGATCACATCTCGCAAGTTAAGGATATCTCGATCAACCTTTGTACTCATTTTATGGGCCCGGGAATCCCGAGCACACGAGTGCGTAGGTATCATATTTGCTCCCTGATGCGGGGCTAGTAAAAGCACTTACCCTCTATCATTGTTAGGAGACTCTTGAAAACCACCATGTCCGTTTGCTGCCGGGGGCTGGACACGGGCGGTTTTGTACAACTTTCCATCAGAGGCCCGCATAACAGTTAGCGGGACTCTCTGATGGTCAGTACTTGGGACAGCTGACTGAGCTCGATGAGCCCGCGCTATCCTAGACTTCTTCGCTCTAGCACCCGAGGGTGCCTATTAGGAAGAGTCCAAGCTGTGCCGTATAGAATCTGGCACATCCTTATTGGAGCTTCTGAGGTCAGGCCCGCATGAGAGGCGATCGAAGATTGAACCCGAGTCGCATAGGGCGGATGGTCGGCGGCTGGGATTGGATGCCGCATAGGTCATTTCCCTACGGCTGGGATTGTTGGCCGCATATGCATTCTTCCTGCGGTCGGGATTGGTGGCCGCATATTAATTCTTCCTGCGGCTGGGATTGGTGGCTGCATATGCATTCTCCCTGCGACTGGGATTGGTGGCCGCATATGTATTCTTCTTGCGACCCGCACCCTTATGCGGCTTCTTCTTGGACCGCATGGAGTTTCCGTTTTCCTCCGCAAGTCCAGCATCGTAGTATTTTCCTTTGCTGGACTTGGGGACAGCAGGGTCCTCTGCAGCCTGAAGTGGGGCCGCATGTGATTCTTCTTCGTCGTCTTGATCAGCAGAGAAAAATTGTTCCAGAGCTTGGGAGAGAGGCAATAGTTTTGGGCCTCCATGCCCTGCGGGCCTTCTTTGGGCCGACTTGCTTCTGGATTGGGCTAGCGCTCCCTTCGGAGAGCATCTCTTTGAACGCTTGCTGGTCAAAACGAGCAACAAGCATTTGTTGCGTGGAGCCGAGTTTGGCTGCGTCCGATTGCGTCACCAACTTCAGCAGTAGAGAAGTTAGTCCCCAGCAGAGTCGCCATCGTGTTTGCCATTGATCGTCGTAGAACAGAACAATTTTATGGGAGGACTAAACTTGATTCACAATTACAAACTCGTTTGTACAAAAGAGAGCCTAGGAACAAAACCTAGAAAAAGCAATCTAAGTATAATTGTTTAGTTTTGATTCTGGGGGGTGACGGTAGAGGCTCGGGAAAGTGCTATCAACTCTGCCTTACTCCTTAGACGATCGAATGCAACCTCGGCTTCGGTAAAGAAATGCTCTCTGAAGACACGAAGGGAAGAGTCTGCTTCTGAGCTTTGTGTGCTTTTCTATGCGTCTCTCTGTGTGTGTGTCTATGTGTGCAAGGGAATAGCATCTTGCTATTTATAGGAATTCATGAGGATGGGATGTACGGCCACGTGGCAAATTTCGGGCCACATAGTTGTAATTGTGCCTCAGACTCGGTTTATAGTAGATAGCTGAGGATTGGTTGAGATTGATCATGATCTGTTTGTTACAGTAAATATGAACTGTCAAGACTTGGTCAATCTCTGTCACATGTCTCAACTACTATTCTGTGGCGAGCCTCATGAAGGATGTATCCTGGCTGAGCCGCATAGAACTGTCTCATAATCGAGCCGCATAAAAAATGTCTCATGACCGAGCCCCATGAAGGACGTCTCATAACCGAGCCGCATGAAGGACGTCTCATAACCGAGCCGCATGAAGAATATCTCATGATCGAGCCGCATGAAAGACGTTTCATAATTGAGCCGCATGAAGGATGTATCCTAGCTGAGCCGTATAGGACTGTCTCATAATCGAGCCGTATGAAGGATGTCTCATGACCGAGCCGCATGAAGGACGTCTCATAACTGTCTCATGATCGAGCCCCATGAAGGACGTCTCATAACCGAGCCGCATGAAGGACGTCTCATAACCGAACCGCATGAGGAATGTCTCATGATCGAGCCGCATGAAAGACGTCTCATAATTGAGCCGCATGAAGGATGTATCCTAGCTGAGCCGTATAGGACTGTCTCATAATCGAGCCGTATGAAGGACGTCTCATAACTGAGCCGTATGAAGGACGTCTCATGACCGAGCCGCATAAAGGATGTCTTATAACCGAGTCGTATGAAGGACATCTCATAACCGAGCCGCATGAGAGGTGCTTCACGATCGAGCCGCATGAGAGGTGTCTCATGACTGAGCCGCATAAGGAGCGTCTCATAGGCGATCCGCATGAAGAATTTCTTTTGGTTCGTAAACTGTGCTGGATATCATGATGATTTTCTCATCTTTTTAGGAGAACGTCACGTCTTATCTTCATCTCAGAGCTGTCATCTTTGTCAAGGCTATCACTTTTGTGTCAGAGTAATTATGGCCAGCTATATAAGAAAATATTTAATGCTTAGGCTGATTTCGAACCGCATAAGGCTTCCCGTTGCTCTTGGGCCGCATGAAGCTTTCTGGATTTTGAGTCGCATGAGGCTCCATGTTGATTTCGAGCCGCATAGAAAATCCTCTTCTTTTCCATGCTTCTATAGTCGTGGGTGTCAATGGTGTCTCGAACCCTTGCTTCCTGAATTCACATTGGTTACCATGCCAACCGAGGAATGGCAAGGCCTGCTACTGTGGTTGCTCTCTCTGGCCAGTTGGGGAGATAGGGGAGTCCTGTGCTGGTCTTTATCCCCAGCTCGGGCCAGTAGCAGCTTCGGACGGTGGCTTCCTTTTGACCAGAAAGTGATTGGCTCTGTTACCACCTTGCCCACGCTATTGAGAGCTTGCACCGCAATTTCAGCTCTCTTTTTTGGCTTCTGTGTATGTAACTACGAAGAGTCTGTAATAGGTCTTTGTAGCCATATATTTTTATATGTATAAGCTTTTTTGTTCCCTTTGCTTTTGTCTTCAGAATAAAGAAGGAATCTTCATAATGGATTTGCCTGATCGGAGGTAATATGGACATGGTAGGCTTGATATTTTTCAGGGTATAGAACAACAATCCAGAGGTAATATGGACGTGAACTATTTCCTAGACCGTCGGAATAATCATAGAACTGATACGAGAAGAACGACTACTCAGAGATAATATGGACATGGTAGTCGCATCTTCCAGGCGTAGAGGAGCAATCAAGAGGTAATGTGGACGTGAAGTGCTTCATCTACTTAAGAGAATATATAGGAGGGAGGAAGAGAGATCCCCTTACCAGAACTCATGGGCACCCTTTTCAGGGAATGTGGGTGCCTATGCTGGTTCTGTCTTCAGACGTAATACTTCTTTAGGAACTTGTCGTTGATGGGCATCATTAGCAAGTCACCATTAGGCTTAGCTAGCCAATAAGCATCGTTGGAGTATACCGTTTCTATGACGAACGGTCCTTCCCACTTGGGCTCGAACTTCCCAGTCGTCTTGTGGGTTATCACCATCGGTCTCCGTACTGCCAAGACGAGGTCGCCCACCTGGTAGGATCTTTCGCGGA
This sequence comes from Iris pallida, assembly GCA_029216955.1. Classification (NCBI taxonomy): domain Eukaryota; kingdom Viridiplantae; phylum Streptophyta; class Magnoliopsida; order Asparagales; family Iridaceae; genus Iris; species Iris pallida. The sequence continues at coordinate 3,790,392 of JANAVB010021198.1, forward strand.
CCTTTTTGTTGAAGGCCCCGGAGATGCGAGCTTGGTAAAGCTCAATCCTTTGCTGCACGAGCAAGTGCTTTTCATCCAGTACTTTTAACTCTTGTAACCGCCTGCACTGATTATCTTTGACGGTTAACTGATTAGTGATGGCTACCCGTAAGGATGGGATTTGAATCTCCAAGGGGAGGACAACCTCGCTTCCATAGACCAAGGAGAATGGTGTACTGCCTGTAGGTGTACGAACAGTCGTACGGTAGGCCCATAGACATTCGCCTAACTTCTCATTCCAGTCACGTTTGTTGGAGGAGACGACCTTTTTGAGAAGTTTGACAATGATTTTGTTGAATGCCTCGGCCAATCCATTAGCTATCGGGTTGTAAGCTATTGATGCCATATTCTGAATTGGGCTTTTATCACAGAACCGATAGAATGCATGGCTTACGAACTGAGGGTCGTTACCATGAATGATCCTTCTGTAAACTCTGAAACAGTAAATGAGATGATGTTTGATGAAAATGATCACGTTGGAAGTCTTCACCTCTACCAATGGTACTGCTTCTGCCTATTTAGAGAAATAATCCGTAATGACGAGGATGAACCAGTATCCTTTGCAGGAGGGTGGGCTGACTGGCCCCACGATATCCATTCCCTAGGCTTCGAATGGCCACGAAGCCACCGTGGGATATAAATATTCTGAAGGTTGATGGATGAAATCAGCATGAAATTGGCATGCCCGATATTTTTTTGCATACTCAACGACATCTGCCATCATAGTAGGCCAGTAATAGCCCATACAGCGCAGCCGGTCTTGTAGCTTGGGGCCCGGCTGGTAGGCTCCGTAGATTCCATCATGCGCTTCTCTGAGTGCTTCTTGTGCCTCTGTATAAGACAAACGGCATAAGAGAAGTCTATTTTATAAGTGATGATATAGCATTTTGGTGGCCGAATCCTAGAAGAAATGGAGTGAGCGCCTCCTGATAGAAGCTGCTTCTCTTGGGTCTTCAGGCAGAATCCTACAAACTGCATAGTCTACTTGTAATAAGTAGTTCTGACATGCGCGCAGGGCATTCTTTGGACAGACTAACTCCCGATCCGTTATTGAAACGGTTTGATAAGATCCAACGGGGGCGGCCAAAGAGGCGACGAGACCGGCTAGTGCGTCGGCCTCAAAGTTCTGCAACTGTGGCACATGTTCTATAAAGAATCCTGTAAAAGTGGAGATAATATCGATTGCCGCCTGGTAGTAAGGGATTAAGTCCTCATGTCGAACCTCATACTGACCTCGAACCTGACTGATGATCAATTTCAAGTCTCCATAGGCCTCGATGTAGTCAACCTCCAGCTGTTTAGCGAGTTGGAGTCCGATGATGAGGTGGTTATACTCTGCAGCATTGTTGGTGCATAACTCTGTGAGAGAATATGCACGATTGACAACTAGGTCGTTCGGAGTAACAAGGACGATCCTGACCCCTGCTATGATTTCATCCTTTGGCCCCGTTCTTGAGGCTTCGTCGAAGAACATGCACCATACTGAGTTGTCCGAAACTGCGTTAGACTCCAGTACTTGATCGAAGATTTCTTCGTAGAGTTTTAAAGTTTCTGGCACCGGATAAGCCGCCAGAAAATCTGCCAATGCTTGGCCTTTGACTGCCTTCTGTGGAACGAACACCATGTGGTAAGGAGTCAAAAGGATTGCCCATGTGGCTAGTCATGAATTCAGTGCCCCTGGCTTGGTCATAAGGACTCTGAGAGGGTTGATCCTGGATACCACATGGATCATCTGTCCGGCACATAATGCCGTGTCTTCTGGATGGCGAAGAGAAGGGTGAGACATTCCTTCTCAACAGGATTATACCGGTGCTCGGCTCCAACCATGGTCCTGCTGAGATAATATATTGCCTGTTCGTGGCCTTCTTTATTCTTTTGGGCTAATAGCGTACGAAGAGAATGATCCATGGCTCGGACGTACAGCAGGAAAGGCTTCTCCACAACTGGGGCAACCAGCACAGGAGGGCTGGTGAGGTACTTATTGATGTCGTCGAACGCGCGCTGGCACTCTTCGGTCCATACAAAAGTGACCCCTTTCTTCAGTAGTCTGGTGAAGGGTTGACATTTACCAGAGAGATTTGCTATGAACCTTCTTATATACGTCAGTCGCCCCTGCAAACCTCGAAGCTCTCGGAGGTTTTTTGGAGGTGCCATGTCCAAAATTGCTTTGGTCTTCTCCGGGTCGATATGAATTCCTTTTCATGTGATGATGAAGCCTAAGAACTTGCCTCTAGAAATGCCTAGGAAGGACATGGTTGGATTCATCTTTAGCTGATATGTCTGCATTAGATCGAACACCATCCGTAGATCATCCAAGTGGTTGGATTTGTACTTGCTTTTGACGGCGATGTTGTCAACATAACACTCTACCGTCTTTCGGAGATGCTTACGGAATATGGTACTCATAGCCCTTTAATAGGTAGCTCCCGTGTTCTTTAATCCGAAAGGCATTACTGTGTAGTAATACACCCCCTTCGGAGTCCGGAACGCCGTATGGTTTTCATCTTCGAGGAGCATCTTGATCTGGTTTTCGCCGGAGAACCCATCCATGAAGGACATACGCTCGAAGCCACATGTGTTGTCAATCATCACGTCGGTGATCGGGAGAGGGAACTCATCTTTAGGACAGGCCGAATTGAGGTCTCTGAAGTCTATGCAAATTCGTATCTTTCCGTTCTTTTTAGTGACCGGGACGACATTTGCGACCCAATCTGGGTGCTGCTCTTCGCGGATGAAGCCGCTCTCGATGAGTTTTTCGACCTCCTCTTCAATAGCATCCATAATGTTGGGGCAAAACTGATGTTGTTGCTGCTTGACCGATTTAACATGGGGCAGGATACTGAGTCGATGCATGGCTACTTGCGGGTTTAGCCCTGGCATATCTTCGTAGCTCCAAGCGAAGACGTCAATATACTCGTAGATGAGCTGTATCGAGGACTGCCTATCATCTTATATTAGACTTTTGCTGATGAAGATGGGCTTAGGTGAGGCCTCATCTCCTAATTCAACCTAGACGACTTCATCTTCCATAGGGGTTTGTGCTGCTCGAAATGCCACTTCCAATGGGATCCTAAACGCTGCGCCCAGGGTTCATCTTCGGAGTACTCAATCTCTTGGTCTTCGTCCTCGACTGGGGGGTTTAGAGAGACCATGTTGGCGGGTAGTATTTCTTCGAAGTCCCGAACGGCCCTGGCATCAGAGTACAGGGTGTCCTCTTGCTCGTAGCCCGATGTTGGTGGAAGGTTGACCATTTCTTCTGCCACTTCGGGGACAAGAATGACATCACGCTGCGCCTCTATGGCTGGACTACTCTTAGACTGGAGAGTAAACATGTTGGCCGTGACGGTCTTCTCTTCGTAATCCAACGATATGACGTTGGCATTAATGAGGCACTGAATTTGCCCCCTTCAATACGTAGTAGTCTTGTGTTGAGTGATGGACGTACTGGTGATAATGGCAGTACTGGGGATGGTCCACCATTTCTACCTCATCAGGACGCCTGGGTGTCGGGATGGACAGTTTTCCACTCTTCGTGAACATCTCAAAGAGCTCCAACATATCCTCGTCATTGAAGGAGTAAGTCTCTCTCATCCTCTGCGCTTTTGCGGACTTGGGGATCACAGCTGCTAAACCTTTAGAGATGTTAACGGTCATGGCTTGCTTGTCTTTTCCGTCTTTAGGGTTATTACTAGACGGGCGTCTCCCTTGTCTTCGGACGCAGAAAAGTTTAGCCCCAGGAGCTGCGCATCCTGGGCTTTCTTTTGTGCGGTATCCGCCTCTGTAATGAAAGGCGTCCACTCAATACAGGGAGTACTGTGCCACAATTTTATAGCGGGCAGCATGTTCTTGCGGCAGGAGTCCATAAGCATGGGCTCGGGCATACCGGGTGGTAATCTGAGGACTGCCTGGCGGAAGCGCTCAATGTATGCGCGGACAGGCTCTTTCTCCCTCTGGACAATTTCCATGAGGGCCGACATGGTCATATCCATGCCTCCTTCACAGAATCGATCTACGAACCGAGTCTTCAGGTCTTCAAATGACGAGATACAATCGTCCGGAAGACTGCATAACCACTTATAGGCTACCCCCTATAGGGCTCCTAGGAATATATTGGACAGAAGGGCGACATCCTTTGGCAGGTGCCCCGTTACTGAGGCAAAGTACCTCAAGTATTGTCAGGGCGACCCCTTTCCTTCATAAGGTGTAAGCGTTTGCAGATTGTATTTGGTAGGATAAACGACGTTGTCCTACTCGGCAGGGTATGGTTGCCGGATTCCCATCTTTTGGAGCGTTGCTTGCTTCTCCTTGGCATCATGACGAGCATACAGCTTCTTGATGGCCTTCTGTATTTCAACAAGCATTACGGAGCTTATAGCCGATGGAGTAGACGAGGATGGTCCTACCTGATTGGCAGTAGACAGCCTGTTGGATTCATCATTGGTTGGCAGATCACGCGCAGGTGTAGAGACAGTGGGGGCCATGATACTCTTGAGGTCGAGTATGTTCGAAGACAGGGTCTTCATGGTGTCCATCAGCATATCTAACTTCGCTCGAGGACTTCAATACGTCTAAGAGCTTCGTTGTTGTCTTCCTCATTGCCATCGGCCATGAACACAGACCGAGTGTGAGGGTGACTCGAGGGAGCCATAGATCCTTCACTTTCTAGCTCAGGCGTTTGAGCCTCGCTATACTGACGATATACCGTAAGATTATGATCTTCTTCGAACTCAGTATGGTTGCTACCCCCAGTCTGGTGATTGGCTGCGCCAACGGAGACATCTGTGTCGTATTGTGCCTCTTCGGATTGGAACACAAGGTTGTCATGCATGGTAGGAGGCTGGCTATCCCCAGTTTTTGACAAGACACCCAATACCGATCTGGAATGAGTACCTTGCAACACACCTGCATCGGGTACCTTAGCTTTACTGCTCTATGACCTCCTCTTCGGTTTAGCAACCGATATGGAAGGATTCTGGAAGGGCTTCATGAAAGCTCTAGAATCCTGGCCGCATAGCACGTGGCGATGCGGTTCTTCTCTATGGCTCACCGACCCCCTATTAAGCCTCTGGCGTGGGTCGGCGTGGAGCAGAGTCTCTGGAAGACGGAACGCCTGCTCGAAGATGGCGCAGCTGTCTGCTGACAATAGCAGTTGATGGTAATATGGGTACAAGAGTGCCTTGATTTAGGCACGTCCTGCATCACAGATTCTTCTTTCGCTTGGGAGAGGGTTGGATCTTCTGTCGTAGCACTCCCACTATACATGCAGGGAAGCTATATGTAAGTACGGTTAGAGCGGGTCTGGCGAGGAAGCCCCTTATCTCTTCTGCGGGAACACTGCTCGCGTGGCTCCCTCTCCGTAGGACGTATCCCCTAGCTTGGTTTACGCACAGGATTACCCCAATACAAGGAATATTCGATTGGTTGAGGCATCGGAGCGCGAAAGCCAGTCTTGTATATATAGCTTTCCGTCGGCTGCGTGCATAACTGTCAACACAGGCCTCTGGTCTGCAGTTAGTGTCGTATGCTTGTTGTACAAAGCGCGATCCACCTGGGATCTCTTCCTACTACCCCCAGCGGGCGAGTAGTATTCAGAGTCTGCCGAAGGTTTACTTGAAGGGAAAGCGATTATGTCGAATACATATCTCCTTACCAGTAATACTCCCATCGTGAGGGGTGGACCGGTGTGTGCTTCCTTTGGCATCGTTCCTTTATCAGATCAACCATGGAACCACCATCTTCCTTGCCATGCTTTCCTAGGACGGGAAACGGGCGAGGGGATAAGGCTGTAGCAGCCGAAATCTTCTCTGTGGCTTTGACGTTGAGGGGGTCCTGAGACGCAGTTCCCACCATCGTACTCAGGACACGTGGACACGAGATTTTTGAGGTGGATATCGAGGAAATGCCTGACATTAACCTCTCAAAGTTTGGGATCAATGGTTCACCACACGAGGAGAATTTGCACCCGCACTGGTCTTACACTGCTGCACCCGTGCGAAATTTTGCCCACTGACACGCGTCTCGTGTCGCTCACTGACACCACGTGGATACTAGATGATGTGTCGATCTGATAGGCCATCATCCCAGCTAGGTGTGGATATGAACACGAGACGTGTCGTGGCTCGTGTCTTGTCCACGAGGCCGTGTCCTCACTGTACAAGGCAGCCTTCACTGCCTGTATTTGATGCTCTGTTTAATTTGAAATTGGACACTTCGTGTCCAGTTATGCGGACACGAACATACCTCATTGACACGTTTATATATGAGGAACACTCCTATGCACCTGATTTTGGATTTCATAAGAATTTAGGTTTCAATTTGATGTTCGAAATGTATTTACTAATACTTGATACAGTTGGACTGTTAAAATCGAAACTGAGTTCGGTTTCAATTCAAAACTGTTTAGGATTTTGTTATTGGGTTATGAACTGGGATTCAAATTTAATTTAGGTTTGGTTAAATTGAAGTCGAGTTGATTCTGAATTGAAAACTGTGGAAGCCTAAACTGAATTGAAACATGTAAACTGAGATACTTGGTATCCAAACTGATAATGCACCTGAGATAATGTTAACTGTCTTATAATTGAGTTTAATGGGTTTTTTTTGAATATTTATATATAACTGGGTTTGTCTTGATTTCGATTTTGGCTTGGTTGATATTTGTATTACACTGTGAATAGGATTTGAGTTTAAAATACAAGTTAACTGAGTTTTCAAAGGATGAACCTGAGATTAATTGTAAATGATACTGAAAACTGAAAATCTGTGATGCATGTTCACTAGGTTGTTGTAAACTGAGTTTGATATATATGTATATGTGTATGTGTGTGTGTGTCAATATATATAATTGGTTTTGTGTCTGTGTTGTAGCTGGACACTAACACAGTGTACACACATACACCTGTATACTCGAGCAGTCCATTCATAACCTACTTCATACCATTGCTGTGCACTTGCATTTGACACCACTGCATGTTAGAGGTTGCTATATTAGAGGGTTCAAGTTGTACCTTGTCACGACCCGTTACCCAAATTGTTGGGCCGGGCCGAGCCATGTCCAGCCTACGCTTGGTTAAAGCTTAGTAAGCTGTTCTAAGAATAGACAATAAAGGATCTAAGCTGCTAACAGTTCTAAAATCACATTTAAAAGGTTCATCACAACACAGCATCTATAAGCGAAGGTAAACAAGTACAACTTAATAATACACTTCGAAAGTATCTAACTGGAGACAAAGTCCAGTATCCAAACATAAGTACAGACCAAAGTCTAAGTCTCAAAACACATGAAAAATATCTAAGCAAGGTTTCCCGCTGGGGCCTCTTCTGGAGCTAAGGCCAGGTCCTCAAAATCAGTGCCATAATATGTAACACATAGCTTTTTTCCTCGGAAAGTGAGCCTACAACGTTATCCTCTCAGGACGGAAGCAAGTACAACCTCTACAACTAAATTACTGAATATATAATGAAAGAGATATACAACAAGAAATATGGTATGATAAGTCTATAGAACCGAAAATACTGGAAACATGGCCTCATGGTGCAACTGGGATCACAGTATCATAGTAACATAGGGAACATGGCATATCTGGAATCATGGTATGACTGGAATCACGATAAAATATATTTGTCAAAGTGACACATGTATATCTAATGTTTAAAACTGGAGCAGGTACGTGATCGTCAATAGGTGTACAATGTGCAGGAGGCACATGTAAATAAAATGTACTTCCGTACAAGTAAGCAAGCGATAGATGTACATACGTACAGATACAGCTGGTGCGCCTACGACAAGGTATACATATAAAATGTCAACCTTGCTCGGTACATACGTATGGGAGATGAGGGCATGATCACGTACTCAACTATCAGTTTTCCCATAACCCATATTCTAACATGTGAGAGATACGAGAACAGTAAAGACATGTGAGAGATATGAGAACAGTAAATACATGTGAGAGATACGAGAACGGTATAAAACATGTGAAATATACTGGGAGCAGTATAAGCATGGTAGGTACTGGGAGCAGTATAAAACATATGAATACTCAGAGCAGTATATATATTTAAACATATACTGAGAACCAGTAAGAAGGATGTGAAGATATAAGAACTGCCCTAAGCATGGCAGGTACTGAAAGTAATACAACATGTGAAGATTTAACTTGCTACCTCAAGGATCAGTATTTTAACAGGGTTAATACATGTTCTAGCATTAAAAGACAGTAAATAAATTTATAGATGTACTTGCCTCTAGCAAAGCAAGAGTACTAGTATGAAGATATAGATGTCCGGTGTCCTGTCAATAATGATATACAAACTCAGTTCTAAGCTATGTTCAATATTACACTAGTGGTGAGACACGACTCCTAACTGGACACTAACTAAGTGGGAACCTAGCATAAAAGTCTAATGTAGAGTGACACTATATCCAAATTAATTTTCTAGGGTCTTTACACTAGTGCGGGGTGAGGTCCAATACTATAATAACTCAAAACGACACAAATCATTGTAAGTCGTAACTATTCAATAAATAAATCAAACTGTACACTATATTCCAACAATTTTTGAGATAGACAAAAAGCTCAATTATACATAAAATAAAGTACCAAAATGATCCTTGTTAATTATAGAAATTTATACTAATTTTTCTGGAATTTATAAACCTTCATAAATATTTACTAAAAAACAGCAAACATATGTATCCTGAAAATAATTTCTGTTTCCCATTTTTATAAAATACTAAAAGTACTTATTAAATAATGAAAAAATTATAATAAATTAGCTAAATTAAATAGTATTTAAATAAACATTTTCTAAGATTTTTATAGTAAATGAAATATATATAAAAATTCAAAAACAGAAAGTAACAATTTCTGGAAAAATAATTAATTACAAATTAAGGATGATACATAAGCAAAATCTACAGACGTTGTCGGATGATAAAATAAATATCACCAACGTGTCCAGAACGGTTAATTTAGCAAGGATAGCCGACGCATAAGTCCAATTTAAACACAGGAGCAAAACGGTAATTTTGGATCAAAATGATGTCCGCCGTTGGACACACTTTGCACCGAAAAATGTGTCAGGATAGAAGTCTACAAAACCTAGCAAATTATATGTTCACGAATCCAGAATGATGATACTAACCCAACGGTATGTCCAAAATAGGATTTCGATGTGCCGATCTCAAAATGACACGTTGACACGGACATTTGAAATCTAGTTTGTACCGAAATGTGTACCGGAGCAAATGTCTTCAAAACTCAGCAAATTATATGTCAACGAGTCCAGAATGACAATACGAACTCGACGGTATATCCGAAATTGGATTCCGATGAGCCGATCTCAAAGTGACTCGTTGACTCGGAATGTGGGACCCACTTTATACCGAAATGCGTGCCAGGGCCTACATTCTCCAAATCAAGCCAACTTTATATGAAAACATGCCAGAACGATGCCACGAGTCCACTGGTTGTGTCAAAAATTGAATCCGGAGTCCCGGGTTCAAAAATGAAATTTTACAAGTGCAAATTAAGAATTCGAACGGCCAACTTTGGCGTCGAATTCGACCAACCAAACGTGCTTATAATGAAACGAAACTTAAAGGACAAGAAGATGGTTATACCAACTACACACAGGAACTGGTAGCGCACCAACCGGAGCTGCGACGGTGGAGTTACGAGTCGACAAAGTCGGCTCCACAAAACTGTCCAAAAATTATACAATTTAAAGTGTCAACTTGGTGGCCGGTTTTGATGTATCAAACGACGTAATTAACAGACGAAAATTGAGAAGAGTGAAGATGGATATACTAAGATTGTGACGGAATAAAGAGTTTGCCGATCCAACGGTCGGATCTCTCAAAAAATATGCACGAAGTCGCTGCGATGGGGCACCATTTCAACTTCGTTTCTGAGCTAGTCACGACGGAAACCCATGCCAAACGCACGAATCGGCTATACGTCACGCCGGGGAGGAAGGCGACGCACCCAGGGGGTGTCACGCCCCGACCCAAGAAATCGCTCGTCTTCGCTAGATTTTACCCGAACCATCGTCCTCGCTGGGGCGTGATGCCGCACGAGCCTGGAGTTGCGCTCGTGCAAGGCAAGATAACAGGTTCACATAGAAATATCTCAATTTGATAACATAAGCAGCGGAAGGAAACAAAGTATAACGCAAGAATCTCTTTTATTCATAATGAACTGAAGGTTACAAAGGCTCTGAATGGCCCAACATAATATGCCAATTGGCTACAACGCTCATGATCTCTCTAGCTCACAAAGGATTTCATTGTTCCATACATTATGCCTCTTTATAGCCACCAAGTAGTCTTCGGTCGAACATCTCCATGTCGTAAGTCCGAACGCCTATGCGGAAGCTCTTCTTGAACGCCAAGGACTCCATGCCTCGGCACATCCAAGCCAAGCTCCGCCCCAAGCCGATCATAACCTGAGCCTGCACATAAACTAGTGGGGGATTAGTTCTTTCGTCCTCGCTTCGCACTGATCAAGGCCCGCTCGCACCCAAACCAAACACTAAATATCTTTAGTGAACATGCATCATTATTTGGTGATCTTTCTACTTAGCCTTAGGATCAGTTTTATAGCAATACTTAAACATAGCACATTATCATAAATGTGTCCCATGTCGTATTCCTGCAGTAGATACAGTTAGCCATAATATGAACGTAAATATAGTGTTCGCGCTCATGTCCGTCCCATATTGCCTAGCCTGTACGGGTTAGAACTTAAAATAGAATCATATCATTCACGCAACAGCCAACCATAAACTTAGACCATGCATAAGGGTCGCAGGCCCTGCGCCTGTACCCGACTCTCATCTCAGCCCACCGGCCCTATCTATATGAAGGTCACGGTGTTTCGCACCGCAATAGACTTGGCATCTCTTATGTGTAAGCCTACAATCGCTTCGATACGGGTTGCTAGCCCAGTATCCGAAGGATCCCAAACTTACGGATATCATAGCTTATCACAGCACTGGACGGTCGCAATCCGTCCGAATGTTGTGCACCATAAATACCACACATAATTCCCTCCTAGGCCGAACGGTCCCGGCGCCCCGGCGTAACCGTTCGAGGGAAGCCGTACCCGTGCACGGGCCATCCGAGTCCATTGACCATGCAATACGCGCCATAGCATACAAGTCACACATTCCAATCCATCTTGTATTCCATAAACATAATCTCGTTCCATAAACGGTTCCCCGTACCATAAATATAATCCACCATTCATATGGGGAGCTCCGTCGGCGTTATGCCCCAACACATCCATATTGATGCACGATGCCCAACGGCTTAGTCATCTCATACTCATATTCAATGCATTCCATTCATAAGTTATTCGCATATCCTAGTTCCGTAGTTACTTAGTCTTTTCGTAGCATAAGTGCCCGAGGCACGCTCAACGCCATAATCAATGTTCTACGCCTTAATGTTCAATGTTCTCGGAGCCGTGCACGTGATACACATCTCAATATCTTCTTTCAATGTTCTACCATCATTGCCCTACCGCGACTCGTACACTTGATGCACGTCGCTTCAATTGTTCGATTGTTCAATGTTCTACCTTAGTGTTCAACGCATATTTAGACACTTACTCGCCGAGCCACGCTCGCTAACTCGATAACATCTTACGCATACCATAATATATTTATTAGACGTGAAGGAATAGGGAGAGAGAGTCAAGAACCCGCCCACCTTAAGTCGATACGCCTTGCCGTTTCGCTGAGTTGAAGCGGCTCGCTTCCATAACTTGGTCGCATAGCTAACTCTCGGACTTAGCCATTCCTTTGCTCTACTCGGTTGATTCGGCCTATCGTGCCCATGCCACAATCCGTTGCAAGGCCACGATTTGGTTTTGCGGACACTTCATTGCATAAGGCAAAATGCCGACCTCTTATCGTCCAGCGTAAAAGCATAGCCTGCACACCAGATCAACTAAAATCAGCACTTGCTCAAGCGGGACTTATCATTTGCATCAATTCGCATCGATACTTCATCGGGTCAATGCAACTCTTCGAGTCAACGACTTATCATAATGCACCGATGCAGAGCGGGGCATTACGTAATATACCACTCAAAATCACGTTCGTCCTCGAACCAAAACCAACACTTAAATCCAAGTGTCTCGCCAGATCGTTTCACGATCTCGTGCTACTATTGTTGAATCATACAACTTAGTTTAGATCATACATATATTTTAGGCGTCCCACCAATATATGTATTTCAGCCAAGCTCAATTGTAGGATATCGGGACAACTAACAAGCTCAACTTAAACCCTCAAGCATCAATCAGTCCGTACTCGACTTAGTCATATCTTAGCGCCTATTCCCAAAATACTCCTCGTATGTTTATTCCATAACATGCGATCATCTTCCAATATCTTGCACATAACTTAATTCAAACCATAACTTCGATCTTATAAGTTTCTTGCCGGTCATCTAACACTCGTATTGCATCAAGTCGTTGCGCATCCGATCGCAACAATTCTCCACAATGCCTATTCGTCTAACCATTTTCTATCTCTCGTATAACTCAAGTCTTTCATCCAATCATTCATAACATTTAGCCTTAACAACATGGACTATGTCAACATGTCACAAATTCCTTTGTCTACAATCCGTACTAAGTCTCGCACGCAACTATCCATATGTGATCCATGTTCTCTCGCTTTATCCATACGTTGCGTCTGGGGCTACCCCCGCTAGGTAACTTATCCAGACATCATACTTAATCTCTCCCGACACAAGAGGTCAACTTGAGTCTACGATGCTCAAAGGCAACAATCTTTCTGACCCAAGGTCTCTTATGATACACCTATCTCCGATACTCGACCGAGTACGAATCCTTCACTCAATCATCGATTCAATCCCGACTAGTTCGTTTCGTAATATAGATAGCGCTCAACACATATAACTTAACCGTTACTCAAACTGATATACGACATAACTCTTAGGGTCGTTATACTATCCGTCGCTCTCGCGCATTGCAGAATCCTTGCAATCGCCTTACCGCGTCACTACGCTAAGCACGTTCCTCGACATCTATTCGACCCAACGTAACTTTTCTTGACCATATCGATTCTAGTACTTGCTAACTTTCGAGACACGATACTCACTCGCTTAGACTTATCCTCAACATGCACTACCTCATCTTTCATCCTCGAAAAATCTTAATGCGACTTCATTGGGTCCTATGGGACTTCAACATTCACTTGATTTGGCGGTCAAGTCTTCTAGAGTCATCTGCCCCGAATCTATGCTCGATAATTGAAGATCATCAACGAGGGACTGTTACAACGAACCCTGCTATATCCTATCGCGGAGCCAAATCAATTTTCGATAATTCCTATGGGACTTTATCCAATCCGACGTAATTTACCAATCCATAATTTATCTATCCCCCGCGCAACTGATGCGCCATTAACTATTCGAATCACTCATAAATTACCGTCGACTATCTTGCTAATCGTACGACATCTACTCGCCTCAGGTTCGAGTTTTACCTATCCGTAATCACAGTCCGACACATTCCATACTCATCAAAACCATCCTCGAATAACTTTCGCATCAAACCACAAGTCCATATCAAATTTGTCACGCCTTGCAAGTTTGATCATCCCCGCTGGATGAATCACCATACCAGCGCTCACGCAGAATGATCGTTCTAATTTGACGTAACACATGTGCGAGGCTGGTGTTGCGCTCGCTCAAGACAAGAATGTCAACATAGTGGTGATCCGCGAAGCAATCCAGATACTTTTATTTTTATCCAAGCAATATCTATCGACTCTTAAATTCTCCGAAGCATTCCTACCATCGTCATCCAAATCGACATCAACTTAACTTGTATCTTATTCATCCAACAACAATACTTAACATAATTTTCGTTCATTCGATCAGAGTATCCCCGAGTTATTGCATATCGTCTTTGATACGCCTCAATACCATCGTCGATATGCATAACTTGAACATCTTCCTTTCTCATAAGCTTAAATTCGTTGCAATCACTACCGTTATCCGAACTCGAATACGAATCAAGTCTTGTACACATCAAGATTCATTTCGTTGTAATTATCTATCATCTTCACGACACAATTTCCAATTCACATATTCATTCTCATATCCCTAACTCGCACTTCCAAACCGTGCTACCGACTTATCGTATTAACTCGAATTTGTTCGAACGATTCCTTCGTACTTACTCGACACGTTCCTGAATAAGTCTTTGTACTAACTCACGTACATTCGACCGGCCCAATTATTTCCTCGACTTAACATTCCTTCGCATATGCTCCATCTATCGTTCGACTTACTCTTAAGGACTCCTCGCCCGACGTATTATCCTTGGGTACCGACTTCGCACATACTCATTCAACTTAATTTACCGAAGCATACTTGTATCGACTCCTATCGAGTCACTCCCACTCGAGTCCCGGCACTACTTCGTCCGTTAAGGACAAACATATCGTAAAAACATAATCGTCTCGACAAAATCTATCGTAAGTCACCAACTGACTTAACATAGCTATCGCTAAATGGTATTCCATATACCACTCAGGACCGAGCCTATCGTTATCAATACAATACTTTGCTATACTGATCGCATACTTGGTATTGCATATACCACTCAAAATCGAGTCATTACTCGACATCACATTTCGCATGGGTCCGATATCTCTTTCTCAATCAACTATCCCGTATGGCGATCTTTCCGATCCCAGCTCTAGCGTTCTCTCAAGTTTGACACACATTCAATCTAACCGTATCTTAGCGATCATATCGATCACGCCCGCAACATTCGCTTATTTAAAGCTCAACGCAACATACGGCCAACATAAACGTTCGCCTACTCGAACTCGACTCGTTCAAATCGTATCTACGATCTTCCAATCTCGCTCGTTGCAACTCATGCAACAATTTACTCTCGATACTTAAGGTCATTTCCTAAATCTCGCGCAACATATCGCTATCCATCCGCATAGCCATACAACACGCATCATACCATATCGACTCGTTGCACCGATGTAACGAATGATTCACGACTTGCTGCACTCCGTACAACCAACAACATATAGCCACATAATACGCATCGTCTCATATCTCGACTCGCTGCACTTCGTGCAACCAAGAACACATATCTCTCGCACTCCGTGCGACCGACAACACATCTTCTCGCACCCCGTGCGACCGATAACACATAACTCCTCGCACTTCGTGCGACCGACAACACATATATCATTGCACTTCATGCAACCAACATCACCATATTCGTTGCACTTCGTGCGACCAACATTCACAACTTTTTGCACTTCGGGAAACCATAATCTCATAACCCGTTGCACTTCGTGCAACCAACACTCTCCGATGGCACCCGGAGATAGCGTGATAGTCACGACATACTTGTGGCAGACGTACTCACTTAATATAGACTTATTGTATGGAACATCCAATGTAGCGTCGAACAGATCCATGAGCCATGCGGCTGCAGAAACAACTTAGAGTCAACTGAATTCGATAACGAAGCAACTGAGGGTCAAAGAGATTCATGCACGGTCCAAAGAATGGAACCGCTCTAATACCAACTTGTCACGCCCCGACCCGAGAAATCGCTCGTCCTCGCTAGATTTCACCCGAACCATCGTCCTCGCTGGGGCGTGATGCCGTACGAGCCTGGAGTTGCGCTCGTACAGGGCAAGATAGCAGGTTCACATAGAACTATCTCAATTTGATAACATAAGCAGCAGAAGGAAACAAAGTTTAACGCAATAATCTCTTTTATTCATAATGAACTGAAGGTTACAAAGGCTCTGAATGGCCCAACATAATATACCAATTGGCTACAACGCTCATGATCTCTCTAGCTCACAAAGGATTTTATTGTTCCATACATTATGCCTCTTTATAGCCACCAAGTAGTCTTCGGCCGAACATCTCTATGTCGCAAGTCCGAACGCCTATGCGAAAGCTCTTCTTGAACGCCAAGGACTCCATGCCTCGGCACGTCCAAGCCAAGCTCCGCCCCAAGCCGATCATAACCTGAGCATGTACATAAACTAGTGGGGGATTAGTGTTTTCGTCCTCGCTTCGCACTGATCAAGACCCGCTCGCACCCAAACCAAACACTAAATATCTTTAGTGAACATGCATCATTATTTGGTGATCTTTCTACTTAGCCTTAGGATCAGTTTTATAGCAATACTTAAACATAGCACATTATCATAAATGTGTCCTATGCCGTGTTCCTGCAGCAGATACAGTTAGCCATAATATGAACGTAAACATAGTGTTCGAGCTCATGTCCGTCCCATATTGCCTAGCCTACACGGGTTAGAACTTAACATAGAATCATATCATTCATGCAATAGCCAACCATAAACTTGGACCATGCATAAGGGTCGCAGGCCCTGTGCCTGCACCCGACTCTCATCTCAGCCCACCGGCCCTATCTATATGAAGGTCACGGTGTTTCGCACCGTAATAGACTTGGCATCTCTTATATGTAAGCCTACAATCGCTTCGATACGGGTTGCTAGCCCAGTATCCGAAGGATCCCAAACTTACGGATATCATAGCTTATCACAGCACTGGACGGTTGCAATTCGTCCGAATATTGTACACCATAAATACCACACATAATTCCCTCCAAGGTCGAACGGTCCCGGCGTCCCGGCGTAACCGTTCGAGGGAAGCTGTACCCGTGCACGGGCAATCCGAGTCTATTGACCATGCAATACGCGCCATAGCATACAAGTCACATATTCTAATCCATCTCGTATTCCATAAACATAAACTCGTTCCATAAACGGTTTCCCATGCCATAAACATAATCCACCATTCATATGGGGAGCTCCGTCGGCGTTATGCCCCAACACATCCATATTGATGCACGATGCCCAATGGCTTAGTCATCTCATACTCATATTCAATGCGTTCCATTCATAAGTTATTTGCATAACCTAGTTCCGTAGTTACTTAGTCTTTTCATAGCATAAGTGCCCGAGACACGCTCAACGCCATAATCAATGTTCTGCGCCTTAATGTTCAATATTCTCGGAGCCGTGCACGTGATGCACATCTCAATATCGTCTTTCAATGTTCTACCATCATTGCCCTACCGCGACTCATACACTTGATGCACGTCGCTTCAATTGTTCGATTGTTCAATGCTCTACCTTAGTGTTCAACGCATATTTAGACACTTACTCGCCGAACCACACTCGCTAACTCGATAACATCTTACGCATACCATAACATATTTATTAGACGTGAAGGAATAGGGAGAGAGAGTCAAGAACCCGCCCACCTTAAGTCGATACGCCTTGCCGTTTTGCTGAGTTGAAGCGGCTCGCTTCCATAACTTGGTCGCATAGCTAACTCTCGGACTTAGCCATTCCTTTGCTCTACTCGGTTGATTTGGCCTATCGCGCCCATGCCACAATCCGTTGCAAGGCTACGATTTGGTTTTGCGGACACTTCATTGCATAAGGCAAAATGCCGACCTCTCATCGTCCAGCATAAAAGCATAGCCTACACACCAGATCAACTAAAATCAGCACTTGCTCAAGCGGGACTTATCATTTGCATCGATACTTTATCGGGTTAACGCAACTCTTCGAGTCAACGACTCATCATAATGCACCGATGCGGAGCGGGGCATTACATGGGGGTCGCCTGAGTTCGCCGGAGGCATGGAGAGCTCGCAGGGGCGGGCCGGCCACGTGGTGGCGCACGGCCATCGCGGTAATGCATGTTTGTGTGCGCGCACATGCGCACTTCTGCTGCTGTCGCTTGATGTGCGCAGGGGCGGTACGGCCTGGCCTGGTCCGACGACGGCGGGGGCGGTCAGGCGCGGCTAAGGCGGCGGTCAGGCGGCGGACGGTGGTGGTTCGAGTTATGGTGGTGGAGGTGTAGTTGATGGTGGTGGTGATTGTAATGATGATGGTGGTGGTGTAGTAGTGAGGAGGAGGAGATGGTGAAGGAGGTGGTGGCTGTTCACGATGGTGGTGGTAGCTGAGATGGTGGTGGAGGTCGGCTGTGGTGGTGGTGTTGTGTGTGTGTATGGTTTAGAGGGGAGAGAGAGATGTATGTATATGTATATATAGAAAGAGTGAGAGAGTGTTAGAAGGGAGAGAGACATTTATGAGAGAAAGAAAAAGGAGGTCGGCCCAAATGGGGGGGTGTTGTGCTGTGAGGTGGAGAGGTGAGGTGGTGTGTGTATGTGTTAGGAGAGAGAGAGTTATATGTTTATTTATATATATATATATATATATATATATATAGATATATATATATATATATATATAAAATATATATATATATATATGTATATATATATAAGAATTAAAAATGATATATTTGTAAAAGAGGAAGAGATATTTTTAAAATAGAAAAAAGAGAAATATTGTGTAGGGTATTTGGGCAGTCATGAGAGGAAAACATGGAGCTTGGGTTTGGGTTCGGTCGAGCCGGGTCGGGTCAAAATCGGACAGGGTGAAATAATTGAATTAAATATGTATTTATAATCATGGGTAAATAAATAACATGCGGAAACTCCAATAAATGGGACACAAGCATCATGTGGGTAGTAGCCTTCATGTGGGCCATGTCCATACTTTGGGTCGACTAGGTTGGCTCGATGTCGGGTCCCGAAATTAAATTAAAAATTAAATCAGGTTTCATGGTAGAAAATAAATTGGCCTAAATTGAACCGAAAGTTATGCGAAGGAAATGGAGCACAAAATGGAGTGTCTGAGTGGGACACGAAGGTCATGGATGAAGAGCGTCTCGAGTAGATCATTTATGAGAAGTTGGTTCTGAGAAAACGACTGGTCTGGTGCTCTTAAATTAAAAGTCACTGTAACGTGCAAACGATGATCAAAGATAAAAGTGGGAATAATTATTCAATGATTAATTGGTCTAAGTTGACCCGAAGTTGCGCCATACAAAAAGAGCACAAGTGAACGAGTTTAGGTGGGACATGATATATCAAAACGAAGATAATCTTATCTACTTCAAAACTCGTAAAGAGAGTTTACAGAGATTGGTATCCCTGACTGTAAAACCCCTAAATTTTTACTATAATTTTTTTTATTTTATTAAATTTGGTACCGATTTAAAATTTTGTATTGTACGTCGCGTAGTCGTATTGTACGTCGCGCACAAAATTTTATTTTTTCGTAATTGCTCGACGAGTGCGAATATGTGCGAGCGTACATATTTTTAGAAAAACATTTTTTTATGGTTTCAAAATAATATATGTAATATTAAATTTAGCTATCAAAATTTTCTAAACTTATGATTTTATTTATGAAAAGCCATTTGTTTAGAATAAATAATATTTTTAGTGCATGCACATATTTTATAAAAATTTTGCTAGTTTATTGTAAATAAAAATATAATTTTCAAAATTTATTTATAATAATATTTTATTACTCAAAAAGGATATTTATAAATATTTATTATTTTCAAAATTATTATTATCGGTATTTTTGGAAAAATATATTTGAAAATTTTGTGTCCATTTTAAATCTTGATTTGAATTTATGCATTTATTTAAATAGTTAAATATTTAAATTTTGAATTTTTCCAATTCGTTTTAAACTAAAAATTTAATTAGATTTGTATTTGGAATTGGATTTGATTGGTTTTAAATTTAAACTACGAATTATCTATTTTGGGTTTTAAATCTATTCCAAATCCTATCTTATTGGGAATTCCCACATCCTATAAATAGGCAGGTACTCCTCCAATATTTTCTCCACAATATTTCTCTAAATATTTCTTCCACCACAAGTGCAGTGCCTTGTGTCCGTGTTCGTGTCCGTGTCCGTGCCCTCTTCCCGTTCTTATTCCAATATATATACATATACATCGTATCCCTTGTGTCGGACACTCCCCGACACATACAACCAAAATAAAAAAATAAATCCTAACCCTCTGCCTGCCTCCACCACCGTCAGTACCAATCCCGACCAGACCCGACCGTCCTCTCCGGTTCATCACCACCTCCCAAACCCGATCGCCCTGTCATCATGGAGAACCCCCGCAACCACCGCCCGTGGCGGCCCGCCACCGACCGAACCAATACCACAACCACCATCACCATCTTCCTAACACCAGAACTCACCCCCACGGCTACTTCGGCCGGAAATACAACCACCATCACCACCAAAATCAAACGCCACACCAGAAAAGAGAAGTAAACAGAAACCCTAACCTTGGTTCTCTCCAGCGTCGGCTCACTCACCGTCGAGTTCGCCGTTCTCTGCCGCCTCGATGCTGCGACTTGGTCGCCGTCGCTACGTCGACTGGATCCCCCGACTCAGTCTTCCGTCGGGCTCAAGCGCCGCGGTGCGTCACCCGTCTTCCCACGCCGTCGTGGCCTCCAGAACACCGCACATCGCCGGTGTGCTCCGCCACCGCTGGCGGATCTGACGCCGCCAACCCTCGCAAAGCCCCTTCCTTCGTCGGCCTTCCCCTTTCATCCGCCCCAACCCGTTGGATCTAGCCCCCTGACCTCCATAGCACACGACCCCCACGATCTCCACCACCTTCCTCCACCTTGTCCACCGCCGGAGAGCAACGGCCACCGCACTGGCGCCGAAACCCTCGCCGGATGCTCTCTCCCGCCGAGCTTCTCTCGTCCACCGCGTCCAGCCTCCGTAGCCGCCGCCTCCGACCGCCGTACGGCGAGCCCCTCCAAAATCCTTTCCTCCGCGAGACCCCAGCCGCCCGTGGTGCACCCCGTCGTCGTGCCTTTGCGCTGCCTCACTGCCGCCGTTGGAACCACCCCCTCGTCGTCGACCATCCGCCTTCCGTTATCTCAGCTCCTCCGCCGCCCTCTCTCACTCCCTCCTCCTTCCTTTCCTTTTCGCACTCTCTCTTTCCCTCGCGTTTGCTCTCTCTCTCCCTCCTTTCTCTTTGGGTTTAGTTCGGAAGAAAACAGCAGCAGTCAACTGACTGCTGCTTGTTGTAAAAAACTTTTAAGGATTTTTATGTTTTATCGTTTTGTTGGTTTCATTTGTTTTTTGTGTGTTATTGTTTCTTTTGATGCTTTGGAAGTTCAGTATTATTATTATTATTATTATTATTATTATTATTTTTTGTTTGTTTATCATTTTTTTTTCTTCTACTTTTCAGTATCTGTTATTTTAATATTATGGTTATTTTAATTATTTTTATTCTGATTATTGTCATTATTATTTAAGCAGTATATATACAACAATATAGATATTTTTATACTAAATTACTGGCATAATATTATATTGGGTATAAAATTGTTAGGAGCCTTATTATGATCATCATGTTTTCTCTTAGGGTATAATCATTTTATTACTACTAGTAGTTCCTTACTAATATAATTGTTAAGGATATTATAAAAATAATTTCTAAAAAGTTCTATCATTGGTTTTTGCCTATATCGATTTCAAACTGAGTTAGTCTAAAAATATATTAAGGTGTTTCTTCTGCCTAAAAGTTGTCATTTTACAAACTTACAGTTTTGCCTTTAAACAACTTTTGATTGTTTGGATATTTATTTGAAAGCATAGTTTGACTAATAGATTATATTTCAATATTTTAGATATTTCTCTAAAATTATATATATATTATTCTTCCAAATTCCTTCGATCTTTCTCCAGCCCGTGACTAAGCCCATTATTCCAATTCCCTTTGCCAAACCAAGCCTACCTTATGTCCACCCTAACCAAGTTGACCCTTCTGGACCCAATGAAACTGTCCGTGCCACCATCCGAGGTCACCATGTATAGTTGTTGCACCGAAGTCGCAGTTCATGCCACCATGATTATCGCAGCACACCAGGCGCTCTACCAGACAAGACATCTTGCCTTCACTGTTTAAATTTCTTGCTCAATATCATGCATGTTTTTAATTATTCTAGAAAATATAAATTGTATTTGCAAATTATTATAATTTAGTTGCACATGGCATAGAGTTAAGGGACCACCTTTGTTTGTGTCGCATTCATTGGCCCGATACTTGTGTATCACGAGTCACGAGTCTCATTTAGATCTAGGACGTACGTATCGACTGGCCATCGGTGCGCACATGCCGTGCGATAGGCAATAACTGCTAAATAGTTATGGTTGTCTAGAAGACTTAGCGACTTAGCAGTTATTAGGAATGTCGTGATGTGGATTCAGCACGAGTAGAGCATGGGGAGGGTGAAGACAGTTATTAGGCGCAGGGGCTTTCACACCTTTACTTTTCTCTGGATGCCATTTGTGACTCAGTCGAGCGACTAGTGGCCGTGCATTTATTTACTTTTCTCTAGATGCCACTAGTGCCTCGGTTGAAACACAAATGTGCCGTGCATTTACTTTTCTCTAGATGCCGTTAGTGACTCACCCAAGAGCTAGTGGCCGTGCATTTATTTTTCTCTGGATGCCCTTTAGTTCTCGCTCGAGTGCTAATGGGCCGTGCATTTACTTTTCTCTAGACGCCACTAGTGCCTTGGTTGAAACACTAACGTGTCGTGTTTCTAGCTTCGAGAGCCCTTGTGTGGAACGTTGTCTTCAAATGCATATTCATATAGAATGGTTAAGAACCTTTATTTGTGTAGTTTCTGTTGAGCTTTATTTATTCAGTTATCGGCATGATATTATGTGTCTTGTTACGTCCCTCTGAGGACCTGGTTGTCTTGCCAGGTGTGTGCTATTGTTTGTCGCAGGTGTTCTAGCTCTCGCCGTGATCATTGTTTCTCTACGAGGATGATTGCATTTGGATCGTCTTCGCTTCGCTCGCCACTCATTTTATTTCTATGTACTTTTCCTTATTTGTTGGTAGTGGATTTGTCTCCGTCCAACATATTGTATCAAGACAAATTCATTATCATTTTATGATATCTTTTATTCATTTATTTTGTGTGGATGAGATTAGTTATGGTTCTACTGCATTTTATAGCTTATGTAATTATACGAGATTTCCATATATTGGAGTGTACTTCGTATAAATATAGCTGGCATGTCTACGTTCCTAGTCCTACGTATTTTGGGACTGGGGCGTTACATGTTTTTGTGGTGGCCCATGCAGGTCAAGATAAATTGTTTGGTTACTTTACCGTACCAAGCATACCTGCGAATAGGATTAGAAGTCTAGGATCTCATCCACATACTTGACCTCTTTCCTTGATTTATCTACCGTTTGACTCATCAATTGCATCTTGCTTGCTTCCTTCCATCCCTATTCTCGTCTTCCCTTCGTGCTTCCTAGAGATTGACCCTACTAGTTAGTTGTCCCAAAACACCATTAGTTTAATTCTTTAAGTTGGGTAGAATACCTTATGAACTAGCAACCCCTTTGATCTAGTGACCTATATTAGCAAGCTTATTTAGATCCTAGAATCTAGAGGACCTAACCCGTCTAGCCAACCAAGGACTTGGACAAGAAGACTATAGGACGACTGTATGACTTAGAATATTCTAGCTTCTTTAAATCTTAATCTCTCGTACCTATGTATTTACCTTTTTGACTAATGATGCTAATGTAGCCTAGTTTTTGCAAACTTATTCTTTATCGAGTTTGTTCATGACATATGCTATTGAGCGCTCACTAGCCTATTGTCTAATCAGAACCGGTACATAATGGTCTGATCAACCAAGTGCACTTTGGTTCGCTTTTGTCTATCGTTCTACGTGGATGGGGACGTAGCTAAACTTGTCCTCTAGAGTCCCATCCTCGACTGCCTTGGCAACTCCTTTTAAATTTTTCGGTTGTCCTTGAATCACGTATTCATATTCGATAACGCCTCCTTTGAACCCTCTATTGTTTTCGCCTTCACCTATTTTAGAAGGACGAAGGTGTTATACTAGAACTTCCTCTATCTTTCCTATCGGCTATGACCATTCTCACTTGATATTGTTATATTTTTATCCTAAACTACTCGACCCTATCAAGACCCTCTAATCGCTTAATTAAAGTGAATCTATTTCGTTCTCTTAATCGTGACCCTCATTCATTACCCGTGACCATACCGTATTGTTTTTCTACGATCTAGATCGCAATTTCTTTCGACATGATTTTGTGAAAATATTGTCATCATTAGATTTCCATTGATACCCCCTTGTGTCCTTTCACCCCCCTACTAATTCTAAATTTTGAGGACGAAATTCTTTTAAGTTGGGTAGGATGTAAAACCCCTAAATTTTTACTATAGTTTTTTTTATTTTATTAAATTTGGTACCGATTTAAAATTTTGTATTGTACGTCGCGTAGTCGTATTGTACGTCGCGCACGAAATTTTATTTTTTTTGTAATTGCTCGACGAGTGCGAATATGTGCGAGCGTACATATTTTTAGAAAAACATTTTTTTATGGTTTCAAAATAATATATGTAATATTAAATTTAGCTATCAAAATTTTCTAAACTTATGATTTTATTTATGAAAAGCCATTTTTTTAGAATAAATAATATTTTTAGTGCATGCACATATTTTATAAAAATTTTGCTAGTTTATTGTAAATAAAAATATAATTTTCGAAATTTATTTATAATAATATTTTATTACTCAAAAAGGATATTTATAAATATTTATTATTTTTGAAATTATTATTATCGGTATTTTTGGAAAAATATATTTGAAAATTTTGTGTCCATTTTAAATCTTGATTTGAATTTATGCATTTATTTAAATAGTTAAATATTTAAATTTTGATTTTTTTCCTATTCGTTTTAAACTAAAAATTTAATTAGATTTAATTAGATTTGTATTTGGAATTGGATTTGATTGGTTTTAAATTTAAACTACGAATTATCTATTTTGGGTTTTAAATCTATTCCAAATCCTATCTTATTGGGAATTCTCACATCCTATAAATAGGCAGGTACTCCTCCAATATTTTCTCCACAATATTTCTCCAAATATTTCTTCCACCACAAGTGCAGTGCCTCGTGTCCGTGTTCGTGTCCGTGTCCGTGCCCTCTCCCCGTTCTTATTCCAATATATATACATATACATCGTATCCCTTGTGTCGGACACTCCCCGACACATACAACCAAAATAAAAAATAAATCCTAACCCTCTGCCTGCCTCCACCACCGTCAGTACAAATCCCGACCAGACCTGACCGTCCTCTCCGGTTCATGACCACCTCCCAAACCCGATCTCCTTGTCATCATGGAGAACCCCCGCAACCACCGCCCGTGGCGGCCCGCCACCGACCGAACCAACACCACAACCACCGTCACCATCTTCCTAACACCAGAACTCACCCCCACGGCTACTCCGGCCGGCAAATACAACCACCATCACCACCAAAATCAAACGCCACACCAGAAAAGAGAAGTAAACAGAAACCCTAACCTTGGTTCTCCCCGGCGTCGGCTCACTCACCGTCGAGTTCGCCGTTCTCTGCCGCCTCGATGCTGCGAATTGGTCGCCGTCGCTGCGTCGACTGGATCCTCCGACTCAGTCTCCCATCGGGCTCAAGTGCCGCGGCACGTCACCCGTCTTCCCACGCCGCCGCGGCCTCCACCAGAACACCGCACATCGCCGGTGTGCTCCGCCACCGCCGGCGGATCTGACGCCGCCAACCCTCGCAAAGCCCCTTCCTTCGCCGGCCTTCCCCTTTCATCCGCCCCAACCCGTCGGATCTGGCCCCCTGACCTCCACAGCACACGACCCCCACGATCTCCACCACCTTCCTCCACCCTGTCCACCGTCGGAGAGCAACGGCCACCGCACTGGCGCCGAAACCCTCGCCGGTTGCTCTCCCCCGCCGAGCTTCTCTCGTCCACCGTGCCCAGTCTCCGTAGCCGCCGCCTCCGATCGCCGTGCGGCGAGCCCCCTCCAAAACCCTTTCCTCCGCGAGACCCCAGCCGCCCGCGGTGCACCCCGTCGCCGTGCCTTTGCGCTGCCTCACTACCGCCGTTGGAACCACCCCCTCGTCGCCGACCATCCGCCTCCCGTTATCTCAGCTCCTCCGCCGCCCTCTCTCACTCCCTCCTCCTTTCTTTCCTTTTCGCACTCTCTCTCTCCCTCGCGATTGCTCTCTCTCTCCCTCCTTTCTCTTTGGGTTTAGTTCGGAAGAAAACAGCAGCAGTCAACTGACTGCTGCTTGTTGTAAAAAACTTTTAAGGATTTTTATGTTTTATCGTTTTGTTGGTTTCGTTTTTTTTTTTGTGTTATTGTTTCTTTTGATGCTTTGGAAGTTCAGTATTATTATTATTATTATTTTTGTGTTTGTTTATCATTTTTTTCTTCTACTTTTCAGTATCTGTTATTTTAATATTATGGTTATTTTAATTATTTTTATTCTGATTATTGTCATTATTATTTAAGCAGTATATATACAACAATATAGATATTTTTATACTAAATTACTGGCATAATATTATATTAGGTATAAAATTGTTAGGGGCCTTATTATGATCATCATGTTTTCTCTTAGGGTA
Organism: Iris pallida; assembly: GCA_029216955.1. Lineage (NCBI taxonomy): Eukaryota > Viridiplantae > Streptophyta > Magnoliopsida > Asparagales > Iridaceae > Iris > Iris pallida. The sequence goes on from JANAVB010021198.1 coordinate 3,816,863, forward strand.
TTATCATTTTATTACTACTAGTAGTTCCTTACTAATATAATTGTTAAGGATATTATAAAAATAATTTCTAAAAAGTTCTATCATTGGTTTTTGCCTATATCGATTTCAAACTGAGTTAGTCTAAAAATATATTAAGGTGTTTCTTCTGCCTAAAAGTTGTCATTTTACAAACTTACAGTTTTGTCTTTAAACAACTTTTGATTGTTTGGATATTTATTTGAAAGCATAGTTTGACTAATAGATTATATTTCAATATTGTAGATATTTCTCTAAAATTATATATATATTATTCTTCCAAATTCCTTCGATCTTTCTCCAGCCCGTGACTAAGCCCATTATTCCAATTCTCTTTGCCAAACCAAGCCTACCTTATGTCCACCCTAACCAAGTTGACCCTTCTGGACCCAATAAAACTGTCCGTGCCACCATCCGAGGTCACCATGTATAGTTGTTGCACCGAAGTCGCAGTTCATGCCACCATGATTATCGCAGCACACCAGGCGCTCTACCAGGCAAGACACCTTGCCTTCACTGTTTAAATTTCTTGCTCAATATCATGCATGTTTTTACTTATTCTAGAAAATATAAATTGTATTTGCAAATTATTATAATTTAGTTGCATATGGCATAAAGTTAAGGGACCACCTTTGTTTGTGTCGCATTCATTGGCCCGACACTTGTGTATCACGAGTCACGAGTCTCATTTAGATCTCGGACGTACGTATCGACTGGCCATCGGTGCGCACATGCCGTACGATAGGCAATAACTGCTAAATAGTTATGGTTGTCTAGAAGACTTAGCGACTTAGCAGTTATTAGGAATACCGTGATGTGGATTCAGCACGAGTAGTGCATGGGGAGGGTGAAGACAGTTATTAGGCGCAGGGGCTTTCACACCTTTACTTTTCTCTGGATGCCATTTGTGACTCAGTCGAGAGACTAGTGGCCGTGCATTTATTTACTTTTCTCTAGATGCCACTAGTGCCTCGGTTGAAACACAAATGTGCCGTGCATTTACTTTTCTCTAGATGTCGTTAGTGACTCACCCAAGAGCTAGTGGCCGTGCATTTATTTTTCTCTGGATGCCCCTTAGTTCTCGCTCGAGTGCTAATGGGCCGTGCATTTACTTTTCTCTAGACGCCACTAGTGCCTTGGTTGAAACGCTAACGTGCCGTGTTTCTAGCTTCGGGAGCCCTTGTGTGGAACGTTGTCTTCAAATGCATATTCACATAGAATGGTTAAGAACCTTTATTTGTGTAGTTTCTGTTGAGCTTTATTTATTCAGTTATCGGCATGATATTATGTATCTTGTTACGTCCCTCTGAGGACCTAGTTGTCTTGCCAGGTGTGTTATTGTTTGTCGCAGGTGTTCTAGCTCTCGCCGTGATTATTGCTTCTCTACGAGGATGATTGCACTTGGATCGTCTTCGCTTCGCTCGCCACTCATTTTATTTCTATGTACTTTTCCTTATTTGTTGGTAGTGGATTTGTCTCCGCCCAACATATTGTATCAAGACAAATTTACTATCATTTTATGATATCTTTTATTCATTTATTTTGTGTGGATGAGATTAGTTATGGTTCTACTGCATTTTACAGCTTATGTAATTATACGAGTTTTCCATATATTGGAGTGTACTTTGTATAAATACAGCTGGCATGTCTACGTTCCTAGTCCTACGTATTTTGGGACTGGGGCGTTACACTGACGCTTCAGAAGTCAAAGTTACGGAAAGGTACATTAATGATCAAAACAATTAAATAATAAAACATTTATCAAAATAATTCATTTAGAAAATTTAAAATAAACCCTGAAATTCAGGGGACTTACATCCTACCCACCTTACAAAAATTTCGTCCTTGAAATTAAAAATCATCCAATAGGTCAAACTATAACATGTAGCCGCTCTGGCTACGATACTCAATCTGCTACCCTTGTAATCATCTCTTCTGTTTCTCTTTACAATCTTTTTGGTTCAGGTTCGACAAGGGTCCTTCTATCATAAACTACGTCATATATCCTTTAGAATCTTCCATACTAACATGGAACCTTTATGTATACCCTAAACTATAGGTCATTCTCTGGGTATGTTTATAAGCCAACAATGCTTGATCATCAACCATATTTTCAACCTCAATTGTAAATACTTGATTTCCTTATCATATCATAAGTATCCTTATTCTATCAATCCACAGGCCCTTTGCATTATTTGTCGTTAATCCTTTCCTACATTTTCTCCTTGAAATTATACGTTCAATTCTTATCCTTGGTGTTGAGCCTTCTTCTATTTACTCAACAAGTCCTCCGAATATAAATCCTCGATTTCAAAACTCCCGATTTATTAATTACCAATGTACATATGTTTTTGCCTTGTTCTTTGTCTTTTTAACTGATATCTTTTCGATATCGTACGCAATATTATATCTCATTCTAACTTATTCTATATCATTCCACATATCGATCTACCCACTAATCACATGTAATTAGCTATAGATAACCCACCAAAATTCTACAAATGCTAAATCCTCAAACTGCTAAGCACAAGATTCTAATCCTCAATCCATAGTCACAATAATATAATATTTTATTTCTCCATCTTTAGATACCCTATCTTCAAGTTATACTATCAGTACAATCGTTCTTAATGGTTTCCAAGTCTACTACAGTCAGTCACCCATACTTGTCCTATAAGCTTAATCTAAACCAATCCCTAGGAAAAGTATTTATCACAATCACACAATACATCTATAGTTATACTACAGAATCAGTTAACGAGGTTTGGCTATTTCGGTCGCCTATGAAATAGAAGGTAACAAGGCCTAAGACTGGGTCAAGCAATCCATAACAGTGTCCAAACAAGTTAAAGGTCAAACAAGACAGAAAAGTTTATCGGAATATCTCCAAGAATGGTATGAAGACAACGAAATGCATAACGAGAAGAATTACCCAAGAGGTTAACGAAGAAGAGTTTAGTCAAGTCATAGGAAAGATGGAACACAAAAATAATTATGTCCAAAAAGATAACATGAAAGCAATCATGTTGGAGAATCCTAGAGAACCTATAATCCTAGTTGTAGATGTACATAGGACAGAGTTAATCAAGACGGGGAGGAATGATGATAAGAATTTATTCTTGCTCATTCGGTCATAACAAAGTAAACCAATGTTTGAGATATGATCTGATAACCATACACGTCTTCTTGAAATCATGTTGCCAAAATTTTCGTTACACTAGTAAGCTTAGATGCAATAAACGATAGAGTCATAACTATTGTATACACCCTATAATCATATTATCTAGAATCCTCGCCACGCCAACCGGTATGGCTGCGAGAAAATCTAAATTCCATAACTAGGATAAGTATACCCAAAATCAGGCCCTATGTTTTTGTCATACCAGCTAATATGGCTGCGATAAATTCTAAACTCCATAACTAAAGCAGACATTTACCTTATCAGGATATATCATAATCCAATCCACAAAATTTATCACGATGCAAGATCAAAGTTAACAACGAAAATCAGAAATTAAATTCAACAACAAATTTAGAGGAGAGTAAATGGAAATAAGCGGAAACAGATTTCTAGGTAAGATTAGAGTGAGATCCTCAGGAGTCATCCCAAGGGTACTATCCTGGTCAAAATTGTAACCCACTGAATTTCAAGCAAGATATTAAATATAGTAAACGGTCCTATGTTGTGACGATTTTTTCTATGTTGCAATCCTAGAAATCCTCTAGGTGTTCTAAATGTTTATCCCTAGTGTTAACAAGTTGTCCTAGATCCTAATTGCAGGCATGCTTGGTACAATAACGTAACCAAACAACTTAAGTCTGGACCTGCATGGGCCGCCACTAAAAACATGTCACGACCCGTTACCTAAATTGTTGGGCCGGGCCGAGCCATGTCCAGCCTACGCTTGGTTAAAGCGTAGTAAGCTGTTCTAAGAATAGACAATAAAGGATCTAAGCTGCTAACAGTTCTAAAATCACATTTAAAAGGTTTATCACAACACAACATCTATAAGCGAAGGTAAACAAGTACAGACTTAATAATACACTTCCAAAGTATCTAACTGGAGACAAAGTTCAGTATCCAAATATAAGTATAGACCAAAGTCTAAGTCTCAAAACACATGAAAAATATCTAAGCAAGGTTCCCCGCTGGGGCCTCTTCTGGAGCTAAGGTCAGGTCCTCAAAATCAGTGTCATAATATGTAACACATAGTATTTCCTCCTCGGAAAGTGAACCTACAACGTTATCCTGTCAGGACGGGAGCAAGTACAACCTCTACAACTAAAGTACTGAATATATAATGAAAGAGATATACAACAAGAAACATGGTGTGATAAGTCTATAGAACCAGAAATACTGGAAACATGGCCTCATGGTGTAACTGGGATCACAGTATCATAGTAACATAGGGAACATGGCATATCTGGAATCATGGTATGACTGGAATCACGGTAAAATACATTTGTCAAGGTGACACATGTATATCTAATATTTAAAACTGGAGCAGGTACGTGATCGTCAATAGGTGTACAATGTGTAGGAGGCACATGTAAATAAAATGTACTTCCGTACAAGTAAGCAAGCGATAGATGTACATACGTACAGATACAGCTGGTGCGCCTACGACAAGGTATACATATAAAATGTCAACCTTGCTCGATACATACGTACGGAAGAGGGGGGCATGATCACGTACTCAACTATCAGTTTTCCTATAACCCAGATTCTAACATGTGAGAGATACGAGAACAGTAAAGACATGTGAGTGATACGAGAACAGTAAATACATGTGAGAGATACGAGAACGGTATAAAACATGTGAAAGATACTGGGAGCAGTATAAGCATGGTAGGTACTGGGAGCAGTATAAAACATGTGAATACTCAGAGGAGTATAAAGTATAGTAAAACATGTACTAAGAACCAGTAAGAAGGATGTGAAGATATAATAACTGTCCTCAGCACGGCAGGTACTGAAAGTAATACAACATATGAAGATTTAACTTGCTACCTCAAGGATCAGTATTTTAACAGGGTTAATACATGTTCTAGCATTAAAAGACAGTAAATGAGTTTGTAGATGTACTTGCCTCGAGCAAATCAAAAATACTAGTATGAAGATATAGATGTCCGGTGTCCTGTCAATAATGATATACAAACTCAGTTCTAAGCTATGTTCAATATTACACTAGTGGTGAGACACGACTCCTAACTGGACACTAACTAAGTGGGGACCTAGCATAAAAGTCTAATGTGGAGTGACACTATATCCAAACTAATTTTCTAGGGTCTTTACACTAGTGCGGGGTGAGGTCCAATACTATAATAACTCAAAACGACACAAATCATTGTAAGTCGTAACTATTCAATAAATAAATCAAACTGTACACTATGTTCGAACAATTTTTGAGATAGACAAAAAGCTCAATTATACGTAAAGTAAAGAACCAAAATGATCCTTGTTAATTATAGAAATTTATACTAATTTTTATGGAATTTATAAACCTTCATAAATATTTACTAAAAATCAGCAAATATATGTATCCTGAAAATAAGTTCTGTTTTCCCATTTTTATAAAATACTAAAAGTACTTATTAAATGATGAAAAAATTATAATAAATTATCTAAATTAATACAGTACTTAAATACAATTTTTTCCAGATTTTTACAATAAATAAAATATATATAAAATTCAAAAACAGAAAGTAACAATTTCTGGAAAAATAATTAATTACAAATTAAGGATGATACATAAGCAAAATCTACAGACGTTATCGGATGATAAAATAAATATCACCAACGTGTCTAGAACAGCTAAATTAGCTCGGATAGCCTTCCCATAAGTCTAATTTAGGCACAGGGGCAAAACGATAATTTCGGGTCAAAATGATGTCCGCCGTTGGACACACTTTGCACCGAAAAACGTGTCAGGATAGAAGTCTACAAAACCTAGCAAATTATATGTCCACGAATCCAGAATGATGATACGAACCCGACGGTATGTCCGAAATAGGATTCCGATGTGCCGATCTCAAAATGACACGTTGACGCGGATATTTGAAATCCGGTTTGCACCAAAATACGTACCGGAGCAAATATCTTCAAAACTCAGCAACTTATATGTCAACGAGTCTAGAATGACGATACGAACTCAATGGTATATCCGGAATTGGATTTCGATGAGCCGATCTCAAAGTGACTCGTTGACTCGGAATGTGGAACCCGCTTTGCACCGAAATGCGTGCCAGGGCCTACGTTCTCCAAATCAAGCCAACTTTATATGAAAATATGCCAGAACGATGCCACGAGTCCACTGGTGGTGTCAAAAATTGAATCCGGAGTCCCGGGTTCAAAAATAAAATTTTACAAGTGCAAATTAAGAATTCGAACGGCCAACTTTGGCGTCGAATTCGACCAACCAAACGTGCTTATAATGAAACGAAACTTAAGGGACAGGAAGATGGTTATACCAACTACACACAGGAACTGGTAGCGCGCCAACCGGAGCTACGACGGTGGAGTTACGAGTCGACAAAGTCGGCTCCACAAAACTGTCCAAAAATTATACAATTTAAAGTGTCAACTTGGTGGCCGGTTTTGATGTATCAAACGACGTAATTAACGGACGAAAATTGAGAAGAGTGAAGATGGATATACTAAGATTGTGACGGAATAAAGAGTTTGTCGATCCAACGGTCGGATCTCTCAGAAAATATGCACGAAGTCGCTGCGATGGGGCACCATTTCAACTTCGTTTCTGAGCTAGTCACGACGGAAACCCGTGCCAAACGCACGAATCGGCTATACGTCGTACCGGGGAGGGAGGTGACGCACCCAGGGGGGTCGTCTAAGTTCGCCGGAGGCATGGGGAGCTCGCGGGGGCGGGCCGGCCACGTGATGGCGCACGACCACCGCGGCAACGCGCGTTTGCGCGCGCGCGCATGCGCACTGCTGCTGATGCCGCTTGCTGTGCGCGGGGGCGACACGACCTGGCCTGGCCCAGTGACGGCAGGGGCGGTCAGGCACGGCCAAGGCGGCGGTCAGGCGACGGACGATGGTGGTTCGGGTTATAGTGGTGGAGGTGTAGCTGATGGTGGTGGTGATTGTAATGGTGATGGTGGTGAACTTGATAATGATGGTGGTGGTGTAGTAGTGAGGAGGAGGAGATGGTGAAGGAGGTGGTGGCTGTTCACGGTGGTGGTGGTGACTGAGATGGTGGTGGAGGTCGGCTGTGGTGGTGGTGTTGTGTGTGTGTGTGGTTTAGAGGAGAGAGAGAGGTGTATGTATATATATATATATATAGAAAGAGTGAGACAGTATTAGAATAGTGAGAGAGAGATATTTGTGAGAGAGAGAAAAATGAGGTCGGCCCAAATGGGGGGGTGTTGTGCTGTGAGGTGGAGAGCTGAGGTGGTGTGTGTAGGTGTTAGGAAAGAGAGAGTTATATATTTATTTATATATATATATATATATATATATATATATATATATATATATATATATATATATATATATATATATATATATATATATATATGTGTGTGTGTGTGTGTGTATATATATATATAAGAATTAAAAATAATATATTTGTAAAAGAGGAAGAGATATTTTTAAAATAGGAAAAAGAAAAATATTATGTAGGGTATTTGGGTAGTCATGAGGGGACAACATGGAGCTTGGGTTTGGGTTCGGTCGAGCCGGGTCGGGTCGAAATCGGATAGGGTGAAATAATTGAATTAAATAGGTATTTATAATCATGGATAAATAAATAACATGCAGGGACTCCAATAAATGGGACACAAGCGTTATGTGGGTAGTAGGTTTCATGTGGGCCATATCCATACTTTGGGTCGACTAGGTTGGCTCGATGTCGGGTCCCGAAATTAAATTAGAAATTAAATCAGGTTTCATGGTAGAAAATAAATTAGCCTAAATTGAACCGAAAGCTGTGCGAAGGAAATGGAACACAAAATGGAGTATCTGAGTGGGACACGAAGGTCATGGGTAAAGAGCGTCTCGAGTAGATCATTTATGAGAAGTTGATTCTGAGAAAACGACTGGTCTGGAGCTCCTAAATTAAAAGTCACGGTAACGTGCAAACGATGATCAAAGATAAAAGTGGAAATAATTGTTCAATTATTAATTGGTCTAAGTTGACTCGAAGTTGCGCGATACAAAAAGAGCACAAGGGAACGAGTTTAGGTGGGACATGATATATCAAAACGAAGATAATCTTGTCTACTTCAAAACTCGTAAAGAGAGTTTACAGAGATTGGCATCCCTGACGCTTCAGAAGTCAAAGTTACGGAAAGGTACATTAATGATCAAAACAATTAAATAATAAAACATTTATCAAAATAATTCATTTAGAAAATTTAAAATAAACCCTAAAATTCATGGGGCTTACATACCTGGGTTGGTGTCTTGCATACCCTGCATATGCCTTGCCTATATAACCTGTCGAACCCTATTGTATCAGACCCATACCCTGCATTTCTGATACTTGTAACCAGTTTACTTGTGAGGCCAAATTGATACTTGTCTTTGGGGTTTAGCTGGCTAAGAAACCATGTAGCATTCCCTTGCACATCACTTCACTTAGTGGACTACCATGCCTTTATTCCTTACAATGCCATTCTGAAATTGTGCACAACATTCATACTTTGTCCTGCCATGGTCTCATACACTATACACACACTCTCACATGCCACACACCCAACCTTCTTCTTTCCCTTACCTTTCTATATGTGTATGTATAAGATTGATGCAAACGTATATGTCATAATGTATGCTGGAATATTTTTACATATAATTGATGATTATATATATGTATATATATAGTTTAGTCTATATAGTAGAGGCAAGTACATTGTTAGTCACTCTTATAAAGGCCTTTAGTGTATACATTTATATAGGAAATCTATGTTAGTACTAGCTAGTGTAGGTTAATGTAGACATGGTATTCTTGTATGCATAGGCATGGGCTAGACTAGACTTAACTAACCTAGACTAGTTGACCGTTGTTGACTAAACCCTATATAGTTTGACTATAGTTGACTATAGTTGACCTAGTTTGACTAATGTAGTTGACCAAGAGTTGACTTTGGCCTAGATTTTCCTAGAAATCATGTAGATGCATTATACACTTCATTTATAACCCCTTGTATACATCTTGACTTGTCTTGCTCTAAATAGGAGTCAGATACCTCGATTCAGATAGTATATTCTCACAGACATTCAGATCGCAGGCGAGTACATTCTCTGAACGTTTCATACTTGTTAGGATTTATATTCTGGCTGGTACTATATGGATCTTTTTATGGGATGTTATCCTCCTTAGCGGGCGCATCAAATATTTCATGTCATGTGTTTCATGTACATCATGTATTCCTTGCTCTTGCGTTATTCATGTACTCTTATGTTCTCTCATGTGCTTTCATGTACGCTCATGTACTTTTATATGCTCTCATGTACGTTCATGTTTCCTTATGTGCTTCATGTGTAACCAAAATATCATGTTCATAACGTAACTTGACTGGATCCTTGTGTATTGATTGTGGGTAGGGGTGAGTATAAATGGTCATGTGATTTACCCATCATGTTCACTCTGTTACTTTTCATGTGTTATCATGTACAACACAGCCTTCTTGGCTAGTGTCCCTCATGTTCACCCATGTTATATCATGTTCAACCCAAGCCAATTACATGCCATCTCGTACTCTAAATCATTAGTCACTTACAGTTCTTATTTATCATGTATATATTTCCAGTTATCAAATATCTCTCCTATTTTCATGTATATCTTCTTACAGCGTTTCATGTATCTTACTCTATTGCTTGCTTTATATTTCTTGCCATGATATGAACTGCGTGAGATGTATTGTGCTCGTTCATGTCCTGACTGGACCTGTTGAAAATATTACAGATGATTGCCCTGAGAACATTTGCCCTACTTGTCTTGGAGCAGGAGATGGCTTAGCTACCTTTGGTCCTGACACTCAGGAGTGATCGGGAGACTAGCTAGTAGACTTGGTTTAGTTTTCATGTTTTAGAACTTGAATTATAATAAGTTGAGATATTATTTTATTTTGAGATTGTTTGAGATTATTATTACTAGTAGTTGGTTTTGTTGTTGTTATTTAGTCTTAGTTATAAACTTCTGTGTTATCATATCGTGCTTAGACTGTGATTGAGATTTGTAACTGTCTGTTTTCAAATTTTAGGGTAAAATTGTCATTTTTGCATTTTTAGGAATTTTAGAAATTTTTATTTAATTATATTGTTGTTTGGGGATTTTTAGAGTCGGGTTCGAATTTCAGCTCATTCCGACTTATATCGGGGACCCGGGGTAGCTTAGACTCTGATCGGGACCCAAACTTAAGTTAGATATGGCCCATAAATGTGAGAACCCTGAATTTCGGATTGATTTTTTTATTTTTATTTATTTCCTGATTGATTTTAATTTCAATAAATAAATTATTCTATTTATTATTTAAGTGTACTTTTTCGTGCCTTTGATATTTGGAGTGTCAAGGATGTTCAACTCTGGAAATCTTCTTCACGAGTTTTGTAGTGGACAGGATTACCTTCATGATGGTATATAGTGTCCCACTCAAACATGTTCTCTTGTACTCTTTTTGCTTCGCACAACTTCGGGTCGATTTAGACCATTTGATTATTAATTAATTTTTCCACTCTTTTCCTTGATCATTATTAGCACGTTACCGTGACTTTTAATTTAGGAGCACAAGACCAGTCAGTTTCTTGAAACCAACTTCTCATGCATGATCTACTCGAGACGCTCGTCACCCATGACCTTCGTGTCCCACTCAGACATGCCATTTTGTGCTCTATTTGCTTCGCACAACTTTTCTGATGCGTGACTCGATTTTATTTCACCTCACGGTGTCACATTCATTTTCCAACTTGATTTGTGGGTACCCTGTCGACTAAAACCTGTCAGCCCCAATTATGGACATAGCCCACATTGAGCCTACTACTCGCATGACACTTGTGTCCCATTTATTGGAATCCCCATGTGCTACTTATTTACCCATGATCATCAACACCTATTTTTATTCGATTAATTTGCCATGTCCGGTTTTGATCCAACCCGGTTTGACCGAACCCAGCCCCAGCTTCGTGTTCTCTCCATCACCATCATCCTCAGCCTCATTACCCTTGAAAAATACTAATTGCTCATTCTACCTATTTTTAATTATTAATGGAAATTTCTGTTGAATTAAATCCATTGGAATGGCCCAATTTTTTTAGCTAATTAATTCCTAGCCATTGATTTCCCTCATTTAATCCTCACCCTACATTTTTCCATACACTCACTCTCACAAATTCCCAACACCCCAGCCGGCCCTAACTTCCAAGTTTCTTTTTCTCTTTCTCTCTCATTAACTATTCACTCACAATTATTCTTTCTCTCTCTCCCTTTCTATATTTTTTCACTCAAACCCAACCACAGCAGCAACATTTAACACCAGCACCACTCCCATGGCTGGCCCGACCCCAGCCATCCTCCGACGTGGCCTCGCCGCCGGCCACCCCTGGCCGTGGCCCCGGCCACCCCTGGCTGTGGCCCCGTCCACCTCTCCTCCTACCTCCTCATCTTTAATATCACCACAACCACCACCTCATAACACCCGACCAGCATCCACCAAAGCCGCCACCGGCCTCCGCCGTCGTACCTTCGCAAGCCGTTGCAGGCCGCGCAGCCCCCGCCGTTGCCGACCAGCCCGCGCGCCACCAGCGCGCACAGCCAGCAGCAGTAGCTGCAACGGCAGCACAGCGCGCGCCCCTTGCCGCGTGCACACGAGCGGTGCAGCGCCACCGCCAGCCACGCGCCGACGTGGCCGTTCCCTCCTGCGGCAGACGAACTCCGGCGACCCCCCTGGGTCTGCCGCCTCACTCTCCGGTGCGACGTATAAGCGATTCGTGCATTTCGTACGAATTTCCGTCGTGACGCGCGCGAAACCAAGTCCATTTTGGCGCTCCATTGCAGCGACTTCGTGCACATTTTTCCGAAAATCCGACTGTTGGATCGGCAATTTCTTTACTCCGTCACAATCTTGGTATATCCACCTTCACTCCTGTCAATTTTCATCCGTTGATTTTATCGTTTGATGCCTCAAACTGGACACCAATTTGATCGTTTAAATTGTATTAAATTTGGACAGTTTTGCGGGGCCAACTTCGTCAGCTTATATCTCCTCCATCGCAGCTCCTTTTGGCGTGCTACCAGTTCCCGTGCGAAGCTGGTATAACCCTCTTACTACCCCTCCTGTTTTATTTTATTATGAGCTTGTTTGATTGGTTGAATTCGACGCCAAAGTTGGTCGTCCGAATTCGTAATTTTCAACTTATAAAATTCTATTTTTGAACACGGGACTCCAGATTTCATTTCTGACACCACCATTAGACTCGTGGCGTCGTTCTGGCATGTTTTCATATAAAATTTGTTAGATTTGGAGAACGTGGGCCCTGGTACGTTTTTCGATACAAAGTGGGTCCCACATTTTGGATCAACGGGACTTTTTGACGCTGGCTCATCGGAATCCAATTCTGGAGATACTGTTGAGTTCGTATCGTCATTCTGGACTCGTTGACATGTAGTTTGCTGAGTTTTGAGAACATTGGCTCCGGCACGTATTTTCGTGTAAACCGGAATTCCAAGTTCCGGTCAACGGACCAAATTGAGATCGGGTCAACGGAATCCAATTCTGGAGATACCTTTGGGTTTGTATCGTCATTCTGGTTTCGTGGACATATAATTTGTTATATTTTATAGACTTGTTTTCTTGCACGTTTTTCGGTACAAAACGGCTCCGACACGGATACCGTTTTGATCCATTTTTAGTGGTAGCCCATGCAGGTTGAGTTTGTGTAGTGGTATTCGAACTAGAGTACCACTATAGCCTGCAGTAGGAATAGGATATATTTTTGAAGATACTCAATCACAGTTAGGATCCCTTGAGAGATTCCTGGGACGACCCTTGAGAATCTTATTTTAACTTCTATTTGAAAACTCTTCTTCCCTTGATTTGATTTATCTTTACTTTCTGTTGTTGAATTTGATTTTGATGGATTATCGTTGAATTTGAGTTTGTATTTATTGATTTTGGTAAAAGATTGTTGAATTTTGAATCTTGATGATAGCTGTCGCATCCGAGTTTGTATTTTGATGGATTTTTGTTCATTTTGAATTTTGATGTTCGTTGATAAATTTGATTTGATTTTTGGGTATTCATTGTTGATTTAATTTAATTTTTGTCAAGATGAAATTATATGGGCTAGGTCATCTAAGTTTTGGAATCTAGTCTTCTATAGTCACATTAACCAGCATGGTGAGGACATATAGTCTGATTTTGGATATATTTCTCGGGCATGGGAATTTAAGGTTTTCGCTACCAAGCTAGCGGCATCGCGAAAATGTTAAATACCATGATTCTAGAGGTATGTGCCTGAGTCGAGGACTCTGTGATTATCGTAGCCTTGCTTACTAGTATGACGAGGATTTAGAGTATCATAATTTTGGATAGACGCATATGATTATCAGATTGTACCTTAAATGCTTTTGAACATATTTTTGCTACTTTTGTTTCAGTCATTCATAAAAAAAAGAATTATTGTTGTTTTGTTTTGTTTGCTTCTCAATGTTTACTTAGGAGTAGCTTGTGTAACTTCTTGCTATGAGATTCTACATAATACAATAAATTGATAACTTTGCTAGACCTTATCTTGGACTTGATAATTTAGCTCTGGGTTTCAAAATGGCTCTTCTTTAAACAGATAAGCAAAATAAATTTTATCGTTATTTCTTCTTGCTATTATTCTTGTATTAAATAATAATAAATTGTCTTGATTACACCAATCACCTACTCTGCAATCTTGGTAGGAATCTAAATGTTGGTCTTAACGTAGAATTAAATTTTTATATTGGGACATGAGAATATATACATAAAATATATATAGTGGACACTTTGCCTGACACGTATGCATACTACGCTTGATTTTTCCACCTATCTAAATACATATTAATATGTCATTGATGTTAAATTGTCAAAATCCTAATATTTCTGGTTTTCTGCTTTTTCAGTTGAAATTCGTAATTCAAATATAGATTTCATGTTATTAGTTATGTTTACATCACTGCACATGTATGTTATACGTAGGATTTCAATTCAAAAAAAAATTTGGTTGAGTTTTGTGTTTGAATTTGTCTAATCTAAGACTGTGTGCATATTAACCCTTAATACTGAATTCCAAATATTTAGTTCAAATTGTTGTTTTATTTTTCTTAAAAATAATATTTTGAGCTATATACCTTGTGGTAAGTAGGGATATAAATTTAGGTTTCATATTCTTACATGTTAGGTTGTGATAAACATTGGGTTGGTTGATGTTCAATTTCTCTAATATCCTAAAACTGAATACATGTTAACTTTTTCACATTGGTTTCCAATGCTTAGTTCAATTTCATATTTAACATGTAATATTGAACTGTATGCTAGATAAATGTATGGATAGTATGTTAGGGTTTCATTTCTATCATGTTAGGATGTATTGGGAGCATTGAGATTAGTTGTGATGTTTCAAACTCCTAAATTTTGAAATTGTATTATGTTAATATTGTACTGGTTTAAATGTTAGCTTATTTTCAGATTTTGTATGTAAATGTTGAACTAAAACTGGGTTTAACCTTTCAATACTAAGTTATAACCCTGTACAAGGACACACACACACCCTAACTTAGTATACACTGTCATGTAGCCTAACATTTCCTCTCTATGTTATGTTCATATATCTGTATAGATATATATAGAGTTTATGCATACATGTTATAATGTATATAGATACATAACTAAATCTCTACCTCTTTATAGATGTATATGGTTAGCCATGCATGTTATGAGTAAGTAGGTTGTGTATTGTAGATTGTTAACCAAAATGCCATGAGTAGTGTAACTGGATAGCTATTGTTGAAGCCCAAATCGTCATATACAATTTTATGTATATTTTACCTACACACATGCCTACTATCTAACCATATGAACATGTTCACATACGCCCACATACACAAACCACATAACATTACATAATGCTAGTTTTCCCTCTCTAACGCTCTCTCTATATATATATATATTGTGATTGGATTTCCATGCAATTGACTTTCATTCCTTATCTAGTGATTTTGATTTTTCCATGAATAGTACCCTTTTTCAGATAATTGGTAGTTACCTTTATTTTATTTTTGATAAGTACCAATTTTCATATAGGATGATAGACCGCCTTACAGCTTTGATGATTTGTTATTTCTGTAACTTTTCTATTTTAGCACCCTGGATTGCTTGTGTGTTTGATACCCTATAACCGTTTTGGTTAGCATGACTAGTATACCTAGATGAGACTTTCACTACCACCGTATGCCTTGACCCTGTATGTCGTCCCTTTTGATGGTATGTTTTATTTAAGTTCTGGGACTTGATTGTGGGGGTTTGACCTAGAAGGAGTAAGAATATTTTAACTTCGAGGACAAAATTTTTATAAGGTGGGTAGGATGTGAGCACCCTGAATTTTGGGTTGATTTTTTTTTTTCTGATTGATTTTAATTTCAATAAATAAATTATTCTATTTATTATTTAAGTGTACTTTTCCGTGCCTTTGATATTTGGAGTGTCAGGGATGTTCAACTCTGGAAATCTTCTTCACGAGTTTTGTAGTGGACAGGATTACCTTCATGATGGTATATAGTGTCCCACTCAAACTTGTTCCCTTGTACTCTTTTTGCTTCGCACAACTTCGGGTCAATTTAGACCATTTGATTATTAATTAATTTTCCCACTCTTTTTCTTGATCATTATTAGCACGTTACCGTGACTTTTAATTTAGGAGCACAAGACCAGTCAGTTTCTTGAAACCAACTTCTCATACATGATCTACTCGAGACGCTCGTCACCCATGACCTTCGTGTCCCACTCAGACACGCCATTTTGTGCTCCATTTGCTTCACACAACTTTTCTGACGCGTGACCCGATTTTATTTCACCCCACGGTGTCACATTCATTTTCCAACTTGATTTGTGGGTACCCTGTCGACTAAAACCTGTCAGCCCCAATTATGGACATGGCCCACATTGAGCCTACTACCCGCATGACACTTATGTCCCATTTATTGGAATCCCCATGTGCTACTTATTTACCCATGATCATCAACACCTATTTTTATTCGATTAATTTGCCATGTCCGGTTTTGATCCAACCCGGCTTGACCGAACCCAGCCCCAGCTTCGTGTTACTCTCCATCACCATCATCCTCAGCCTCATTACCCTTGAAAAATACTAATTGCTCGTTCTACCTATTTTTAATTATTATTGTAAATTTCTGTTGAATTAAATCCATTGGAATGACCCAATTTTTTTAGCTAATTAATTCCTAGCCATTGATTTTCCTCATTTAATCCTCACCCTACATTTTCCCATACACTCACTCTCACAAATTCCCAACACCCCAGCCGGCCCTAACTTCCAAGTTTCTTTTTCTCTTTCTCTTTCATTAATTATTCACTCACAATTATTCTTTCTCTCTCTCCCTTTCTAATTTTTTTTTCACTCAAACCCAACCACAGCAGCAACATTTAACACCACCACCACTCCCATGGCTGGCCCGACCCCAGCCATCCTCCGATGTGGCCTCGCCGCCGGCCACCCCTGGCCGTGGCCCCGGCCACCTCTCCTCCTTCTTCCTCCTCCTCTTCAATATCACCACAACCACCACCTCATAACACCCGACCACCATCCACCTTAGCCGCCACCGGCCTCCGCCGCCGTGCCTTCGCAGGCCGCGCAGCCCCCGCCGTCGCCAGCCAGGCCGTGCGCCACCAGCGCGCGCAGCCAGCAGCAGTAGCTGCAACGGCAGCACAGAGCGGGCCCCTTGCCGCGCGCGCACGAGCGGTACAGCGTCGCCGCCGGCTACGCGCCGACGTGGCCGTGCCCCCCCTCCCACGGCGGACGAACTCCGACGACCCCCCTGGGTCTGCCTCCTCACTCTCCGGCGCGACGTATAGGCGATTCGTGCATTTCGCACGAATTTTCGCCGTGACGCGCGCGAAACCAAGTCCATTTTGGCGCTCCGTCGCAGCGACTTCGTACGCATTTTTTCAAAAATCTGACCATTGGATCGGCGATTTTTTTGCTCCGTCACAATCTCGGTATATCCACCTTCACTCCTGTCAATTTTCATCCGTTGATTTTATCGTTTGATGTCTCAAAACCGGCCACCAAGTTGACTGTTTAAATTGTATTAAATTTGGACAGTTTCGTGGGGCCAACTTCGTCAGCTTGTATCTCCTCCATCGCAGCTCCTTTTGGCATACTACCAGTTTCTGTGCGAAGCTGGTATAACCCTCTTACTACCCGTCTTGTTTCATTTTATTGTGAGCTTGTTTGATTGATTGAATTCGATGCCAAAGTTGGCCGTCCGAATTCGTAATTTCCAACTTGTAAAATTCTATTTTTGAACATGGGACTCTAGATTTCATTTCTGACACCACCATTAGACTCGTGGCATCGTTCTGGTATATTTTCATATAAAATTTGTTAGATTTGGAGAACGTGGGCCCTGGCACATTTTTCGGTGCAAAGTGGGTCTCATATTCTGGATCAACGGGACTTTTTGACGCCGGCTCATCGGAATCCAATTCTGGAGATACTGTTGAGTTCGTATCGTCATTCTGGACTTGTTAACATGTAGTTTGCCGAGTTTTGAGAACATTGGCTCCGGCACGCATTTCCGTGTAAACTGGAATTCCAAGTTCTGGTCAACGGGCCAAATTGAGATCGGGTCAACGGAATCCAATTCTGGAGATACCGTTGGGTTCGTATCATCATTTTGGTTTCGTGGACAAATAATTTGTTATATTTTATAGACTTATTTTTTTGCACGTTTTTCGGTACAAAACGGCTCCGACATGGATACTGTTTTGACCCGAAATTACCTTTTTGCCCTTGTGTCCAAATTGGACCGATGGGTAGGCTATCGTAACTAATTTGACCATTCTGGACACGTTGGCGATGGTTATTTCATCGTCCGACAATGTTTGTTGATAATTTCTCTGAATTTAACCTTTTTATAATTTATTAATAATTAATTCTTATAATGTTCGTATTTTGGAATTAGTATAACGAAACTGAGATCAGTCAATTCCAGTGATCTCATATCGCTGAAATTGACAAGATGAACACGTGGATCACTATAATAAGATTATCAACCTTACCATTGATCTTCTTATCTCGATTTGCATGTCGTAAGTTTCGACGTACGAATAACGAAGTACACTTTATATCTTTAATAATTAGACTAGAATTGACCATGTTTGACCATAGTTGACCAGTTGACCCAAAGTCAACTGTAAGTCAACACTTGACCTAGTTTGACTAGATTATTGACCGAAGTTGACCTAGAATTATTTTGACTTAGAAGAACCTAGAATAATATAGATTGCTTGTAGAGTTTCATTTATTACAACTTGAACACCTTGTAGCATGTGTTGCTTTAAATAGGACTCTGTTGCTTCAGTTGGACCCCTATACTTATCAGCTGTTCAGGTTATCAGGCGAGTACATTCTCTGATCATTTCATATCATGTTTAGAATTATTTTTCTGCTTTAAATTACTTTACTTGATACTGTCACGTTGGTCACACGGATTGGTACTATATGGATCTTTTAATGAGATTTTATCCCCCTCGGGAGCATCGGATACTGCATGTTTTGTGCGTTTCACGAATCATCACGTATCTTTATGCTTCCTCTGATTCACGAATCGCTTGTGACACATGTACTCTCATGTTCACAGAGCCATCATGAATCACCTTCACATATCACTCATTTTATGAGCCATGTGAAGTTTCACGAATCTTAACATAACTTGAACAAATCCTTGTATATTGATTGGAGATGGGGGAGTGGAAATAGGCATGTGAATATTATCCAAGTAGCTGTAGTCATGAATCACTCTCTTAGCTGTAGTCATGAATCTTCTATGCCATTCACATGTTTATATTTTACTCTGACTCACAAGTCACTATTAGCTCTCTACTTATAGTAGATATTTCTATTACAGTTCTCTATCTCTGTTTACATACTGTATTTCTTCAGTTCATGTATCTTACTTTACTGCATGATTATATTTTCTAGCCTGCTATGATCTGTTGAGATGTACTGTGCTCGCTCCTGTCCTGACTGGACCTGTTGATAAATTTTACAGATAGCTTGGAGGTTTCCTGCTAGCCTAGAGGAGACAGTAGAGGTTGTATAGATAGCTAGAGTTTTGCTTATAGTTTATTTTCAGTCGTCTTGAGTTGTATTTATGGATTACTGTATTTGAGTTTTGAGAGGTATTCTGAGTTTGTATCTTAGACACTTAGATTTCTCTCTGTTGTATCTCTTTTGGATTTATGTTTTATCTATCCTTATCATGCTCTACCTTAGATGTGATTGAGACTGTATCTGCTATGTCACCCCCATTCGGGGAGTATAAACTGCTTAGCCTTATACTGTTAGATGCATGAGACCTAGGACAGCGTTCTACCGCCGACACTGCGGCATAGGCTGGGCGTTGTTACGTTCTCATGCCCTTACTCTAGGGTACGGATCGTGACAATAAAATCCTACAAATTAGTCTGGTACCTTTAGACAATTTTTTCGTGACTTAATCGGTCAATTTGCAGATTTTAACTTAGTTTTTTTGACCCCAAAAACTTGTTTAAGTCAATTTTGACCTAGAGGAGGCTTGGAGGGCATTTTGGACATTTGCCAAATGCCCCAAGCCCCCCTACATGGCCGGCCATAGCAGCAAACACCCCTCCATTATTCTTATTGCAAGAAAAACTCTCTCTCTCTCTTCCTTTCTCTCATTCTACAAGGATCCCTTTCCTTCCCCTTTGGATTTTAGGCTCAAAAGTAAGTCAAATCTCTTCTAATTCTCTTCCATACTCTAGATCTCTCTTTAATCTTGGTGCTAACCCTTGTTTATCTTTTATTTGTGATTTTTATCTAAGTAGAACCTAGCATGGAGGGGTTGGAAGCTTAGATTTGACTCTTGACCTAAAAAGAACCAATTTTGGGGCTTTTCCTTGGGATTCCAACTCCCAAGAGGTAAACCCTAACTCTAACTCTTGTAATTACTCCTAATTAATGTTATTTGCATATTAGAGGATATCCGAGGCGTAGGACAACCCATTAAAAGAGGTTTAGAATCCATTGGACTCAATTCGGGACTTTCGAGCTAGGTTTAGTGCCAATTTTGGGGAAAATCCTAAATTGACATGTTTGGGTGTTACCCCTAACCTAATTAGACCTAATTAGGTTAGTTTGGGTGAGATGAGGTTAGGTACGTGTCCATATTTGGATACGTGGGGTCGTTTTGAGAGAAATCATAAAAATAGGCTTTTTCGGAGTTTTCGGGTTCCAACACACGGGTGACTTTTTGCACCGACACTAGAATCGGCAAGCTATTACTTAGAATAAGTTCTAATCATTATTTAGAACTCGTGGGTAGAGTTTGGGTCGAATCCGGATAGGTTTGGTGTCCGTATCACGCGGTATCGCGAATCGGACACCCCGGAGTCGCCAGAATGGCCATTTGGGCCTCATTTCTCGTTTTCGCTCGCGTGTGCGTGTTAGATTGCTTGTGTAGGGCATGTGTCTAGGCCCTAGAGGGTAGAATTGCAAGATTTGGGTATTCGAATAAGGTTTTGGATCGTTTAGGAGTATATGTGTGTGTGTGTATGTGTGTGTGTCCACATATATGTGTGTCCATGTGTGTGAGTGTGTGTGTGTGCCCATATATATAGATATCCATATGTGTGTGTGTCTATATATATATATGTATAGATATGTATGTGTGTGTGTGTGTCTATATATAGATATAGGTATCCATGTGTGTGTGTGTATGTATGTATATATATATATATATATATATATATATATATATATATATATATATATATATATATATATAAAAATATATATATATATATATATATATATATATATATATATATATATATATATATATATATATATGTGTGTGTGTGTGTGTGTGTGTGTGTGTGTGTGTGTGTCTATATATAGATATAGGTATTTATGTGTGTGTGTATATATATGTAGATATGAATGTGTGTGTGAGTGTGATATATATATAAATAGGAGAGGGATATATATATATATATATATATATATATATATATATATATATATATATATATAGTGGGATAGAGAAGGAGTTATAGAGAGGAATTAGAGGGAATGAGAGGAAGAGATTGAGGGTGAGAAGAGAGGGAGAGAGTAGAGCATTAGCAGCAGCTAGGGGGAGAGTTTGGGGCTGTTGTCCCCACCCCCCCCCCCCAAACAGTAGCAATAGCAGCAGCAAACAGCAGTAATAGCAGCAACAGCAGCACCATTAAGCCCCTCTCCCCCTTTAGCCCCATTTAACCCCCTAACAAACCCCCTATATATATACATTTATATACCCCTATAAACCTACATATATGCTCCTATATATAACCATATATATATCCCCCCCCCCTAAGAGGGCCTATGAGTGGGAATGTGGAGTGGGATTAGAGTGGATTAGAGTTTGTGGGTTAGAGCTTAGCAATAGTGAGAAATAGGGAATAGTTGGATAGTGAGTGGAAGGGCGATTTTGAGTTCCGAGTGTCGAAACGCGTCCAAATTTGAGATGGGACTTAGATATGTAAATTAGATTTTGTGGGTAGGCTCCTAAGTTAAAATTGGGGTTTCGTTGGAGATTAGGAGAAGGGTATCTCAAGATATCATTGAGTATCTTGCGATACTCAAGATAATAAGATTTTTGCCCTTTTTAACTTTTAGATATCAAGACACCGTGATGCGGTATCTAGATTCTAGGAGAGGGTTTAAATACCATAATAGAGACTGGGGGAAAGCTTAGAATGAAGTAGGAAAGCCTAGGGTGGGAGTTAGAAGCTAAGGTGAGATTTTTACCAAGATAATGGGTAAATCAACAACATGGACCGTAAGATGGACTGGATGTCCACTCTACCTAGAAAACTTGGTAGGTAATGTTAGTGTAGGTTAGTATCCTACTACCCTAGGAAGCCGGGAGTGGAACTCCTAAGAAAAAGCTACTTGGACTTAGTACTAGAGTAGAAGGGTAAACGGGATAAGTAGGGATAATACCCATTTCACAACATATGGGTTTAATACCTTAAGATATAGCTAAAATTAGGATATTATGGTTGGTATTGGTTAGAAATAGTGGACTTGGACTAGTTTTGACCTTGGTTGACCACGGTTGACTATTTTGACCAAAAGTCAACCGTATCCTAAAATTTACTAAAAATTGACCAAACTTGACCAGTTGATCCAAAGTCAACTGTTAGTCAACGTTAGTCAAGTTTGACCTAAAGTTGACCTAGAGTTGACCTAGGGTTGACCAGAGTTGACCAGTTGACCAAAAGTCAACTGTAAGTCAACATTTGACTTAAATCGACCTACTTTGATTCTGTTTGACTTGCATTGACCTAGCATGACTTTGTTAGGCCTAATATGACTTAGATTGACCCTGTACAATCTAGTTTGACCTTGTTTGACCTAGATTGACTTAGTTTGATGTGTCTTGACCTAGTTTGACTCAGTATGACTTAATTTTACTTCCAAACCATTATATTGATACAGTATTCCATCTATAGGTCCTCGAGGCACTGTTCTTGGACTCAGTCGACTTATCCATCACATCACAGTGAGTACATTCTCTGATAATATTTCTGTTTTATGATATCGTCTTTGTTTCTAGTATTTAGTGTAGATATCCCTGTTCTCTTGACACATTGTTCACACGGATTGGTATTTGTCTGGATCCCGTCATAAGATGTTATTCCTCTTATATATGGTATGTCTTGTGCAAGTCTTCCTAGTTCCTTGTGAATTGTATAGACAGGATTCCTGCGAAGGCTAGCTACCTTCTCAGAGAATCACGTGTCATGACGTGTCATGACTGGATCCACTATATTAGTCAGGGATGGGGGTGTTAGCGTAGATATGTGATCAATACCCTACAGTATTATATTGTATCATCATTGTATAGTGTTAATCATACACTCACGTATGATTAGCCAGGCCAAACATTGTATCAAGTTCTAAGACGATCACATGTTGAAACTAATACTAAACTGACATAGATATAGTTCCAGATTTTTGTACATGATATATACTGTTTTCTTGTTCTTACATTCAGTTACAGTCTTAACATGCCTTACTATGATTCATGTACACATTATTTTACCTCGTATATTCTCTCTATTTACTGCTACATTTTTAATATCGTCTAACTAGAACTGTTATTTGAGATTTGTGCTCGTTCCATCCTGACTGGATATATTGAACATTTTTTACAGATTATGGTGAGGTGGATTGTCCTACCTACTACGGTCCTCATGACGTAGTCGGCCTAGACTTGGAGACCTTGGTTCAGTAGGGCTTAGCTCCGCCCGGCGAGCCTCTAGCTTAGTTTAGTTAGAATAGACATTTTGGTCTGGACCTTGTCTCCAGCTTGCTACTTATGTTATTATATTATATTTGGGATTGTATAACCATATTACTTTGTGACTCTCTCTCTTTCTCTCGTTGTTGAGCTGGATATTGCACTTGTGGTTTTTATCTATCTAGTTTTCGTGCCATGATTCTTCCTTCTAGATTGTGATTGAGTTTATCAGTATTTCATACTATATTCCTCCGTACGGAGATGACAGGTTATTATATATTGTTTGTTGGCTAGTAGACCTACAGCGTTCTATGCCGTTTTTACGGTGTAGGCTGGGCGTGGTCACGCACTTGTTCCCCTACCTAGGGTGCGGGTCGTGACACATTTTTAGTGGTAGCCCATGCAGGTCGAGAGTCGCAATTAGTGCGATGTCGTAGTGGCGCTCGACTTGGAGTGCTATTACGAGCCTACGGTACGTATCTAGGATAGGCTATAGGTTAAGTTACTCAATCACAAAATAGGAAAACTTCCACTAGCTGATCTTTTAACTGTCCTTTTTGCTATTGATTTTTGCATTCTAACTGTCCTCCTTGATATAATATTTCATGTGCCATATTGACTTCCTTCCCTTATTCTACCTTCAGGATGGTGCAGACCAAGTCCCAGCATCCTGAGTCCGCGGACGTGGAGAGGTCTGCTATGACTCGCGGACCTGATCCAGACACTCCTGTCGCAGTCGGGGTGTCGGCAGCAGCTCTTGGGGGCGATCCTCCGCCAGTTTCGAGGGCTGACCCCAGGATTGCTACGGCTATTCCAGCCGCAGTACCAGTGGTTGATATGGGCACTATTCTTCCTCCTGTACAGCGGATTCCTCCTCCAGTTGCAGACGTACTTCCACATCCACCTCCTCTGCCTACAGACTTGGGACAAATGCTTGCTTTCCTCCAGCAGATGCTGGAGACTCAGAGATCCCAGGCTGAGGCTTAGCAGAGGCAGACAGACGCGATACGTCAGGGCATGGAGGATGCCCATCAGTTGGCCCTTGCAGCCGTGGAGCAGAGGGCTCCACATCATGGGACGCATCCGAGGTACGGAGATATCCAGGACTTCAAAAAGCTCGGGCCCCGTGACTTTAGCGGGATCGAAGGTGTGGTCTATGCCGATGATTGGCTCGAGGATATCGAGCGGCAGATGAGGGCCTCCCGCCTCGCAGATGACCTGAAGGTCGAGGCGGTAGGTTTGTAGTTGTTAGACATTACACGCACCTGGTTCATGAACAAGCCAGCCCTTGCTGGGGAGGGCTATACTTGGGCAGAGTTCAAGCTTCTCTTCAAGGAGAAGTTCTTTTCCCCTACAGACAAGATCGACCTGCTGAGGCAGTTCCAGGATCTGCAACAGGGTAGTTTATCTGTGGAGGAGTACGCCGCAGAGTTCGGCCGTCTGAGCCGATATGCAGAGTACATGGTTCGTGATCCGAAGATCAGGGTGAGCCGTTTCAGAGAGGGGCTGATCTGGGATATCAAGATCCTCATTCCCTCCTTTTATGAGACTTATACCCAGATCTATGCGGAGGCCCGCAAGGTAGAGCGGGAGTGGGGCCTGAAGCCCAAGAGGGACCGTAATCTATTTTTGGAGACTATTAGCAGCGCGGGGGCTGCTAAGCGTTCTCAACTCTAGCATCATTCTATCCCGCAACGCCCGCAGCAGATTCCTGCTCCGATTAGGGCACCAGTTCAGCAGGTGCCTTGGCAGCAGCAGCAGGGACCGACACAGCAGGCACCTACTTGCCACTACTGTAAGAGGTTCGGACATCTCTGGGAGGTTTGCAGGAGACGTTTGGGTGTGTGCCTATACTGTGGCACCGAGGGACATCAGGCGAGGGATTGTCCTTCGAACCATCGCCGTGCAGCTCAGGGAGCATAGGGTAGGCCACCTATGGCACCGCATCACGCCTCCCACCAGCAGCGGGATATACCCCGCCAGGGCAGGGCTTTTGCGATGACAGTTGAGATCCTGCAGGCATTGGACTAGGAGGTAGGGTCTTGCTCTTTCTTTTTACCTGTTCTTTTCGTCCATTGATTAATGATTTCTTTTTTAGTACCTTTAGTTTGCATATGTGATAACCATGCTAGATTAAATAGAAAACCCTAATGAAGACTGCAATAACATGATATTGTAGAGATTTAAAACCATGCATGTGTTCTGATTTCCTGGATTACATGTTATATAACTTAGGATAAAATTTAGTAGACCTTGATTGTTGGGTGCTTGACCTAGAGAAGAGTACGACCGTTTTGAATTTCGAGGACGAAATTATTCTAAGGGGGTAGACTTGTAAATGCCTGTTTTCAAATTTTAAGGTAAAATGGTCATTTTTGCATTTTTTGGAATTTTAGAAATTTTTATTTAATTATATTGTTATTTGGAGATTTGTAGAGTCGGGTTCGAATTTCAGCTCATTCCGACTTGTATCGGGGACCCGGGGTAGCTTAGACTCTGATCGGGACCCAAACTTAAGTTAGATATGGCCCATAAAATCCTACAAATTAGTCTGGTACCTTTATACAATTTTTTCGTGACTTAATCGGTCAATTTGCAAATTTTAACTTGGTTTTTCTGACCCCGAAAAATTGTTTAAGTCAATTTTGACCTAGAGGAGGCTTGGAGGGCATTTTAGATGTTTGCCAAATGCCCCAAGCCCCCCCTACATGGCCGGCCACAGCAGCAAACACCTCTCCATTCTTCTCATTGCAAGAAAAACTCTCTCTCTCTTCCTTTCTCTCATTCTACAAGGATCCATTTCCTTCCCCTTTGGATTTTAGGCTCAAAAGTAAGTCAAATCTCTTTTAATTCTCTTCCATACTCTAGATCTCTCCTTAATCTTGGTGCTAACCCTTGTTTATCTCTTATTTGTGATTTTTATCTAAGTAGAACCTAGCATGGAGGGATTGGAAGCTTAGATTTGGCTCTTGACCTAAAAAGAACCAATTTTGGGGCTTTTCCTTGGGATTCCAACTCCCAAGAGGTAAATCCTAACTCTAACTCTTGTAATTACTCCTAATTAATGTTATTTGCATATTAGAGGATACCCGAGGCGTAGGACAACCCATTAGAAGAGGTTTGGAACCCATTGGACTCAATTCGGGACTTTCAGGCTAGGTTTAGTGCCAATTTTGGAGAAAATCCTAAATTGACATGTTTGGGTGTTACCCCTAACCTAATTAGACCTAATTAGGTTTGTTTGTGTGAGATGAGGTTAGGTATGTGTCCATATTTGGATACGTGGGGTCGTTTTGAGAGAAATCATAAAAATAGGCTTTTTCGGAGTTTTCGGGTTCCAACACACGGGTGACTTTTTGCACCGACACTAGAATCGGAAAGCTAGTACTTAAAATAAGTTCTAATCATTATTTAGAACTCGTGGATAGAGTTTGGGTCGAATCCGGATAGGTTTGGTGTCCGTATCACGCGGTATCGCGAATCGGACACCCCGGAGTCGCTAGAATGGCCATTTGGCCATTCGGGCCTCGTTTCTCGTTTTCGCTCGCGTGTGCAAGTTAGATTGCTTGTGTGGGGCACGTGTCTAGGCCCTAGAGGGTAGAATTGCAAGATTTGGGTATTCGGATAAGGTTTTGGGTCGTTTAGGTCGTTTAGGAGTATATGTGTGTGTGTCCACATATATGTGTGTCCATGTGTGTGAGTGTGTGTGTGCCCATATATATAGATATCCATATGTGTGTGTGTCTATATATATATATATATATATATATATATATATATATATATATATATATATATATATATATATATATATGTGTGTGTGTGTGTGTGTGTGTGTGTGTGTGTGTGTGTGTGCCTATATATAGATATAGGTATCCATGTGTGTGTGTATATATATATATAGATATGTATGTGTGTGTGTGTCTATATATAGATATAGGTATCTATGTGTGTGTGTGTGTGTGTGTATATATATATATATATATGTAGATATGAATGTGTGTGTGAGTGCGATACATATATAAATAGGAGAGGGATATATATATATATATATATATATATATATATATATATATATATATATATATATATATATATATATATATATATATATATATATATATAGTGGGATAGAGGAGGAGTTATAGAGAGGAATTAGAGGGAATGAGAGGAAGAGACTGAGGGTGAGAAGAGAGGGAGAGAGTAGAGCATTAGCAGCAGCTGGGAGGAGTTTGGGGCTGCTGTCCCCCCCCCCCCCCCCCCCCAAACAGCAGCAAATAGCAGTAATAGCAGCAGCAGCACCACCATTAAGCCCCCCCCCCCCTTTAGCCCCATTTAACCCCCCAACAAACCCCCTATATATATACACATATATATACCCCTATAAACCTACATATATACTCCTATATATAACCATATATATCCCCCCTAAGAGGGCCTATGAGTGGGTATGTGGAGTGGGATTAGAGTGGATTAGAGTTTTGGGTTAGAGCTTAACAATAGTGAGAAATAGGGAATAGTTGGATAGTGAGTGGAAGGGCGATTTTCAGTTCCGAGTGTCGGAACGCGTCCAAATTTGAGATGGGACTTAGATATGTAAATTAGATTTTGTGGGTAGGCTCCTAAGTTAAAATCGGGGTTTCGTTGGAGATTAGGAGAAGGGTATCTCAAGATATCATTGAGTATCTTGCGATACTCAAGATAATAAGATTTTTACCCTTTTTAACTTTTAGATATCAAGACACCGTGATACGGTATTGAGATTCTAAGAGAGGGTTTAAATACCATAATAGAGACTGGAGGAAAGCTTAGAATGAAGTAGGAACGCCTAGAGTGGGAGTTAGAAGCTAAGGTGAGATTTTTACCAAGATAATGGATAAATCAACAACATGGACCGTAAGATGGACTGGATGTCTACTCTACCTAGAAAACTTGGTAGGTAATGTTAGTGTAGGTTAGTATCCTACTACCCTAGGAAGCCGGGAGTGGAACTCCTAAGAAAAAGCTACTTGGCCTTAGTACTAGAGTAGAAGGGTAAACGGGATAAGTAGGGATAATACCCATTTCACAACATATGGGTTTAATACCTTAAGATATAGCTAAAATTAGGATATTATGGTTGGTATTGGTTAGAAATAGTGGACTTGGACTAGTTTTGACCTTGGTTGACTATTTTGACCAAAAGTCAACCGAAAGTCAACCGTAGCCTAAAATTTACTAGAACTTGACCAAACTTGACCAGTTGACCCAAAGTCAACTGTTAGTCAACGTTAGTCAAGTTTGACCTAAAGTTGACCTAGAGTTGACCTAGGGTTGACCAGAGTTGACCAGTTGACCAAAAGTCAACTGTAAGTCAACCTTTGACTTAAATCGACCTAGTTTGATTCTGTTTGACTTGCATTGACCCAGTATGACTTTGTTAGGCCTAATATGACTTAGATTGACCCTGTACAATCTTGTTTGACCTTGTTTGACCTAGATTGACTTAGTTTGACGTGTCTTGACCTAGTTTAACTCAGTATGACTTAATTTCACTTCCAAACCATTATATTGATACAGTATTCCATCTACAGGTCCTCGAGGCACTGTTCTAGGACTCAGTCGACTTATCCATCACATCACAGGCGAGTACATTGTCTGATAATATTTTTATTTTATGATATCGTCTTTGTTTCTAGTATTTAGTGTAGATATCCTTGTTCTCTTGACACATTGTTCACACGGATTGGTATTTGTCTGGATCCCGTCATAAGATGTTATTCCTCTTATATATGGTATGCCTTGTGCAAGTCTTCCTAGTTCCTTGTGCATTGTATAGATAGGATTCCTGCGAAGGCTAGCTACCTTCTCAGAGAATCACGTGTCATGACGTGTCATGACTGGATCCACTATATTAGTCAGGGATGGGGGTGTTAGCGTAGATATGTGATCAATACCCTACAGTATTATATTGTATCATCATTGTATAATGTTAATCATACACTCACGTATGATTAGCTAGGCCAAACATTGTATCAAGTTCTAAGCCGATCACATGTTGAAACTAATACTAAACTCACATAGATATAGTTCCAGATTTTTGTACATAATATATACTGTTTTCTTGTTCTTACATTCAGTTATAGTCTTGACATGCCTTACCATGATTCATGTACATATTATTTTACCTCGTATATTCTCTCTATTTACTGCTACATTTTCAATATCGTCTAACTAGAACTGTTATTTGAGATTTGTGCTCGTTCCATCCTGACTGGATATGTTAACAAAATTTTATAGATTATGGCGAGAAGAATTGTCCTACCTACTACGGTCCTCATGCCGTAGTCGGCCTAGACTTGGAGACCTTGGTTTAGCAGGGCTTAGCTCCGCCCGACGAGCCTCTAGCTTAGTTTAGTTGGAATAGATATTTTGGTCTGGACCTTGTCTCCAGCTTGCTACTTATGTTATTATATTATATTTGGGATTGTATAACCATATTACTTTGTGACTCTCTCATTTTCCCTCATTGTTGAGCTGGATATTGCACTTGTGGTTTTTATCTATCTAGTTTTCGTGCCATGATTCTTCCTTCTAGATTGTGATTGAGTTTATCAGTATTTCATACTATATTCCTCCGTGCGGAGATGACAGGTTATTATATATTGTTTGTTGGCTAGTAGACCTACAGCGTTTTATGCCGTTTTTACGGTGTAGGCTGGGCGTGGTCACGCACTTGTTCCCCTACCTAGGGTACGGGTCGTGACAAGATTTTATTATATATATACTTGTCCTCCGTTCGAAGTTGAGATTTTGACAAGTACATTATGAAGAACAGATGGCAACTCTAGAGGGGGGTGAATAGAGTTATAGCAATAATAACCAATTAAAAATTCAACTCTTTCACGATCTAAAAACAATCAGAGTAAATGCGGAAAAATAAATAAGGAGCAAGAGAGCATACGCAAACACAGCCGATTTTAACCTGGTTTCCCTCGTGGAGGACTAGTCCAGGCCTGAGAACTCTAGCTCAGGATTAAATCCACTATTTGTGAAATAGTAGTTACATCCCGTGCCTTTACTTCAGAAGAGCACGTCAACTTCTTTAAAATAGATCGCAGTGGCGATGCTTGGAATTTTCTAAGCGACTTCTTGAACTCTTGCACAAGACTCCTAACTGAGAGATGCTGAGCACTCGAGACTTAGGAAACTTGTGGCTAGTAGATGAGAAGGGTATGGCTTATATTGAGCTTAAGAGAGAAGAGAAGAGAAGATTGGATGATTGAAAATGAGAGAATTCTTGGCCTATTTATAGGTTTTTAACAGGCAGAATTCGGCCAGAATTCTGGTAAAAATTTTCAAAAATTTGGCCGTTAGACAACTAGCAACCAGCCAACCCTAAAAATTAGGCTGCTGATTTTTAGGGGACAGAGTTCGGCCCGAACTCTGTCTCCAGAGCACATAACTGATCCAAGGGTAGAATGGGCTAAGTTTGGATGTGGAGCTTTATGGGCTTTGGATAGGTTGTGGGTTGAGTCTCAAGAGCCCAGCATAACTCAGCTTACAATTATTCTAGACTCAATAAAATATAAAAGTATAGACGCAAAAACGACTGGTATTTGCACAACTAAGCTGTCGTCTGGCTTGAGCAGAATAAAGTCGTCGTGTGTCTTATTGAATTATCACAAGTATTATTTAGTCAATGTTATCAATATTTGGTTGACTGTGACTTTGTGTCAACAATCTCTCCCATATTGATAATTGACAAAATAATAGTTGTATAATCAATATCCATACCTGGACACATGTAACGACATAGCTCCCCCATAATAAGTGCCGAGCTTAAGAGTAGCTCTCCCATGAATAATGATGTGAGTCTTTGTTGGCCTGTTAATAATATTCTTCCAAGCGCATATATAAACCAAACAAAACAGAATATAATATACACATAACTCCCCCTTTTGTCATTTAGCAATATGAGATAGATAAATGAGAACTGGCAAAACACACATAAAGGAGAAGAAACTGCATATAAAATCAGATAATGACCAAGAGTCATAGAAACTGATAATAGATCTATCAATGTCTCAAAAGCATAGTGCATAATAAGTCTACTACAAACCAAGTACATAAAAATAACTAAAGCAGAAAGCAGAAAATATAATCTAAGATCTCCAGTAGCAGCCTCAAGTAGCAGTCCAAAACCATCAACGAGCACGATAGGGCCCGGCGTCGTCCGATGGATCAGTAAAGGAGCGACGTGGGTCCACAAAAGTAGAATCCGGATCCATGTAGCGACGAACCCAAGGGTCATCAATACGAAAGCCCTCACGATCGGGATCTCGCTCCATAGGAGTGGGCATGGTAGGATGGCGAGACATGGAATACCGGATGTCATGCAGCGAGTTGCTGATAGCACTCATCTGCAATGTGGTCCGATAATCCAGCTGAGTCCAACGATCGTCCTCCAAAGCAAAATGATCTCGGAGCATGGTCTGAATAGACTCGAGAGTGGCAGGAGGAGGAGGAGGAGGATCCTGTCCGAGAGGAGGGGCATCCATCTCATCCTCAGAATGCTCAGACACGACCGGGGAGCCGACGGCCGCATGAAGCCTCCTTGCCTTGGAGAGAAAGGCAGGGGCAGGCAAGAATGGACACTCATCAAGTGGTACATAGAACGCACGAAAGATCATAGGAAGATATAAAGCATAAACCAAGGATCTTGGCTTCTTCCTACAGTTGATCATCCAATCCATCATTGTGCGTGGAAGGTTAAAGGGTACATGGAAGTGGAGATGGTATAAGGCTGAAATCTCAAAATAAGTGACTTCATCGGTAGAACCCGCTTTGGGTAGAATAGTGTTGAAAATGATTCGATGAAGCTCATAGAAGTAAGGATTGAGGTACTTTGCCAAGAGCTTACGAGGACGTGTGTTAGAGATACACAGGTCGTCCTTGAAGCTCTCTAGAGAAATCCCTTCGGGAAAGGTAAAGGATCTAGCTTCCACAAGCTTTTCCCAAGAATTTGGCTCTTGAAGTTCAAGATATTCAGCTAATTCAAAATCATCAAATGAGATATCAATACCTGCAACACATGAATAGATACGAGTATCATCATGAGTCAAATTGTAATAAACATTTGTATGGCACTACGATAAATGACCGAATTAGAAGTAACGAGTTCATCAAGACAGAGGTCATTAAAGAGTGCATCATAATGTGAGAAAATTGTAAAGTTTATGGGGTGTCCCGCAAACACCGGATGTGTCCGAAAATCGCTAAACCATTCATTGGATGCGTCTAGAGATATAAAAATTTGGTCGTCGAAAGTGTTTGGATCACGTGGACGAGAAGGATTGAACAATGGATGGGTTGGTTGTTCAATTGTCGGTGCAACGGATGCAACGGACGGCTCAACGGGAGGAGGAGCATTCGACGAGGATGCGCCCTCTGTCACGCCCCGCTCTCGTAGGAGCGATCGTCCTCGCTAAGGCGTGATGCCGCACGGGCCTAGGTTGCGCCCGTGCAAGGCCAAGTCCAGAAACGGCCGATTCGAGCTAGGCCACAGAGTCGCACAGAGTGTTACATTTCGAGCATGTTCAGGAGGCACATTTCCAGCATGTTCAGGGTGTTATATTTCAAGCATGTTCAGGCATGTTACATTTCGAGCATGTTCAGGAGTGTTATAATTCGAGCATGTTCAGGAGATACTTCATTTAGTTAACTTAGACCACTTGTTTCAATGCAAGAACTTGCACGTAGATTACCACCAGCATAGTCCACTTAATCTACATGCATGGGTCGCTGGCTTTACAGGCCATTTTGGACATATCACGTGGGCATTCTCACCTATCGAAGCGTGATGGCTGGTACACCTTGATAGTTTCTTGAAATGCCTGGTCTTACGTCTTTTTGAGTGGCCGAGCCTCCACTCAAAGCAGCCTGTAAGCCCCATGTCTGATTTTGCCTAGGCCGGCCACGGTATTCCTCCCCCCATCGTCCGTGCCGCAGAATCCTTCCTCAAGACGGCCACGGTATTCCCCCCCATCGCCCGTGCCGTTTGTCCACGACCATTTCGTATTTTACTTGTCATTTAACATATCGGCTGTCTTGAGCCATAATGCGTTATCGACCAGGTTGGCGTCCGTGCAGCGCGGGTAGCGAGCCCCGTTGCACGTGCCCGTCACACCTGTCGCTAACGTCTTTCATGTCTTATCTTGTATTCACTCTTTTATTTCTTTCTTTCACTTGTTCGTTCATTCATTCATTTTCATGTATTTATTCATTCGTTCATTCATTCGTTGATTCATTCATTCACGCATTACGCAACTCCCAGTGTGGGAGTCGCCTTGGCGACCCATCGGTCCCATAGCCTTTCAATGTTGCTATACTATACTCGGAACGACTATGTTGATAGTCTTCCCATTTCATTATTGTAATCCATTCATTGTTTCATTGTTGAACGCGTACGGGACTTGAACGTAAGCTTGTGCCGTAGCACGAGCGTGGAGCGCGGTGCGAGAGTTCTCGTATTTTCTATGTTCCTTCCCATATTCTATACAAGCATACAAGATAGGATTATTCCCTTAGCTAGGTGCGTTGAGTCCTTTATTAGCATGCATGGGGTTATCGCCTAGCGATTCTCGTGATAGTGTCCGTATTGTTATGTGTCTAGGCTAAGCAAAGACGGGTTCATCGGAGCCACCCACTTTAGCGATGTTCGCATCGGCCGAGCGATACTCCGAGCGCGCCTTTGAAAGTCTAAGTCTGGCTTCATCTTGACGGGCCAATGCAAGCATTGTATCGATTCGCATCGATACTTAATCGGGTCGAAGCAACTCTTCGGGTCGACGGCTCGTTTGAGTCATTGTACTTGCCGTTTGGATCGGCGTTCCGCTAGGGCGGAGCGGGTCGTTACATAATACACCACTCAAAATAAGTCTCGTCCTCGAGACTTCTTGAGTGCAGGTCATCCTATCATTCCTTAACTCGTGTCGTCGTGTTTCTTAGACAATTTCTTCGAACGGCTCTATCGTTCGATGGAATCGAACCATACTTGATATCTTTCTAAGTTCCGTGTCGCACGCGTTTGGTCGATTTTATTGAATAGCCTTTCATTCCTTTTATAGTTGATTGTACTTATTCAATTCAAGTGTTTCATCGTCTTGGTTGCTATTTCTCTGTGTCATGGGACGGACATATTCGCACGAGGCACATTATAACTCGTCAAATGCGGGGGTCGTAGGCTAAGGCAAACTCACTTTCGTTTATCTCGGTCATCGAGATGTCCCGATTCGCTTCTCAAACGTTCGTGTCCACGAAATCAGTATGATTTCTACTTAGCGGGGTCGACCAAGTCTAAGAAATTTTCGTCCGATTCAAGACTAAGTATTGCACTATCCTCGAGTATATCTTCCTATCAATGGTCCAATTCGTTATACCAACTTTTATTTGCACGATATCGATTCCATATCATTCAATTGTTTAGGGCCAATCTCGTTGTCGTTCACGCACACTCCGCTTACACGTTTCTTTGATTCCCAGCCACGCTCGTACTAGTATCGATCCTTTACTTAACGCAATTTCAAGATCCTCGACACTCTCCCATTCATCAAGTCTTGCTTGAACTCAATGTATCACTTGGCTGGATCGTACACGCATTCCAAGCGTCCCCAAAATATATGCATTCAGCCAAGCCGCATGATCTAGAAATTTGTTATTCTCACTCGAGTCGTATCGTGCACATACTCAAGCGTCCCTGAATATATGCATGTCAGCCGAATCTCGTGAGGGGTATTCCTATATTTGTGATTCACACTATCCATCCACGCCAATCCTCAAGATCAATCCTTCGATTGATAACTCATGAAACAGGGCATCTTGCCTACCCACTAGGCCATCTTTTCGAGGCTAAGTCAATGTCAGGATTGGAATCATAGTTCCCCAACAATAATGCCAACACTGACCCCAATCCTAGGGTCAAACCAAAGTCGGTAGTACGGGATTTTCTACCCAAGCTCGCGTCACTCAGATTTCTAAACATCGAGCACGATCACCTATTCGCATCAACGCATTCGTTGCGCGTATTCGAATCCATTCAAATCACCAATTCTAACCAATTCATGTATTTGATCACGAGGTCATCTAGCTTGACAATACGTTGCGCCCCAATCTCACGCGAGTCCGATTATCCACGATGGTTCATGAATCACCATGCAACGCACCCGCGGAATAATCATTCTCATCGGAGCGTAACTCTTGTTTGAGTTTAGATTAACTCATTTTTGATATGCGGATTGGACCTACTCAATCCTCAAATTCGATTCTTCAAGCACACAAATCCATTCTCGAGTCACCTTTACGTCAAACCATAAATCGAAGCACACAAATTGTCACGCCAAGCTAGGTCAATCACCCCCGCTGTATGAATCACCATACCAGCGCTCACGCGGAGTGATCGCCCTATTCGGCGCGACGCATGTACGAGGCTGGAGTTGCGCTCGCATAAGACAAGCATGTCGACGTTGGGGTTATCGTCGAAGTAAATCCAAGTATTTTTATTTTCATTCGAGCCAAGATCGATAGTCCATTCGTCATTTCGTTCAACTAGAAAATCTACGAGCCACGTCTATATTTTCCTCGACACGTTTCAACATCCCAAGTATAGCTTCCAACGGAACAATGACATTTGCACGATCGTCATTTGCCGAGTCAGAGTACCTCCGAGTTATCGCATATCGATCTTTGATACGCCTCAATACCATCGACGATATGCGTAACCTGACGATCTTCCTTTGTAACAGATTTCGAGTCATG
The DNA here is from genome assembly GCA_029216955.1 of Iris pallida. Lineage (NCBI taxonomy): Eukaryota > Viridiplantae > Streptophyta > Magnoliopsida > Asparagales > Iridaceae > Iris > Iris pallida. The sequence goes on from JANAVB010021198.1 coordinate 3,853,207, forward strand.
CGTTGATGCTGTTGTCCGAGTTGGATAATCCACCATTTCTTCAATATTCAAGATCAAGTTCAATCGCTATTCCTCAAGCTCGTTTCAAGTTCATTGTTCAAAACTCAAGTCACATTTCATTTGAATCAATCCCAAATCGTACGCGCGATCCTCTAAGTTTCCTCGATCAAGACCATTCACTTTCATTCATCGTTCCGAATTGTTTTCTAACATGCGTTGCCTATTCACAAGTTGTCTGAACGACATCTCGTTCGGGATATTCGAAGTCACGATCAACTAAGCGTGACACGTTCTAAGGCTTTGCGCGATCGTATCGCCTCGCCGACATACCCGTTCTATCCGTATATCTTGTAGTCTCGCTCGAACAATTTCTATAGCGTCCATACACCACTCAGGATTCGAGCCACTCGACTAGTCGTCGTCACTCATTCTTATTCTTCTTCCAAACCTATCACATACACCACTCGAATTCAAGCCATATGATCTAGTCCTCAATCATGTTCGCGTCATGCGCTAAAACATCCTTCAGATTCGTTCGACGAATCTCTAGCGTAATCGCTCGCGTCGCCTCGACGTACTAAGTCTTTCAGGCTAATCCTCGAAATCCAAGCCAATCTTTCGTGCACGCCTAAGCGTTAACTCGATAGCGTTCCTATCGATAGACACTCAAAATGTATTTTCGCTCTCGATCGAGCGATACTTGATATCGCTTGCAACCCGATTGCACCCAAAAATCGAGGTGCGCGACACGCGGACTAAGTTGTGCCGCATAATCATCTCGTGCTGACTATATTTGAGTTGCACGCTCACTTGCTAGGTCGACGCAAGACTAATCAGGCACGCACGCGACATGTTAACTTAGCATGTGTTCTCTATCAAGTCAAGTTTTAACATCGTTCGACACAAAGGTCGTCGCCTATCGATCCCGTTCAACCGAGTACTTGTACGAGCTTTTGAAAGTATTAGACTTATTGTATGGAACATCCCAAGGCACAATGAGAGAGAGCGCATACTTCTTTTGTATCCAACGAGCTTTCAAAACTGAGAAAATCGAAATGAAGTCCAAGGACGTGAAGCCGTGCTCTGATACCAATATGTCATGCCCCGCTCCCGTAGGAGCGATCGTCCTCGCTAAGGCGTGATGCCGCACGGGCCTAGGTTGCGCCCGTGCAAGGCCAAGTCCAGAAACGGCCGATTCGAGCTAGGCCACAGAGTCGCACAGAGTGTTACGTTTCGAGCATGTTCAGGAGGCACATTTCCAGCATGTTCAGGGTGTTATATTTCAAGCATGTTCAGGCATGTTACATTTCGAGCATGTTCAGGAGTATTATAATTCGAGCATGTTCAGGAGACACTTCATTTAGTTAACTTAGACCACTTGTTTCAATGCAAGAACTTGCACGTGGATTGCCACCAGTATAGTCCACTTAATCTACATGCATGGGTCGCTGGCTTTACAAGCCATTTTGGACATATCACGTGGGCATTCTCACCTATCGAAGCGTGATGGCTGGTACACCTTGATAGTTTCTTGAAATGCCTGGCCTTACGTCTCTTTGAGTGGCCGAGCCCCCACTCAAAGCAGCCCGTAAGCCCCATGTCTGATTCCGCCTAGGCCGGCCACGGTATTCCCCTCCATCGCCCGTGCCGCAGAATCCTTCCTCAAGACGGCCACGGTATTCCCCCCCATCGCCCGTGCCGTTTGTCCACGACCATTTCGTATTTTACTTGTCATTTAACATATCGGCTGTCTTGAGCCATAATGTGTTATCGACCAGGTTGGCGTCCGTGCAGTGCGGGTAACGAGCCCCGTTGCACGTGCCCGTCACACCTGTCGCTAACGTCTTTCATGTCTTATCTTGTATTCACTCTTTCATTTATTTCTTTCACTTGTTCGTTCATTCATTCATTTTCATGTATTTATTCATTCGTTCATTCATTCGTTGATTCATTCATTCACGCATTACGCAACTCCCAGTGTGGGAGTCGCCTTGGCGACCCATCGGTCCCATAGCCTTTCAATGTTGCTATACTATACTCGGAACGACTATGTTGATAGTCTTCCCATTTCATTGTTGTAATCCATTCATTGTTTCATTGTTGAATGCGTACGGGACTTGAACGTAAGCTTGTTCCGTAGCACGAGCGTGGAGCGCGGTACGAGAGTTCTCGTATTTTCCATATTCCTTCCCATATTCTATACAAGCATACAAGATGGGATTATTCCCTTAGCTAGGTGCGTTGAGTCCTTTATTAGCATGCATGGGGTTATTGCCTAGCGATTCTCGTGATAGTGTCCGTATTGTTATGTGTCTAGGCTAAGCAAAGACGGGTTCATCGGAGCCACCCACTTTAGCGATGTTCGCATCGGCCGAGCGATACTCCGAGCGCGCCTTTGAAAGTCTAAGTCTGGCTTCATCTTGACGGGCCAATGCAAGCATTACATCGATTCGCATCGATACTTAATCGGGTCGAAGCAACTCTTCGGGTCGACGGCTCGTTTGAGTCGTTGCACTTGCCGTTTGGATCGGCGTTCCGCTAGGGCGGAGCGGGTCGTTACACCCTCGGTCCGAAGTCTCTTCCCACGGTTAAGCAATCGTGGAGCCATAACACAATAGATAGATAATAAAGAAATTTGAGATGTAGAAAAGAAAGGAGTTATACCTCAAGATAGTGAAAGATTATGAAAGAGAATTGAAAGTTGAGCCACCTCCTTGAGTTTGGGGAAGAATGGAGCCCAATAGAAGAGAAACTAGGGTTAGGGTTTTGAGAGTTTTGAGTAGGAGAAGTAAAAAAGTTGGTAAGAATAAAGAAGAGGGAAGAGAAATCGAAATAAAGGGGAGGGTTTCTCTTGGTCGGGTCAATTTGTGACCATTGGATCAACATTTGATCAACGGCTGAGCCTGTTCCCGATTCTGGAACAGGCAGGCCGAATTCGGCCCGAACTCTGGTAGGGGCAGAGTTCGGCCCGAATTCCGGTTCCTGGGGACAAAACTGAAATCAGGCTGAGTTGAGTCAAAAAATGGTTAAGTGAAGATAAAAACCAATATACTACAAAAGTTTAAGTATAGAAAAAGATCCAATAAGTTAGTGGATGGATAGCAGATAGTGATTTTAAGGCAGTAATATGAAGTTTGAAAATTTAGTATTTCAGGAAGTAATAAATAAAGATGAACCGTGTAATAAACAAGGAATTATGTCATAATTCAATATTTTGAAGCTGCCATGGGTTAGCTGCAGGGGCCGGATCCCAGCTAGCGGTAGTCCTAAGGACTAGTGCACCGTGTCGCTTAGGCTTTTACAGCTTGTTGTCAGAAGGACCCTTTCGGCTTGTACCCATAGCAAGTTCATCATAAGAGAATCACAGTATATTCGATATTTACGCAGGATTATTTTAATTTATAACAGTTTCATCTAAGATTCCAAGTTCACGACAAAGAAAATTGAAGCGCTCTTCGGATAATGGTTTGGTGAAGAAGTCTGATAATTGATGATCAGTGTCAATAAACTTTAAGTTAATCGTGCCATTTTGCTGATGATCACGCAAAAAGTGGTATCGTATCTCAATGTGCTTCGTGCGTGAGTGACAAATGGGATTCTTAGTAAGATTTATTGCACTAGTGTTGTCACAAAAGATAGGAATATGCATGAAAGATAAATTATAGTCTTCAAGGGTTTGCTTTATCCATAGAATTTGTGCACAACAACGCCCAGCTGCGATGTATTCAGCTTCTGTTGTGGATAGTACGACAGAATTCTGCTTTTTGCTAAACCAAGAGACTAAAACCTTTCCTAATAAATGACACGTGCCGCTCGTACTTTTACGGTCGACCTTGCATCCGACGAAGTCAGCATCAGAATAACCAATGAGGTCAAAGGATGTTGACTTGGGATACCATAGGCCCACTGTAACTGTACCCTTAAGGTATCTAAAGATACGCTTAACTGCGGTCATGTGTGATTCCTTAGGATTAGCTTGATATCTAGCACACAGGCAAACGCTAAACATTATATCAGGGCGACTGGTAGTAAGATAGAGTAAGCTGTCTATCATACCTCGATACTTACGTTGATCTACGGGTTTGCCACTATCATCTGGTTCAAGTTTTGTTGAAGTAGCCATAGGAGTGCTGATTGGTTTGACGTTATCAAGGTCGAATTTCTTCAGCATGTCCTTTGTGTACTTCGACTGACAGATGAAGGTTCCATTTGACATTTGTTTGACTTGCAGCCTGAGAAAGTAGTTGAGTTCTTCCATCATGCTCATCTCAAACTCGGTCTGCATACACTTGACAAAATCTTGACAAAGGGTTTCATCAGTAGAACCAAAAATAATATCATCGACATATATTTGTACTAAAAGAATAGTGTCTTTGAAAGATTTTATAAAAAGTGTAGTGTCAATTTTCCCTTTTGAAAAACCTTTCTCAAGTAAGAAATTGCTAAGCCGTTCATACCAAGCTCTAGGGGCTTGTTTGAGGCCATATAGCGCTTTCTTTAGCTTGAACACGTGGTCGGGAAATTTATAATTTTTAAAGCCAGGGGGTTGTTTTACATAAACTTCCTCCTTAATGAAACCATTCAAGAAAGCACTTTTAACATCCATTTGAAATAATTTGAAATTTTGCAAATGCACAAAGCATCCGAATGGATTCTAATCTAGCAACAGGAGCATACGTCTCATCATAGTCGATACCTTCCTCTTGGTTGTATCCTTGGGCTACTAGACGAGCTTTGTTGCGTGTGACTGAACCATCTTCATTTACTTTGTTTCTAAAAACCTATTTAGTACCAATAATCGAGTGATCAGCCGGTCTAGGAACAAGTTCCCATACTTGACTCCTCTCGAATTGGTTGAGTTCCTCTTGCATAGCAGAAATCCAAAATTCATCATTGAAAGCTTCTGAAATGTTTTTAGGCTCAATCTATGAAATAAAGGCAGTGCTAGCAATAGAGTCTCTTAATGATGATCTAGTAGTTACTCCTCGTGAAACCTCATCGATTACCAAATTTTCTGGATGTGATGGCTTGAAAGAGAATTTCTTAGGCAAGCTTTCCAGAGAATTTGTTTCGGTTGTGGTATGTTTGCAAAAACAAAAGTATAGAACTTTATTGATACAAACTGTAATAAAGATTACAAGAATTCTGGGAAAATTACAACTGTAGGAATCCAATCTCGATGATGATTGCTTTATCCCTTGGACGATGTGAACTTTGAAGACGAAGCCTTTGAAGTTGAAAACAACTCAAGAAAACTGAAGGCGAAAGCCTCGGAAGTTGAAGACAAAAGTCTCGGAAGAATGCAGCAGCACTTTGGCAAGAACTCCTGAACTCTCTAATTTCTGATCTCCGATCTTGATCCCCCTGAATGAAGACTTGAAACTCTATTTATAGAGTTCTGGAAATAACTAACTTTCAGTTATTTTGGACTGCGCATGATGATTTGCGCAGCATTGGTTTGCGCAACATTGATTTGCGCAGATAGTTACTGGATCGTGGGCCGACTATCGTGGACACATGGCATGATTTGATAGAAATGCGCATGATCGTGCATAAACAGTTGCCACGTAATGAACAATTGATGGCATGAATGCCACGTGTAACTTAACAGTTACATTTGATAGAGTGCGCAGAGTTGAATTGCGCATACATGATTTGCGCAGACTCAAACTGCGCAGCATTGGTTTGCGCTGCCAGCTGTCAGTCGCCCTCGAGCACTGTGCGGCGCAAGAAACGAACAGACTCCTTGTTATTCGTGCTGTCAGTTGTCAGAAAAGATTTGATTTGATTTAGTAATGATGACTTCTGCCACGTCAGCTTGCGCAATCGGTTGTTTGCGCAAAGCAGTGTGCGCAATCGGATTGCTGCGCAATCTGTTGTCTGCGCAATTCATCAAAATGATGGGTTTCTTGATTTCTTGACTTTGTTGATTGATGCAACTTGATTTTTTAGGACCTACAAGACCCCCTTCAAAGTTTTCGAAAGTTGATTTGATTCAAAGTTTCGAAATACTTTGAATTTTTGCATTTTTGAATCAAGTTGCGCATGATGATGAGCTGTCTGCGCAAAGCGAAGTGCCCCCAATTTCAGGCGCAATACATGGCAGCCGTTTCGTATTTCGAAAGCTATAAATAGCCTCTTTTCACTTTCATTTTTACTTTGCATCCGTTGATCTTTTGAGAGAAATTCCCCCGAACCCTTGCTGTCCTCCTTCTTCGACAAACAATGGCCCCCCGACGATCCTCCACCGCCGCCGCCGCCGCGAAAGGCAAAGCTCCGGCCGAGTCTTCATCCAGGACTGCGCGACGAGCCTCTCGTCACGAAGCTGCGCTGCCCGCTCTGAGAGGTTGTTTAACCGATCGAAAACCCTTTTTAGGGTGTTTTGACTTCCTTTGATCTTCGAAACTCATTTCTTTTTAGAGATGAGTTCATCTTGCGCCATCCTTTTTAGGATTTTTGGTTGCATAAATAGTCAGTCTTCATTTTTATGAAAACTGTAATCCTGCGCAATCTATCGAATTGCGCTGACAGAAAGTCAGCGCAATCAATTGATTTGCGCTGAATGTCAGCGCAATCGATTGGTTTGCGCACCCTATTATGATGCGCAAACTAATCTTGCGCAATCCATGTTAGCGCAATCTGAGGATTGTGTACTCTTCTGTTTTGCTTGTCTGAAAAAATAGAGTTTTTTTGATTTGTACTGATCTTTATCTGTCTTTGATGCAGTTGAAACCAATGAAGATCCAAACTATGAACATTTTGTGGGAACTTTGTCTGAATCTGAATATAAAGAAGATTTGTCTCACGTCCATTATCCTCAATACGATCTGCCGACTTCTCGTCAGGCAATATTGATTTCTCAGGACAACGAAACTTTAATGTGTCTGATGAATGGACAGCCTCTGGAATCAGCAGATGCTGTTATCCACAAGAAACCCTTATTCTTGTTTGGTGATGCCTTTGAAAAAGTCTCCCAGCCTAGGCCAATGATGGAGGAGATGGTAGTCCACCGGGAAGACAGATCATTCTTCATTCCTAAAATTGCTCGATGCCTTCCTTTGTCACGGTACGCTCATGCGAGCTACCCAAGGAAAATGGATTGGAACATCACCCTTCTCCAGGATGCTCGTGCAGGGAAGATCTTTGTAAAGAAGGTTAACGGGAAAGATATGTTTTACAGCTCTTCTGACAGATACAATGTTATGTTGAGAGGTTTAAGACCCAGCTGCATCCCACCGGAAAACTCATCTATGCTGATGCCCGTCAGAACCCCTATATTCGCAAATGAATTTGCGAAGGAAGAAGGAAGATACCCTGAACAGGATATCAGGATGACTGGATTAGTGAATCCAGATTACAAACGATGGAATTGCATTGCAAATTGGGTTCTGACAACCTTCCAAGATAAACTTCAACAAATTAACCTGTTTCAAGCAGTACATGCCACTGTATACGGGTTTGCTCCTAACCCTCAAATGTTTTTGGCCTTGGCTGAGCGATACAATTACAGAACAGGAACCTTCATGACCCCGGGTGGAGAGATGGGGTTTGCACTCCACGAGATGAAATACATCTCATACTTGCCCATGGCGGATGCTCCATATGAGGAGTTTGTTCCCACAAATGACGAGTTAGAGAAACTCAGAAAAGAAAATGCAGAAATGGTAGCAGTGTTTGAAGAACTGCTATGCCATTACAAAATTTGCTCTTTGTACTATAAGAGTGCTACGGCCAACACTTGCTATTCTTCGAAGTGGTTGCCATATTTATTCCTAAATCATATTGAAGAGAAGAAAACCAAGGAAAATGACAAATGTTACCCTCATTTTTTCAAACCCCTGATTAACACGGAAGTCATGAAGATGATGGAAGAAAATAAACATTATGATAAGGAAATGAAGGATGATTATCAATGTCCACCTTTAAAGAAAGGTGACATTTTGGAAAGTTTTTTGAGAATGGGTTACAGACCCATGTCCAAAGAAGCCCAGTTAGCAGGGTTTCTGACACACTGGCTCAGACGATTCGTGGTCCCGGGATCTAGTGCAGTGGACCGTTTTCATCGTGGTGTACTTTTTGCTGCCGTCAAGCTAGTCTTCGGTTATAAGGTTGACTTGTTATCGGCAATGACCTGCAGATTGAATGCGAGTCTTCGCTTGTATGTTGACTCGATGCTAAAGGCAAAGGGAGAGAAAGAATTCCCCCGTCTCGAAATGCCGTACACTTATCTCTTTGGATGGTTACTCCTCCACTATCCAACTTTAATGGACCCTGGTATGGGACCAGTAGATGGCAGCTTCTTGCGCAGATATTCTCAGGGTAAATGGAAGTACACCTCTCTGAGTGAGTGCAGATTTGTTTTAAATTTGAACAGAGGATGGAACTTCTGTTGCGCCCCTCTCCCGGCCGGTCATGACCAAATGCCACCCAACATGGTAGATTCAAAACTGCAGCCCTTAAACCGTGTGGCCTTTGAATGGTTGAAGACAATTCGACCATCTCATTTAGTATACCGCTTTGAAGAAGAATGCTTTTTGGAACCATACCTCCCTAGCCGTTTTGCTAGACAATTTGGGTATGATCAGTTCCACGTAGGGAACGCAATCACCTGCCTTCAGGGCAAGGGCTTCTTGATTGACGGGGCCCGAGCTTGGGCCTACTACAATGCCCGTGACACAAAGGCTACCTTCTCTATGCCACCAAAGAGCACTCTTCAAGGGCCTCGGATGCTCTTTACATACTCGGTATTCTACACATCTGCAAATACTTTTGCCGAGAACTTTAACCTCGCCGATAGTTTTGCTTCTGCGATAAGATTGAGGAAAGGGAGGATAGCTTTATCAATCCCTGCCAATGATGAGGCAAACGAACCGGCGGATGAACCCTTAGAAACTTCAAGAGAAATGATGTTCCAACAAGAGATAAACGCAGCAATGCGGATCTCTCTAAGAGTGGGAAAGTCTCCTGCCAAGAAAAGAAGAAGAGAGGAGCCTCCTGCTCCTGCAGCAAAGAAGAAATTGGTCTTGGAGCATTCTTCTGATAAAGTGACTACAAGATCCCAATCTCGGCAGCTAGCCGAGACAACTCAGGAAGTTGCTACAACACCAACTTCTGTACAGAAGCAAATAGCACCAATAAATGTAGAGAGTCCCGATAGACCTCTACACAGAAAGAAAAAGAAGTTGGTTACCAGAAGAAATTTAGAAGCCTCTTCTTCCAAACAACTCCTGACTTCAGTAGATGCTGCAGCAGGATTTATAATGCCATCTCCCACCCCTGTTTCTGAATCAGGGAGTAAAACCCTTGAAGAAACTGAACAGAGGGGAGATCTTGACCCCAGAACTGAAGTTGAAACATTCAGAGAAAACATCATTGAAGATGAGCAAAATATTACACAACCTCTTTCACCCGTCGCAGAAACAACTCAGCTTCCTCCTACTCCTAAGACTCTTCGTGAAGAAGAAGAGCATGAAATGATAGCAGCTTTGGCCGATTGTTATAGCCTGCAGGAGGATCTAACCGCAACTGACAGTGGGAATGCAGCCCAAGAAGAAGAAGAAGATAAGGAAGAAGAAAGCTCTTCATCTGGAAATGTTGATGAGTATATACAGAATCCTGAAGGGGACAACGAAGAACACATATCTCTTGATACCGCCGATGATGCTTCTGATCCTAAAAAGGATATTGAAGTAGAGGCGTCCGTAGAAAAGGTTGTTAACCCAGATGAAGACATCGAGATAGAACTATCTCCTGAAGAAGCGGCTGGTGAAGATGTTCAGCAAGAAAATCCCGCCACCGAACCCCAAGGTATATAAAACGAGATTTAACAATCTTCTTTCTTTAAAATAGATTGATATCTAATATCTTCATTTGTAGTTCTTGCAGATCTTGATACTCTACCAACACCTCCGATGGACCTGGCAATGGTGCCTATTCCGACGGTGGTTGTTAGTAGTAGCCATCACTTATCTTGCGGCTCTGAAGCGGGCAGCAGCCAAGCTGTCGCAATTGAAGCTACTTCCTTTCAACGGGAGTCTATTCCAGCAGGAGATGCAGTTGTTGATAGATCAAATCAAGGTAAGACTGTTTTTATTTGATCTTTTTATTTATTGGCAAATTAGTAAAATAATAATTTTACTTTTTGCAGAAGAACAAGCAGGAGGAGCAACCAGCTCTACTTTGGCTCCTTTATTTAAAGAGCCCATCATTCAGCAGCAAAGGTTTGAGCAACCGAATACTCCATCCTCAACAGGGGTAGCTTCGACTCCTGGAACCATAGCCATCAATCAGCAAGTTGTCCAATCTTTTACCAGATGTTTCTTTGAGTCATTGGGATCTCTTGTCCGTAAAATGATAGAGAAGGAAGGAGCTAACTTCATTATGGTTAGGGACCCCACTTCTTTCCTGATAAAAGCCATAAGAGGCCAAGGAGACGAAGCCCAAGCCGTTCTTCTTGAACATATATTAGATGAGTTGGAAGTATCCATAAGGAAATATAAAGAGCTCAAGAAAAGAATATAGACTCTCTGGTGCAAGCTGAATATGAACGACTAGCCCAAGAAGCTGATATGGAAAGGATAAACCTTCAGAACCTTTTAGAAGCTCATTCTGCAAAGTCAGCTGAATTCAACTCAAAGATAGAATCAGTTACTTTGGCAGCTGAGAACAAAGGACAGAGGCTTGCTGAATTGAAAGCGGAAATTATTCGCCTTCAGAAGGAATTTGAAGAAGAAACTGCCAATCAACAATTTATGATTGAACAACTCAATACCCTAATTCAGGAGAAAAATGAGTATGATGAGACTCATAGTGCTGAAATTACCCGCAGGACAGTAGATATGCCTATCTTTGATGAAGAAAATGGGATGGAGGAAGCAAGAAAAATAGTAGAATCAACACATGAAGAAGAGCTGCGGACATTGAAGCAGCAAATCGACAATTTAATTATTCCTCCTTCTTGATTAGAACTTTTTTTTTTATCTTTGTTTTTGCTGCTATGGAAGCATTTTTGTAATGTCTCATATTTCCATAAATAAAAGACATTGTTTTTGTTGTGGCTCCATTATTTATTGCATATCTTATTAGATAAAAATAATAGAGATAGAAAATATATTCAGAGGTGCAAGACATGATATATTTTTTTGATAATTTTGTAGAAAATAATTATATTCATTATATCTGCTCAGAAGTAATATGGACATGGCAGAATATATTGAATATTATTACTTCGACTTGACAACTTAGTCGAAAACAACCAGTTGCTGATATAGATAATGAACGATGATAAACCGTCAATGTTTGTGAAATGAATGAACGGGAAGACCGTCAAATGATGAATGACAATGAACGGGTGAACCGTCAAGTGGTGATGAATGGGTAAGCCATTAAATGGAAATGAATGGATAAACCATCAGGTGAAATGAACGGGTGAACCGTCAGGTGATAGTAATGAACGGATGAACCGTCGGTTGAATATGATAAATGAACGGATGAACCCGTCAAATGAATATGATAAATGAACGGATGAACCGTCGGGTATTAATGAACGGATGAACCGTCTGATGAATGTGATAAATGAACGGATGAACCGTCAGGCATTAATGAACGGATGAACCGTCTGATGAATGTGATAAATGAACGGATGAACCGTCACTTCGTTATTTGAAGAACTTCTGTCTATAAATATAGCAGAAATCTGACAGGAATGAACACTTCTGCTTTTCAACATAAAAATGTCGTCCGGAGAAGCATCTAAGAAGGCCGAGATCGCCCCGAAGGTTGAGAAGAGCACTGAAGAGCGCCCTGCCGATCCAATCCAGCCGAAGGAGGCAGAAGCGGGCGAAGGTCCGTCTGCGCCCCAGCCGCCACAGGATATCTTGGACTTCCTGCTCGAACCAGGAAGGACTGAAGAAGAAGAAGCCATGAGGATGGCCGCCTGCAAATTCCTCGTGGGTTCCAGCAAGGAGGTTTTTAGCTCTTTTGCTGATCATGTCTTCGAAAAGGACGGCAGTGGCCCTCGTCCCAATGTAAAGAAAGATGATAATGACCTTTAATATTATGTACTATCATTTAATGAAATAAAATTTGCATTTTATTTATGAACTTGATCCTGTTTGACGATTTTACAAGCATTTATATTTATACAAAATACTTCTTAAGAAATTTGCCATTGATAGGCATCATGGCAATTCGACCATCAAGCTCTGAAAGTTGATAAGCTCCATTTGAGAAGACTTTGCTTACAACATAGGGACCTTCCCATTTCGCATCGAATTTCCCTTTGCTCATATGAGTCATAGTCATAGGACGTCTGACTGCTAGAACAAGTTCTCCTTGTTGAAATGCTCTGACTTTAACTTTGCGATTGAAAGTCTTTGAGATGCGGGCTTGATATAGCTCAATATGCTGTTGAGCCATTAATCGCTTCTCATCCAACGCTTCTAACTCTTGAAGCCGAAGAAGATCATTATTTTCTGTGGTAAGCTCATTGGCAATAGCGATCCTTAAAGAAGGAATTTGCAGCTCTAAAGGAAAAACAGCTTCACAACCATACACCAAAGAGAAAGGTGTAAAGCCTGTGGGATTGCGGACTGTAGTTCTATAAGCCCAAAGACATTCGCCAAGTTTCTCGCTCCAGTTCCGTTTGTTAGTAGATACAAACTTCTTGAGGAGTTTAATGATGGTTTTGTTAAAAGCTTCAGCTAAACCATTAGCGGCAGGATTGTATGCTGTCGAAGCGACATTATTAATCCGGTGATCATCACAGAATCTAGTGAACTTCTGACTGATGAACTGAGGTCCATTGTCATGGATGATTCTTCGGGGTACACCAAATCTATATATGACGTGGTGTTTAACGAAGTTGATGACATTGCTAGTCTTAACCTCAGTCAGTGGTATAGCTTCAGCCCACTTGGAGAAGTAATCAGTTATTGCCAATATGAACCGATGTCCTCTAGAAGAAGGAGGGTTAATAGGCCCTATGATGTCCATACCCCAAGCTTCAAAAGGCCAGGAAGCAGCTGTCGGGTGTAAGAATTCTGATGGTTGATGAATGAAGTCTGCATGGATTTGACAAGCTCGACATTTCCTTGCATACTCTATGGCATCCGATACCATAGAGGGCCAGTAGTAACCCATACGTCTAATGCGATCTTGTAGCTTAGGACCAGGCTGATGTGCTCCACATACACCATCATGAGCTTCACGCAGTACTTGCTTAGCTTCATCACCAGCGAGACAGCGTAAAAGAAGACCGTCATAAGTTCGCCGATAGAGAGTTTTAGTAGTTTGATTATAATAGAATCGGAGAGATCGTCGACGAACGCTTGTAGCCTCCTTAGGATCTTCGGGGAGTATGTCATGTACCACGAAGTCGATAAAAGGAGTTCTCCAGTCATCATCGATAACATTAACTTCAGCAAAATTGCTGAATTCAATATTACGATTATTTTCAATACAGAACAGTTCTCAGTTGGAGATAACTACCACCTGCTGTCTTTTAATAGGGATAGCTAAGACAGCTGCAAGATTGGCTAAAGCGTCTGCTTCAGTATTGCAAGCTCGCCGCACATAGTCAATGAAGAAATCTTTGAATGATATAGCTAAATTGATTGCCGCTTCATGATAAGACACTAAGTCTTGATGACGAACTTCATAGGTTCCTCTAACCTGATTAACAACCAGTTTAGAATCACCGTATACTTCAAGATATTCAACATTCAGTTGTTTAGCTAACTGAAGGCCAATAAGTAGAGCATTATACTCTGCTACATTGTTAGAACAAGGTTCATCTAGAGAGTAGGCTCTTTGGATAGTTGATCCATCTGGAGAAACGAGGACCACTCCAACACCTGCCACAACAGCACCATTTGGTCCGATCCTTGATGCACCGTCGAAGAATAAACGCCAGGTTGGAAATTCTTCAGAAATCATATTAACTTCCAATGTTTCATCTGGAATTTCGTCATAGAGCTTAGATGTCTCAGGTACAGGATGAGCCGCTAAAAAGTCCGCCAGCGCTTGACCTTTGACAGACTTCTGTGGAACATACACCATGTCATATTGAGCTAGCAGGATTGCCCATGTAGCCAACCGAGAATTAAGTGTACTTGGTTTCTTCATAAGTACCCGAAGAGGATTAACTCGAGATATAACATGAATAGTTTGACCAATGATATAATGCCTCGTCTTTTGTACAGCAAACATGAGAGCCAAGCATTCTTTTTCAACTGGACTATAACGGTGTTCAGCACCAATCATAGTACGGCTAAGATAATAAATGGCCTGTTCGTGACCTTCTTTGTTCTTTTGGGCAAGTAAAGCACCCAATGAATGATCCATAGCACGGACATACATTAAGAACGGAATACCAGAAATAGGTGGCACCAAGACTGGTGGGTTCATGAGATATCGCTTGATATCATCGAATGCTTGTTGACATTCTTCAGTCCAAACGAAAGATACACCTTTCTTCATTAGTTGAGTGAATGGTCTGCAACGTCCAGACAAGTTCGAAATGAATCGCCTGATGTATGCAAGTCGACCTTGGAATCCTCGTAGCTCTTTTAAGTTGCGTGGAGGACGCATCTCTTGAATGGCTTTGATCTTCTCGGGATCTACGTGTATACCCTTAGAGGTAATGACGAAGCCGAGAAATTTGCCACTAGAGACACCCAAGAACGACTTGGTGGGATTCATTTTGAGTTGATGTTGGCGCATGAGATTGAAGATAGTTCTCAGGTCTTGGAGGTGATCTTCCTTTAGACGACTTTTGACAGCAATATCGTCAACATAGCATTCAACAGTTTTGCGAAGATGATCTTTAAAAATAGTACTCATAGCACGTTGGTAAGTTGCACCAGCATTCTTAAGACCAAATGGCATCACCGTATAGCAATAAACACCACGAGGAGTGCGGAAAGAAGTATGCTTTTCATCTTCAGGATGCATCTTGATTTGATTGTATCCAGAGAATCCATCCATAAAAGATATTCGTTCAAACCCACAGGTATTGTCGATCATGACGTCCGTAATAGGAAGAGGAAATTCATCTTTTGGACATGCTTCATTAAGATCCCGGAAGTCAATACAGACTCGAACTTTGCCAGTTTTCTTAAGAACTGGGACGACATTGGCTACCCAATCAGGATGTTGTTCTTCTCGAATGAAGCCACAAGCAATGAGCTTTTTGACTTCATCATCGATCGCATCCATCATTTCTGGTTTGAAGCGTCGCTGTTGCTGCTTAACAGGTTTTGCGTTAGGCAAAATGTTCAGTTTATGTGTAGCAATCTTGGGATCTAAACCCGGCATGTCTTCATAACTCCAGGCAAAGACATCAATATATTCTTTAATAAGAAGAATCAACTCTTCCTTGTCTGTCTCTGGAAGATTTTTGCTGATAAAGATTGGACGAGGCGAGCTGCTTTCTCCTACATCAACTTGAACTAATTGATCTTCAGTAGGTGGTTCACGTTGTTCAAAGCGAAGTACCCACTGATTGTCCATATGCTGAGCCCAAGGATCTGTTTCAGGATTTTCTTCCACCTCTTCGTCATAGCCTTCTGGAAGTTCAACGGAGACCATGTTAGATGATACGACCAACCTATGGACTTCACCAATGCTAGTATCAGAATCCCAAGATCTGGAATCAGATGAGTTAGAGCGTTCTTCACTGTCGGAGTCGGAAACTGCTGGGGATAATAATGGAGGAGAAGCATATCCGAGACCTCTCTTAGTCCTGCTATAGTACATGTCTGACTTTCCTTTCGGAACAGTTGTACGGATAGGAGTTCGTCTACCCTTACCGTAATTGAAGCCACTTTTGAAATCATAACCCATTTTCCGAATGATGTCTTTTGATTGTTGACTATAACGATGAAGTTGGATACGCCCCGTGTCGTTAAGTTTACTGTCATCCGTATAACTGAATTTTTGTTCTGGTCCTTTAATAAAAATTATTGGACTTTCACCTCTCTTTCGAGAAGAGACAACAAAATATGAATCATCTGAGTGTTCGAGTAAGACTTCTGTATGAAGAGATTGCACAACTCCCATTGTAATTGATTGGAAGCTATCTAACATATCTAAATAGTAGTTAGTATGATAAATAACATCAGTATACTGGAAAATAGGTGCTTTTTCATTGATTTGTACATTAGTATTTACAACAGGACCTTTGGCCTTAACAGGCTTGGTCAGGTTAATTACAAGAGGTGGAGAAGAAGAACGTGAGGGAGGCTTGTTACGACGGAGATCGATAACAAGTGGCTCAGAGGAAATGAGCTCCTTTTTTTCTTTGTTGTGAGTGAGATCAACAACAATTGACTCAGAAGAAGTGAGCTGCTTTTTGTCCTTGTTACGACGTAAATCGATAACAAGTGGCTCAGAAGAGGTGAGCTCCCTTTGATCTTGATCAGCATCAACTGACTTCTTTTGTACTGGCAAGTGAATAGCCAATGGTTTAGAAGACTGAGGATGTGAAACTCGCCCTTTGACAGGTATGATAAGAGTGTCTTTAGGCGTCGCTTCTTGTTCTTCTTCAGTGTCTAATGCTAACACGATTTTCATGAATTCATCCTTATACATCCGAGCGTCGTTGCAGTATGCTTCAACACCTTTGAAGGGATAAAGATCTGCAACCTCTTTACGAACAACGCCTTTGTCATCAACATATTTGAAACATTGATGAAGGGTTGATGGAACAACATTGTGCTCGTGTAAGAATGGTCTCCCCAATAGAGCGTTGTAAGAACAACCAAAATTGTCAATAATGTAGAATGTAACTTTTGTGCGAAGATTGCCAATTTGAAGTTTTAGGCGAATTTTGCCCAAAGGTTCACTCCTTCCTTGATTAAATCCAAGGATGGTAGTGATTGTAGTGGAGAGACTATGCACAGGAATTTTCAAAGCATCGAGCATTGTCTTCGGCATGATACTAAGAGCAGACCCTGGATCTATCAGAATACGATCGACTTTCATCGAATCGACATATCCTGTATAGTAAAGAGGACGGTCATGCCTGTTGTCTTCCATTAACATGTCATCTTGCGTAAAAGTTATGTTCGGAATGAATTCCTGAACACTATTACAAGAGACTGATTCTGCTTCGGGCTTTTTGAGGAAGGTTAGACAAGCTTCTGCTTGCATAAGAGCTTCGCTGAGGGTTTTCGAGTCTCTTTGGAAAGACGCAAGAGTTCAAAGATAGACAACTTTGCTGGGGTATTGGCTAGTTGAGCCAATATATCGAAGTTGTAAGGCTTCTCAAGTCCTGTAGGAGACGATTTCTTCAAAGGTTTATCAAAGCGGATTTGTTGTTTGCCTTTATCAGCAGTCACTGGCTTGGGAGGAATAGGAATCACAACTGGTGAAGGTGCAGCAGGATTCTCTTCAACTAGAGCAGGTTGTGCTGAGGTAGGTTCAGGAGAAGAAGTAGGATTCTCTTGAGTTTCAGGGTAATCCTTCAAATAGGGCTTTCCTGATCTGGTGCCTAATAGAATTTCTTCGTCAACTATGGGATCAAAAGATACCATGTTGCAAATCTTCGTCTTGCCTTTGGAGCGACTTTTCTTCTTGGAAGAAGAAGAATCCTCGAACTCTGAAGTAAGATCGGGGTGAATCCACATAACCTCACCATTGTTTAGAGACAAAGGAACGAGACCTTCATTTGGTGGAGAAGGAATATTTTCAATCTCAAGAGTAGTTTTCGGAATAGGAATGACACCATGCTGTATCATCTGCGGGGGAAAGTTACCGAACTGAACTGAAACCATATTGGCGGTGACAGTCTTTTCATCTTGTTGCAGAGTAACAACTCCAGCATTAACAAGCTCTTGAATCTTGCCCTTGAGCACATAACATGCTCTAGTAGGATGTCCAATGAATCGGTGGTAAACACAATACTTAGGATGATCGGTCTTACCGACTTCATCAGGTTTTTTCGGGTCTGGGAGCTGGATCTTATTGCTTTTGAGTAAACAATCGAAGATACTTGCCGTGTCATTCTCGTCAAAAGAATACTCTACCTTAGGACGAGGTTCCCTCGGTTGTGGTGCAGAAGGAGTGGAAGTGGACGTAGGCTGAGCTACGTTGACAGCCAAAGACTCTTTGCTTTTCAGATTAATGTTCAGAGTCTCTTTGTTCTTGCGGTTGTTTTGGCGATTTCCACCGCTTGACGCTTGATGTTCATCCCGATCGGGGTTAGACATTTGTACCCCCAACTGTTTGAATTTATCAGCACTTACTTCAGCTGCTTTGGCATTAACAATGAAGGATGGCCAGTCTTGAAACTGAATTGAGCCTGTCCACATACTGATAATAGGCAAGAGATTTGCCTTACAAGTATCTATAGTAACAGCAGCAGGAGTCCCTGGAGGCATTTTCAGGGCTTCTCGGCGAAAACGTTCAATGAAACTCTCTGCAGTCTCGTTATGTTTCTGTTTGATTTTATTTAGGGCTGACATAGTCATGTCATTGAATCCCTCATAGAATCGTTCTAGAAAGATTTGCTTGAGACCTGAGAAAGAAGTGATACAACCATCGGGCAAACTTCTGTACCAGTCATATGCTACGCCGGCTAAACAACCGACGAACACTCTGGTAAGAAGAGCGTCGCTTGGTTGAAGTTGAACAGTCATTACCTCGAAGTGATTGATGAATTGACTTGGTGAGGTACTACCATCAAAGAGAGCGATTGTTGGAATCTTGTATTTGGGAGGAAATGGAACTTCTTTCCATTCGACGGGATATGGCTGTTTGATTCCCAACCTTTGCAGGTTGTCTTTCTCTTTGAAAGCTTCAAACTGAGTTCGTAAAAGCTTGACTGCTTCATTAGCATCTTCAGATGAAGAGGAAGGAGCCGTGGTAGGAGGAGGGACAGCATTATAAGCACTACCCCCAGCACCTGATTGACTGGGTGTATTTTGAACTTGTACTTGCACAGGAGGCATCTGAGGAAGTACTACCCCCAGCCCAGTATTGACAGGCACCGATGAAGCTATGATTTCAGGGTTTATAGCAGCCGGTACAGTTGGTGGAGTAGCATGTTGTGCCATAATGATAGAATGCATACTGGCGACCATTTCAGCCATGGTTTTCAATTTGTCCTCCAATGCAACAATCCGCTGTTCTTGGTTTACAGAAGTTGAAGCATCTGGATCATCAGTAACAACATATGCCGTCACTTCTCTAGGCACAGTAGACGAAACTGTTTGTTCAGAGCTTTCACTATATGCATCATAATCAGAGAAAGATTCGTCTCCTGACTGAAAAGTAGGAAGATAAGCTGAAGGACCTTGGGGAAGATTCCTTTGACCGATTGTGTCTCGGCTGTGGGAACGAGTATGTTGAAATACTCCTTCAGAGGATTCTTGGAGTAAATCCAAATATCGTTGGCTTGGTCTGCGAGGCTTACCATGTTTGGAGCACTTTCTACCCCCGGTGTCTCGGGAAGCCATATTGACAGAAGCGTACAACACTTCGTCTTCTTCTGACATTGGTTCTGTTTTAGCAAAAATCAGACGATCGAAGACAGATCGCTTTGTTGTTTGACAACAACATTGGATGATGACTTTATGATTGCAATGATGATCAGATGGTTGATTTGAAGGAGTTGAGACATTATCCCGTTTTTGTCTGAGATGTTCTCGAAGATCAGAAACCATGCCGGAACGGGGAAAAGTTCGAGGAATATGTTCTTTAACAATATTTGGAACATGATTCCGATTCTTCAAATGTTTTGTCCCCTGTGTATACAAGGAAGTACTCATCTCATTGGCATAAGTATCAGAATTTATGTTCTTGGAGATTTGTCTTTGAGGCTTAACCTTCAGCATTGGCTGTTTACGTTTTGCTGAAGTTGGCCTGTTAAGATATGTTCGTAGGTCTGCAAATTCACCCCCAGGGGTTTCTGTTTGAGACACCAACAGTTTTCCTTGTTTGGAACGGGATATTTTGAAAGTTGGGAGGTCTTGGAATTCTGCTACTGGAGTAGGCAGAATACCTCTTTGATCAGTGCAAGTTCTTTTGTTATGAAGGTAAAAAGAATCTTTGTTCGTAGGAGATCTTGTACTGACGGGTGTTGAAACACGTGCAATTTGATCTGCTTCAGTAAAGACCGAAGAAGACTGAGAAAAGACCAAAGGGCCTTTTCCTTTGTTCTGAGAAGAAGGGATAACTAAAGAGCATTTCCCTCTATTGTCTTCCAAATCATGAGACAAGGAAGTTTGAGAAAAGACCAACGGGCCTTTTCCTTTGATCTGAGAAGGAGGAGGAATAGCCAAAGGACTACCCCCAGTAGATTGTGCTAGAACAGCATGATGTTTAAGAGGAGAATCAGATATTTTCTCTTGATTATGAGAAGGAGAGAATTTAGCAAAAGGGCTGTTTCCCTTGGTTTGCGCAGAAGTGATTTGCGCATGAGTGGAGAGTGCATTGGTTCTGGTCACAGAAGTAGGAGTCCTTGCTTTAGAGTGCTTAGGATGCACTTTAGTTGCTGGAACGCTGTTTTGCGCAGGAAAAGCCACTGCCAATTGCGCCAGAGTCATAGGAGTCTTCTGTTTTGACAAGGCAGCATATGAAGTAGCTTGCGCAACATTTGCAACGGATTGCGCAGTCTTGACTGCAACAGATTGTGCAGCAGTTGCTGAGACAGACTGTGCAGCAATTGACACAGCAGTTTGCGCAGCAGACTGGCCCGCAGATTGTGCAACAGAGTGTGCAGCACCTTTGGTGGCAAAACTGCCAGATTGTGCAGCAGTCTTGGAGACCCAAACTGAGCGCACTTTGCTCTTGGCAGAAGTGGCTGCAGTACGGGGAATGGTCTTGGAGTTGAGCATTGCCTCGTAGGCTGTCTGATTGACCTTGACAACCAGGGTCTTCTGCGTCTTCCCGATAGACGCTACGTCACATTGAGTTGCTACTTCCTCGTCGGAGGAGAAAGTTGTCCCCAGCAGAGTCGCCATTTTGTTTGCAAAAACAAAAGTATAGAACTTTATTGATACAAACTGTAATAAAGATTACAAGAATTCTGGGAAAATTACAACTGTAGGAATCCAATCTCGATGATGATTGCTTTATCCCTTGGACGATGTGAACTTTGAAGACGAAGCCTTTGAAGTTGAAAACAACTCAAGAAAACTGAAGGCGAAAGCCTCGGAAGTTGAAGACAAAAGTCTCGGAAGAATGCAGCAGCACTTTGGCAAGAACTCCTGAACTCTCTAATTTCTGATCTCCGATCTTGATCCCCCTGAATGAAGACTTGAAACTCTATTTATAGAGTTCTGGAAATAACTAACTTTCAGTTATTTTGGACTGCGCATGATGATTTGCGCAGCATTGGTTTGCGCAACATTGATTTGCGCAGATAGTTACTGGATCGTGGGCCGACTATCGTGGACACATGGCATGATTTGATAGAAATGCGCATGATCGTGCATAAACAGTTGCCACGTAATGAACAATTGATGGCATGAATGCCACGTGTAACTTAACAGTTACATTTGATAGAGTGCGCAGAGTTGAATTGCGCATACATGATTTGCGCAGACTCAAACTGCGCAGCATTGGTTTGCGCTGCCAGCTGTCAGCCGCCCTCGAGCACTGTGCGGCGCAAGAAACGAACAGACTCCTTGTTATTCGTGCTGTCAGTTGTCAGAAAAGATTTGATTTGATTTAGTAATGATGACTTCTGCCACGTCAGCTTGCGCAATCGGTTGTTTGCGCAAAGCAGTGTGCGCAATCGGATTGCTGCGCAATCTGTTGTCTGCGCAATTCATCAAAATGATGGGTTTCTTGATTTCTTGACTTTGTTGATTGATACAACTTGATTTTTTAGGACCTACATGGTATTCATTGGAGTAGACGTTGATGGCTCAACATTATCATCAAGAGTGGCTGCTGCACTGTTATCTTCATCAAAAGTCACATTGGTAGACTCTTCCACAATTAATGAGCGTTTGTTAAAAACTCTATATCCCTTACTCTTGGCAGCATAGCCAAGGAAAATACCATCGTCAGCTTTCGCATCAAATTTGCCTAAGTTGTCTTTGGTGTTAAGGATAAAGCATCTACAGCCAAAAACTCTAAAATAAAAAACATTTGGGGTTCTCCCGAACCAAAGCTCATAGGGTGTTTCCTTCGTAATAGGACGAATAATTACCCTATTTAAAATATGGCATGCTGTACTGACAGCTTCAGCCTAAAAGTATTTCGGAAGTAAAAACTTGTTCAATATGACTCTAGCCATATCGCCAAGAGTCCTATTCTTCTGCTCCACAACACCATTCTGTTGGGGAGTTCTTGGACAAGAAAACTCATGATCAAAACCATTGGAATCACAAAACTTTTCAAAATCAGAATTTTCGAATTCGCCTCCATGATCACTTCGGATTCGAGTAATCATGTAGCCTTTTTAGTTTTGAACTTTCTTGACAAAAATCTTAAAAACTGAAATAGCATCACTTTTATAAGTAAGAAAGAAAACCCAAGTAAATCTTGAAAAGTCATCAACAATAACAAATGCATAGAGTTTTCCACCAAGACTGGCTACTCTACTAGGGCCAAATAAATCCATATGGAGTAGTTGCAGGGGTCTAGTAGTGCTTACAGAGTTTATGGAATGAAAAGATGACTTGGTTGCCTTATTCAACTCACATTCGGCACATACGGTGTCCTTTTTGAATGTGATGTCGGGCAAGCCTCTAACTAGCTTCTTGGTCGATAGCCTGGATATAGTATCCATGTTGGCATGACCAAGACGCTGGTGCCATAGTAACCGTTCATCTTTGTGAGCATATAGGCATCTACCTGCATGGTTAGTATCTATAGACAAATAGAAAATATAAATATTGTCCTCACTTACCCCTTCAAAAGCAATGTCTCATGTTGACCTATCATAAATAAGGCATTTGTTTTGTCCAAAGTTAATGTCATAACCATGGTCAGCAAGATGACTGATGCTGAGCAAGTTATGCTTTAACTCGGTCACTAGGCAGACATCCTTTATTACGGGAGAGGGAGGATAGCCGATAATACCATTACCTATAATATAACCTTTTAGGTTATTACCGAAGGATACATATCCTTCTCTCTTCATCGATAGTGATGCGAAAAGATGTGCGTCTCCCGTCATAAGTCGCGAGCATCCACTATCGAGAATCTACTTACTCTTAGTTGAGGAGGGAAGGTCCACCTACATCAAGAGTAGATGTGACCTTTGGTACCCAAGTTCTTGAGGGTCCTGAAGAGTTAGTTTTTGGAAACCATGCATATATCTTTCTATCTACTAATCTTCTTATTCTACATTGTGGTGAAATGTGTCCATGTAAACCATAATAAGTACATGTAGCATTCCTATTTACATTAGGAGCATGCTGATGATGTCTATAAGCAGAATATTGATGATATGTATATTTAGCATGGTGATGATGACTATGTAGAGTGGCATGGTGATATTATTGATATGGCATGGCATGATGATGTTGTCTATATGGCATGGCATGATGAGATTGTCTATATGGCATGTCATGATGAGATTGTCTATATGTGGAGTGATGTTGATTGTGTCTTTGTGCAACATGGTGATGACTATATCTATGTGTAGCATGATGTTTATGTGACATATGATGATTATTTCTACGTGTATGTGGTTTGTGAAAGTGTGTGTACATGTAAGCATGATTGTGAGCAGCATGAGGATGACGTGGTTGACTAGTATGAGTTGTGTCATGCTTTGTGTGTATCTCATGTGATTGGGTTTGAGGTTGAGCAACCTGTTTTCCCAATTTAGTCTCTAGTTTCTAAGAGACAGCTTGCAATTCAGTAATCTTAGCATTCAAACCATGCATCTTTGTAATAGTAATCTTGTGTCTGCTCTTTTCTTCTGCAAGCTCCGTGTTTACTGTTGTGATATCTTGTGTTTGTTGCTCAATACGTGCCTCGGCATCATGTAAGCTTATTTTAAGCTTAGATACCTCATCAGTGACATCCGTGGGTGTAGTGTCTCTAATATTATCAAGTAATAGAGAAAGTCTTTGTATTTCGACTTTATGACTTTTGATTTTGTCCTTGGCTTGTTTGTATTTACCAATGACCTTTTTATGATCACTAAGTAAATCAGTGAAAGCATCGCCAAGTTCATCAAAAGTGAAGTCGTCAAGAGTTTCGTTTGATACCTTGTCGGACGTCGCCATTAGGCACACATTAGCCGTATCTTGAGGAGAGTTCTTTTCTTTCTCGGAGTCACTAGCTTCACTTTCATGCCAAATGCTTGTGTTGGCATATTTCTTTGAGGAGGTCTTCTTGTGTGGCTTCTCATAGCGGTTGCTTTTCTTTAAGAATGGACAGTCTTTTCGAACATGTCACGTTTTCTTGCAACCGTAAAAAGTAGGCTCTTCTTCTTCATCTTCTTCTGGTTCCTTCTTTCTTCGATTGAAGCGAAGGAATTTCTTGAAGTTGCGAACCATGAGGGCTTGATCATCGTCTTTTGAGTTGTCATCATCCGTCTCTTCGGGTTCAGCCCTCCGTCGGTGAGCTTTGAGTGCAATCTCCTTAGCCTTAGGAGCAGGCTCTTCGAAGTCCTTGAGGTCAAGCTCATGAGTCATTAGCTTTTCCATCAAGGTCTCCATAGACATGGTTGTGAGATCATTTCCTTCTACAATGGTTGTCACCTTAGGGTTCCAAACTTTTGGTAGCCCCCTAAGTAGCTGTCACGACCCGTACCCTAGAGGAAGGGCACGAGAAGTGGGTACGTCCAGCCTACGCCGCAGTGTCGGCGGTAGAACGCTGTCCTAGGTTACTATCTAATCAACAACTCACGCAATTATATAATGTACTTGTCAAAATCTCAACTCCGAACGGAGGACAAGTATAGATATAATGAAATCTCAATCACAGACTAAGCACGATAAGATAACACAGAAGTTTATAACTAAAAACTAAATAACAACATTTATAAACTACTAAATAATAATATCTCAAACAAACTCAAAAACAAACTCGTATCTCAAGTTATTACAATTCAAGTTCTAAAACATGAAAAACTAAACCAAGTCTATTAGCTAGTCTCCCGATCACTTCTGAGTGTCGGGGCCATAGGTCGCTAAGCCATCTCCTGCTCTAAGACAAGTGGGGCAAATGTCCTCAGGGCAATCATCTGTAATATTTTCAACAGGTCCAGTCAGGACAGGAACGAGTACATTTCATCAAGAAATTCTAAGTAAATGACAGAGAACTATAAAGAAGTTATAGACAGTTGTATTGATGAATATGGCAGTTTAATTTTTAGGTGATGGTAAGAAAGACAGATAAAGCGCAAGAAAAGTAAATAACTAAACAAGAGAAGAATCATAGCAAAGAAGACTGTAAAATAAGATCTAGCTGAACTAGAGTAACATAATGAGTTCAGATGTACAATATAAGTCGAGTGTAATCCCAAAGTGAGTCTAATACAAGATGAGTCGAATGTGATTCTAATCATTGTTCTAATAAGGTGATTCGAATAAGATGATACGAATAGTGATTCGAATAAGGTGATACGAATAGTGATTCGAATAATAATCAAACAATGATTCGAATAAATTCTCCAAGTGTGTTTTAAAATACCGAGATCGACATGTAAACGGCTATAGGTAATACGGCACACCACACACTCGCGAAGTGTGTGATGGCTATCGTTCGAATATAATGCACAGAGGGGTGATTCGAATAGGGGGATATGTCTACATGTCTAATCAGTATTTCCCCGCCCAGTCTAATACAAATGAATCCACAATCCAACACATAAGACGAATACAAGTCCAACCAACATATGAAGATACGAATAGGGTAATTCGAATAGTGATTCGTATGATGATTCGTATGGTGATTCGAATAATAGAGGTAAGACAAGTAAGTATGTGTGTCGCATACATGGATTCAGAAATAATAATACGTGTTTGTAACAGAGAATCACATACAGTTAACTAGAACTGAAGTACAATAATTGACAAGTAAATGAAAGAACTATCAGAGAATGTACTCGCCTGTTACTCTGAAAAGAGTACTGAAATATCAGATGTCTGCAACGGAGTCACAAAGTCCTAAATAGAGCAGTACAAGTTATGATATGTTTAAAATAAGATAAATAAAGTCTACGATACAATCTGCATGATTCTAAGCCAATTCTAGGTCAAAGTCAACTCTAAGTTAAACTTGGTCAACTGTCTAGGTCAAACTAGGTCAACTCGGTCAAGCCCTAGCCCAACAAGTCTAATAAGTCTCACTAGGCCTAACCAAGCCTAGTCTAGCAATCACACACCAATCATAAGGCTATACAAGCTAAACACAACAAATTATATATATAATGTATATTATATAGGTATTCAACTTAGGCACTCTATATTAAGCTTACAATATTAGGCATTCATGAACTATATATATATAGTACATAACTTTTATGTACATACATGCATCCATTATCTCATTTATTAAGCATTTCCTTTGTGACATACATGTTCCCATAATCACATTATTATATATCATACATAGGAAAATAGGTACATGTGCTTGTGGGTGTCTAGGTGTATATGGACATGTAATCTTGTGTGTGTGCAATTGTGTGTGCTAACATGTGGGTAATGTGACAATGTGTGATAGCTAAAATTTAATAGGAAAACAGTTGCATACATGGTTACAATGGGTATGAGTGTGTGTGTGTTAGGCACTTGTGTGTGGACAGTTGTGAATAGAGGGGCTGCTCTCAGTTTTGTGTGTGTGTGTATGCTAATAGAGAAGGGTGTGAAGAGTCCTGTGTGTGGATGTGTGAGTAGAGGGGCTGTTCTCAGGTTTGAGATGTGTGTGTGCAAAAGACAATAGTGTCAAGTGAGTTCTTGTGTCAATAGGAAAACAGAGAATAGAGTTTAGTTAGAGGGAAGATATCAGTCCATATTTCTCAGGAAATAGGAAATGGAAATTAGTGACTCAAAATCAGTCACTTACATATAATAAACCAATCTCAGGATGACTCTACTGAAATTTCAGTAAATCCCATTCTCAGTTATTCATTCATAAACTCAAACAAGGGTCAATGGTTCACTCAATACCCTAATCTAATAGTGTAGTCTATATGACTGCTAAATGAACTAATTGACAGTCAAATGACAGTTAACAGTTATCATATGAAACTTGTATTAAGCATGAAATCGAACTAACAGTGAATTAACCTACTACCCAAATCAGTTTCCAGGGTTCAGTGATTTTAGATAGGGTGTCAAGTTCACAGGAATCAATGTGTGTTCAAGGTGGTTGTGTGCAAATTGACAGGAAGGGTGTGATACTCTCAGGATTGAGAGTGTTCTCAGGTTTACACTATTTCAGTTAGCATGTTTTCATTTGAAGACCCAGTTTTCATTCTCCAACCCAATTCTCAGGTACTTCCCAATTAAACTAACATACATGAATCCAAATTCCAACCTAAATTCAGATTTAAAAATCCTGATCATCTTCAGGTTTTCAGATATCAACCCTTGTTCCAAATTGGAATATTGAACTCAACTCAATACCCAGTTCAGTTAGGCAAAAAGAAAGAGAAATCAAATCATGCTCTAAATTAAACATTCAATCTCAGGAAAACAACAAATCTCCATTTTAGCATTTCAAGTAAATTCCTAATTAAACACATTAATCTCAGCACAATCCCAACTGGAAACCCTTGACTGATATATGAACTTCCTTATCTCAAAAACCAAATCAAACCACAGACTTTAATAACAGGCATACATATATAATATAGTTTCTAAACTAATTTTAACATGAAATTATCAGGGAAATGGGTTCTTAAACCCCTACAGTTCACAAAGTACCCAACTGATTAATGAAGACTCTGATAAGTGTAATCCCTATTTCGAAACTAAGTTTAAACCATATAAATCTACAAATAGGTATGTCAGTGTGTTCTCCATATGTTCATGGGTCTAGGGGGGTGTGTTCGTGTCCACTAGAGTGGACACGAAGTGTCCAAAAACTAATTTACACAGACTGAAAACACTGCACAGGCAGTCTCGTGCGGGCATGCCAGTGTCTCGTGGACACGACACAGGTCGAACCAAGGCACGTGCTCGTGTCCTGACATTCGCCAGGGATAGATCTACATGCTCGAGTCCCTGATACGACACCACGACGTGTCCTGGTGGGACACGAAGCCCGTATCAGTGACCCAAGGTGCGCGTGTGTGTGTGTTTGTAA
This sequence comes from Iris pallida, assembly GCA_029216955.1. Classification (NCBI taxonomy): domain Eukaryota; kingdom Viridiplantae; phylum Streptophyta; class Magnoliopsida; order Asparagales; family Iridaceae; genus Iris; species Iris pallida. Next base: position 3,881,428 of record JANAVB010021198.1, read on the forward strand.
AACCAGTGCAAGGGAGTTTTCTCTCGAAACACTCAACGATACCTCCCCAAATTTTATGGGCACAATGTCAGTCATTGCCCCTCGGTGCTGACCAAAATTGGTCTGGTCTCGTGTCGTGTCCAGTGAGAACTGGACACGAGGTAGCAGGACAGTGCACAGTGCTGTGTACAGCGTATTCGTGTCCAATTTGGACATGGACACGACACAATCTCGTGCTCAGTGTCATGGTTCTGTGATCTACACCTATAGGATAAGAATATTGTGCAATTAGTTTTCAAAAATATTAACATTTAAATGACAGTGGCAAATCATCAAACACTTGATTTAAAACCTAGATACGTGTCCGATACGGACACCAAACCCAATCCAATTTCTACCAAACTCAACCTATAGGTCCCTGGTACCTAGATGCATGAATTCATGAAGAGAAAACAGAAATTTAACTATATATGAGGGCATTTACCTATTGAGTGAAAACTCAATGAAAACCTAGAATAGAGGGGGTGTCCTCTTCACTTGGGGGTGCCAAATGCTTGTGCAACCTTGCTAGCTAGCTCCCCTTAGCATCCTCAATAGTAGGGGATTCCAATGCAAGAAATTTGGCTCAAATTGGAGTTGATTTGGATATTTGGGAAGAAGTTTAGGGAAGAACACAATGGAGGCAAATAAAATGAATTAAAAAATGGTGCAAATGATTAATGTGTTGCATTTATAGAGGGTGGGGATGTGTGATGGCTGTTGAAAATATTAGGGTTAGGGTTTAGGATGAGTGGCTAAGGTTTCTCCAACAAATTCTAAGGCTTCCTATTGGTTAAGGCTTCTTTTCACAAATATCTCAAAAGTAAAATATCTTTCCTAATAATATCTAGATATTACACTAATGTGATTGCTTAATTGAAATCCTCTAATGTAGTCTTCTAGGTCATGCATGACTAAGGTTACACTAGCAAAACACCAATTCCACATTTTACTCAATTAAATAGTTTTAAAAAAATAACTAAAAATCACCCAAAAATCATATCATGACTTAAATATCATTATTAAATGATTTAAAATACAAAAGTTCAAAATTACCCTCATTTGGAAAACTGGGTGTTACAGTAGCTTGCGAATCTTTTCGTGATTTGAATATTGCTTCCCAAGAAAGACAGGGGGTTGATAATGTCGAGGAATCTTGTGAACATTTGCGTGATCGTCTCGTTTGGCTTCATCTTGAAAGCCTCATATTCTTGAGTGAGACGGCTTATCTTTGATTCCTTGACTTGGGTGGTTCCTTCATGCGTCACTTCTAGAAGCTTCCATACTTCGTGGGATGTGGTGCATGTGGATACCTTGTTGAACTCATTCCTGTCTATAGCACAGAATAAAGCATTAATAGCTCTCGCATCTAGACTTGCCTGTTTCTTCTCCTCGTCAGAATATTTGTCATGTGATTTCTCAACGAGATCGCCATTGACAACTATTCTGGCAGGCTTTTTGTAACCGTCAGTGACGATAGTCCACAGATCAAAGTCTAGCGACTTGAGATAAAAACTCATCCTTGTTTTCCAATACGTGTAGTTAGTTCCATCAAATAGGGGAGGCCTATGAGTGGACTGTCCTTCACCGTGATTGGAAATCAAGGATTGTGTGGTTGCCATGGATCAGCTCTAGGATGTAAATCCTTGTAAAGAGAACAGAGCTCTGATACCAATTGAAGAACAGATGGCAACTCTAGAGGGGGGGTGAATAGAGTTATAGCAATAATAACCAATTAAAAATTCAACTCTTTCATGATCTAAAAACAATCAGAGTAAATGCGGAAAAATAAATAAGGAGCAAGAGAGCATACGCAAACACAGCCGATTTTAACCTGGTTTCCCTCGTGGAGGACTAGTCCAGGCCTGAGAACTCTAGCTCAGGATTAAATCCACTATTTATGAAATAGTAGTTACACCCCGTGCCTTTACTTCAGAAGAGCACGTCAACTTCTTTACAATGGATCGCAGTGGCGATGCTTGGAATTTTCAAGTGACTTCTTGAACTCTTGCACAAGACTCCTAACTGAGAGATACTGAGCACTCGAGACTTAGAAAACTTGTGGCTAGTAGATAAGAAGGGTATGGCTTATATTGAGCTTAAAAAGAAGAGAAAAGAAGATTGGATGATTGAAAATGAGAGAATTCTTGCCCTATTTATAGGTTTTTAACAGGCAGAATTCGGCCAGAATTCTGGTAGTAATTTTCAAAAATTTGGCCATTGGACAACTAGCAACCAGCCAACCCTAAAATTAGGGTGCTGATTTTTAAGGGATAGAGTTCGGCCCGAACTCTGTGTGGAGGCAGAGTTTGGCCCGAACTCTGTCTCCAGAGCACAGAACTAGTCCAAGGGTGGAATGGGCTAAGTTTGGATGTGGAGCTTTATGGGCTTTGGATAGGTTGTGGGTTGAGTCTCAAGAGCCCAACATAAATCATCTTACAATCATTCTAGACTCAATAAAATATAAAAGTACAGACGCGAAAACGACTGGTATTTGCACAACTAAGCTGTCGTCTGGCTGTCGTCTGGCTTGAGCAGAATAAAGTCGTCGTGTATCTTATTGAATTATCACAAGTATTATTTAGTCAATGTTATCAATATTTGGTTGATTGTGACTTTGTGTCAACATATTATATAATTACGTGAGTTATTTTTTAGATAGTAACCTAGAACAGCGTTCTACCGCAGACACTGCGGCATAGACTGGACGTACCCACTTCTCGTGCCCCTACACTGGGTATGGGTCGTGACAATCGTGCTGCTGGCTACAGCTGCCTTAGGCCTCCAGACACGTCGAGTCTTCTTCGGTTGTACGAACCGCTTTGAAGTCTTCGACTTTTTACCAGATCAACCATGGAACCGCTTTGAAGACTTCCCATCATTGTGTCACCACCTTCTTGCGTTACCGCCTTCTTGTTGGAGGAGAAGGTAGTCCCCAGCAGAGTCGCCATTTTGTTCGATATAACAAAAGGTTGAACGAACTTTTGCTTTATTGAACGTATAAGGTATCTGATATTCTAAGTATAGGGAGAAGAGGTTTCTAGGAAAGTGTGACGATGGAGATCGAGCGCTGCAGCGGCTCCTTTACTCCGTTGACGATCTGACGACAAATCAACCTTGCTATGGCTCTCACACCTTTGATGGGACTCTGGGGTCACCGATCAAGAGGCTGTCTGGATGAGAAGATTCCTTAAAGATGGTTGGTTGGTTGGTTCTTTGGGTGATCGGTGGATGAGGGCGGTCGACTCTTCGTAGATAGAGATTGTTGATCCTTTGAAGATTGTCGATTGTCAATTTTTCCTCTGTCCATCGTTGCTTTGGTGGAAGAAGATCTCCTTCTATTTATAGAGAACCGAGCACATATGCGATGTGCATTAGGGTTCCTGAAATATGAAATAATCTGCCGTTATTGCACAGTACGGGCTTCTGCAGTGCTGACACGTGGCGGATATCGAGATTTCCTTCAAACGAGATCTCTGGTGGTTATGACCATAACCGAAGGAGGTGACACATGGCGTGTGCTGATTTGCTTGCTGAATACAGCCGAGTAAATCCTGGGATTTCATCCTAGATTTGGAGTCTAATTGATCCTTGTCTAAGATTTAAATCAATCTCATATGATATCAATCATGATTTAATCCTAATCTTCTCTACAAGAGGTGGTTTAAATAAACCAATTAGGATGGACCTATGCTTCCTGCATCTCTGGTGAGGACTAAGTACTGCTGTGCTTCAGGGGCGACGAGTAGACCGTGTTTCTGGAGATGACAGAACCTTTGTGCTTTCAGGCGACGAGTGGAGTTGGCTTCGAATGACGACGAGACTTCTGTGCATATAGAGCAACTTATGAAGCTATATTTTGGGATACTGGAGTCACTGTGCTGTAGGCGGCAAGTAGGCTTATGCTTCAGGTTGGCGAGGTTACTGTGCTTTTGGAGCAATACACTGACTTGCATTGGTTGCGATGGGAGTTCCCAAGTCTCTTGTAAAGAAGTAACTTAAGCTTCTGATCTGAAACAGATGATAGCACCATGGGAATGGAGATGGTGTAAGCATATCACCATCCTGCACCTTATGCGGACGCAGGTAAGTAGCTGTGCCTCTGAACAGTGAAGGCGTTGGCTACGGAGGGAAGGGTATGACACCCTTACGCATCTGAGATTGGCATAGGCAGGTAGCTGCGCCTCTCGAGTGAAGGCACTAGCTTCTGAAGCAAAAGAAGGGGAGGGGGGCCAACCACCATCTTGCTTCTGAGGTTGGCATAGGCAGGTAGCTACGCCTCTGGCTTGAAGGCTCTGGTTTCCTCAAAGTACTTAGTAACTGATATGCTTCTGAGAGGCTGTGCCCACAAGAAAGTCAGAACACGCTTCGATGAAGATCAATTTTCCAGCGTACGTGTCGAGAAGAAGGAAGGCTGCACTTTTACGAAGACTGTATCCCTTGTAGATCCTTCTAGGCTATGTCGAATCTGTACTAGATCCTTTATAGAAGAACAGAATTAGTCCCTTATGTATAGTCCTGATGTGTCTGTACTAGACTTTGGTAGACATGACAATGAAGGGACTTCTCTCCATATCTTCTATTTTGTCTTTTTAGCATTGAGCCTCAGTCTTTTGCATCTTCTGCGTTATGGCGAAGGGATATCTTCAGCTGAAATTTTTCATGCTTCTACAAAGACGAACTCCTATTTGCATACCCATTCCGAAAGGAAAGTCGTTACAATATTACAAAAAAAAACAAAGCATGCGTTAGGCTACACTTCACCAATCTCAAACCCAGATGTTTCTGAGTCTGATAAAGAAGAACGGTCTTACTCTTCTGACACTTCGTCATGGGATTCAGACACCAGCATAGGGCACGTCCATCGAGTGACTTTATCTTCCAATATAGTGACCACTGAGTTCTCAGAGGATGATGACGACTTTACCGAGACTCCCGAAACTGATCCTTGGGCATAAAGGATGGACACTCAATGGGAGCTTCGCTTCGAACAACGCGAACCATCTATCGAGGATCAATTGGTCCAAATTGATGTCGGAGACAAAGCTTCTCCAAGGTCAATCTTTATCAGTAAAAGCCTTTTCGAAGTAGACAAACAAGAGCTGATCCAGCTCATCAGGGAATACATTAACGTATTCGCTTGGAGCTATAAAGATATGCCGGGGCTACATCCCCAGATCGCTAGTCACAAGCTCAATGTTTTATCGAATACTAGGCCAGTCAAACAACAACAATGTCAATTCCGACCTGATATGATGGATGGTATAGAAACTGAAGTCAAGAAGCTCATCGCTTATGTCTTTATCAAAGAGGAACAAGATCCGGACTGGGTGGCTAACGTTGTCCCAGTTATGAAGAAAACAGGGAAGGTCTGAGTCTGCATCGACTTTAGAGACCTTAATGAAGCTTGTCCCAAAGATGGGTTCCCTCTTCCGATCATTGATGTCATAATCGACAACACTTGCAGGTTCGAACGAATGTCTTTCATGGACAGATTCTCTGGATATAATCAGAACAGGATGAACCCTAAAGACGAAAAGTGTACATCTTTCTGCACTTCTATGGGAGTCTATTGCTACACAGTCATGCTATTTATCCTTAAGAATGTTGGTGCCACCTATCAGCGGGCCATGAGCACCATCTTTCGCGAATATTTATGGAAGACAGTTGAATGTTATGTTGACGATATTACTGTAAAAAGTTGTTTAAAGGAAGATCACATCTAAGACTTAAGAACTATTTTTGATCTAATGTGCCAGCATAACTCAAGAAAAATCCCACCAAGTCATTCCTGGGAGTCTCTAGTGGAAAATTCCTCGAATTCGTTAATACCTCTAAGGGTATACACATTAACCCTGATAAAGTCAAAGCCATTCAGGAGATGCATCCTCCACGCAACCTAAAAGAGCTACGAGGATTCCAGGAATGGCTTGAGTACATCAGGAGATTCATCTCAAATCTTTCTGGACGTTGTAGACCGTTCAATCAATTGACGAAAAAAAATGTGTCTTTCGTTTGGACTGATGAATGCCAGCAAACATTTAAAAACATAAAGAGGTATTTAATGAACCCTCCAGTCCTAGTTCCTCCAATCACAAGAATACCCTTCCTAATGTATGTTCGAGCAATGGATCATTCTCTCGGTGCCCTCCTAGCCCAGAAAAATAATGAAGGTCATGAGCAAGCAATCTAGTATCTCAGCCGCACAATGATTGGTGCTGAACATTGATACAGCCCAGTAGAAAAAGAATGTCTAGCCTTGATGTTCGATGTCCAAAAAATACGGCAATACATCACAGGCCAGACCATTCATGTCATCTCCAGAGTTAATCCTCTACGAGTTTTGATGAAAAAGCCTAGTACACTCAATTCCAGACTAGCTACATGGGCTATATTGCTAGCATAATATAATATGGTCTATGTCCCGCAAAAGTCCGTTAAGGGTCAAGCCCTAGCTGACTTCTTGGCTGCTCATCCAATCCCTGAAACTTCTAAACATTATGACAAAATTACATACGAAACTCTGGAATCTAACATAACTTCAGAAGGAATACTTGCTTGGCGTCTACTTTTGGATGGTGCATCTAGAATTGGACCCAATGGTATCATTATCGCTGGAGTTGGGATCGTTCTTGTATCTCCCGAAGGACTAGCTATTCAAGGAGCTTATTCTCTGGATGAACTATGTTCCAACAATATTAGTGAGCATAATGCTCTACTCATCGGTCTTCAATTAGCTAAATAGTTGGATATCGAATATCTAGAAGTATACGAAGACTCTAAACTGATTGTCAACCAGGTTAGAGGCACGTATGAAGTTCGGCATCATGATCTCATTTCAAATCAGGAAGCGACGGTCAAATTGGCTACATCCTTCAAGGGTTTCTTCATTGAACATGTATGACGAGCATGCAATACAGAAGCTGATGCACTTGCTAATCTAGCAGCAGTATTAGTGATTCTTGTAAAAAGACAACAGTTGATCATCATCACTAATAGGGAATTATTCTGCATCGAGAATAATTTGAATATTGAATACATCAATTCAATCGAGATTTGCACTACTAGCGAAGACTGGAGAACCCCTTTCATCGACTTCACGGTACATGATATCTTGCCCGAAGACCCTAAAGAAGCTACAATGATTCACCGTCGATCACTTCGATTCTATTACAATCACTCTTCCAAAATGCTCTAACGTCGATCATTTGATGGTATGCTCCTACGTTGTCTCGCGGGCGATGAAGCAAAACAGATATTACGTGAAGCTCACGACGGAGTCTGTGGTGCACACCAGCCGGTCCCAAGCTTCAGGATCGGATCCGACGCATGGGATATTATTGGCCCACCATGGTGGCAGACACGATTGAATATGCAAGGAAATGTAGGGCATGGCAGATCCATGCAGATTTCATCCATCAACCATCAGAGTTCATGTATCCTACTGTAGCACCTTGGCATTTTGAAACCTGTGGCATGGATGTCATTGGTCCTATTAATCTGCCATCAGCTAGAGGACATCGGTTTATCCTAGCTATAATCGATTACTTCTCAAAATGGACAGAAGCTATTCCCTTAGCAGAAGTCAAGACAAGCAATATCATCAGCTTTATCAAGCATCATGTAATCTATCAATTCGACGTTCCTCGACGAATCATCCATGACAACGGACCTTAATTCGTCAGTCAAACATTCACTCGATTCTGTGATGACAATCGAATCAACAATATTGCTTCGACGGTTTATAATCCCGCAGCTAACGGTTTAGCCGAAGCATTCAACAAAACGATCACCAAGATTTTCAAGAAGTTCGTTTCTACCAATAAATACAACTGGAGAAAAAAGGTTGTGGAATGTCTATGGGCTACCGTACTACCGTACGCACTCCAACTAGCTGTATACCTTTCTCTTTGGTATATAGGTGCGAGGCTGTCTTACCATTAGAAATTCAAATTCCGTCTCTGAGGATCGCCATTGCCAATAAGCTAACAGTCAAGAATAATGATCATCTTCTACTTCAAGAGCTTGAAGCACTCGACGAAAAACGGCTACTAGCTCAATAACACATCAAGCTATATCAAGCCCGTATCTTGAAAGCCTTCAACCGTAGAGTCAAAGTACGAGCATTTCAAAAAGGCGAGATGGTCCTTACCGGCAGATGTCCTATGACTATGACGCATATGAGCAAGGGCAAGTTTGAGCCAAAGTGGGAAGGTCCCTACGTCGTAAGCAAAGTTTTCTCAAACGGAGCTTATCAACTAACCGGGATAGACGGTCGAATTATTATGATGTCCATCAATGGCAAATTTCTAAAAAAGTATCAGGTCTGAAAGTGTATACTATGTTTTCCAACAAATATTTTATATACGCAAATCTTTGAATCATTATCTTTTGTTCACTCTCTTCGTGAATAAACCCATGAATAATAAGAAATCCCCAGCAGAGTCGCCATTTAGTTTGTAAACTAGTTTTCTTGGAAAACTTTTGTTCTCGCAAACAATGTACATACCTAATAAAAGAGGTTCTGCTTTTGATTACACTGGTGTTCCTAAGACTGTAGATTCTTTCTGTTCACTTATAATGGATACGAAGATATCTATGTCTGTATCTATCTCTTCTAGAAGTAGTACTCCATATCTTTCATAAAGACATTCATACTTCAAAGTACTATCCAGGTGGATCGATGATACGCCGATCATTTTTGGGCGAGCCGAAGTTCCTAAAAAGGCTTTAATAGAAGATTTTGAACCAGACATGGGTAGAATGCAGCTTTATCGATACACTCCTCAAGTAAAGAAAATGATTCAAAGAATGGTCTATGATTTGAATGGTCAGCAAGGTCTCAACTTTGGTAAGGATCGGTGTTTACCGCTGCACATTCTGACTCCAAAAGGGAAACTACAAGATTATTACCATCGTACTCGCTCTGGATTAGGATATGTGACTCCTCCAACCTCTCCAGAGATCTCAGATGAAGACGAGAGTGAAACGCATTCTTATTCTTCTGATTCTTCAGCATGGGATTCAGATCACAATATGGAAGCGATATTTAGAGATGTCTTCTCAGCCTATATAGTATCCTGTCAATCAAATAAATGATGATAATCTTTCTAATAAGACTTTTGAAGTCGATCATTGGGCTCAACAGCTTGAGACCCAATGAAAAATGTAGTTTGAACCATGGGAGCCTCCTACCGAAGACGAAGTTGTTCAAATTAACTTGGTGACTTAGAATTGCCTAGACCAATATTCATCAGCAAAAGTCTATCTGAGGAAGATAAACATTCTCTTCTTGAGCTCATTAAAGAGTATATAGATATATTTGCTTGGAGTTACAAAGATATGCCTCGGCTTGACACACAAGTCGCAATGTATCGTCTTAATATACTTCATAATGCTAAGCCTATAAAGCAACAGCAACAGCGTTTCCGTCCAAACATAATGGAAGCTATTGTAACTAAGGTAAAGAAACTCATAGATAGTGGCTTCGTTCGAGAAGAATAACATTTTGGTTGGGTCGCTAATATTATCCCGGTCTTGAAGAAAAATTGAAAGATTTGGGTATGCATCGATTATCGAGATCTTAATCAAGCATGTCCAAAAGATGAATTTCCTCTTCCAATCATGGATGTCATGATTGATAACACTTGTGGCTTCGAACGATGTCTTTTATGGACGAATTTTTAGGCTACAATCAAATCAAAATATTTTCAGATGACGAGAAGCACACATCATTTCAAACATTTTAGGGGTATACTACTACACGGTGATGTCCTTTGGTTTAAAAAATGCTAGAGCTACATATCAATGTTCCATGAACACAATTTTTTGCGAACATTTACGAAAAATTATAGAATGCTACATAGACGACATTGCAATTAAAAGTCGTTCAAAGGGCGATCATCTCCAAGATTTGAGAATGGTGTTCGAATTGATGCGTGTACACCAACTCAAGATGAATCCTACGAAGTCTTTTTTGGGAGTCTCCAACATTTCTTAGGTTTGTCATAACTTCAAAGGGAATACATTTTGATCCCGACAAAGTCAAGGCTATCCTAGAATTGTGCCCCCCAAAGAATATTAAAGAACTTCGTAGTCTATAAGGCAGGTTGGCCTACATACGCATATTTCAAATCTGTCTGGACGATGTCGACCTTTTATTCAATTGATGAAGAAAAGAGTCTCTTTTATCTGGGATAAAAAAAATATCAACAAACATTCGATGATATTAAGAAGTATCTCACCAATCCTCTGATATTGATGGCTCCAGTCGTGGATAAACAATTCTTGTTGTATGTTCGTGCAATAGAACATTCTCTTGGTGCGATACTAGCTCAAAAGAATAATGAGGGACAAGAACAAGCTATTTATTATCAGAACCATATGATGGTCGGTGTTGAGCATAGATATAATCCTATTGAGAAGGAATGTTTTGCTTTAATTTTTGCGAATCAAAAGACGCATCAATATGTAACTGAACAAACTATCCATGTTATATCCAGGGTCAACCCTCTTAGGGCTCTCATGACCAATCCAAGCGCACTCACTTCTCGTCTTACGACTTGGATAATGTTGTTATCTTCCTATGACATTGTTTTAGGGGTGAGCATTATTTCAAAAATCGAACCGAATAAGAGGTTCGATTCTGTTTAAAAAATTCGGTTCGATTTCGGTTTTGAAAATACTAAATTTTCTTATTCGGTTTCGGTCCAAAACCGAAAACCAAACAAAAAAATTTAATATATATATATATATATATATATATATATATATATATATATATATATATATATATATATATATATATAGTTACTATATATATATATTTATATATATATTTTTTATATATATATAAATATATATTTTATATATATATATATATATATATATATATATATATATATATATATATATATATATATATATATATATATATATATATATATATATATATATATATATATATCACACACACACACACACACACACACACACACACACATATATATATTATATATATATATATATATATATATTATATATATATATATATATATATATATATATATATATAAATATATATATATATATATATATATATATATATATATAATATATATATGTGTGTGTGTGTACTATAAGTATTAATATATATAGGTATATACAAAATATATATAAGTATATACAAAATATGTCTAGATATATTTAATTACTATATATATTAACAAAAAAAGAACAAAAAAATATAAAATAAAAATGAATAAACCGAATAAACCAAACCGATTTAATTTAGTTTTCTTTAATTCAGTTTTGGGTCAATTCGGTTCGGTTTCGGTTTTGCTTATTCGGTTTCGGTCCAATTCGGTTTTGGGTTATTAGGTTCGATTTAAACCGAATTAACCGGATGCTCACCCCTACATGGTTTATGTGCCCCAAAAAGCAGTTAAAGGTCAAGCTTTGACTGATTTCCTAGCTGCTCACCTGATAGCAGAAACTTCTGAACTCTATGATAAAATTTCGGATGAAGTACTGGAGTCTAATACAACGATGAAAGAGTCTATTTGGAGAATGTTCTTCGACGAAACATCAAGAACAGATCCCAAAGACAACAACATAGCAGGAGTGGGGGTGGTGTTGATATCCCATGATAATCTGGTTATCCACCATGCCAATTCTCTTATGGAGCCTTGTTCCAATAATGTCGCAGAGTATAATGCTCTCCTTATTAGATTCCAATTGGCCAAACAGCTGGGGATAGACTATTTGGAAGCTTATGGTGACTCCAAGTTGATAGTTAGTCAAGTCCAAGGAGAATATGAGGTCCGTCATGAAGATTCTATTCCATATTATCAAGCAACTCTCAAGATAGATGCTACCTTTTTCGGGTTCTTCATCGTATATGTACCTCGGTTAGAAAATACATAAGCATATGCTCTAGTCGGTTTGGCAACGTCACGTGCTACTCCAGTTAATACCCAAAAGTCGATCACAGTGATTAGTCGAGAGTTATTTTGCACAAGGAATAATTTGCATGTTCATCAAAGCTATTCAGCAACGACGAATGTAATTTTAAAGTTTGGAGATTCCCATTTATAGATTATGTTGTTTATAGGATTCTTTTCGATAACCCAAAAGAGGCTATTTCGATAAAGAAACGTTCTCTTTGCTTCATTTATGATGCAGCGACCAAAATGTTGTATCGAAGGTCATATGACGGGCTCCTTCTACGATGTTTATACGAAGAAGAAGCTAAACAAGCCCTCCGCGAAGCTCATGACGGTACTTATGGTGCTCATCAACCTAGTGAGAAGTTACAGGACCAATTAAGATGTTTGTGCTATTATTGGCCCACTATAGTGGCTGATGCCATAGACTATGCAAGGAAATATAAAGCATGTCAAATTCATGGTGACTTCAAATATCAACCTTCGGAGTTCTTGCATCCAACGGCAGCATCATGGCTTTTGAAGCCTAGAGAATGGACATCATTGGGCCTATCAGTCCACCTTCTTCTAGAGGACGTCGACTCATCTTAGCAATAACTGATTACTTCTCTAGATGGGCGAAAGTTATACCGCTTATTGAAGTAAAGATCTCTAATGTGATCAGTTTTATTAAACACCATGTTATTTATGTTTTGGATTACCTTAGAGGATTGTCCACGATAATGGTTCGCAATTTGTGAGTAATAATTCTATCGATTTTGTGAGAAAAATCGGATCTAGAATGTAGCTTCTACAACTTACAACCCCACAGCTAATGGGTTACCCGAAGCTTTTAACAAGGCTATTATAAAGTTGCTCAAGAAGTTTGTTTCGTCTAATAAACGTGATTTGAATAAGAAGCTTGGTGAATGTCTTTGGGCATATCGCACTATAGTACAGTGTCCAAATAGTAGAACACCGTTTGCCTAAGTCTACGAAAACAAAGTAGTTATTCCCCTGAAAATTTATATTTCTCTCTTATTCGTTTTATCCAATGAATTAACAACTGAAGATAATGACCATCTATAGTCACAAGAGTTGGAAGCGATTAATGAGAAATAACTCATGGCTCAATAGCGTATTGAGCTTTATCAAGCCCACATTTCCAAAGTCTTCAACAAGATGGTGAAAGAACGAGTTTTTCAAGTCGATGACCTAGTTCTTTCAGTAAGAAGGCCTATGGTGATGACTGTAAGAGCTCTAAATTTTGAAATATTTTATAAATATTATTTGAATTATATATTATTTATTATATATTTCCTACTTTTATTCATGATCATAAAATACACTCTTCCGTAGCTTTGATTTTTGGAGCACAAGAAATGCTACACTCTAGAAACTTCCTTCATGAGTGTTAACCTAGACAAGCTTATTTTTAATTTGGTATATTATGTCCCACTCAAATATGCCTTCTTGTGTTCTATTTGCTTCGCACAACTTCGGGGTCAATTTAGGCCAAGAAGTTATCTACCGTAAAATTTGATGTAACTTCCAACTTGAATTCGGGACTCGACATCGATCCAATCTAAACGAACCAATATATAATTTTGACTATTTTTGAGCCTACTACACACATGCTGAGGGTGTCCCACTCAATCGAGGCCCCATGTGCTATTTAAATTCAAATGGCACATAAGACCCCTTATGTGACTTTTTAAGCCTAGTTCCAAATCGGGTAATTTCTATTGAGCCTAAACTTGTCTAACAAGTTGTAAATAACTTGTTAGGGTCATCCCCATGTAGAGAGGGGCCTCATAAATATTTATTTCAGATTTATTGAATATTTATTGAGTCAAACTCCAACAAGGAAACTCAATAAGTCTTGGTTTCTATATTTAGAAACCTATAGATCTATATATCAATCTATCTTGCATTAGGACTCCAAACCCTAACAAAACCTACCCAAAACTATCCTAACTCATACCATACCCAACCCCCTAGAAAACTCTATATATATCTCCTAACACTACCCAAAAATCTATCACCAAAACCCTACGTACCCGACCCCAATTGTTGCCGACTGCTGTTGTTGTTTCTTCTCCTTCTTGCTGTTGTCCGCACCATTGTCGACCACTCCAAGCCCGACCACCTCAGCCTAGATGCTACCAAGGCACTACCCCCATCACCTCAAGGAGCCACAAGGTCAAAAACATCCTATACAAGCTGCTACGGGCCGCACAAGACCCCTTTACCTTGTTGTCCGAAAGTTACAACAGGTATGTCATCTTGCGATCATGATTTCTCCACTTCTACACATCAAAAATTTTGTAAATCAAAAAATGTTGGGTTCTTCTATGTGTCTACTACCTTCATATAAAATTTTATGTCGAAATTCTTTTTAGATTGGTGGGGACACGTTTTACCAAAGTGTGTCCAGAATTGGCATTGTTCATTGTGTGGTGGTTTTGAACTGTATAGTTTCACTTTTACCATCGATATCATAGATGAGAACGACCGTATTTCGATTAGCTACAATTCTCATTTAATGAGTTCTTCGTAATTTTGCTGTTTTAATGCCTAAATCATTCAAACTTTGAAGGATAAAATTCTGTCGTAGACGAACTATCGAAATTGTCATCTTGTGAGCCAAAAAAGTATTTTTGTGTGCAACAAATGCTCTATATCACTGATCCTCGACTCATGATCATGAATTTTTTAATTTAGATAATTTATTACCTTTTATTTCATAATATTAAAGTTATTTATTAATGGTTAAATTCGTTCTAATAATGTTGATTTATCAATGTGGATGTTAGTTTGATCATGAATAGATTCTAAATGATTTCTAAATAGTTTATATGCAATATTATTAATATAATATTTATTTTTAGAATATTAATGATATATTTTAGAATTAATATGGAATATTTATAATATATTTTGTGGATTTTGTTAGCCCTAGTAAGAATATCATGACTAATTATGTTATTATAACTAATATATAGTAGATAACCCTACTTAGTATTTATAGATAGATATGTTAATGATAGTAATAATGTTAGAAATATTATTAATATTAGTTGTATAAATTTATTAGAGTTCGTGAGATCGTGACTGTGGAGGGTGATGCCAGATTAATACTTTATTCTTTTGCTACAAATCTAGGCAAGATACATTGCTACCTCTCTTGTTCTATTTAAACACATGGTTTGTTGTTGTGCATAGGAATAGATGGGTTAGTGGTGTGTGTCAAAGTATGACTTAGGTGCTATCGATGGTTTTATCGATATGATAATACGTGTGTGACTTAGAGGTTTAGAGGACTCTCCCGATAAGTAATAAAGTTATTTCCTATGACTTCTATGACTTGACACATCTCTAACACTTTGAGTGAGTTTACATTGTGTTGACATGAGCTTACGTATTTGGCTAGCTACTAATACGGGCGAGTCGTATGACAGTTCATATATTGGTTAGAGTGAGTCTAGATAGAGACTTGCATTATGATGTGGAATGCCAGAGTCATGGATATGATTCGAGCAGTACATGGGAGGGGAAGACTATTAGTAGACGTATGGGACAGACACTTGCATATTAGCCTCAATGTGCCATGTTATAGGCTATACTAGTGGATATATCCGACAGTGGCTACGAACTAGTATCCGGTACAATCGAGAAAGTATGCGAGTATATGTTCCAGAATTAGTTGACGCTAATGCTACTCCCTTACCTACCCATACGGCCCAAAGTCGTCTTCGACATGCATTCACATAGATGGATTAGTTTACACAGTTTATTTCCTGTATTTATTTCAGTTCATATTGTAGTATGCTATTTTGTAACTTGTTATGTCCCTTGAGGACATAGTTATTTCCTAAATTCGGACGAGTATCTTTATCCTATAGTCTACGGACCAGGCAGCAAGCCCGGCTATCTTGTAGAGGACACAAAGGTTATGCCAGAGGAGATTCCTTGATCCAGGGGTTGATAGCTGATTAGAGTCATAGACATTTTATCTAGCTAGCTATGTCCTGACTATTTTTTTTATTTTCGTATTTTACTTTTCCAATATTGTACTTTGATTCAATGGACATTTCTACCAAACTTGATTATCTCAGACAGATTTGTATTTGATTAGTTCAGACTTATATACTATTTCAGTCAGACCTTTATTATATTCTTCTGTGTTGATGTTGTTCTGTGGATGAGATTCTAGTATTGTTATTGTGGAGATATTAGTTTACCTGTGACTGTTGTATTCTAGATATAGGATTCAGCATACTATGATTAGAATAAGTACATTGAATTGGGAATACTTATTCTAGCCGTACAGCTGGCATGCTCATGTCTTGGGTTCCGATATATTTTGGAACCAGGGCATGACAATGACACATAAAAACAAAGGGAAATTTACTGCTAAATATGAAGGACCTTTTATTATTGAAACGGCGTATTCGAATGGAACATATAGGCTAGCAAAGCCTGATGGAGATTTACTGATGATGCCTATTAATGACAAATTCTTAAAGAAGTATTATGACTAAACTACAAATAGACATTGCCTTATATTCTCCAGCTAGTTTTTGGTATAGTGTTTATATTTTCTTTCTGGAGTGATGAATACTTTATATGTTAATATTAACACCTCTTTCCCTTTGAACTATTATTTTATACCAGATGTTTTGGTTAAGTTGTAAATAATGGTTCCCCAAAAGTTATCCAGTGGAATTACCTTCAATTTTTATGGAAAATTTATCGTAAGAAATTACTAAACATATTCTCCAATTTTATTAGAAATTATCATTAAAGCCAAGCTGTTTTAAAGATATCTTATTTTAGTTCCCCAGTTGGAATAGAAATAATATATTTGTCAATAGAATATTCATGTCCATATTACATCTAAATTATTCTACGACATCTACCCTCTATAGAGATTCATAAATTTGCCAAGTACATATTACCTTTGAGCAAATTTACTCTGAAAGAATATTCATGTCCATATTACCTCTGAAATATTCCATACATCGACTCTCTCTATAGAATTATATAAATTTGCCAAGTCCATATTACCACTGAGCAAATTTATCTAGGAATGTCTATCTGTCCATATTACTTCTGATATAATTCTTGATAATGTCTTATTACTTGCACATAGTCGAGTGCGCCATAAGTAATAGGTCCATTAAAAAAAACTACTTGTCACGTCCATAATACCTCTGATAAAGTACCTTACTCTATTATCTGTACCTAATATGGTATGCCAAGGATAATAAGGTCCACTTAAAATATCTATCATGTCCATATTACCTCTGATAGTGCGAATTTTATATTATCTATACTCAAGTCGAGTATATTGCAGATAATAGGTCCACACAAGTATAATATTTTTTCTATGTCCATATTACCTCTAAAGAAATATCAAACTTTAAATATCCCTAGCAAAATAGAAAGTATTCTTTATTTTCAAAATGATGTGAAGATACAAAATGCTTTCATGTTCATCAAAACAAAAGAAAAGAAGAAAAGTTATAAAACTTTAAAGATGGTTAGGCATTTTACAGAGCTCTATAATTTCTTCCTCAAGGTGTCTATCTCAGGTTGCTTCTGGTTAGCCGCTCGACATTTTGCTTAGGCTTGCTTTGAAGCATTTTCTTGGAAAGGTGTTAGCTCAGCACACTTCCCTTCTAGAGTAACAAGTTCAAAGTCAAACTTCCAAACTTTATTTCTTGCCTCATTGGATTGGGCAGCAAAAAATTTCTACTTCTCAGTATTCTCAGCTAAGGCAGACTCCTTTAAAGCATAAGCGTCCTGAAGGGCTTTGATTTCGAGGGTAAGTTCATCCATCCACATGTTTCTTGCTGAGAAGCATACTTGATTGAAGAAGCGGAAAGAAATTCATATTCTTCGCAAGTCTTGGTACTCTTTTCTTTAAGGGCTCTCTTCTAGTTCACCAAGACAACTTCTTCTTTATGAATGGCATCATTCAGTTTGTTGAGCTCATCAGACTTAAGTACTGAGAGGTCACGACGGTGGGCCAAACCAAGATTTAACACACATTTCTCGAGTGTGTCAAGTAATATTCTCAAATCTCCAACTATGGTTTTATGACTAGAGAAGCTTTAGAGTGGTTGAATCATACAGACAATCGACATCTTGATATAGGCAAAAGGAATATTCTTTCTAAAATTCCTTGGATCCTATTTGCCAAAAGAAAGTAAAAACTCTATATACAAACCTTGGCCATACCCTCTAGATGGACACTTGTTAGTGGCATCATTGGCACAACAGTTGTTTGAGTCTTTGCTACAGATGAAAGAGGAAGAGCTTCTCAAACAGTTGTCATGCAAAAGAAAGACTGTTATTTCAAACAAAAGAAACAGTATTCAGATTTTTGTGAAAAAAGTTCAATACCTATATCATGTCTACCAGCTGTGGGTAAACTTGTTATGGTTGGCTCCTCTGCTGCTATTATGACACTACTTTTTCAGCAAACTCTGCAGGCTCCTGTTCAGTTGTTTCGGCTTTAATCGGGGATGAAAGTGGTGATACAGCACTCCCAGACTCGTTTTGGATCTCTTGTTAGATAGTTGAAGCTTTTGGCTCTGAACTAGGTACTGTTGTGGAAGGCTCACCCGGCATTTGTAGACTCACTTCGATCTCTTTAAGGTTGTCCAAGTCTATGTTTTCAAAATTAGAGCCACTTTCATCAATCATATTCTTAAATTCAGGCACTGCATGAGATTGGTTATCTTCATCATCATCCCAGTCATCTAGTAATTCATCTTCTGGGATAGGCTTGGAGGGCCTGCATTATTCTTTTGCAACATCTCAGGCACTTTTGAAGTCACCCCAACATGCGAGCCTATAATGTCTACACTCACAGTAGTTTGTTGGGAAAGAGTCCTGCAGGAAGATCTTCTTAGAGATGTCATTTCAGGTTCTCCAAAGGGAGGATTAATTGGTGGTATGAAAGCAATTGCCAATACGTCTTTCGCCCTAGCATTCAATTCTTGGTCTACTTCAGGAGAAGAACGATGACTTTTGGCCGACTTTTGCTTCTTGTAAGCAATCTTCTTCCGACTTTCTCTATTGGTTTTGGCTAAAGATAGTTCTACAACTACTTTTGCTTTCTTTGATGAATGAGAGGCTGCAGGGACAGATCTCTATCTCCTTTTACCTTTACCTTTTTGTTTAAGTCTTTCATCAGAAGAACTCTCTGTCTCGGGCTCAATGATTGGTGTCTTTCCTATTATATCTCTTCCTCGGAAAGCTATTTCTCGAGCCTGTTTGAGATTATGGGCAGATAGTTTCAGTTTGGTACCCTATATGAAGCTCGACTCTCGATCACAATTGGCCGGAGAAGAATTTATGGCATAGTAGAATTTGTTGACGATATACATGATGTGTGCTTCGTCACTTTTCTCCGACATAGTAAAGGAGGTATTGGTACCACCCGTATTGTAGTACTGCCATGCTTGGATGCTGTCAAGTGAACTCCCTTCACACTGGAGGTAGGGGCTGGCATTTTCCAAGAACCATTGACTGTAGCAAAATTGGCGAGCAAAGTGGCTAGGCAGATATGGTTCCAAATAAATGTCCTTCTATCTTCGTAGCATCAAATGGAAGGATGAATGGACTGAAGCCAGTGAAATGCTCCTTCTAGTAAAGTTGAGACATGGTCTATTCTGGTGTCCTTCAATACATTGTCACCTTCGCTACCCGAAAATTTTGGAAATATCTTAAAAAAGTCGTAGGCATGCAAATATCCAAGCACTCTTCTACAAGATATAATTTTGTTGAAATTCCAAGTCTTGCCTTTATAATACCTGAGAATACCATCTCTGAGTAAAGTGTCTGATTCCAGCCCTGGATGCATCAATTTGGGACAATGTAGAATCAACCAACATAGTAAATAGTGGAATTGTAGCTCCGTTCTTGTAAGATCTTTTTCTCTTGGACTATATATTGCATTATGCATGAAATTGCGTAGTCCTTTCTGAACACTTTATACCATGGCCGGAAGTAAGGCCAGCTTGTAACCAAACACTGGCTTCACGGCAGTAAGAATGAAGTTCTGACTTAATCTCTCAATGGTCCCTGTACCCCAAGAGACCACACAGTTTCTTAGCCATGCCATTAAGTTTTCCGTTACAACCGCTTTATCAGGCAAGGGTGAAGTAGCTGATAAAAATAATGATAGGCTGGAGGATTATCTCCATATCCTTTTAAATTCTTCTCCTCAAAGTCCTTCACCAAGGCTTTGATTTCAATATTTGTTATTATTGGACAAATCGTAAAATACTTCTCTTTGGATTCTTTAGCAGGTTCTCTAAAGAGATTCTTTAGCAGGTTCTCTAAAGAATTCTTTAGCAGATTCTTTAGCAGGTTCTTTAGCAGATTCTTTAGCAGGTTCTCTAAAGAGATAGTCCTTCACCAAGGTCTTTCCTGACCTATGTAATATGTATCATATATGATGATGTAAGAATAGTTCTTTATATACATCCACCATATCTAGATTGATCTTCTCTATGGCGGCTAATTATTCGTCTGTTGGGGTATACTCTTCATATGGCTCAATATCCCATGGGAGTTTGGAGATCACATGCATCTCATGAAGGGCTAATCCTATTTCACCAACAAGTGTAAAGAATGTAGTAGTGTTACAATTGTACATTTCTACGAGCAACAAACATGTGTATGTTCATGTGTAGTCCATGGCAAGTGGCCCTGATGGCATAATACAAGCCATACTCCTTTGGGAGGTCTTGATAGTTGATTAGAAACCATTTTGACACCTTGCTCCATAAATTGTCACTATGGACCCAATTTAAAAGCACCAATAGGATAAAACAAGTTTTTAGCAATTAATTTATTGGTAAGGGTTGCAGCAGCGTGTCCCAGAACATTGGGCCCTACATCACTCTTGATGGCTCCAGACAGTAAACCCAGCTGAGTGAAAGAAATGACTCCCTTCTGACATTCAAAAGTACCTTGCTTGACATCATTATGTCGATGAACGATGTGTCCGACAGGGACACCAGCTTGTTTGGGAGTAATTAAATATTCCATCTTTCTCGGAAGGACGACTGAGGCATAAGTTGTCAAGGGTAAATGATGCTTTGTAGATGGTACAAACATTTTACAATTGTTTGAAACAATTATCCAAGCATGTTTGTCCTTTTGGTCTTGGTGGTGTCACTTCCCATTAAAGTCAAAGCTCACCAAATAGAAAAGCTGGTCTTAAAAACTTCTTATTGTTTTGAACAAAATCTTCGTTGTTCAATATATGTTGTAAGAAGCTTTGGGTTTGACCAGTAATCATTTTCTGTCTTAAAGGAGGTTGATCCCTATTGATTTGAGCT
Organism: Iris pallida; assembly: GCA_029216955.1. NCBI lineage: Eukaryota > Viridiplantae > Streptophyta > Magnoliopsida > Asparagales > Iridaceae > Iris > Iris pallida. Next base: position 3,902,732 of record JANAVB010021198.1, read on the forward strand.
GCCATATAGGACACTAAATCAGAATGGTTTGTGCCTAACATTCCCTCGAGTGCATCCAAGTAGGACTCTCCGAGCAAGTTGATTGGAAAATGTACCACAAAATAAAGAAGAAGAAGAAGAAGATTAGTCATATGACTTAGTCAAATTGCGCATTGTTTTTATTAATGACAGAAAAGGCGCATAGACATTTATGCGTGTATTCTTCACAATCATCAAGACTGGAATTTTTATGATGCATACTATAAGGAGCGCATAAGTGCAAATTGGTTACACTCATGCGGCAACTTACAGAAGCACATAAATCAAAATGTGCATTTTTTTTTATTGAAGCTTCACAGCAACAACTATTGTAAGCCCCTAATTTCTAATTATTTTATTAAATACAAATTTGGTATTTCTCCTCAAATATTTAGAGTGGTTATTATTTAGTAAATGAGTTACAATTTTTTGAAAGATAATAGATATTTTATATTGATGGATATGATGGGCATTTTATTTTATTTTTACAATAATAATAATTGTTCAATTATTTTCATTTAAAGCTAGTTAGAGATTTTTAGAAATTATTAGAATTATATTAGAACTTTAGAGATTATTTTATTAATGTTTACAAGTAGCAAATGGTTTTTTTTTCATATTATATAAATAAGTAATTTTCACTAAATAATAGTAATAATAATAAATTTTAGATTTTCAGAAATTATTTGAGAATTGTTTGGTATTTTAAATCATTCTTAGGAGTTTTAGGATTTATTAGTCTATAAAATATATTATATATATATATATATATATATATATATATATATATATATATATATAAAGAAAAAAAAGATGGGCCACTACTTCCCGCAGGGGAACAATACCCAGTAGTAGCCAAGCCCGCAAAAGGGATCCCCCCAGTTTACATATATACATATGTATATATGTATACTGAAAGAAAGAAAAGAAATAAGAAACTACAAAACCCTAAACCCCGATCGATCGTACCACCCCAGACCCGCTGTCGGGGCGGCCGTGCGCGTTCGACGCACGGCCACCAGCCGGCCAGAGTCGCGCACGGTGGCCGCAGCCGCTGGCAACGACAACAAACGGCAGTAGCAGGGACAGCGGGACACCCACGTTCGTACCACGATTGTGATGTCATATCTTGCTCGTTTTACGAGCCGTTTGCTCTGGTATGTGAACAACCTAACCATCTAGGATTCCTTTCAAATAGTTTATTTAATTTTGCATCGAGCATGATGAAAAATGAGTTCCAAAATCGAGAAAAACTCAATTTTTCTGAACGTTAGAAACTGTCCCAACCACCCATGTTTGTGGTCGATTTACGACCAGGCTACCATAAATTTTAGAAATCTAATTGAACAAAGTTTTAGACCATCTGACCAGGATCAGAACCAATTAATTACTTTATTTTATTTCTTATTTCTATTTAAAATTTGGTTGAAGTTTACGAAAAATCTATTTTGAAAATATTAAAAAACTCCGATACGGGATCCGTCCCGATAATCCGAGCAACTTGGTCATAAAGCACTTACATCAAAAGGTATGTATGGACTTTGTGCACATGTGGGATTTGACAGAACTCGAATTGGTTGCGTGTGCGCAACGAATTTGAAGCGTATCCGTCAAAAATCTCCGTATCATTGATTTTGCAAACTTTCCAATTACTTCGTGCACGTTCGCCATCTCAAGACGAAACTTATACCATCAGGATCGTATCATTTTTCTGGTCTTATATGCCAAGTTTGGTCCGATTCTGAGAAGGTCGACCGGAACGCTATTTTGGTGGGCCCGCTACCCGATCCAACAGACGAATTTGTGCATGGCCCACCAAAATCTAACTTTGGACATACGGCTGGGTTTGTCTCCTCAAATCGGACCCGTAGACACATAGTTTGACCACTTTAGAGACCATAGACATTGGCACACATTTCGGTGCAAAAGGGGCCAACGACGGACATTGTTTTGACCTAAAATTACGATTTTGCCCCTATTCCAGAATCTGAATTTTGGACAGGCATTTTCTAGATATATCATTAACACCGGGAACATACTTGATGTTTATTTTAGCATCCGGAGCCGTTCGTGAATTTTGAGATTTATTACTGACATGATTGATTGCTTGGAGTTATTATTCCCGTACTGTCATACAAGATACCTTGCCACCATACTATGTGATTACTTTACGTTATTTTTTAGTTATTTATATTCAGTTTCATATATATGCTTTATGTTTTATATCACTGTGCATCCAAGTCACACTTCGTGCAAGCGACTATATTGATCGTTTTAAATTATTTCATTCTATTATTACATTGACTTAGTCCTAGTGACCACCAACACATGATTACCACGTGTTGTGAGTCACATGTAGGATACGTACTCACGTAGTCAGCTGGCCACCGATACGTATGAGGCGTGCGACGGTTAGGAGTAAACTGCCAATAAAATTGCTTGATAGTAGACTTGGCAGTTACTAGAGGTTCCTATGGGACATGGATGTGACCCTACTAGGCATTGGGTGGGAAGGACAGTTCATTAACGTATGGGCCACGTATGCACTCCTATTCCTGATCCTGCTGGCCTCTAACATTCGATGAATGTTATGCTTTGAGGTCCCTGGTATCCTTGTAGGACCATACCTGAGTTTCCTATACCTGTAGCCAGAGTGCCCATGCGTCAAAGGTTTGTTCTTAACTGCATTATCACTGTAGAACTGGTAGTGTGAGACTCGTCTAACAGTATCGGTATTTATATATGGATACGTATTTTACAGTGTATTTCGTATTTTTTTGGTTTTCGAAACAATTTAAATTTTTTCAACTTATAGATTTTTCTCCTTGATCGTCATACCGCCAGTATACCGGTGTATACCGACGGCATACCGCCCGGGTAAATATTCCACATTTTTTTATTTCAGATATTTTGATGAATAGTGTTTTCGATATTTTCGTAAATAGTGTTTTAGATATTTTGATGAATAGTATTTAGATATTTTTATGAATATTGCAGATGCACCCTTTTACCCAATGGATATTTGGTTTTGTTTGAATGGCTATGATTGACTTAGATTTTGACATGGATCACCATCCAATGGTCAAAATTAATTCTCCATTCTATATATACCCTTTCACTTTCTCTTCCCTCTCCCTTTTCATTCTTTCACTCTCTCTTCGTTTCTTCTTCTCTTCTCTCCCCCTTTGGAGCTTGCCAAGAGCTTGGCCTTGAGGCTTGGGTGTGGTATATAACCCCCCTAGGAAGAGGAGTAGAAGATTAGGCTTAGAGCTTAACCTAAGCAAGTACATCTTGCCAAATTTATGAACAATATTGTTTTGTTGTCATTTTTGTTTTCCTTGGCATTAAATGCTTAGAATTGTTCTAAACTCATTTTTTAAGAATGTTTTCCTTATGATTCTCATTTATATGCATGTTTCCAAATTTGGTTAGAACTAGGATTTGATTTTTTTTTTAAAATCCAACATTAACTTAGTAGAAAACTCGGTATCAAGAGTGATACTGGTGTTACCATCATGGATCTGGGCCACATATCCATACATGAGGTCCTCACCAAGCTTGTATACATTGATTTTGAGTTTGGTGGAAATCGGAACCCGTTTCGGTTTCCCAAAAATCTATTTTTGGAGTATTTTGAGGTATTGATCTATCAAATCTTTGAATTTGTGAAAACTAAAACTCCCATGTTGTAGGGAATTAAATTTCATACGATTTTGACTTTTGAGAATCCAAATTTCGATTTAAAACGAAGTTTTTATGGCCGAAACAAGTTTTGAGTTTTCAAAAATCAACTTTCTGTGACAGTTCGAAAAATCCATCGAAAATCCGCAAAAATCCGTCGGAAAGTTTGAACTTGCACCACTAAACTTGCTGTGACACTTCGAAAATCTGCGAAAATCCGCTGGTAATTTGCAGTAATCCGTTGGATGATCCGGTTAGGCTATTTTTGTCTGTTTTTGTCCGTTTCTGCCCGTTTTTGTCCGTTTTTGTTATTTCTTCGATTGTAATGAATTCTTAACTTGATTAGATGACCTTGTATACTTAGAGAATGATTGTACACCCTATATACACTTGACACTAGCTTATGTTTATATGTTCTCTATACTCACTATGTATTGCTATGCCCTTCCAAATTTATTGTACTTTACAGTCTATGCCATATCCAATAATTACTTGTTAGTGACCCGTCTTGGTGCACTCTTATGCATGCCTTTTCCTAGCTTGCTTGATAGTGGCCTGGCATGGCACACTCTTGATTCTAGTACATGTCTAGCTCCTTAATAGTAGCTCGTCGTAGCGCACTCTTGTCTTGATATTGTCATGTCTTGTTGTGACTTGTTGTAGTGCACAATCTTGCTTGTCTTGTCCAGTCTTGTATGTCTCATGTCTAGGATGGATTCTGCGGAATGCCACACCCAGAATTCTAATGAATATGTTAGGAACTATACAACTAGCTTGATTATTTAGATCATTGGGAGGTGAGATTTTCTCGGTTACCTGCACCCCTTGTTTCCCGGTCTTATATATATATATATATATATATATATATATATATATATATATATATATATATATATATATATATATATATATATACTAGGGAATTAGAGCTATTTGTCATGATGAGCACTCTTCCAGCACACCGTCGAGTGGGGCACTTCTTTAGGACACATGTATTTTACTGTAGTGTGTCTGCTATACTTGTTTTCTTTTGGCTTGGATCAATCGGGTAGTCTGCAGGGCAGGTAACTGGAATTGGATTTCTCAAACTTGCATGTGTTAGTAATTAGGATTATGACAACCCTAGTTAGCTAAGTAGCAAGCCGTACTCATTGATTGGCTGTGATTGATAGATGGAGTCCATTTTCTGTCTAATCTAGGCTTGTCCAGTTTATCTTATTTCAGTACTTAGCTTCCTGTCATTTCCTTAACATGCTATTTTCTACTACATGCTCGGCTTCACTACATGCTCACATGTTCAGTTTATTCTACATATTTACTTGTTATTTCCTTACATGTTCTCAATTTCCTTTCGTATACACTGTGGTACCAATTTATTATTCCAGTCTCGTTTACTACTTTATCTTAGAGATATTATAAATTACATGTTGGTTTTAGTTCATAGTTTGGCTTCCTTTGTGGTACTTGCTATTGGGGTTCTGACCCCACTGGTTTTGCATTGACCAGATTTAGTTAAAGAGCCCGAGGATCTTCCGGACCTCCCACTTCGATGGTGACCACCCAGAGCACCAGGATGCTTGAGTTGGTGTTCTTTCTCTTACCCACTCTTTTCTGTACATATTCTTTTGAGGCGTTTAGCCACCGAGCAGGTGTTTAGCTCGTGTTTTGGACTTAACATTTGGCCTACGGGCTTAGACATGATATTATATTTCTAGACTGCAGCTAGAGATGATCATGTATTACTTAGTTTTGCTAGTTCTTCATTTTGTATTACTAGCTTCATGATCATCTATATATTATAGTTTGGGACGCTTTACTGTCTTATATGCCTGATGATCATATCCTTGTACATTATCTGCTTGAATGTGATTGAGATATCTAGGATTTTTGACCTAAGACTGACTGTTGGCTTTTAGTAGTAACCCCCATCTATACAGCTTATACGTTATTTCAGAGTACTGGAGTACTTTAGTATACGTAGATGGCCTTGTCCGTCCCTACTTGCCAGTATTCTGGTTTTAGGGCGTGACAGGTAGGAAGCCTATTGTATGCATCCCCTTTTACTCTCTATTATATATCACAGTTTATATGGCATGGTGTTTTCTTGTATCTTGTTGCGTCCCTCTGAGGACCTGGTTTTCTCTCCAGGTGGGTGCTTTTCATGATGCTTCGCAGATGCTCTAGCCAAGATCGTGGTCTTTCCTTTTCCATTGAGGAGGCTTGCTCTTGGTTCGTCTTGCCATATTTATTGATCATTTCCTTGTATATTTTCTCTCATTTGAAGTAGTTGGTAGTGGATTTGTCTCCGCCCAACTTTTGTACAAATAGAAATTCAGTGTTGACTTTTATCATATATTATTTTCTTATTGTGGATGAGATTTAGTCATCATGGTTTACTATATTTTTACAGCTTATGTATACATACGAGAGTTCCATATATTAGTATACTTCGTATGTGTGCAGCTGGCATGTCTACGTACTTAGTCCCAAGTATTTTGGAACTGGGACGTTACAACTATACGCGTAATGGGAGAGTTTAGTCTGCACATTTTAGAGTTGAGTTTCCTCACTCATGCATCAAGACCTATAGGCACATAGCCTGGTACATTCGTGTTTACAAATAGCGAAAAAAATGTAAGGGTTTTTCCCAAAAAAAAGATAGAATTTTACCCTCGATCGGTGGCTGAACTCCAATAGGAACAATCTCAGTTGAGTCATCGACCGACTTCCCCTTGTTTTTGCTTGTTGAGGGTGCTTTAGTCGAAGTTTTTGGGGCCATTGCTCTGAAGCTTTTGGTGGAACGAAGGAAGAATGAGTTCTTGGGAAAAGTAAAGTTTTTTCTATCATTCTTCACTCATATTTATACACTACTATCAACTAGCTACATAAGAATATATGACTCTTAGAATCCTAAGTTGTTCGAATAAATCATACCAAACTCCTCGATTATTGTGCCAAACGATGGCTATATTAATAGCACAGAATTTGAAAGGAATTTCAAAAGATTAACAACTGTCTCAGTCAGGGTGCAATCTTATGCTTCTCAGTCAGAGTGGCATTTTTATGCGTCTCAGTTAGTGACAATCTTATGCATCTCAACTAGTTTTAGTGTTCCATGCATCAAGTTGACAGTAGAGCTCATGCGTCTTCTTGATGGCAGATTTTATATATTTCAAAATATTTCTAAGTCTTATATGACAGATCTCTTTTGTGGTTATGCGACAGTTTTCTACTTCAAACAGTTATGCGATATTTTGGAGACAGTGATTCTTCAAAAGACAAACTAGGACTTAGGCAGAGAATTGCAAGCAAATGAAAGAGCATTTGAAGATAAGACAAAAAAATTTATTTCAAAAATCATGATTATATATGATGGAGATCTATTACATTATGGATTTTCATCTTTAAGTCATGGTGAAGCTGATGGACATCTATTACATTTAGGATCTTCTCCATCAGCTTGTTTTCCAGTGAAAACCACATTACATAAAAAATGTTGCACTAAAGGAGACAACTACAGAGAGGGAAGACTGTGGCATATAAGTCCAGTGCCAATATTCCCACAACCTCATACGGTTGGTGGTAAGAATACAACACTGATTGGGCCCCTCAGAAGGTGCTCAACCCTAGACCCCCACTTCACATCTGCAAGTGTGGGTCACCCTCTGTAGAATCAGGCAGTATGCCTTGGCAGAAGAATACAAAATTGGGCTAGCACACAGTCCAAGATTCCTGCCACTTGCTAACATTGTCTGTCACTAACAGTATTTTGATTGGGACTCAAACCCAGTCTCATTACGAATGTCACGACAGTAAAACCAGCCAGTTACAAGCCTCGTCAGATGGGTACAGACAGCTATTTGGGTTTGAAGACCGCTAAGGACTTCATATAATGTGTTTAATCATGTCGAACAAGACATGTTATAATGTCCTTCTAAGATCCATCCGAGCTACAATCATCCGAGAAGTATCCTATAAAGTATGACAAAGTTCGAAGAGTTAAGCGCATAATACATGTTGTTATTCTAGAAATCAACATAGCCAAGCACATAAACAAGCATATTTAGTCTTATGCGCTTACGTGTTATATAACAAAAGTGTTTTCTGTCAACACATTTCTCTAATGAATTTTATAGTGACAACTTCATCTATATTGAAGCTACGTACTCTGATGATTCAATCAGAGTAATGTTTTCATCCATGAACTGTGTGTGGAAAAAAGTGAGTGGTAGAGAAATGTTACCTTCTGAAGATCGATCTTTTTTCTGACTTCTAGCATAACCAAAGAGCAATGTTCTTGGCAAAATAATGTTGAATCCTCTCACAAGTTTGCATAAGTTTGCTGGGACTCGAACTTGCAAATACATGATAAAAAGTGTTGATGACAAGTCCTGCCAAAGCTTCCCCTATTTATAGGAGGGGAAAGTCACATGAGTACATAATGTTTGCCGAATGGGTCAAATCCACATTAACTGATTGCATGATTTTTTATTCCTGAAATCACGTTTAATAGTTGACAGAGCTTCGATCCAAGAACATGAGAGTAAAAGATGCCTCAAATTTCGTATATAGTTCATATTTTGAAATAAATAGTCAAAGCAATGATAGTATGGCAGTGATCCAATGATCAAGATCTTATAAGACAGTTTTCTCTCCCATGCTTCTTTCAAAGTATTTCAAAACTTGTTCAAGTTTTAAAACTTTGAAGGGGGTCTTGTAGAAGCATAAAAAATGCAAAAGATAGATGCATAGACCTTATGCATCTAAATGAAATCTCAAGTCTGAAGTAGCTCTTGAAACCTATGATGGTTAAAAAGATGCATAATCAGAGGAGAGTCAGAAAGGCGCATAGTCGAAGACGAGTCAGAACGATGCATGGTCGGTTTAATAGTCTGTTTGACGCATGACTTTTTCTTATCTCTTATACGAAGTGATAAGCTTTAGGCAGTGTACAGTACACAGACTCCGAAGAAGGTGTCAGTAATTGTGTCACCATCATTATTATATTTTGACAGTTGTAAAAGAGTAGCCTTATGCGGCTATTTCTGAGATAATCGTTTGTAGTATGCAGTTAAGGGCTATGCGTCTAAAGTTACTTGATGCATAACTAATCCACAGTAAAGAGATCGTGTGCTGACGTGGTCGTATTTCGTGCAACACGTCTCAAAATACGTGGCAAGCTATACGTGATTCCCGAACACGCTCACTCCCCACTAACCCCTAGGGCCTATGCGCCTATCCATTCTCATGTGCCTCTGAGACTGAAGACAGTGTATTTTCTATACATATGCGCATAGTTGTTCCAATGAAGAAAATCTATAAATAGAGGACAATGTCTTCCTCGCACAAGGATGCACATAGAGGCTACATATGTTGCATCTTTGCTAAGAACTTCCAAGAGAGAGAGAGAGAACGAGCTTTCAGTGATAAAGTTTCCTTTGCTGTCAAAAGTTCATCAACAGACAAGCTTCATCAACTTTCACATCGGATCGTCAACAGAGTAAAGAAGTCAAAGTAGGCTTAACTTCCATCGCCCCAATCCTTGGATATTATTGTACTTGAATTTCTTGTTAAAGATTCTTGTTGTACTCTTTTATTTACAATAATACAAAAGTTTCAGTCCTCCTGGACTTTTTGTGTTTAAACATGTACATCTCTATATTAATGATCGAATAATAAGGCGCAAGAGGCAGACTCTGTAGTGCCCTGCTCCTGGTGGTTCACTACGTAATACTCGTGGGTTGCTAGCTCAGTCTTGACTTTCCTAGTATCGATTGATCATAGACGAAATATAATGAAGCTTTCCAACTCATGGATCGATTTTTGTTGGAATGAGTCCAATAGTTTTTGTTAGATGTTTTCATTGCTTGATTTTGATGAATGCATTTTTGTGTTTGTTTTCGATGATTGGTTTCATTGTTCACTTTCATCTCATTTCGTATTCATTCTAAATTTTGAGAGAAAGAGATTGAAGTATGCAAATCAAAAGTTGGTACAAATTTAAGACACATATGCGAGACGTAATTGCTGCATGAAGCTCCTCCTTCTCTCAAATTGATTTATTTTGATGAGTTGCTTTGATCGAGTGAATCTTTATCTTCACGCTTTAACAAAAAGATCTCTAGTCCACTTTTTATTGCATCCCTATGATCAATGATATCGTAACAATAAAGGTAAGGTAAAAGAAATGAATCATTGTTGGGATCATAAAATTGTTGTTAGTAAAATGAATGCATGTTCCTTTATAAGTATGCTCTAAATGTTAGACATGTATAGAAGAACTTGTATCTGTTGTAATGAATGAGAAACAAATGATAAGAAAGGAGTTATGGCTCCGTAACAAGAAGAAGAAAAGGCACAAACGAACGTGTTGTTTAATTGTTGTACTGTTAAGATTTATCTGATAGAAATATACATCATGTATTGGTATCGGACAACTTATGCACAAGGTAATGGTCTCTCATACATTTCTTGGGGTACTGGAATTGCTCAACCTAGGAGAGATTGTAATGGCACCATAAGGTAAAGAAACCTCACAATCAGGGAAGTGTTGTGTCTATTAATGAAAAGCTGAAGCAAGAGCTACAACTGCTAATCATGGAAAATGACCCATGGACCACCATGTACTTAGGTCACATGTGTATGATTAGATTATTGTAAACATAACACTGAATGCAGAGACGAAATGTAAGTTTTATAAATATATGCAAATTGTGCTAATCCTTGTCTTGTGAATGGATTGATCGACGACCGTTGTCACGACCCGCACCCGCTTTACGGACGTGAGCTCGTGAGCAAGCCAACTACGTATCAAGCAGACTCTAGCCCGACTCGAGTACGTATAAGCTATCAAGATCATGGTATCATGGCTAATATGGTAATCTAAAGTGTATCTCAATCCAAGAATATATAAGACAAGAATGAACAAGTATGGGTCGCGGTCTGCAGCCCGCTAGCATATATGTCTGATTAGACTCCACGAATAATATGAGTCTATAAAGGTAAGCTGATAAGCAGGATATAAATAGGTAACCATATGAAATAAGTACAATAGAAAGAAAATAATATAAATACTGTATATGTTCGGCAAGGTATACTTGCCTGAGGGTTGCACGGAGAACCAACAATATATCGCCAATCAACAAGTCAGAAAGTCCAAGTCTCACAACTGCCTCCAGAAGCTGTAATAGATGTTACCAACGTTTCCAGATTAGAAAAATTAGCTAGAATAGCCTGTCCTTAAGTCCAAGTCTAGACACAGGGGCAAAACAATAATTTTGGGTCAAAACGGTGTCCGCCATTGGACCCGCTTTGCACCGAAAAGCGTACCAGAGTTAATGGTCTCTAAAGTTATCAAACTACATGTCTACGGATTTGTTTTGATGATACGAACCCAACGGTATGTCCAGTTTTGGATTCTGGCAGGTCGTACACAAAATTGCCCATTAAATCGGATCGTGGGGCCCGCGAAACGGCGATCCGATCAACTGTCTCAGAATTGGACCAAACTTGGCATACAGGACCAAAAAAATGATACAGTTCTGTTGGGGCAAGTTTCGTCTCGATCTGACGAACGTACACAAAGTAATTGGGAAATTTGTACAGAGGTCGATACGGTGAATTTCGACGGATACGTATCAAATTCGTCGCGCACACGCAACCAATTTGAATTCCGTCAAAGCCCATACGTCCACGAAGCCAATACGCACCTTTCGATGCTTTTGGTTCGCGATCAGGTCGCCCGGATTGGCGGGACGCACGTGGTATCGGAAGTTTTTCCAATTCTGAAAACAGGTTTTTGATCAACTTTGAACAAGTTTTATTTAATGAATACCTAGATTTATTTAAAACTAAAAGAAGGGTTTTGTTGTCCTACATGTTGTCAATAAACTCCTTCAAATAGATTTTAGAAATTCCTAATGTCTGGTTCTAAAACTTCCTTTAAACTTGGGGTTTGGGACAGTCTTAATATCCTGTTTTCGTACAGTTTTTTCGTTAAATTTGTATCGATTTTCTGGACAATCGATAGCATCTACATTCAAGCTAATTGAGAAGGTTCGAAGTCATATAGGTTGTGAACGTACCTGAAGTCGTAGATCGACAAACGATCATCCACGCGTTGCAAAAACTCTTCGCGAAGTGGCCCGATGCACAGCCGCTGCTGCTGCTGTTCTGTTCTATTTTCCAGCACGGCCGTGGCCGCCTGCAGCTGCACGCAGTGGCGCCAGGACGGGAAAAGGCCGCCAGGTGGCTGGGCATGGGTTAGGGTTAGGGTTTTTGAATGGTTTTCCTCTCGAACTTCTCTCTCTCGTACTCGATATATATATATATATATATATATACTGTGATCGGTTTGCACAGGGGTCGGGACTCGGGCTCAGGCCTGGGGGCTGGGTTTTATTATTATTTTGTTTTTCCTTTATCTTATTCCTTTTTTTTCTTTTAATGATATATATATATATATATATATATATATATATATATATATATATATATATATATATATATTCCTATATGAATACAAATACAAAAGAAAATCTAAAGAGAACAATTTTAGTATTTGCTTCCATATTTCCAAAATAAACTATTATTAATAACAGCAATAACACATATGATAAATATATTTTCTAACCTTTATGATTAATAACAGACCCATACATGTATGTATATATATATGTGTGTGTGTATATATACCAAATACCATTCACACATATATACATTGGCCAAAAATCCAAACGTAAGAAATAAACATAAGGAAAAACTGTCATGCTATTTCCATAATAATTATTGACCTGATAAATATTATTTAATACATATAAAAATTTATTTATTTATAGAAAATAACAATTAATAGATGTCACGACCCGTTACCCAAATTGTTGGGCCGGGCCGAGCCATGTCCAGCCTACGCTTAAGATAAAGCGCAGTAAGCTGTTCTAGAGATAACAAGATAAGACTAAACGTGCTAACAGTTCTATAAGTGAAGAAGAATCATAAATGCTCCAAACACAAAAGTCGTCGTATATAGTAAAATGTCCAAGTACAAGTAGACTGAAATGTAAAACTGGATACATGTCCAGTTACAAAATGATATAGTCTAATACATGTCTACTCTCAAAAGTCTAAGTAAACAAAAGACAACTAGGCGAGGTTCCCCGCAGGAACATCCTCGTAAAGCAGAGCCGGGTCCTCGGCAGTAACTCCATAGTATGAGTCGCAGAGTAACTCCTCCTCAGTAAGGACACCTACAACGTTATCCTGTCAGGACGGGAGCAAGTACTAAATCTAGCAAACTAGCATATGAAACATGGAAATGAACATGAGAGGAATAACTGGAAAGCATGGCATCACATAGTCTATCATGGCAAGGACACATATGTCATAAAGACAGATGTATATGTAATGTTTAAAACTGTAGCAAGTACGTGATCGGTCAATAGATGTACAATGTACCGAGGTACAATGTAAATAAAATATACATACGTACAAGTAAAACAAGCGATAGATGTACATACGTACAAATACAGCTGATGTGCCTACGACAAGGTATACATAAAATGTCAACCTTGCTCGGTACGTACGTACGAGTAGGGGGGGCATGATCACGTACGCTACTAACAGTTTCCCCATAACCCATATTCTAAATCATGTGAGAGATACATCAAGACTGTTCTAAGCATGGTAGTAATGGAAAGTACAACATGTGACATTTTAACTTGCTATCCCAAGGGTCAGCATTTAACATGGTGGGTTTTGCAGTTCATTTATGTAACAACATGTAAAGTTCGTAGAAAGTACTTGCCTCTAGCAAAGCAAAACAAAACAAGCTGCGATAACAGTGCTATGGATGTCCAGTAACTCGTCGCTGTAGAAGTATAATATAATAACTTAGTTTTACACTAAGCTAAAACACTAGGACACTAATTGGTGAAACACGACTTGTGATTGGGCACCTAGCCAAAATGATGACTTGGCATAGGAGACCAATGTGGGGTGACACACCATGTTAACTAACTTTCTAGGGTCTTTACACTAGTGAGGGATGGGGTTCGACACGACTAAAACTCCAAATAACACAAAAAGCTACAAGTCGTAATTAATCAATAAATAAATCAAAAGATCATTGTGTTCTAACAATTCTTAAAGTAGACAAAAAGCCTAGTTTTGCATAAAACAAAGTACCAAAACGATCCTTGCTAACTATAGAAATTTATTATAATTTTTCTGGAATTTATTAACCAGTACAAATATTTTATAAAAAATCAGTTTTCCTAAGTATACAGAAAATGAGTTTTGGTTTCATATGCCAAACTAGTGGCAAAACAGTAAATTAAATACTACAAAAATTATACTAAAATAGCCAACTTAACATAGTATCTAAATACTATTTTTCCATAATTTTAGCAATACTTTAAGTATTTTTTAGAAAATCAAAAACAGCAATGCACACAATAATTAATTTATCTGCGTATTTTGTCCATGTATATAATTTGAACCAAAGTTCAAATACAGGACCCAAGGCCATGAATCAAGTCCAATATGACTTGTACAGGTCTTGAATGTGTGAAAACACATTTGAGCCCAAATACCCATGCTAGGCTTGGACACCAAATGGTTGCAGTAATTTAAATACAATAAAAATACAGTTTGGTAATAGTCAAAATAAATATTATTATTTTAATAAGGTAAAGTTATGCATAGTGAAAATATGCATACATATGTTTTAAAAGTACATATATATATATGTAAGAGAAAAATACTTAATTTATATATATATATATATATATATATATATATATATATATATATATATATATATATATATATATATATATATATATATATATATATACAAATATACATATATATAAGAACACACTTAATAATATAGTGTATATATATATATATAATATATATATACATAGGAAAATGTATATATAAACATATATATATAAAATTTACTAACTATAAAATATATACATATATATTAAATACTGTTAATAAAAATAGTATATACATATACATATATATTAATATATATACATATATATATATATAAATAAAAAATAAAAAGAAAAAGAAAAGATAACAGAAAAGAAAAGAAAAAAAAAGAAACAGAAAGGGGGCTCAAATTCTGCCCTCAGGAGAAGGGGGGTGTTTTACACTGCAGCCGCTGGCCAGTGGGCCAACTTGGCCCGACTGTTAGGATTAGAGTTAGGTTAGTTTTATTTAGTTAGGTTAGCATTTATAATAAAATAAATAAATAAATATTTGTCCTGTGTCCTGACAGTTAAGGACACAGGGTTTCTCGTGTCCGTGCTACGCACGACACGTACGAACACTGAATCGCGTGTCCAGCTACTGGACGAACATCCCCGTGTCCTAGCGAGTCTCGTGCGTGAAAACGAGACACGCACGACACGGTTTGAGTCATACTACTCACGTGTCCGTCGTCGAAGGGATTTTCGGGGGTCGTGGACGGCGGAGGAGGCGTCGGCGAGGCGGCGCTCCGGTGGCGATCGCTTCGTCTCGTCGGGGCGAAGCTGCGGGTGGTGGTGGTGGTCGTTGAGGGTGTCGGGATGGTGAGATCGAGGCTTCGTCGGGGTTAGGGTTCCGGCGAAGCGTTTTGGGGAAGAAGGGGCGGCGCTGGCGGTCGTGGAGGAAATTTAGGGTTAGGGTTTTGTCGAGGGGGAGAGGGGGTTTATTTATAGGCAATTTGAGGCGGTCGGGGAGCTGTGTGCTGGCCGAAAATGGCGGGGGCAGTCGCCGGTCAGCCGTCGGTCGTCGGGCAGGGGTGTGGGTAGGAAATTAGCACTTAGGTCCTTGTAATTTAGGTAATTACAAATAGGTCCCTAGCAGAGTCTAAATGCAAAATAGAATTTGCATAACAGAAATAAAACAATTCCTAAATTGCAAACTGTTATAATAACAATTCAACAAATTGTATATTGATATTAAAACAATTCTAAAAATTGCAAAATGATATTAAAACATTTAAATAAATTACAAATTAATATTTTTTATATATAAAACTTATTTAAAAATTATTTAAAAATTCTAGAAAAATTCCTAAAAATCCTAATAATTATTTTAAGGCTATAAATGACATTAAAAATTAATTAGCACTAATAAAAAATGAATTTGAAAAATCAGGGGCTTACAAGTCTTCCCTCCTTGAAAAATTTCGTCCTCGAAATTCACAAGGATTGAAGACCCGACAATATTCTAACATAGCAAGCAATGCAACAAATGACTAAGACTACGGTCAAAACTAACCTCCTAAAACCTGTTCCGGCTCTGGCTCAAGGACTAGGCTATAAGTCTTCCCCTGGGGTCCCTTGGCTACTGGGCAGTCTCGAATCTGATGGATGGCAGACCCACAAGCTAAACACTGACCCAACCTCTTCCTACAGACGAGAAAGTCATGGCCTTGCCTCTTGTAGTATACACAAAAAGCTCCCTTCTGCTGCTGCTGTCGGGGTCCCGGGGCTCTAACTAGCTGGGTCGGGTGATGTGGTGTAGGAGGACGGTAAGTCTGCTGGGGTGGCATCGGTGCTCTCTGCTGGAAAGCCTGATGCTTGGACGGTCCCTTATGGTGTACAGAAGCCGGCCTCTTGCTAGACAGAAGACGCTCCTCAATGCTCCGGGCCAACTCTAGGCTCTGGTAGAGTAGGGTAGTCTGCTCCTAATGGGTTGTTAGGAACCCCTGGATCAGTGTGAGCAGCTGGGTCCCGTCGAGTGTGACGGAAGCCTGGGTGGGTATAGTGATAGGGGGTGGTGGAAGTATCGGGTCCTGCCGGGCCTGGGATGTGGAAGGTGGTATCTGGGTCTGTGGATCTGTGGAGTGGGGGAATGTGGTAGGTGGAGGTGTATCAGTCAACTGGTCAGCTGACTGGATATGGAGGGCCCCATTCTCGGGGGTGACATACTGGGACGAGCGAGTAAGCACAATCTAAATTACATAAAAAGACTTATAAGGACTTATTTAAAGTAAGTAATCATATGCAAGAAAATCTAATTATAATAGCAAACATGTGATGTATTTCCTATGTTGCAATCCTAGCATTCTTCTAAGTGTTCTAAGCGTCTTTCCTAATGTTGTCTAATTACCTTAAGTTCCTAATTGCAGGCATGCTTGGTACAATAACGTAACCAAACAGTTTAGTCAGGACCTGCATGGGGGCACCACTAAAAACATGTCACGACCCGTTACCCAAATTGTTGGGCCGGGCCGAGCCATGTCCAGCCTACGCTTAAGATAAAGCACAGTAAGCTGTTCTAGAGATAACAAGATAAGACTAAATGTGCTAACAGTTCTATAAGTGAAGAAGAATCATAAATACTCCAAACACAAAAGTCGTCGTATATAGTAAAATGTCCAAGTACAAGTAGACTGAAATGTAAAACTGGATACATGTCCAGTTACAAAATGATATAGTCTAATACATGTCTACTCTCAAAAGTCTAAGTAAACAAAAGACAACTAGGCGAGGTTTCCCGCAGGAACATCCTCGTAAAGCAGAGCCGGGTCCTCGGCTGTAACTCCATAGTATGAGTCGCAGAGTAACTCCTCCTCAGTAAGGACACCTACAACGTTATCCTGTCAGGACGGGAGCAAGTACTAAATCTAGCAAACTAGCATATGAAACATGGAAATGAACATGAGAGGAATAACTGGAAAGCATGGCATCACATAGTCTATCATGGCAAGGACACATATGTCATAAAGACAGATGTATATGTAATGTTTAAAACTGTAGCAAGTACGTGATCGGTCAATATATGTACAATGTACCGAGGTACAATATAAATAAAATGTACATACGTACAAGTAAAACAAGCGATAGATGTACACACGTACAAATACAGCTGATGTGCCTACGATAAGGTATACATAAAATGTCAACCTTGCTCGGTACGTACGTACGAGTAGGGGGGCATGATCACGTACGCTACTAACAGTTTCCCCATAACCCATATTCTAAATCATGTGAGAGATACATCAAGACTGTTCTAAGCATGGTAGTAATAGAAAGTACAACATGTGACGTTTTAACTTGCTACCCCAAGGGTCAGCATTTAACATGGTGGGTTTTGCAGTTCATTTATGTAACAACATGTAAAGTTCGTAGAAAGTACTTGTCTCTAGCAAAGCAAAACAAAACAAGCTGCGATAACAGTGCTATGGATGTCCAGTAACTCGTCGCTGTAGAAGTAAAATATAATAACTTAGTTTTACACTAAGCTAAAACACTAGGACACTAATTGGTGAAACACGACTTGTGATTGGGCACCTAGCCAAAATGATGACTTGGCATAGGAGACCAATGTGGGGTGACACACCATGTTAACTAACTTTCTAGGGTCTTTACACTAGTGAGGGATGGGGTTCGACACGACTAAAACTCCAAATAACACAAAAAGCTACAAGTCGTAATTAATCAATAAATAAATCAAAAGATCATTGTGTTCTAACAATTCTTAAAGTAGACAAAAAGCCTAGTTTTGCATAAAACAAAGTACCAAAACGATCCTTGCTAACTATAGAAATTTATTATAATTTTTCTGGAATTTATTAACCAGTACAAATATTTTATAAAAAATCAGTTTTCCTAAGTATACAGAAAATGAGTTTTGGTTTCATATGTCAAACTAGTGGTAAAACAGTAAATTAAATACTACAAAAATTATACTAAAATAGCCAACTTAACATAGTATCTAAATACTATTTTTCCATAATTTTCGCAATACTTTAAGTATTTTTTAGAAAATCAAAAACAGCAATGCACACAATAATTAATTTATCTGCGTATTTTGTCCATGTATATAATTTGAACCAAAGTTCAAATACAGGACCCAAGGCCATGAATCAAGTCCAATATGACTTGTACAGGTCTTGAATGTGTGAAAACACATTTGAGCCCAAATACCCATGCTAGGCTTGGACACCAAATGGTTGCAGTAATTTAAATACAATAAAAATACAGTTTGGTAATAGTCAAAATAAATATTATTATTTTAATAAGGTAAAGTTATGCATAGTGAAAATATGCATACATATGTTTTAAAAGTACATATATATATATATGTAAGAAAAAAAATACTTAATTTATAAAGTATATATATATATATATATATATATATATATATATATATATATATATATATATATACAAATATACATATATATAAGAACACACTTAATAATATAGTGTATATATATATATAATATATATATACATAGGAAAATGTATATATAAACATATATATATATAAAATTTACTAACTATAAAATATATACATATATATTAAATACTGTTAATAAAAACAGTATATACATATACATATATATTAATATATATACATATATATATATATATATATAAATAAAAAATAAAAAGAAAAAGAAAAGATAACAGAAAAGAAAAGAAAAAAAAAGAAACAGAAAGGGGGCTCGAACTCTGCCCTCAGGAGAAGGGGGGGTGTTTTACACTGCAGCCGCTGGCCAGTGGGCCAACTTGGCCCGACTGTTAGGATTAGAGTTAGGTTAGTTTTATTTAGTTAGGTTAGCATTTATAATAAAAAAAAATAAATAAATATTTGTCCTGTGTCCTGACAGTTAAGGACACAGGGTTTCTCGTGTCCGTGCTACGCATGACACGCACGAACACTGAATCGCGTGTCCAGCTACTGGACGAACATCCCCGTGTCCTGACGAGTCTCGTGCGTGAAAATGAGACACGCACGGCACGGTTTGAGTCATGCTACTCACGTGTCCGTCGTCGAAGGGGTTTTCGGGGGTCGTGGACGGCGGAGGAGGCGTCGGCGAGGCGGCGCTCCGGTGGCGATCGCTTCGTCTCGTCGGGGCGAAGCTGCGGGTGGTGGTGGTGGTCGATGAGGGTGTCGGGATGGTGAGATCGAGGCTTCGTCGGGGTTAGGGTTCCGGCGAAGCGTTTTGGGGAAGAAGGGGCGGCGCTGGCGGTCGTGGGGGAAATTTAGGGTTAGGGTTTTGTCGAGGGGGAGAGGGGGTTTATTTATAGGCAATTTGAGGCGGTCGGGGAGCTGTGTGCTGGCTGAAAATGGCGGGGGCAGTCGCCGGTCAGCCGTCGGTCGTCGGTCGTCGGGCAGGGGGGGTGGGTAGGAAATTAGCACTTAGGTCCTTGTAATTTAGGTAATTGCAAATAGGTCCCTAGCAGAGTCTAAATACAAAATAGAATTTGCATAACAGAAATAAAACAATTCCTAAATTGCAAACTGTTATAATAACAATTCAACAAATTGCATATTGATATTAAAACAATTCTAAAAATTGCAAAATGATATTAAAACATTTAAATAAATTACAAATTAATATTTTTATATATAAAACTTATTTAAAAATCATTTAAAAATTCTAGAAAAATTCCTAAAAATCCTAATAATTATTTTAAGGCTATAAATGACATTAAAAATTAATTAGCACTAATAAAAAATGAATTTGAAAAATCAGGGGCTTACAATAGACAATTAAAGTAATACGAAATTTATGCACAAAATATATCTACATGGTCCTTTGTGGAAGCACTACATGACCACGTGGACTTGGATTTGGTCCGGGTCAAGTCAGGACTAGCATGGTCTCACCGGGTCTCCTAACAAGTTATAATCATAATAATAACTAATTAAATCATTTTATAGGGGTCAAGTCGCAATTTGGCCTGGTTTTTCTAGTTGGGACACACTTATGGCTTGGCCTTCCCTACCTTGGCTAATATACTAGTCAAGGCACGTCACTGCACTATCCGTGCCATGATTCCTAGTCGTCTGGTACTTCAAAACTCAACCATGGCTAAAGTCATCTACAATAATAATTAACTAAATAATTATTTATAAAAAATCTAAAAATCACCAAAATATTTTAAAAATTTTCGGGAAGGGGAGCTACAACCGTGGGTAAGAACCACTGTAAGTGATAATTTTACTATTTATGTTTCTTCTTATGAATTGTTTAAAAAAACCTAGACAAGTAGAAAAATTACTTAATAATTAGCTGCTAGCTTCACATGTTTACTTAGTGTTGATTTAGGTGAGTTTGGTCACGGGCGCTTACCAGTACATGTTATGTACTTACCCACGTTGTGGGCATCATTCAGATAACAAAAGACATGGGGATATTGAGAGACGCTAGAAGCTTGTCCAATCTAGTAGAGCCTTGTTCGGCGCCTCGAAGCTTTTTAGTTCAAGTTTAGAAATTTTCTTTTGAAAGATGTTTTTGTCTTTCATTTTAGTAAAATGATATGATGTATGGGTATTGTGGCTATTTTCAAAAAGTTTCAAAAAATGATATAAGCCAACTATGCCATTTTGAGTCGCAAACAAGAGTACTTTGTAATCCCGTTCAAATTATCAATAAGAAGTTATTTTATTTCTTATCTCTGTGTTACAATTTGGTTTTCTGCATTTAAAGTTTCGATGTATTGTTGTTGAGTTAGTCTAGTTTGTTGTTGTGCAAGTTATGGCCTTGTGCAAGTGTAACTTAAGCTTGCACGGCATCACGAGCATATGAGGACGATCAGCTCTACAGAAATAAATGCGAGGACGAATGTTTATATGGAACCAGGACGTGACACACTCTACATTAATGGCGAACTAACGGCCTGCGTTGCTACTACACACGTTACATTAATGACAGAATTAACTTGTGGCACATATCGCGTAGATAATGGGTGGCTCACACTCACGTCAAATCCAACATCTATGCCTAATGATGGCGTAGATCTTATGCGCAGCAATGCTTCCACGCTTAAGAAGGTGAAATTAGTGCATTTCATCCCGATGTCCAAAGGCTATAAATAGGCCCTCATTGGTGCTTCCAAAATGATCGAAAGTTTCGGTCCTTCAGCCAAGAGTATACTTGCTGCTACCCCTTCTTCTCCACTGTATTTGGAGCTTGAAGTTTCTCTTCTCCAAAGTTTCGAGCTCGAAGTTTCTCTTTTTTCGCAGTATTTGGAGCTCAAGACTTGGTAAGTGTTCTTCCCATCTCTTCTCCGCAATGCTTGGAGCTCGACACTTGGCTATTGTTCTCCCCATAGCCGTGTCGGACGGTCAACAGTGTAAAGCGATCATGCGTCGATCAAATCTCCACCGCCACCCACTCCTTAGAATCTTTTTTTTTTCTGTACCTAGGATTTTTGTTGTAATCACGAGAGTCATTGTGATTAGAAATTCTTTGTGTACATCTTGATGTTGTTTATATAAAAGAAAAACACCCCCTCCCCCCGTTACGAAGGGATTTTTTTGACATAAACAGTGATGCCCTCTTACAATTCTCAAAAGGCATTTTGGGCATTAATTTTGTTGTAAATTTGTGCTGTCCCTATTAATTGTTGTAGTGCCCTTATTATTTGGCTATCAAAAAGGTGATAGCATAATTAACTTGATAATATCCTCCCAACTGTTTTAAGAAGATACCCAAAACTGAATTGTCTTTCCAATTATATATATATATATATATATATATATATATATATATATATATATATATATATATATATATATATATATATAAATGCTCCAAAACCGGCCAGTTTGTTTTATATTATAGAGCCATCCTATGTTTTATGGACTAAATTAGAATTTAGTGGTTGAGATTAAAAGGTGTATACCCCACCACTTTTTTAAGTTATTTAATCTCAACCATGCAATTTCAATCCAACCTGTATAACATAGATTAGTTCTATAATACAAAACCATCCGGTTGGTTCTATAGCACTCCTCTCTCTCTCTCTCTCTCTCTATATATATATATATATATATATATATATATATATATATATATATATATATATATATATATATATATATATATATATATATATATATATATATATATATATATATATTGACAAGCACATATTAAGATAACTTTTGTGAATGTTTTGCAGGGTCGGCCCTGAGCTGTTGGGGGCCTGAGGCGAAACTTTCAAAATGGACTCCCATACATAATGTAAAAAAGTATAAATAAAATAAAAATTTATTGTAGTCAAAGATTTTAACCAAGGATTCTTTAAATATAAGTCTAGTATTATAACCACTACACCACAATGCTTCTTGGTAAAAGTAGTGCACAATATATACTAGTTCTATTATAGACAGTTTTATGTTGATGTTCCCTTTCGTCAGGAGGCTCTGGGCCGTCGTCCGGCCTGCCCTGGCCGATGCTTTGGAAGACATGATAAGCAATTCCAAATTAAGCCTAAAAAATGAGGGGAAAAAAAAAAAAGAAGGAAAGAGGAGAAATTTGAACCAAATCGCTGAAGCCAAAAGCTTGTAGGGTCTGGGTTCGAATATGATGCAAGTATACCCGAACCCGACCTGCTGACAGTCCTCAGATACGCAATCTTCATCTTCTCCTTCCCCTAACATCCCCAAATCGAATCGGAACCCTAACCCTAACTTTGTGCTGGAGAAGCAGAGAAGAGAGAGAAGAATCAAAGAACTGGTATTCCTCTTCATCATCAAGAAGAGTTCAGGTTTTTCTCTCTCCTCGATATGGAGCACCTAAAAAAGCGTCCCTATCCCCATGGAGGAGAAGTAGTACACACTCGATCTTCTTTCTTTGTTTGTTTGTGGAGAAAATGGAATAGATTGTGTTTTCTCTCTCTCTCTCTCTCTCTCTCATGTTACATCTGCTTTGTCATAGAATTTCGAACAAGAGGACGATACACGACTGGAGACCACAAGAACAAGATGTATGTAACTGAAATTTACTTTTTATGATGTTTCGTTCTGCATTCTGTTACTTGTAACATCATGCTCTTAATGGCTTGTCGACTTTTTTTTTTTTTTTTTCCATTGTAGTGTCAAATGTTCTTAAACGGCATGGGGTGTTGAAGGAGCGGCTCTCAAGGTTTGTCGAATTCACGTTTCTAGTCACCACGGAAAGAATATATCAATTCTATTTCTAGCACACATGGGCACTCCGGAAATCGGTGCTGTGTTGCGTTGTGCTGGACATAATCGGACGTGTCATAGGCACTCCACAATACATTGGCCCACATGGGAAATATGTGCCGTGTACTTATCATGTCGTGGCGAACTCATGTTTGTGCAACATGATCTCAATCATTTAGACTGACATATGATATATAAACAATATTTGCAATTAGCAATTACCTTCAAAATAATCTTTTAATGTTGCATGGACATGGCGACAAGGCACCTATTTTGGTGTCCTGATGTATTTTGGAGTGTGCGATACGTATTCTACACCCCACCGTCCAGATTTTTGAAGTGTCTGCACGTCCTAGGCTTTCAATGTAGCGTGTAATGCTTCTATAAAGGTCAACATTATCCAAGTCTTTGAGCATGAGAAATCACTCCCCACCAGTTTGCAATCAGGATTCAACCCTCTATGCCTTGCCATAAAACCTAGTAGTTCGTCGGAAATTTTTGGTCAGGCAGTTGTAAGCCCCAAGACCCCCGAGACCAGGAGAGTCACGAAGGAGAGGCAAGATGATACAACATGCTATAGTGAATTGCTTTTGCACAAAGAGTGAAATATATGACATTTTAAAATTATACATAGAGATAAATCCAATTATTTCCTTATTGGTCTAGGCCACTTATAGATTTTGGTCTCATATGATTTTCTTAAGTTGTGGCCCAAATATATTAGATATTCTTTTTGATTGTTTTCGGTGATAATATTGATTAACGTTCTAGTCTAGGTCAACCAGGGAGCATTTCCCATACTCCATTTTTGATCTTCCTGAATCAAATAATTCTATCAAATCCTCATAATTTGCTTCATATATTAGCAACCCATCTTCTATGCATCCTTCCGTAGTTTCTATCACATTGCATACAATTGTAACTTTCGTTCATTGAGGTACTTGATCTCATATGTCTATACACGGGTGGAAGTAGGGGGGAAATGAGGTTATGTTTGTTTTTAACCTAGAAGCAAGTTACAATCATATGAGGCACATTCTCATCAATGACACGTTTCTAGTCTCTATTTTGTAGCAAACCTATATTGTTCTGGGTGTTAGGCGAGGCGACATATCTCCCAACTCGCCTAGGTTCTGCCTAGACGTCGTCCAGGAACTTGGGTTTCCTTGAAAATTCAAACCCCCTACTGCTCTTGCATATGTACTACAAATCTACAATGTAACATACTTATATTTTATAAACTAAGCATTTGTATTTTATCACAAAGTGACAAAAGTTTGAAATAAGCATCAAGCAATAAGCATCAAACCATAGTTTACAGTATCGGCCAATACTGATCCGCTACAGCCGATACCGATACGGTTTGGCATGTCCAGATCCGATACTGACCATTACCCGATACTGACCGATACCAACATTTGGGGTCTCTTTTTTGGTCAATTCAGCAAAGAAAATTGAACGAAAAAGACAAATCATCAAGGGTTTAAAACATAATAAGGATGTAAAAGCATGTAAAAGAAAAATTTATCTATTGCATGTAAACCAATTGGTAAGGATGACTACTATTTCATTTAATTTCAAAACTACGAAGAAATAACCTTGGAAATACTTAAAATTATACCTAAATGTACAAAATATAATTTTTTAAATGTTAATAATTTATTAGTAATTATTTGTTTTCCGATACCAAAAAATTTGATACTCCGATCCGAAACCGTCGATACTACCGATATCGCCGATGCCGATACTCATAGGAATGGTCCGATATCGATTCCGATACTGGTACTGCGAACCTTGCATCAAACATTAAGCAAGCAACTAAGTAATACTAATAACTAATAAGCATTAAGCAAGCAAGCATGAAGCAACACAACAAGTTCTCTAACATCAAAGTTCTAAGACATTAAGACTACTCTAGTCTAGTACACTAGTCTACTACTCTATTCCCACTCTCACTCTCACATTTACTCTCACTCTCTACTCTAATATCTAATAGTCTAAATTATCTTCTGTTGCTGGTTGAGGCCCATCATAACTAGAGTTTTCCTTGTTCTCATTGGCTTGCCCCATATCTAATTATGTTTTTATCATCCTCAGATTCTGAATCTGAATTTTGATTGATAATTTGAATTATCTTTCCCTTCATTTGGCTTTGGCTTTGCTGTTCTTGTGCTCTCCTCCTCTTATATGACCTTATGCACGTCCTAGGACCATATTCCTAATTTCCTTCAGCCTCTTTAACAATCCTATATGTAAGATCAGTGTCACCTATACGATTATTGAATGCATCATAAGGAACAAGCCACTCTTCACACTCTTACATACCTTTCAAGACAATTGGATCTGTATTTCTTCCTGCCAAGCTAGTTCGGTCCAAGTAATGAACTTTCAGCTTGGTGTTTTATTGGAAAAAAAATATAAGGTCATTCAACTTCTGATACACTAGCATATTCATTTTCTTGGAATGTAGTTGATATTTAGAAAAAGAAACGAAAAATCAGTTATAAATAATTTAATGTTACCTACTAAACTACTGTTTTTTTTCCTTCAAAAAAGAAATAGTTATCAATTTGTCTTAGTTGTTAAATGAACTCCAATTTCTTTCACATGGAGATACAACACAAGTAAGATCGAGTACTCTTTTTTTGCAAAATCTTGAAGTTATGGCACTTCACTTTCCCAAGTAATCTTCTTTTCCTTACGACTGTTGGGTCACCCATTATGTCTCTAGTTGTCCGATAAATTGATATTGATCAATAATTTTATCACGTCGTTCTAAATTCGGAACTAGCTTCTTAATTGCATCAAATAATGTTTTTTTAATTGTAGTATTACCTTCCAAATCCGAATCCCGTTCTCTATGATTATTAAGATAGATGCTAGGATTAAGATAATAGCTAGCTGCATGCTGCATGCAAAGGTCGATGGAGTTGATCCACCTCCATCGATGACCTACAATCATCAATACTTCATTCAAAAATCCACTGTCACTCCCCCCAACTAGCTATTATCTTATATTTGTAGTCTTCTATTGCATGATAAATATAACCCATGCAAGGCTTTTTCCTCCATATCCATCATTCGAATAACATCCACCAATGGAGCAAGCACTTTTAAAGCAAAGTGCAACCTATTTCAAACGGATGATTTCTTAGTTATCTTAGTCACTCTCTTCCCCTCAGTTTGTTGTCACC
Organism: Iris pallida; assembly: GCA_029216955.1. Lineage (NCBI taxonomy): Eukaryota > Viridiplantae > Streptophyta > Magnoliopsida > Asparagales > Iridaceae > Iris > Iris pallida. The sequence continues at coordinate 3,929,557 of JANAVB010021198.1, forward strand.
TATTTGCTCTTCGTCTAGTCCTCCGAATGTATTGTCCTTAGACTTGTATTCTGATTGAAAATGCTTTCCATTACTGCATGCCTCATTAAATCCTTATTACCCGTGAATGTTTCTATCATATGTTGAACATTAGTATGATGTAAATAAATATCAAAATTGTCTTGCATTCCTTCACAACATCATCCACCTTTGAATGTCCAACAATTTTTTGACACATCAAATTAACACAGTGTGCGGCACATGGAGTCCAAAATATGTTCTTTTGTTCTATCAATCATTTCTCAGCAAATTTGTAACTCAGATGCATTATTTGTGACAACCTACATAAGAAAAAACATGATTCCAAGTTATTAAATGAGTAGATAATTATCTACTATTGTAATTTAAATTAATTAATAGACAACTCTTACTTGTACAACATTATCCTCACCAACTTTTTCAATAACTTCTTTCAACATCCAGAGAATAAGGTTTGCATCCTCGACATATTTAGAACTATTAATTGATTTCAAAAAATGTTCCTTTAGGACAATTTACTAGACGATTGATGAGAGTTCTGCCCCTTCCATTTGTCCACCAATCTGGATAATAGAACACCCATAAATCTTCCAGTGAACCTTGAATGCGTCTATGCATTCTTCATAGCTTTCACCTTCCTCTGTAAGATCGTAAACCTCAACTCATGGTATGATGGAGCTTTTAGACGTTCACCAAATTGTCCAACTATTGCAAGCATTTTAGTAAAACTATAACTCTTTGCAACATTAAATAAAAGTCCATTTTCATAAAAAAGGTCAGCAATGTAATCATATGTATTGTTCCTAGCCCTTTTTCTATGAACATTATCAAGAGCCTTTTGGACAAGCTTATCAAAAGTTGGAAGAAACATGCTATCAATGGGACCTTTTTGCTTGGGCCATTTATGAGCCAAATTACTAGTACCAATACTTGAACTTGGATTATTACTTGCCAATTGTTCAACCTCTTCATCATCTCTGTTTGCTTGTGTACTACTATCACCTTCATATACATTAACCCTGCAATTGAAGTATGTTCTAATCTCTCTTTCTTCCCTTTTAATTTTCTGATCAACCATATACTTTCTAATTATTTCTTGAACATCTTTAGGGACTTTGGAGCTTACCTTAATATCTAAATAACCACCAGCAAGATACTTATGCCTATTAATTCCACAATTTGTTATAAATTGACATAGATTACACCTCACACTACTCCTATCATTAGGTAATGGTTGTCCATAGTCCCACCCTAGATCTTTTGATAATTTCACACGAGTAGAAGTAGAAGATAATGTACACCCTAGGAAAAAAAATCAGAAAAAGTTAACACTTAACAATAAGAAAAATTCAAACTTTAAATCAGCTCACTTCTGCCCATAGTTCGCAGTATCGGCCGATACCGATCCGATACGGCCGATACCGATACGGTTTGGCATGTCCCTATCCGATACCGACACCCGATACTCACCGATACCGACATTGGGGGGTCTCTTTTCCGGTCAATTTGGCCAAAAAAATTGAACGAAAAAGACCAACCAGCAAGGGTGTAAAAGCATAGAAAGATTATAAAGACATGTAAAAGAAAAAAACTTATCTATCTTATGTAAATCAAGGATGACTACTACTTCATTTAATTTCAAAATTATTAAGAAACAACACTATAAATATTAAAATTATGCCTAAATGTATGAAATATATTTTCTAAAACGTTAATAATTTATTAATAATTATTTGTTTTCCGATACAAAAAAATCTGATACTCCGATCCGAAACCTCCGATATTGCCGATACCGCCGATCTCGATACTCATAGGAATAGTCCGATACCGATTCCGATACCGATACTTTGAACCTTGTTCTGCCATTAATGGCGAGCTGAGCTGCTGGTTATGCCGAAAACAGAACTGAATAAAGAAAAAGAGAAATGTAAACAAAAAAAATTAAAACTTAGAAAAACATAAACTCAATTCGCCATTAATGGCAGAACTGAGCTACTGGTTCTGAATAAGAAGAAGAACCTACCTGAATAATATCTGAAGAAGAAGAACCTGAGGGAAAAAGAAGAAGAACCTACCTGATTTCTAGTTGGAGGGAGCTTGGAGGCTTGGAGGAGATGAAGAACCCTTCCTTTTGTCGTCTCTCTCACCCTACCTTTTTTTTTCTTTCTTTTTTGCAATACCGAACCCTAAATGCCCTAGAACTTCTATTTAAAACCTTCTAAAAATCTCATTATGAAAATTCCATTTATACCTATCACATGTGAATTTTTTTAACACCTAAAACCCGTCTTGTCTTTCCCCTGGGCGACCCCTAGGCGGTCGCCTAGGCATGCCCAGACGACCATCGTCAAAACAGGAAAAATTAACACAAAGCGAGTCGACATATATTTTTAGCTGTACACCTTGGTTGCCTAGGCGTCGCCTCTAACAACATTGTTAGCAAACAAATAACGTTGTTTTAGAAAACTTAGTTTTTTAATGTTTCTCGTGGTTTCTAGAAACCAAAAGAAACTAAGCTTTTTAAGTTTCCTAAAGTTTCCATTTGCCAAATGGAGCCTTACGGGAGAATCATATTATCATATTAGGGATGCTGTTGCAAGTAAAAAATGTTTCCTCTTGTTATGAATAGATGAGAACATGGAACCAACGACTCTAACATCTGTCATTAAGTGTCCAAGCACTTAAGTCCTAGTATTTATACGAGAAGAAAAGAAATAAGCTTCGTTCAGCCACCACAAGGCACTCGCACAAGGTTGGCATCAATCTTTGCTCTTGTAAGTTGTAACTTCAGTAGGTTGAGCAAGTATGTAAGTTTCTTGAGCAATAATTATTTCCTTGATAAAAGTCTCTTTTGCACTTTTCCCTTTTAATATACATGAAATGGTTAGGAGAAGTCCGCTGGCAAAGATAGCTAGGTAGAAATGTTACAACAACCCTAACCATTTATGTCCAACATTGACATCTTGATGAAAAACACAGGATGCAGTTTACTTTGTCATAGTCTTTATTTGGGTCAAGCTGGAAGAATCTTAGGATTTTAGGCTTGGCAGCAGATAGACATGCCTCCAATAAAGGCAGTAATTACACAAATCACCTTATCCATAAAAACATCTTTGATAATTCTTGGTACCTTTTCCTCCCTTTATAGACACGGGAGATTGTGGTGAGTGTATATTTAGGTAACCTTAATTAAGCAGGCATGTTAAAGCTTAAAAATTCTGGGAAGAAACTAGGAAGACTATTTACAAAATAGTTCTCTGGTTTGCCTGATTTGCCTTTTAATTTAAGTTTTTTATTGCAACAACAGGGACTCTGACAAGTTGATTTTCCTGCGTTTGCAAAAAGAATTTGAAGCTGCACGAGTTACTCAGACTGAAGGTCGGTTTATCACTTTTTCTTTCCTGAGTATTGCTTTTCCAAAGAAATCTTTCTTGTATTCATTAGTTGTATGTGCTTTTTCTTGGCATAGTTATATATGGTTGAGTACTTCACGGCTCAATGACAACTTGAAATTACAACCTGTTATTGCGTGAACTGTACTTGTATAGTTTTGGTTTCATCACTTTAGTTAGACACTAAAGTGCCAGCCATAAGAGTTATTGCTTACGATTTACTGTTCTTTGAGAATAAAACACGAACAGTGTCCTGATCTGTTCTCTAAGTATCTAAATCATCTAACGTGAACGAATATGGGGGTATTCGGGTGGCACAATATTCTCAAAACTAGATCTACCATCTTGAGAATGTTGACATGGATAAAGCAATATCTGACTAGCTTTCAGCCCTATGTATGGCTGTATATAGGCTGCTGCCATATCAATTCATTGTGACGTCCAAACTCGAGTTCTATAAGCTTTTTCGGGTTTTTATTTGACTCAATTCTTAGTCCTTCCAAGTTCCAATTGGATTCAGGTCGGATATGTATTTCATATAGTTGTATATTAAGTTATTTAAATATTGTTTTAACATTAATTACTTTGATTCAAGATATGTAAGCTATCATTTAGGATCATATATATGATTTTTTTGAAGTATGATCAAATGGTTTTCACATGATACATATTGAAGAAGCAATATCAAGTCTTGGTCATCTTGATTTGATAGAGCATTCAAAATATACAGAAAGATTTTTATATGTGGCATTTATGATGTTTCTAGTTTGGATGAGGTCATATTTAAGCCCTACTCACAATCACGAACGATCTCAGCTTTATTTTGGAAACCCAAACCCTATTTGAGTAGACATTGGATTTTTGAGTACTTCTTACTGTTGTGTTCTCGGTCCTATGGCTCTTCAATGCCGGTCCAAGAAATAGAGCAGAATTGGATATGGAGCCATGACAAGTATGTTCTCTTCCGGGACGAGACTCTAGGAAGTGGAAGAGTTCGGTCTTGCATGGGGTCTTTTACAAGGCTTGACGTTTTCAGAATCTCGGCTATCTGTAGGGACAAAAGTGCTTGCCGAGTTCTCCTTTTGTTGCAGATGCCCTGCACACATCTTATAATATTCACAGTGGAAGGGATAATTTCTCTCTTTTAGCACTCTTTTGTTGAATAATCTTATCCTGATCTCAGTTATCTCAGCCTAATATGTCCAAGTTCTTGATATTCTCAGTGAGATGCAAGTCCTTATTTGTAGGATTCCCAGATCCATATACTGGTACCAATTGTATTTGCCATTGCTTCTTAGACCTGATATTGCTACCGGCACATTTGGCAAGATTCAATCATGATATAATAGCATGATACTTGTGACATCGATAGGATCTCCTGGACCCACATCCATTTTGAGGGATATGTATCCTGGTAAATTTGTCTTTGGAACTAAGATTTTGATGGGATATTTATCTCTTCGTTCGATATGTTTCAATGTGATAATTTTGACCATAATGAGGAGATGAAAACTTTTTGATCAAAAGGAGGCTGAGCAAGGAGATATATTGCTTGCAGTAAAGATCCTAGAGCAGTAGTTTATCTATCGTTAATTTGGTTGTTACTGCTTTATGACAATCAAAAGCATTAATGCGAGCCCTTTGGTTTGTCTTTTCCTTGAGAGAGTGATCTCTTCTTTTGGCCATCAACTATGGTCTCTTGCCATACAACTAAGGATTCTAGGAAATGCCGAGATATACTTTTTATTCCGCCCCCTAAGGATGAAAGAATGCTGTTGATCAGTTTCCTTCTATTGTAAAATCTTAGAGTAGACCAAGATGGCTTGATTGGTTCTTAATATTTCTGGATGTTATCAGGAAATTTGAATCTTAAAGGATATCAGACCAGTATTATCAGAATTCTCTACCTATGCAGTGAAGTATGTTCTGAAACCATGTCCCATACTTGCTGATAAAGGAAAGATATGCAATTCTCCAAAAGTGCTGAGTCCATATCATAGAACTAAGCTGAGAAACTTTATGATGTCCATTGTAGCGGTAATTTGAGACCAGCCTTCATTAATATTTCGTAAACTGGGAACCACTGAAGACGAGTTCATCTGCTTTGCGGGTTTTGATTTTAGGATCAGGTAGGACTTAGAATGTCATCTTGATCTTTAGTATCTCCACCTTTCTTAAGGTGGAGAGAGTGTTCAAGACAGTCTCACTGAATGATCGTCAAGGATTTTGTATGGCGAGCTATATGTTGTTTTGTGCTTCTTGATCTACTGGCTGCTGAGTGGCATAACCTGAATGCTCATTGAAATTTGAACTACAGGTTATCATCTGATATCAAAGGCTTACGAATGACATGACATCTTCTAGTAGTCATCTTATCATCAATAAGAACCATGCACGCTGCATTGTGACTAGCAAGTGGCTGGGGAAACCTGACAGTTATAACAAAATCTTCAGATCAATATCAATTTAAAATAGCAGCCATGCCTAATGGCTGCTGCCGTTCCTTTTTCTCAATTAAGGGAGTGTTTTGTCCCATTTAAGTTGTGTTATTGGAACAAATGTGTGGTAGTTGGAATATGTCCAGTTTCTGACTTGACATAAGTAAAGCCAATTGCCGCAACAGATGTTGCAAGATTTCTCCCAAATCTTGAAGTCAAAAAGAGAATTCTATAGGACAAGCTATTTTTTTTTTTTACTTTATTACCTTGAATTTTGTCCTATTTTCACCTTACTACCATGATCTTTTTGTTCACAATAATACGTTAGATTTTTTTATTATCACTTCGACCCCATGGACTCTATAAAACGACGAATATAACCCCGTTAGTTTTCTTCATCCACCTCCTACCCACCCACCCACCCACCCACTAGAGGGAGGGAGCACGCCAGCACGGTCAACACCGCAGGAAGAAGGGTTGAATAATGGCGAGACTAGCAAGTGAGGGAGGGAAAGAAGAAGATGGTAGTGGTTGGTAAGGATTTAGGGACAAGGAAGGAGGAAGAAGATGATGGTGGCTATATTATGAAAAGCGCACTTAAGCAAGCGAGATTTAGAATTAGGGCGCCTCGCTTAATGAATTTTTGCCCCAGAAAAGCGATCAGCGCTTAAGCGCGCTTAGGCGTCGCTTAACGATTTTTTGATTTTTTTAGTAAACTGAACCGAATCTTTTGTTATTTACATAGTTGGATAGCTGGAAAACTTTAAGTAGGAACTTTAGAGAACTTTTATGTTTGGTGTTATTTTGATGACTATGTAGTATGTATGCATTGTGTGGATTTTAGTTTGCATTTTAATTCTAGTATTTATATTGTTATTTTGTTTGATTGATAATTGGTAATGTTATTCATGCATATACTAGTAGGATTGTATGAAAAAAAATTATTAAAAATTATGTGTATATACTATATAGAGTATGTTACATGTAGGAGCAAAAAAAGAAGTGAGGCGCTAACTAAGCGCCGTTTAAGCGCCACTAAGCGAGGCGACAGCCTTGTCGCCTCGCCTTGCCTCACGCATAATACAACATAGGGCGGTGGCGGGTTAGGGTTTAGGGTGGATGTAATATCCTAATATCTGTTTACTTGGATCATCTTCAATAATTATAACAAGTATGAGTTACATGGTAGTTAATGCACAATGCATAGTCCTTAACTTTGATAATGTTTTTGCTACACGTGCAAGTTATAGGGGCTATATAGCAACAATGTGTAATATTCATAATAAGAATGAAAGAAGGTAAGTGCAATGTGGTATTTATTTAATGAGTCATCACTTTTGAGTAAGTCACCAACAAGAAATGTCAACTCAAGAGAGCATAAGCGATCACTTACTTGAAAAGGACACACCCCTAAGCTATTACAACCTATAAACAAGATATATATATATATATATATAGAGAGAGAGAGAGAGAGAGAGAGAGAGAGAGAGAGAGAGAAGGGTAGAAACAATACCAAGAGAGTGTAAATGATGAATGTCGAGAGAGAGAGAGAGAGAGAGAGAGAGAGAGAGAGAGAGAGAGAGAAAGAAGGAGCTTGTCACAGTGTAGGGTTTCATATCATAGTCCAACATTAATTCGGAAGGAGAATTATTGAGGGATTTTTGAACTGTAGTCAGTAGTGTCTATATGAGAGAGTAGAGTCCATATGAGAGTAATCTGTGGACTGCTAGTGTTTTGGTTATACTACTTTGAGGTAAGTTGGTTGCTTTATTTAATATTTTACATGTTTATTGTGTATAAAATCAAATTCTATGAATAGTGTTACTTATATCATATGATTCTTGTTGGAAAAAACTATATCTGTGGATTATTTCCAAATTGCAAAAGTTGCATGTTCTTACTGAAAGAGAAGATGATATACATGCATATGTCTCGTCTTGTTGTGAACTAGTAATAATTTAACATGTTATATAATTCACATATTTTTGGGACATGTTGCATATGTTGTGGATCCAATATCATGATGTCAAGTCATAATAATTTGGTGGAGCCCTGTATACAATTGAGACGTTTGATTCACCCATCTACCTCTTGTGGTGGCCGATTATTATTTCCGACTGTATTTTATCCCTAGGAAATTGGTGGATCAATTGACTTGCGTTTGTGACATGCTGCAAGCTAGAGTATGACTCGACTATTTACCACACTGAATCCTAAGGCCTGTATAATATCATTGCATATATTTTTACAAATATCTAGAGATAAAACTTCATAACATAACTTGTCATATTAAGACTTGATATCTATTATGTTTCTATGTTTTGTATATTATTGATTTATTCTGAATATATATGCTTTCATAAAGTAGTGCTAGATAAGATTTTATACTGACGAGCTGCGGAGTCCTCACTCCTTCATCCACACCTTTTCCACAACTTTCAGAGTAGAGATTTGAGGTCCTACTGTTCATTTGGCAGAACGAGCGACTCAATTGTTGTGAATCGCCAGTACCTCTTTACTACTTTGTTAGTAGTTCTTATTTAGAATCTTAGATAATTAAGTTTAGAAGTTGAAATCCTTTTATGTATAATATTGCGGACAAAGATGGTCGGAAAGCGTTTTGATGGCCTTTATGACAAATATTTGAGTGTGTTTGTGAGAATACCACTTGCGGCTTATCTAATTGGAGAATGTTTTGATTTGTATTACAATATAAATAATGGAGGTATGATAGAAAGTGCTCTATTTTTATATTGTCCTTGTGTAAGTTGGTTTTGGGGCATGACAAGGAGCAAATAGGAAAAAGATAGTTGCTATGGGTTTAATATATGTTTTAGGCAGGAGTTAGAAGATAGTGGTGGTGGGTTAGAAAGTGGTTGGTTAGGGTTTATGGAGGAAGAAATATTGGTGGTGGGTTAGGGTTAGGGATGAGGAAAGAGGAAGATGGTGGTGGTGGTGGTTAAGTTAGTGTCTGGAGATGTATTTTTTTTTTTTGATCTTTAGGGTTATGATTGTCCGTCCTAAATCTAGCATTGTGAACAACAAAGTTAAGTTGCTTAGAAGTGAAATTACTTAAAAAGTTCAAGTTATCATTGTGAACAACAAAAGGATCATGGTATTAAAGTGCATGAAAGAGAAAGTTCAAGGTATTAATTTGAAAATTAGCTGGACAATTGTAAGAGTAGCCATGCATGCTTTATGGTTCAAAGTGTCGAGGAATTAAAAAATATGTCCAGAAAATGAGCGTAGCTTAAATGAGAACGCTAATATAGATGAGTGATATTACATTGAAAACAAGGGAGAAAAATGTATTTATTGGAAGCTAGAGGTGGTGTCAACTAAGGATAAGATGAGAATAAGTTGTCTTAAGTGGGTTCCACATGTGCAACGTAGACCAATAAATACACGAGCTACGAGATGCTATAAGATAATAGTTAAAAGTGCATCTATAACCAGAGGTGGGCTTGCGAAAGTTGGATCTAGGCCGTAAAGAAGAATATGCTTTTTACTAATGTTACACAGGACATGATCTTCAAGGCTTCAACACAACAAAGAAATAGAAAATAAATGATTCAGTAGCGGATCCCAAAAATATGGTATAACAGCTTTGTTGTTTTAGACATTCTTTCTCATTTCTCGTTTTTGTCAGTTTTCTTTTGTTCGCAAAATTCTCATTTTTGATACCTACTTTTTTTTCACCCTTTAAACCTTTCTTTACTTCTCCTCTTTTCCTGTTCGAAGGAAGTTCCTTACTTGGATCAGTACAATGTTGAACTCATGTATTTCTGACTTCTTGGCGTATATATTCACAAAAATAAGCACGAAACAAAGATTTGCTATTCGGCCAAAATGTGTAACTGCTGTACTTTCTGAAATGGAACTGCTTGTGCTGCAGAAATATCTTTGGAAGGTGAACAGTGGAATGATGGACTAGTAGCTACTATCAGGGAGAAGGTATTGTCTTTTCCTATTCTTCACTGGATTATTACAATATTATTCCATATTTAATATTTTTTTACACTATGTAATTCATGTTGGCCAGAAAACTGTTTCTAGTTGGGTGTTTTCTAATTGACTAATGCAATTCAAATCTTAATACTTCACTTTGCAAATGAGTAGTGGTTATTGAGCTTATGTTTCATAGGAGATGAATGATGCTAATGGATTGGCTTAATTTGGTAAACCAGGTTCACATGGAAGCTGATAGGAAGGCAATGTCGAACCAGGCGGACATGCCGGTGGACCCTCATTTTCAGGCAAACGTTACTTATAGGATTGGAAATAAGGTTATTGACAGTTGGAATGGTGTTTTTATATACTTATTAGCAATAAATATATTTAGATATTCTTTTGATGGAAAGTAATAATATTGGCATGAAAGGTTTATGCTTTAACTATTTGCAATAATTATAAGTTTCAACATAGAAACATGTATGGTTAGTTAACTTCACATGGTTTTGACACATTGTTATGCAAATTCCATATTATCCAATATTGAGACTGTTGATGGAGAATTTCTATGTAATTAAGAAGTCATATTGCAGTTTTATCTTCTGTCTGTAAGTTCTTTAGATTGCACTGTTCTGGAATATGCCATTTGATGTGGAAAAAAAAACCTTACACTATTTGAAAACGTCTTCCCCCTTATTTCCCTCTTGGAATTTCTTGCATTTTCTATTCTAATTTCCTACCTCTCCATTTTTCTTTCAATGGCTTAGTTTTCTGCAATTCCAAGTCGTCTTCTGTATGAATCAATAGATCATTGATCACTTGGAATGTTTGTTTTAAGATTATATAAGGAGCATCCATGAATTCATGTTATTAAATTTGAGATATGGTTTTTGTATGTGTTTCCCCATAACATTAATTTCCTAAGCAACTACAATGCAAAGGTAGGTATGCCTTTCATAAGCTACTGTGTGGTCTAAGTACCCTCTACTCAACACAAATCAATGAAACTATAAAATGGAGCTTTCTGGAGTTGCATGAAACTTAACGAAATTGTCCTTGTTTGGGTGAATGAAACCTCATGAGTTCCAGCTAAGTTGGTAACAATAAAGCTATATATATGTGTGTGTTCGAGAAATCGTAAATATCAGCCGATATATCGCTTTGAGGTTAAAACAATATATATCAGGATCAGCCATATATGGGATGCATAGCATTTTAACAAACATCGGCCAGTATATTAGTTGAAATCGAAACCCGACATACCAGCCAATACGATGTCGGTCATCGATATTACCGATTATTTGAATATATCGGTTTTTATGGGTTTTGGATGAGTTTCCGAGTTGGACCAGGTTGGATTATTATACCGTTTAACTGAAAACACAACCCGTTTAACTAAAAACCTAACCCTAACTCTGTCTGTCTCTCCCTGATCGAATTCAAGCTGCAACTCTCTCTCTCTCTCTCTCTCTCTCTCTCTCTCTCTCTCTCTCTCTCTTGCTTGCAAGAGGAGCTTCCAGTCGGCCACCAATTCGAATAAGCTCTTCCGCCTCTCTCTCGATCTTACTGTTGTTTTGGAGAAAGCAAAAGCAGAGATTTGTAGAGATTTAATTTGCTGAATTTGCTGCTTTTTGTTTAATTCTGAACTTGCTGCTCTTTTTTTCCCTTCCTTTTTTGTTTTTTTTGGTTCTTTTGTTTTTTAATTCTGAATCGTTAATTCTGACTTTTTTGTAAATTTTGGTGGATCAAAACACTTTTGATGATATGGAGAGGAACTAATGGAAGTTTGGGTAGTGTGTTTTATGCAAATTTTCTTCAAACATATATAATAGGATCGATATATCATATATATATATATATTTGCAAATTTAGTATATATAATATATAACATATTATATATTTATTGATATCTGATATCTCGAACACTTTATATATATGTGTGTGTGTGTGTGTGTGTGTCGGTTATGAAGCATAAGAAAGCTCCACAAAAGAATTTCGTGACCAGTAGTCGACAAGGTGTGACTCACTTGATCTATGTTTAAAGATTTCGGGATTGCGTGAAATGTAATCCTTATATTCTTTAAAACATGATTATCTCGATGCACGGTACAAAACTTTATTTTGAACTCAAATCATTGACGTTCTGCATTTTCTTAAACTGCGGCCGTTATGGGTCAAAAGCTTGTTTGGAATAAAACAATCAAATCCATTGCAGAAAAGTGAAACCCATTTAATATTTTCTTGATAAATAATAAAATGTATATGAATGTACTGAGATTTCAACGACTTCTATTCCACAAAATGCACGGTACAAAAGTTTAGGTATTAAAGGGGATAGCCCATCACTTTTGAGACTTAATGAAGTCCAAGTTTCTTTGGGTTTCATGTTACCAAACAGCTGAGATAGCATAAGACCTTGTTTGTTTTCATGAGGTTTCATTTTTCCAGACCCTAATTGGAATTTAAATGACTTCATTGTCAGATTTTGCGAAATTCAGGGGAACATGTTTTTTGCTCAACACAATTTGGGTTTATAGACTTTTTCTACAAATTTCAGTAGGATTTTTTGATTTTTTTTTTGAACCACCTAGATCTAGGCAGCCGCCTAGGCGGGCTAGGGCTAGGCGTTAGGCGGTGGGTGCCTGCCCGACTAGTGCCTAGCGCTTTTCACAACCTTGTGTCATATGCAAAGGAAAGAATCCGTGATTATATTTGATCGAAACCTATAGTAAAAGCAAAATACAAGGAAATTGACCATAGAGGAAGAGGTGATAATTTATTTATTTATTTATTATTAATCATGGAAGTTATTTAGGAATGTTATTATCGTAAATAAAACAAATCAGAGGGTGTCATATCGCTGTTCTAAAAGGCGGTCTAGGCGGCGTCCGGTGCCCGCCCGATGTCCCTAGGCGCCCGCCTAGTCCCCTCCGACGCCCAAGTATGCATGTTTTTGGGTTTATGACTTTTTCTACAATTTTCAGTAGGATTTTTGGATTTTTTTTTGAACCGCCTAGATCTAGGCGGCCGCCTAGGCGTGTTAGGTGCTAGGCTGTGGGTGCCTGCCTAACTAGCGGCTATCACTTTTTACAACCTTGTGGCATATGCAAAGGAAAGAATCCGTGATTATATTTGATCGAAACCTACAGTAAAAGCAAAATAGAAGGAAATAGACCATAGAGGAAGAGGTGATAATTTATTTATTTATTTTTTATTAATCATGACTTTTGTCACCACCTCCAAAAGCAATAAGAACCCCTTTCAAGTTATAGTTTAGTTTGTGAAAGTGAATTTCAGCTTTATGATTATTAGTGGTACCATCCTTGTTCAATTGTTCTCCTAAAATATGTACTAGGTTATTTTAATTGTTATCTGGAAAAACTTTTGCATTTTGGGAGATGTTTGATTTATCATAGTTCATGCAAATTCAGCAATGTCGCACCTTGGCATTTCAGTGTTATATCTGCTTTCTGAAGAGATCTTGCAGAGACTAAATCTTTGGAGACAATAGCAACAATCTTGTACAGTTTAGTCCCTTTGTGGGCATAAATTGTTTTTTGGTAAAAATTGGGCACTAATTATACAGATTATTATCTTTGTTTGCAGGTAATTTGTTGTTTGGAAGGTGCAAGGATTGGCATACAATATGAAACATATTTTGCTGGTAATCACCTGAAACTCTTTTTTCACTAGATGTGGGTATTTTGAATTGGTTTTACCCTAACTAATAAGCTGAAGTCATAAATTGCTTTGGGTTGGGAAAAGGAGCATGAAATCATATATATATATATATATATATATATATATATATATATATATATATATATATATATATCGGTAAAATGGGCCTGAGGTCGACCTCAGGCTGCTTTTCCTGCGCTCGCGAGCGTACGTCCGTCTGATCTGATCAGACGGCTGAAAAAAAAAAACCGGAAAGGGCCCCGTCTATTTATCACTCCCTGCGGAGAAGAGGGGATCGCTTCAGATCCCCAAGCTGAAAAAATCCCTGTGCGGCTAGGTTAAAATCCCGTGCGAAGAAGAGGGGATCGTTTAGGCTGAAAAAAAATTTACATCCCGTGCGGCTAGGTTAAAATCCCACGACAGGCCGAGCGCAGGGAGGCAGGGGCGCATCTCGGCAAGTTCGCCCTCTTGCAAAGATCTCCTCTTACGCAGGAATTTCGCAGATCTGGGAGAAGAGGGGATCGCTTCAGATCTTACCCAAGCGAGTTGATCGAGAGAGAAGCCCTAATTTGATATCGCTTATTCACTGTAGGGTAAGATCTGAAGATATTCATGATTTATTTGTGTAGGTTTCTTTGATGGAAATATTTGTCTTCACTGGAATTTTGCAGTACTTAATTGGAAGTTGTTCAAGTTGACAGCCACTAATAGGCTTTTCCAATGAATTTTTTTCGAAATTTCTCAATCCTCAGTCATTGTTCATTGTCAAACTCATTTTAATTTTGGGTTGCTTTAGGGTTTTGTGGGTACGGCACTATGAGTTGGTACCATTGGGGACTGTATTGTCTCAATACACATTGATTCAGGATTGAGCAATTGCCTCTGAATATTTTCTCAAATATCATTCATTTTCATTAACATCATTCTTTTGCCTATCAGCTTAACTCAAGTAGCTCTACATGTACTTCCATCTTCAATGGTTATTTGTATGAGTATCTGCATTAACAATATATTGAAATATTTTTCGAATTAAAAATTACAGGGTTTAAATTCACCAGGTGATGATGCCAGTGTTGTTTTTGACCTGTTTTGTCTGTTGTAAATCATTGTTGTACACACAGGTCAATGTTTTTTAATTCAAAATTCCTAAAATGTTGACCAACATTATTTCCAGCTTAACTAATATCTGGGAGTTCTTCAGAACTAACATTCTCTCAAGTAGTGTTTGTGTTTATGTTGTCAATGTATAGATTTTCAAGTTCAATAAATATGTGATGGAATTTTCAGCTTATCATAATTTTTGGATGATATTTTGTAGTTTGAAATGGGAAAAAATTATTATGTTGTGAAGAGTGGTAGGCAATGCGGCATTTATTTGACATGGGAAGAATGCAAAGCACAGGTTTATGGATATCGTAATGCGGTGTATCACGGCTTCAACACGTATGAAGAGGCTATGGAGTGTTGGAACGGGCAATCCAATCCAATTCGTCCAGATCCGGGGGTCGAGACATGTTCGCATGCGTGGGTCAACGTCAAAGATTGGGTGCATCGGTTCATGTAGGAGAGTCGTCAAATCAAGGTGCGACGAGACATGATGTCAGAGAGGATATCAGTGAACGGGATATTGTAGGGCATACAAATGTAGAAAGGCGGCCTGAATTGTTGAACACATCTTTCGTTATGGATGTGTAACAGGTGTTGTGGTGACCATTGTTGTGGAGGGGATACTTTTTACTTTAGTTGTCTTGGCTTATCTTATCTCAATGTAATATCAATTTCAAACTTATCAATATAAAATGTATGGCGCCGGAGACAGAAGCCTCAGAGTGAAGCCCTAACGTCGAGAGAGAGGGCATATGAGAGGGCCCAGGATGTTAGCGAGATGAGAGCGCTGGAGCATATGAGAAGCCCTAACTTATGTTGATCGCCGGCGAGAGAGTGAGGACCAGTGTGGGAGTGAGGGACCGCCGGCGAGGGAGGCGGCACGAGCGCAGTTGGGTCGGGGCCCTCTCGATCGTGGGGAGGGAGAAATTTTTTCAAACTTATCATATGCTCATTTCATGAAGACTAATATGCCATATGCAATACCTGTGCCTTGTATTTGGAAAAACTCTTTATCCAACTCAACATACATTTTACATTGATAAGTTTGAAATTGATATTACATTGAGATAAGATAAGCCAAGACAACTAAAGTAAAAAGTATCCCCTCCACAACAATGGTCACCGCAACACCTGTTACACATCCATAAACGAAAGATGTGTTCAACAATTCAGGCCGCCTTTCTACATTTGTATGCCCTACAATATCCCGTTCACTGATATCCTCTCTGACATCATGTCTCGTCGCACCTTGATTTGACGACTCTCCTACATGAACCGATGCACCCAATCTTTGACGTTGACCCACGCCTGCGAACATGTCTCGACCCCCCCAATCTGGACGAATTGGATTGGATTGCCCGTTCCAACACTCCATAGCCTCTTCATACGTGTTGAAGCCGTGATACACCGCATTACGATATCCATAAACCTGTGCTTTGTATTCTTCCCATGTCAAATAAATGCCGCATTGCCTACCACTCTTCACAACATAATAATTTTTTTCCATTTCAAACTACAAAATATCATCCAAAAATTATGATAAGCTGAAAATTCCATCACATATTTATTGAACTTGAAAATCTATACATTGACAACATAAACACAAACACTACTTGAGAGAATGTTAGTTCTGAAGAACTCCCAGATATTAGTTAAGCTGGAAATAATGTTGGTCAACATTTTAGGAATTTTGAATTAAAAAACATTGACCTGTGTGTACAACAATGATTTACAACAGACAAAACAGGTCAAAAACAACACCGGCATCATCACCTGGTGAATTTAAACCCTGTAATTTTTAATTCGAAAAATGTTTCAATATATTGTTAATGCAGATACTCATACAAATAACCATTGAAGATGGAAGTACATGTAGAGCTACTTGAGTTAAGCTGATAGGCAAAAGAATGATGTTAATGAAAATGAATGATATTTGAGAAAATATTCAGAGGCAATTGCTCAATCCTGAATCAATGTGTATTGAGACAATACAGTCCCCAATGGTACCAACTCATAGTGCCGTACCCACAAAACCCTAAAGCAACCCAAAATTAAAATGAGTTTGACAATGAACAATGACTGAGGATTGAGAAATTTCGAAAAAAATTCATTGGAAAAGCCTATTAGTGGCTGTCAACTTGAACAACTTCCAATTAAGTACTGCAAAATTCCAGTGAAGACAAATATTTCCATCAAAGAAACCTACACAAATAAATCATGAATATCTTCAGATCTTACCCTACAGTGAATAAGCCGATATCAAATTAGGGCTTCTCTCTCGATCAACTCGCTTGGGTAAGATCTGAAGCGATCCCCTCTTCTCCCAGATCTGCGAAATTCCTGCGTAAGAGGAGATCTTTGCAAGAGGGCGAACTTGCCGAGATGCGCCCCTGCCTCCCTGCGCTCGGCCTGTCGTGGGATTTTAACCTAGCCGCACGGGATGTAATTTTTTTTCCTTCAGCCTAAGCGATCCCCTCTTCTTCGCACGGGATTTTAACCTAGCCGCACAGGGATTTTTCAGCTTGGGGATCTGAAGCGATCCCCTCTTCTCCGCAGGGAGTGATAAATAGACGGGGCCCTTTCCGATTTTTTTTTCCAGCCGTCTGATCAGATCAGACGGACGTGCGCTCGCGAGCGCAGGAAAAGCAGCCTGAGGTCGACCTCAGGCCCATTTTACCGTATATATATATATATATATATATATATATATATATATATATATATATATATAAACATGGGGGAGCAAGAACATACTTTATTGATTATTTGGATGGTGAAGTGACTGCACTGCTAATATTAGATCGATCTTCTGGAAATTTACGCAGATCTTTTGAACTTATGATTATACAAAGAGATCTTAATCACATACTTTTAGATACTAGTTTTCTAGTATCTTCTGGTGGTTGGCATAACTACAGCAGTCACCAAACAAAACAAAGCATTTATATCAAATCTTTGGGATCCTCTACAAGAATCCTTTTCTTTTTCTCATCTCTATACAAAGCTATTGTAGACCTCACTGTAGTCCCATATCGCCTGGGCTAAGGGAGGATGTTATGACTTGCACCTATAAATGTACCAAGGCTTATGTTTATTCACATCAATAAATTAAAAGTTCTCCCTAAATTTCATAATGTGTAAAAATTTAAATGTATATAGATAGTTTTCATGTTTTCATATAACAGTATCCACGATCTACCTGTATCCCTGAATTTTAAAAAAATAGTATTCCAAATGCATATTGTATTTGAATCTGTGTCTATGCAACCTAGCTGGTCTTTGTTCATCTCTATAATTTCTTCTAATTTCAAGGATATTCTGCGGTTCACATAATACATAATAACTGGTGCACTTCTCCATGTTCATTTCTGTGGACACTATCCTTAGTCTCACCAATTTGACCAATGATTTTTCCATATGAAAGATGGTGATAACTCTTTGGTTTCTCTTACCATCAACATGAGCTATTACATTGTGTCTTCTAGTTCTTGGTACTTTTGCAGAACCTACATTTTGGTTTTTGGCGCATTTGAATCCTAATAGAGTGAGGAAAATTAACCATGATCGTATACAAATGGTTTCTGATTCCTACCTTCCTACATGGAATGGTTTCATTTTCCATCTGTTTTCCATGCTTTCCACCAAAGAAACAAAACCCTTTCGTACGTAATTTTCCTACTAATTCTGAATCTTTAAGTATTCTATTGTTTAGCTCTATATTCATTATTTCTACTAAATGTTGTCCAAATGCCATGACTGCCCCTTATGCAGGGTCTACGGAGGGTCAAGAAGTACGCAGCTTTACCCCCATATATACGAAGATGATGTTTCCATGACCCTAACCAGCATCCTCCATGATGCAAGCAACAAGTGTTCGCATTGTGCCATATATATAATAAATAGTAAACACTTGTTCCTATAAGACTTAAACCCTAGCTCCTATGGCTGTACCACTTTTGTCTCTATCCATCAACTTGTTACTTGACAATTAATGGTAAAAGATGAATCTTATCTTTTTATCATGGCAACAAGAAAGGTTTTTGGGGTGGGTTGGCTATTTGAGTCCTTTTCTTCAATCAGCTCTTTTAAAAGGCCATGTTCTTTGTAACATTAACAAAAACCTTAACATAGCAAAACAAATCAGGTAAAAATCAAAATCATACAGTGGGCTGTCCCATCACAAGTCAATGTCTACGCCTGTCGCTATGTGTTTCTCCTCTCCAGCTTCATAAGATCGGCAGGAATCACAAAGGTTTGTGGACGACAGATGATAGACAAAATAAATCTGTGTGGTTCCTAACACATGAAGGTCCTCCCTTGTCGTTAAGTAGTAAATAGTTCCAAAATAGCATTGTTCCTCCAGATTTGATAACCCCTAATGAGTTGGATGGGAGCTAGAGAACTCCTTTATCTGCTTGAAGTGTAGATGAGAACTAGATATTTCCGGTATCTATTTCAAGTATACAATTTCTTTAGATAACTGACAAGAATGTTATCAGATAGAAAAGATTATAGTAGTCTTTGTCCCATGGGCTTTTTTTATGAGGCGACTAGCCTTCTTTACCCACTCTATCATCGTGTATTAGGTGCTGCTTCTGACTTAACAATAATGCTACTCGTCATGCCAATGCTGGAGCAAGTCTCACACTTTTTTTTTTTATATCTTCAAATGTATAATTGACCATATGAAACGAGGTGCAGATCACAATGCATGTATATGATTATAGGTGTCATTAACATTTTTGTTGGGCAATGGAGCCTTCAGAAAGGTCATATCTTGGGGCAAAGATCTAGGAAGTGTCATATCCTGAGGCAGCTAAGGGTTATGCGGAAATGCCTTCGAAAATCTCGAGTTCCTGCTGCTGGTCATCTTCTTTTGGCTCTATAGGATTACTCTTTTGTGCTTACTTTTGGGCAGCATTGCCCCCTTTTTAAACCCATGGGAATATGTAGGTTACAGCTTTTCTGGCTTAATGGGACTGAGCTTTGATGCTTATATAAATTGTCTGTATTAACAGAATCTCACATGTATGTATGTTCACACGTCTTTGCTCTGTGCATGCACATCAAGCAGTATCCTAAATTTTTTAGTTAGTTGCAAATTGATGGGTTAATAATTGGTGTGCTTTTGTTTAGTTCTTGTATTGTTACGGTATCAATTATTTTCTCTTTTATTTTACAGGAGAACCATGTGACACTTTCCATTGTATTATTGAAAGCAAATCATTTCTTGACAAAATGACTGTAATTGAACATACTATCCCCTTCTTTCTCCCAATACGTGAAGCTGAGACCGACCTCCTCTCTTCCAATGCGAAGGTAAGTTCTTTACACAAATTTACTGTAACTATCAGCCCTTCTAAACTTCTCTAGTGATAATGTAATATCATCAATGATATCAGCTTATATGGGTTAATTTTTCCACAGAAATTTATAGACTATGTTGGAGAAATATTGCAGTCATACGTGGACAGGAGAGAGCAGGTATTTTACATTGTAGGGAGGCTTTCTTTTTATTTGTGTGATCTTCCCTTCAAATTTTTTAAGTATGACAATCATTGCATGACTCATGGTAAACAAGGTAACTAATTTCTGCATTACATATGCATAATCCTGTTCATGTTTGTAGCCTTTGAGATGTTAATACACTAATTTTGAATCTTTTTTCCTTCTTAAAAATGTAATGGTTATTGAACAAAAAGGTAAGGCCTCTGATAATTTATATCGCAATGTAGAAAGGTGATTGATGTAGCTATATACAAGTTCAGTAAGACACGGGAAAGCCACTAGAGCATAGGTATTGTTAATTCTACGAAGAATGAAGAAAAAACATCCTTAGTGAATGAAACAAAAATTCAACAAAAGATGCAGTTACCATTAATTATTTAATGACAATCACATAGTTATAAAGACCATGAATTAATTATAGTCAAAAGCAAGGTTCTCAGTATTGGCTGATACCAATACATATCGGCTGTATCGTTTCCGTTTTGGCATGTTCGATGCGATACTTAACCCGAAGTTGCAGCTCTCTTTCTCGGTCAGATCGGCCATATAGTTTCCGATTTGGCATGTTCGATGCGATATTGAGCCTTACCATACCGGCTGATACCAAAGTTGCAGCGTTCTTTCTCTGTCATTTCTGTAAAGAAAAAATAAAATAAAAGAGGAGGAAGTAAGGCAATGATTTGATTGTGTGATGAAGATCAACATTCTACAATGTGTCGATAAAATCCTTGTTGATACTTGATACATGGTAACAAGTTATCAGTGTCAAAGTTGTATACTATAAATTCACTATGTGCTTAAAACTATCTATTATGACAGATACTTTGTATAAAAAAAGTTAAAGTAAACGACAATATCTATTGTTGGTAATCATTCAATAATGTTAAATATTATCTATTTAAAACTAACAAGAAAAAAAACAAATAATTCCTAAATGTATCAATTCTTTTTTCTAGGTTGTAAAATAATTAGTATTTTAGCTTTCCGAAACCAAGAACTCCGAACGTCGATCTGAAACCAACGAAACCCCAGGAAACCGCAAACAATGATACTCAGGAAAGGAAGGGCTATTGAGAATTAAGGTCAATGAAATTGAAGAATGACACTCCTATTGAAATGATATAGGGTTTGTATTGGTAGGAAGACTAAGAAAATACCAAATGGATGAAGAGCACTTGTGTACTTATTTATAAGAACGAGGAATAAAAACAAACTGTACAAACTATTGGGTAGAGGTCCATGTCATGAGCCATACTACAAGGTCTGTACAAACTACAAACTATTGGGTAGAGGTCCATGTCATGAGCCATACTACAAGGTCTGGACAATGGTTATTGAGGAGAGATGAAAAAAAATGGCGAATACTTTTCACTTCAGATGTCAATTTTGTCTTAGGGTATGCTTGGCAAATTGTAGGCGTAGCGCTTATGAGGTGTTTTTAGAGTACCGGTTGTGAGCGGTTATGATGGGGTCCGATTTTGGGTGGTTTTTAAATAGCAGCTTTTAAACCGGTCCAATCCATGCTTGGTAATTCACTAACGAGTAGTTCTGAAATTTTTGTACACGAATAAAATTAAATAGGGAAGGATATTAGTAGTTATAATTATATATTTTTGGTGAGGATATAAATGGAATAAAATTATAAAACCCCTCAAAACTCACCGATTTGGAGTGTTTATAAAGCCACCCAAAATTACATTACACCTGTAGGATGCAAGTTCTATATATTTGGAGTAAGGCTACGTACATATCAACTTTTCCTAGATTTTGGATTAGTAGAAGTTCTTATCATGTTGCACTAGGATGCCCTTTTAGTATAAAGGAAAACAAAGATAAACCTCTTTAGTCAAAGAGTTAATACATTTTATTTTAATGATGGCTAAGTGAACGTATGAGTTAGAACATATCCATAGTTTTGTCAACTTAGTAAGGTATTAGTTCTCAACGTTTTAGAATCTTTTGTGGCTCTCATAAGGGTTTTAATCAAGCGCTTTAGAAGGCGCCATATTTTGATCCTCGGATGCCTATGCAACTAATATTTAGGCACGACCAGGATGCGACCACCTTGACATGTGAGGTTGCCTTGGGTCACCAAGGCCTTGACCTGCCTTAAATATGACCCGACCTAGGCCAATTTATTTTTGATTTTGAAATATGACCCATGCCCAATAAGTTAAAGTTATTGATATTATTTATAATTTAATATAATATATTAAATAGTGAAGAACAATAGCCTTTCTCCTTTCAATTTCCTTCCCTTTCCCTTTTTTCCCCCTAGTTCACCAAATCTCATATTCATTTTCGAAGGTAACAAGTTCACAGCCATGCCCAGTTAAGTAGATCTCTCTTTTCTCTCTTGGCACTATGTGGTAAATTTCTCTTTTTTTCTCTCGTCCTTTCTGTTGCACCGACTTCTTTTTTTCTATCTATCAAGGCCCAATGATCTCAATGCTCGAGATTGACTTCCAATACTCTGACGGTTGTTGATATCTCCAATAAGTCTCTATCTCTTCCCCTATTTCTCTTCCCTTTTTTTGTTTTGACAGATTTTTGTTCTATTTTCACAAAGGGTGTTTTACTCGGTTACTTTCATTTTCCTCTCACATGTATAATTTCTCAACCATTTTTCTTTCTTATTTTTTTATATATTAAAACCTCAATTATAATGTATTTTAATATGGATTCATGGGCAGAAAGATCCATAATAGTATTATTATTATTTTTTGATTGAACACTTTATATGCAATTATTTGTACATGTTTAACAAGGTCTAGGATTAAAGCCCCTACACCACACTATATCTCGATCATATAACAGAAGCTCGTCCCAACTTACCTACTATACACCCTAATTTTAGTGCTCCCACAGTCTCCTTGAGTGTACTGCATAATCCGGTTTTGGAGGCTAAAAGAGTTGGTGTTTAAATCGAAGTCTAGGTTTTAGGGTTGAGATCTGATGTGGGTATACGAGATCTGGGCTGTTTTGGGGGGACTTTAAAGGGTTTGTAAGGTTTCAACGACGTTTTTGTGCTGGAACAGCAAAAATGGGATGATATTGGGTTTGAAAGAAAGAATTAAGGATGAGATGTCTTGGAGAGGTAGATGAAAACGAAAGAATAAGAAGAGGGTGGGGTATTACCTTGTTTCATGGCTTAACACCCAAAATAACATAACCACTTCCACTGACAATTGCATCACACAATCAACACAAAGAGAGAACCCATAAGCCATTCACCAACCTTCTATAAAAAAGGTTTATTGCTTTTATGTATAACTTCTACTTGGATCCAAGAAACTTCATCCATGGACTCAAAGAACATCCTACTTGGATGCATCCTTCTTGGAAGGAAACAAACCAACTCAAAGTAGGAATTTATATAATAGGACGTGGCAAGTCCCTATTCCTAATATAACTTGGAACTAAACATGTTTTCGAATAAACCCAAGCTTGTTAAGGCAGCGATGCTGCAAGCTCTGAAAGGCCTAGCTGGGGCCTCAAGCTTGCGAGGTAGGGTCCTCAAAGACTAAAATTTTGGAGCGTGCAACAGGTAAGTTAATACAGGCATGCAGTTTGTCAGGTCTTTATTTTGTGTTATGACTGTGTTGAGTCCTAATATTTTATTTCTACTTGATGTAATTTTTGGGCTTTGTTCATTGGTGTGGTTTTCATGTTGTTTCAATGATATTTATAATATTAATATCGAGACATACAAGTTGAAATGCTATCTGAGTTGTCTACAACTCTCTTCCGTCAGGAAAATAAGAACATAAGAAGTGAGACAAGTAGATGAGGTGAGTAGGAGAGAGAAATCGAAAATTAGGGACCTGACTTTGTCTCTTTTTCCTATTTTATTTCATGTGGTTGGACTTGGAAATTGTCGTGGATCTGAGTATTTTTTTTCCATTAATGTGGGCTGAGTTCAATTCGAGGTGGAATTAGGCGGCCAAGGTGGATCTGAGTATTTTTTTCTATTAATGTGGGTTGAGTTCAATTCGAGGTGGAATTAGGCGGCCAAGGCAGAATTAGGTGGCCTGAGACATTCAAGACGGACGTCTCATGTAGCTAGGCTGGCGTCTCAAGACCAATCTGCCTAAATCCTTGTGCCTAGGTGCCAACATGCACGTGATGCCTAGGCGGCCGCCTAAAGTGAGGAGCAGCCGCTTTTTAAAAGCTTGAATAAAGTCGTTGCTAACTTAATCCAAACATAGAACAAATAAGCTAAAGAGTGTATCTGTTTAAACTTATGAGTGAATGTAGCTGGTTCCAATATGCCTCCTTTGGTTCACGGAAAGTAAAGGAAAGGAACTCAATTGCTTGGTATTTTCTTTTCTTTGGGAAATTGCAATTTCCACTGGTTTTCCTTTCCGGTGTTTGGAAATGCCAAGGAAATTGGAAGGAAATTGAATACTTAAAGGTGGGAAAGTGAATCCTTGCTTGGATGGATGAAACCATTTCCCCCACTAATTTCCTTTCCATTGGGAATCACTTTCCTTTCCTTCTCGATTCCTTTGGCACCCAAACATAGAAAAATAATGACAAAATTGTGTCCGTATCGTATCCGTACCCGTGTCTGTTTTTATGCATCACACTACTTTTGTACCTAGTTGAAAATGTCTGTATCCCGTATCCATGTATGTATTTGTGCAACAAAGCTCCATAGTTTCTCGCTATAGGTACTTCATAGTAAAACATGCTTTGATGTGAAATAGAGACGATTATTTGTAAATAGCCAGTCGAAGAGACTGGCTTAAATAAATGTATCAAGTGGTTCTTATCTATGGTTTAAGAGTTTTTTTAGTTGAAGCAGTTGGTTTTATTCTGTGGGAAGAGTATAATAATTTTGCAATTCTAGCAAAGTTATATTTTCTACCACTAGCAATCAAGACATGATAAAATTTGTAAGTTGTTGGATATCTAACAAGTTTCTTATTGTTGTTGCTGTACTTAATGTTTCTTCAACAAATTTAGGTTGAAGTAGGGATATTAGAGTTCTTACTCCTGCAGTATCATTGATTCATTCTATTAACATATAGGAGACACTATTACATATGAGTGTTTTTTGTTTTCTTGCAGGTTCGTCTTATCAAGGAGCTATATGGAGACCAAATAGGGGATCTATACCATAGCCTTGCTTACAATTTGGTTGAATTTGTAATGGATGACTATGAATGGTAGGTGTTTTTTGGCATTGTATGTAACTTAGATCTTCCTTGTTATACACCGCCAAACACGCATGTGTATATACTTATGACATGGGGGATCTAGGATCTAAATCACAATATTAAACCACAATGTGCTGTCTACAACTATCGTCGGTGGAAGTAATTTATATTGCAAGGGAGTCCTTATTTTCCAGCAGTAGAAAACTATGTGCTTGGCACAAATGGTGTGGGGGGAAAGGTTCTTGTGTAAACTTTGACTCTGGTTATTAGTATAGTTGTAGCAGATATTGCACCTGTGTGTTATTAATTAATTTATCGAAATCCATAAAGAAGCATTCAGAGGGTCAAGTTCTTGTATTCGGATTTACTTATTTTCTTGACTTTTGTATAAACTTTCTGAGTGATTATTCCTTCTCCTTTTGAACTTGGATAGACAACTGTAGCATTTAATTATCTTTCTGAGGTATCATACTAGATACCAAGGAACCGAGAAATGAAAAAAAAAATGTAATCTATGTAACAAACATTGATTTCTCTCTTAGGCTGGTTTCTCTTGGATCCAAACACAATGGTGTCTACTATATGTTTTGTGGTTAACCGAAATGTGACATAAATGAGTATGACACATTTTATACATACCACACCCATGAGACTTCGATTTGTCCGTACTTTTCAATCATATGACAATAAATTTATATTCCTTCTTACTCTGCTCTTCTTACATATCTTTATACCATGTATCATATAAACTAGTAGTATTCTCATAAACGGTTCCTTCTGGTGCAGCAAGGTGACCGTAAGTCTTAGATATGCGGATCTTATTTCTACATTGCCGAGCCGAATAAGGGTTCTAGCATGGCCTGTTCATCTCTCAAAGAAGATGTCAACAATAGACATAACAGGAAGCGGTGCAGCACTAGCTCAATCTGTACCGTCCCGTCTTTCATATGCCGAGGATGCACTGAGAACCATGAGCTTGCCAGAAGGTGCTACCTTATCACAATGCTTGATTCTTCTTTAAGTATAAAAGTAACTATTCTCCGAGTAATTGGAAAGGTTTCTTTCCAGTTTTTTTCTTCCTTCAGTGAAACTATTTCCCAAGTAAAATTAATTTATTGAATTTTATTGATTTCACGTGTTTGGTGTCTTTTCTTACTACTGATGTACTAATTATTTCTTATTTTTTAGAAGATCACTAGTCAGTTATAGTTTGATGATTTTGCTTACTTATGATATTATTTTGAGTGCTGCTAGGTGGCCCGCGGGTCTGGACCGCGGGCCACGTGTCGTCAAATTATTGGAGGACGGGGGCAGGTTTTCCGGGCGTGGGCCCGAGGAGTGCAGGGGGGGTTTTGCAAGCAACAGAATGTTAGAAAGTAGATATGTTATTAAATTTTAATTTTAAAATTCGTTCTCTCATCTCAGTTTATGAACTTTATTGAATTTCATTTTTGCTCCTACCCGAGCTTGGTGATTGGCAAGAGTCAGCCAGGCACGGTTCATCCATCTCATTGTTTCTTTTGCTCTCTGTTATTACAGCGTTTGCAGAAATTGTGTTGAACCTTCCAAGAGTGCTCGAACAAATGTTTCCTCAAGTGGGGGGATTGTAATCTACTTTCTCCAAGGACATCCTATCAATGCTATTGAGGGTGAGAGTATATCTCTGCTGCCATGTTTCACTCTCTTGAAGTTCATTGGAGATCAATCATCTTATGCTGATTTTGGGTTTTCTACCAATCTGATGGTTTATCGGCAGTTATGGAGGTTTCTATTTTGTTCTTTCTTATATTCCATGATTTGCCAGTCATGCTCGTCAGAGGCTGCCGATCATTATCAGTTCTCAGCTTGAGTGGGAAAAGTTGCTTATTTTGAGTGACATGCATCTCTGCTTCCGCCTGAGCAGATTGGTTTTGTTTGAAAGTATAACTTCATCGTATATCTCACTCACCTGCAATTTAGTTAGTTACTGTGTATAAATGGATGGATATAAATAGATATTTCTATTCTATACAATGAAAGTTACCAGGTTTCAAATTATCTTGTGTTTATGTTCCTCGAAAACTAGGTTCTTCTATTTTGGATATTCGTTTTTAAACATAATTTTTCTATTCGTAGTCTGGGTCTCGCGTGCTGCTGTGCTTATTTTTCACACGAAAGTGAGCCTTCGGAGATGCCTTGAATTTTTTTTTATTTTTCAGAAGTGCCCCTTGGGGATACCTTGGGGAAATTCTGTTGGTGAACAAAGAGAGAAGAGTCGGCGACGTGTCGGGTAAAACCAATCTTCTGAATTACTTGTTAAACCAAGAAATCTTCTGAACTACTCTTCCAACCAAGTTCGAAGAGATTGATTGAGTGAATTTTCTTCTTCTTAAATCTGAAATATTATCTTTACGAGTGAAATAAGACTTTATGGGATGTCCTCCTGCCTCCATTTTCTTCTAATCATCCTTGGTCTCCTTGATTACCTTTAGGGGCTGTTTGGTAAACATGAAGTGGGATTGAGAGTCGAAAGATACTGCTATGGAGAAGTGAGTTAGAGTTCCTGAATTTGGAAATCCCAAAAATTTGTTTGGCTGAGGCATGAACTTGTTTTAGAAAGTGTAGTTCTTCCACTTCTATTATTTGGTAACACACTTGTATTGGGCATTAGAAAGTGTGATTCTCCCAATTCCATTGTTTGGCTAACCAACATGGAAGTTGATAGCATCATCCCAATATGAATATGGCGATCTTACCTGCCTATCAGAGGTGCAAATTTAATACAATTGCTAAACCAAAATTTGACATGAACTCTATAGCACGATTCCAGCAAAAATTGTCAAGTTTGCAAAAAAAAAAAAATCTCATTCATTTTCATACCAAAAAATATAACATGATACTCCCCCTAAACAAAAAGCAGTGTAGGGCAATAATATTGCGAAAATTATGTAACAAGAAGCTTTACATAATAATAAGCTTCAAAGTTGCCAAAACATGCTCTAATTTCTCACTGGCAACATATATTGATCATCCAACTTGTGATTTATTTGTCTCCCATAGCCAAAATAAAGAAGTATGAATATATTACAAAAAGTTGGAGGCAGCGATATTTGTCTCCCATAGCCAAAATAAAGAAGTATGAATATATTACAAAAAGTTGGAGGCAGTAAAAGCTGCAGAATCCCAAAAAAATGGACAAACCTAAAAATTCCACTGAAAACATAAATATGCTAAAAAACATACATTGGCTCACTGAACAAAGTGTCCACAATTAAGCTGGAAATATAAACTGGGGCATAAGTGTAATATTTATCTGTATGTAACTACCACATTTCCAGAATAGGAGTATTTTTGTCTTTTCCTATTTTGTACCAATTTAAAAATTATATTTTATATTAATTGTAATGATGGTATTTTATTTTATTTTTCATGATAGGTATTGTTTCATATAATTAAATATATGATATAGTTAGTTGCTAGTTGTAGCTACTAGTTAGACTAGTTGTTAGTGAGCCTAATGGACCCAACTAGACTTGTCATGACAACATTAGTGAACCCATTAATTAGAGAGCATTCAGTAAGAAAACCCTTCTTTTAGTCAATAGAATTTTTTCAAATTAAACCCCTTCCTAAAATAAACCTTCATGACTCATTGTGAGGGCTTATTGGGCATTTTACTTGGCATTTAGGGCTGGGAAACATGGTTGGTCATACACCCTAGAAAAATCCTCTTTGAGTTCATTTACTAGCCTCCATAAACCCTAGTTTGCCTTCTCTTCATTTCCTCTTCATTTGAGAAGAAGAACCAAACTCCACCATTCCCAAATTGGTTTCCAACCCTTTCAAAGTGTCATCCCAAGGGGGATAGAGCTTGGACTAGCAAGGAGGAAGCATTGGAAAAAGTGGAGCTTGAAGGAGTTGTCCACTCTTGAAGGTTGTGTCCACTTGTGTCCACTAGTGCCATTGCATTGAGAATCCATCTCCCAATAGGTAAAATCTGAATTTAACCATTTCAATTGTTTCTAATTAGTGTCATTAGTCATTTAGGAACCACCCATGCATTAGGGCTACCCATGGGGAGAAGCTTGAGCTTCATTTGACCCATTTGGAGACTTTTACAATGACTTTTTGTACCATTCTTGGAAAAATTCGAGAATGGTACACTAGTGTTTATCATTAGGTGACCTAATTAGGTTTGTTAGAGTGTTGTGAGGATAGCTACGTGTCCACAATTGGATACGGTAGTACATGGGGACAATTTGAGGATTTTTGGGCCTCCTACACATGTGGCATGCTCTATCACACATAACACTTGACACTAGCTTAGAAGTGTCCTAATTATATTCTAGTATGTATTTTAGGCTTGTCTATAAAATTTGGTAGGATTCGGACAAGGTTTGATAGAGTATCTTGGACGTATCGTAAACGTGTGCACCAAGTGTTCGACAAGTGTCCCCAAAGGGATTTTTGTGTCCTTTTTGAGTTAAGATTTCGGGCTCATGTCCTAAGTAGGATACGTGGTGTGGTATCGTGATATCTCATGAAACGCATGGTTAGATTTAAGTATGTGTATCATAGGTGGATATAGGACTCTAAAGTGTGTATCATAGGGAGTATAGTTATAGCCATGTAATTACACATGTGAGTATGAATATACATATTGGTAAATATGATATTGTTACGCCCCAGAACCAGAATACTGACAAGTGGGAACTGACCAGGCCAGCTACGTAATACCAAAGTACTCCAGTACTCTGACATAACGTATAAGCTGTCAAGACTTGGGGGTTACTACTACAAGCCAACAGTCAATCCTAGGTCAAACGATCCTAGGTATCTCAATCATAGGCAAATATACAAAGTACAAGAAGTATGATCATCAGACATACAATAATAAAGCGTCCCAAACCATATATACATGGATGATCATGAAACTAGTAACATAAAGTGAAGAACTAGCAAGAGTAATAGTCATATAAGCTCTAGCTATAGTCTAGAATACGCAAATCATGTTTAGACCCGTAGGCTACATGTCAAGATCCCAAAATACGAGCTAAACACGTGCACGGAGGCTAAACGCCACAAAAGAATAATATACATAATTAGTGGGAGAATGATATAAGAAACCTACTAAGGTACTCTGGTGCTCTGTGTCACGTCCCGCTCCCGTAGGAGCGATCGTCCTCGCTAAGGCGTGATGCCGCACGAGCCTAGATTGCGCTCGTGCAAGGCAGGTTCCATAACGACCGATTTCAGCGGCTGCGATGGTCGTCGCACAAAAGTCCCAAGCAGAGATATTGAATAATAGCAGCAAAATTTGAAGCAAAACACAAGTCATTGTAAAACACTCTTTTATTTTTATTGAAACAAAGGTTACAATGGGGCGCAAGGCCAAGATTACAAGTCTCTCAAGCTTACTCAAGCTCACATTACAAGTCACTCAGCTCTCTCTCATCTCTCAATACATGACTTGAGCCGACGGATGCTTTGGAAGGCGACGTCTATACATTATGTCCCGTATAAGTCTTGAATCCATGCGGCCGCATGCTTCGAATCGCCAAGGAACTCCGTGCCTCGACGCATCCATGCGAGCTTCGCGCCACGAGCTTCTACCTGTACATGCACATGAATACTATATGGGTGTCAGTACTCAACTGTACTGGTGGAATGAGCTCCTCGCCCACCCATACAAAACCAACACGTTAATTTACTTTGTGTGTAACATAGTCCCTTTATGATTGTCTTTCTACTCTTTCCTTAGGATCGATTTTAGGACAGACGCCTTGGCCTATTTTGTATCTCAAGACCATTTCGTGCTTGCAACGCAACATCCACTCAACAACGTTAACCTATCAAGTAGTGCTTTCCTTACGGCTTAAAATCAGAGACGCAACTACGCGATGAGGCTCCATTTCCGTATGATCGTGCTATAAGTCCTTGTTGAGGCCGTGCCTCGCAACTCAATGAGACTCAATCATATCGCCGCCTCGCGGCCCTTGCCGCCTCGTGGCCCTTTGTTACTAAATCATCAACTGACCCAATCAAGACATGTGGGTTAAGTGTCACTCGACCGACTTTGCCTTGCGACGGTTTCCTGACTTAAACTCAAAATAACTCAACCAACTCATGCAACTGATATGCCGACAACATAAGACTCGATGCCACATCTCGTGCCGAAGTACGTCGCCTACGTTGCAACCAAATCTTAGGCCCAACATTTTGTGTTCCAACTATACTCACACATTAAATCTTTTCCTTTAATACTATACTCAATACTCGACTCAATCCAAAGGCATACACGCGGATCGCCGTCCATGCCGACTCATCTATATGAACTAGTTACTAGCGCCCAGCACTATAATGGACTCCTTTTGAGCTTTTGATTAGACGGACGCTCCTTGCCAGCACGAGTAGCTAGCTCCGCTGCAAGTCCCCGCTAACCCGTGCGGTTATCCAGCACAGCTACGAATGTCTCTATCGCAATGGTTCCAATAGGCTGCCTGGGTCGCCGTTCGAGAAACAGATTTATTTTACCTTGTACAAGTTGTCCAATGACCATGCAAGACTCGACTCGAACTGACGTCTTATACAGTCAATCTACTTCTAGTGTTACCATCTCTTTCAGGGCTAAGTTCAATACTTCTCACATCTGAGACCTTGCCTCGAAGACCAGTCGCGAGCATTCTTCTTTCTTGCCTTAACGACCCAGTCGTGAGCATTCTTCTTTCTTGTCTCAACGACCCAGTCATGAGCATTCTTCTTTCTTGCCCTATCATTTCACTCAACTCAAGAACAACTATTTGAAACACTTTCCAAACTCAAAGAATTCAACCGTGGCCCGTGCCTTAAAATACTAAGTCCGTGCCATCGTGTCTTAGACCAACTTGAAACTCTATGTGACACCACCGCCCAAGTCATACTCTATATGACGGGCCTTATCATCGTGAGACTATATGGTTACACCCAGCCGTAGAACTCATAGGACCGTGCTTGCTACTACTCCTGATAGCTTAACATATCTTGCCTAACTTACTTTTGCAATAATTTGACGAGCAAAGGCTGCGTCAAGCCTTGCGTCGGGGGAACGTGCCGTGCACACGTTCGACTTTGAACAACCAAGTTATTTGAGGTGCCTAGACTTATGCCATAAGCCGTACAATACAACTTAACCCGTCGACGAGCAGAGGCTATGCCACGCCTTGGACAAAGAGACCGTGCATGCTTTATGAAGCATTTATGCGGGCGACGTCTATGAATTTGGCTAACTCTTAGCTTGTGGCGAATACCAACTTTTCCTTCTCCCAAGCCATGAGACGAAGGACCGAGTATCATTTTCAAAGCACGCCGTGCACCAACTCTAAGCCGATCGTTGGACCTTTCCATATTCTAACTCAATTCGACTCGTCGGGATTATTCCCTTATCTATGTGGATTCATTTCTTTTATTATCAAGCCTACTTGTGCAAGTTGAAAACATCGATTTATTATGTGAAGGCTAAGATGAGGCAAGTTCACCGAAAGTACCCCACCTGAGCGTACGGTCGCCTCGACCGAGCGATGTCTCCGAGTAGCCATTGCAAGGCTAAGTCCGAACGTCGTTGGCATTTCGATTCCTTCGATTGACTGAACGAGACGGGGCACTACATCATACACCACTCAAAAAAGTTTCATCCTCGAAACTAACTGAGTACACTTACTCATCGACTTATCACTCGAATGTTCAACGACTCTCGCACACATTTCTCCTATACATCCTTCAAATCCGAGCCACGCTCGTGTTACCCACAATCATTTCTTCAAAACTCACGATCTTAAAATCCTCGACACTTCCCCGTTCCTCAAGTCTCACTTGATTCAACGTATCAC
The DNA here is from genome assembly GCA_029216955.1 of Iris pallida. Lineage (NCBI taxonomy): Eukaryota > Viridiplantae > Streptophyta > Magnoliopsida > Asparagales > Iridaceae > Iris > Iris pallida. The sequence goes on from JANAVB010021198.1 coordinate 3,962,658, forward strand.
TTAGTTGGATCATGCATATATTCCAGGCGTCCCCAAAATACATGCATTTCAGCCAAACCTCGTGATAGAGAATCCTCCATCACCACTCGAGTCGGATCGTGCACATATTCGGGCGTCCCTGATATACGTGCATGTCAACCGGACCTCATGAGTGGTGCCTCCATAATTCCTATCGCTCTGCACCGAAACGCCTGCCTAACCGTTAGGCTATGTCTTTTAGGCTATAGTCAATCCGTCAGTATTGGAATCATAGTTCCCAAACAACAACAATATCAACACTAACCCCATCCTAAGGTCAAACCAAATTGATAGTACGGGGTTTTCTACCCAAGCTCGCATCACTTTAATTTCTAGACATCGAGCATCGATTCCCTACACACATCCCAACATTTCGTTGTACGGGACCCGAGTCGTTCAGCAAAGCCATCCTATTGTAAGTTCATTCAACCAAATCTTCGATACATCAATATCGCTCGTCCATCAAGCTATTTTGCATAGTCTATCTCTTCGAACACGTTCGTCGTAATCTGTCTATCAATCCTTTCAAGTCAAGCACGCTACGACACAATTTATCGCTAAACCATAATTCACATTTCATACTCCCTAAGTCATTTATCCCAATTTACGGAATTGATCACAAGGTCATCTGACTTAATAATACATTGTGCCCCGATCTCACGCGAGTCAGATTATCCACGATGGGCATGAATCACCATGCACGCTCCCGCGGGATAATCATCCTTATCGGGACGTAACTCTTGTTCGAGTCTAGACTAATTCATTCTCGATGCGCGGATTGGACCTACTCAATCCTCAAGTTTATTTCATTCATCAATCGCAAGTCCTAATATCCTCAAATTTTCCTTCGCATCAAACCGACAGTCGAGACAATCAAAGTTGCCGTATCCTGATTTTCCGAGTTCGATCATTCCTGCGACATGAATTACCATGTCAGCGCTCACGCGAAACGATCGCCCCAAATCCGACGCAACGCATGTGTGAGGCTAGAGTTGCACTCGCGCAAGACAAGATCGTCGACGTTGTGGCTATCAACGTAACCATCAAGACACGATTATTTTCATCCAACATTCATCTCAATCAAAATCCTAAGTATAGCACCCAACCGAACAATAACACTTGCACGATCGTCATCCGCCGAGTCAGAGTACCCCCGAGTTATCACATCTCGATCTTTGATACGCCTCAATACCATCGACGATATGCGTAACCTGACGATCTTCCTATGTAACCAATTTCGAGTCGTACGAATGACGCTATCGTCCGACTGGATAATCTCCTCGACATTCAAATTCAAGTTCGATTGTTATCCCTCGAATCATTCACAATATCAATTTTTTCAAACCCAAATTCACGTATCGTTCATCTGTCTATCTTAAGTCATTGACCAACGTATTCCCTCAATTCACACCATTCCTGCTAACTCAATCATCGAACGACATCCATTCTAATCCTCAAAGTCATTTTCAAACATTCGAATCAAACTTTTCATGCATGCTATCCTCTTGTCGTGCTAACTTTTTGTATACAATTCTTATCGATTTCCTCGATCAAGTCATCCATTCGTATACCCTAACTTTTTCTCGATTCGATTTCACCTACTCAATCATTTTTGCGTTTCATACTTGCGCAATCCTCAATCCGTGCACGTTTCATATGCGTCAATTCTAGGTTGTCCGAATCAACATCATCCAATCTCAAGACTACACTCATTCAATGATACTCAATCTACGGCTTTGCACGTACGCGACGCTTGCTAACAGACTCATCGACACCCCGTATCCTCAATCGATCAATCGACATCCCTGAGGCTATCGCATACACCACTCAGGGATGAAGTCATTCGACAAATCCTTAAAACCATTATTCGAATTCAAAATTAGACTTCTTCGAATCCCGTTCGAACCATTCCTCTAATTCCAAGCACGCTCATCTATATCGCACCGACGTTATCGTCGCTCGATAGCACCCCTATCGATAGTCATCTCAATTTACTCAATCGAGTTCAACTCATTCTTGCTCGACACTATTCAATTACCGTACTCGACTTTTCTAAGGTCGATACAACTTTGGTGTATATGCCCAGCCCGACTTAGCCAACTGTGCTTACGCGAACCATCTTTTTGTTTTGTCAAAAACTACTCTCCTATGTTTTACAAAATAGAAAGACTTATTGTATGGACATCCCGTGGGACATTTGAGAGAGAGCGCACCAACGATTTCAACTTTGCGGAAGCAACACTTCAGAGTTCGTGGAAACAGCGGAGTTAAAGAATTCAATCGATAGTCCAAGGATGTAAAGCCGTGCTCTGATACCATTATGTCACGCCCCACTCCCGTAGGAGCGATCGTCCTCGTTAAGGCGTGATGCCGCACGAGCCTAGATTGCGCTCGTGCAATGTGGTTCCATAACGGCCGATTTCAGCGGCTGCGACGGGGTCGTCGTACAGAAGTCCCAAGCAGAGACATTGAATAATAGCAGCGAAATTTGAAGCAAAACACAAGTCATTATAAAACACTCTTTTATTTTTATTGAAACAAAGGTTACAATGGGGCGCAAGGCCAAGATTACAAGTCTCTCAAGCTAACTCAAGCTCACATTACAAGTCACTCAGCTCTCTTTCATCTCTCAATACATGTCTTGAGCTGACGGATGCTTTGGAAGGCGACGTCTATACATTATGTCCCGTATAAGTCTTGAATCCATGCGGCCGCATGCTTCGAATCGCCAAGGAACTCCGTGCCTTGACGCATCCAAGCGAGCTTCGTGCCATGAGCTTCTACCTGTACCTGCACATGAATACTATGTGGGTGTCAGTACTCAACTATACTGGTGGAATGAGCTCCTCGCCCACCCATACAAAACCAACACGTTAATTTACTTTATGTGTAACATAGTCCCTTTATGATTGTCTTTCTACTCTTTCCTTAGGATCGATTTTAGGACAGACGCCTTGGCCTATTTTGTATCTCAAGACCATTTCGTGCTTGCAACGCAACATCCACTCAACAACGTTAACCTATCAAGTAGTGCTTGCCTTGCGGCTTAAAATCAGAGACGCAACTACGCGATGAGGCTCCATTTCCGTGTGATCGTGCTATAAGTCCTTGTTGAGGCCGTGCCTCGCAACTCAATGAGACTCAATCATATCGCCGCCTCGCGGCCCTTGCCGCCTCGTGGCCCTTTGTTACTAAATCATCAACTGACCCAATCAAGACATGTGGGTTAAGTGTCACTCGACCGACTTTGCCTTGCGGTGGTTTCCTGACTTAAACTCAAAATAACTCAACCAACTCATGCAACTGATATGCCGACAACATAAGACTCGACGCCACATCTCGTGCCGAAGCACGTCGCCTACGTTGCAATCAAATCTTAGGCCCAACATTTTGTGTTCCAACTATACTCACACATTAAATCTTTTCTTTTAATACTACACTCAATACTCGACTCAATCCAAAGGCATACACGCGGATCGCCGCCCATGCCGACTCATATATATGATAGTCACTAGCGCCCAGCGCTATAATGGACTTCTTTTGAGCTTTTGATTAGACAGACGCTCCTTGCCAGTGTGAGCAGCTAGCTCCGATGCAAGTCCCCGCTAATCCGTGCGGTCATCCAGCACAGCTACGAATGTCTCTATCGCAACGGTTCCCATGGGCCGCCTAGGCCGCCGTTCGAGAAACAGATTTATTTTACCTTGTACAAGTTGTCCAATGATCATGCAAGACTCGACTCGAACTGACGTCTCACACAGTCAATCTACTTCTAGTGTTACCATCTCTTTTAGGGCTAAGTTCAATACTTCTCACATCCGAGACCTTGCCTCGACGACCCAGTCGCGAGCATTCTTTTTTCTTGCCTCAACGACCCAGTCGTGAGCATTCTTATTTCTTGCCTCAACGACCCAGTCGTGAGCATTCTTCTTTCTTGCCCTATCATTTCACTCAACTCAAGAACAACTATTTGAAACACTTTCCAAACTCAAAGAATTCAACCGTGGCTCGTGCCTTAAAACACTAAGTCCGTGCCATCGTGTCTTAGACCAACTTGAAACTCTATGTGACACCATCGTCCAAGTAATACTCTATATGATGGGCCTTATGATCGTGAGACTATGTGGTTACACCCAGCCGTAGAACTCATAGGACCGTGCTTGCTACTACTCCTGGTAGCTTAACATATCTTGCCTAACTTACTTTTGCAACAACTTGACGAGCAAAGGCTGTGTCAAGCCTTGCATAAGGGGAACGTGCCGTGCACGCGTTCGACTTTGAACAACCAAGTTATTTGAGGTGCCTAGACTTATGCCACAAGCCGTGCAATTCAACTTAACCCGTCAGCGAGCAGAGGCTATGCCACGCCTTGGGCAAAGAGACCGTGCATGCTTTATAAAGCATTTATGCGGGCGACGCCTATAAATTTGGCTAACTCTTAGCTTGTGGCGAATACCAACTTTTTCTTCTCCCAAGCCACGGGACGAAGGACCGAGTGTCATTTTCAAAGCACGTCGTGCACCAACTCTAAGCCGATCGTTGGACCTTTCCATATTCTAACTCAATTCGACTCGTCGGGATTATTCCCTTATCTATGTGGATTCGTTTCTTTTATTATCAAGCCTACTTGTGCAAGTTGAAAACATACAATTTATTATGTGGAGGCTAAGATGAGGCAAGTTCACCGAAACTATCCCACCTGAGCGTGCAGTCGCCTCGACCGAGAGATGTCTCCGAGTAGCCGTTGTAAGGCTAAGTCCGAACGCCCTTGGCGTTTCGATTCCTCCGATTGACTGAGCGGGACGGGGTACTACACTCTGGATAGTCACCGTCGAGTAGATGGTACGGAAGATCCTTCGGGCCCCTCTATCAGATCTGGCCAAACAAAACCAGTGGGGACAGACCCCCAATAGCAAGTACTACAAAGGAAGTCAAACTTATGAACTAAAACAAGCAATAACTAACATAGCAACGGATAGAGATACAAATAAGTAAATGCTGATCGAGACTCATGCACTACCAATGCACCTATCCCGATAATAGAAAAGACAATAAGTAAAGCATCATGTGACGTAAAGTAATTAACATGTGACATATTGTAAAGTGTAGCAATGTTAAGTAAATGGAAGCTCGAGAATATGTGAAATCAATTGGTCATGTAAGCATGTGAGATAGCTGGGTCATGAGAGCATGGTGACTTAGCATGGGGATCATGTATAGCTTGTGAGATAACTGAACATGTGAGCATGTGAGATAACTGGACAAGTGAGCATGTGATACAACTGGGACATGTAACATGTAGGGTAACTGGGACATGTTGGCATGTTAGAGAAATGGTACGTGTGAGCATGTAAGAACTATATGGAACGACCAATGATAAGATGACTTAGGAACTATTTCGGAATCCAAGTTACAACCCGTAAACCAAACAAGGACCAAGGTTGTAACCCTTCTTCTGAACAGAACCTAGTCTCTAATCATGGTATAGCATAAAGATCATGTATGACGTGTGAGTACTGAATAGGACGACAAATGACTAGATGACTTGGGAACTAATTCGGAACCCAGTTTACAACCCGTAAACCAAACAAGGACCGGGGTTGTAACCCTTCTCCTGAACAAAACTTAGCCTTTAATCATTTATCGACAAAACTAAAGCATAACAATAATGTACTGAAATAAACATACGAACACTGCCTAGACAAAACTAGACTAGACTGGACTCCATACAACAATCACGGCTAAGCAATGAGTACGGCTTTATACATTAGCTAACTAGGGTTATCATAAGCCTAGTTACTAACAAGATGCACGTTTGAGAAATCTAATCTAATTACCTGCCTTGCAGACTTGTAACCACCACTTTTCTAAAATGAGGATAATTTTAAACTTTTGTAAAATTGATTATTTAATAATATGTTTAAATCATGTTATTGATTTATTGGTGAATTTTGATTATTTTAATATCATTAAATTAGTGGTTTGTGATTTTGTTTTTTTGGCTAGTGTAACCTTAGAACTGCTTAGCCTAGAGACTAACCATGACCATGGAGACCTAACCCATGTGATTAGATTAGCTAATTCCCACCTTTTAGGCTAAGGATATTTTGGTCATTTTGTGACTTTTGAATTATTTAGGATTTTGATTAATTGGTGACTTTTAGATTATTTTAATAATATTTAAATTGATGTATTATAATTTTGGTCATTTTTCATAATTTAATATTTTAGGAATTTTTATATTTTAATATTGATTTTACGGAATTTATTTAGTCGGGTTTGAGTTTCGTTTCGTTCCGACTTGTGTTAGTGACCCAGGTAGCTTAGACTCTAGATGGGACCCCAAGATTAGTTAGTCATAGCCCACAAACCCCACTAATTAAGTTAGTAAGTTTATACTACCCACTTGTTAGATTGGTTAAGTTAGAGGCTTAAATTTAACCCTTTTGATCCCAAACTTGAACCTAACTTAAAATTAACCAAGAGGACTAGTTGAGGCCTTATTGGGCTTTCCCCCAAGGCCTAAATAGGGTTTAATGGCATCCACTATAGGTAGGTTAGCCTCCCTTCCTTTTATTTCATTCCATCTTGCCTTTTTTCCTTCACAAAGTGTTCTTTCCCAAATTAGAGAGCTTTCCTCTTTGATTTGATCTCCAAATCTCTTCATTCCTCCACCAAAACTTCCATCCAACCTTTTCATACTATCAAGGGAGGGTGCTAGCAAAGATTTGGATCAAAGTGCAAGGAGGAGTGTCCATTTTGGAAGGATCTTCGTATCGGAGCCGTGTCCTTGAGAGTATCATTGGGATCCCACTCCCGATAGGTATAACCATCTCTCTATTTCACTTTCTCTTCTATTTTAGTTAGTTTTACATTCATAGGAATCACTCCCATGCATGAACCACCATTAGAAATGTTTTAGAGGTTCTTTTGAGTCCTCTTTAGGAGTTTGGGAAAGGTTTGGTGTCCCCCATAGAGAGATTCCAAAAGAGGGACACACCATGTGTTTGTGTTTATGCCCCATAGGATTTAATGTCTTTTAATTTCAGATTTACATATGTTAGAGGATGGATTGGTGTTAGTTAGGATGGTTAGAATGAGTTTCATTTGGATATCCATGGTTAGATCTAAGTGGTTTAGTCTACATGTCATATTTTTAGCCTCAACTTGTCATTTTAGTGTCTCTTTATATAATGGCCTGTTTTGTATATATATATAATAGGTATGTTAGATATATTTCATATATTTAGATGTGTGTGGAAACGTTGTTAGTGGTGTGGTTGTGTTAAAGGAGAGGGGAGTGTGGTTTGATGCGTGTCTTGAGTGGTGTGGAGAGTGAGATGTGTTTCTTTTGTCCAAACAACCCAAATTCGTCATAATATTCATCCACGTTTTTAGTAGCCATAGCAACTTAGAAATGTCATAACTTTTAGCTTAAAACTCCGATTAATCTCCCATTTTTAAAAAAAAACCGTATCGAAGTTAGATTTCCAAATATATATATTAATAGGTCAAATGTATCTTAGAACTTTCTGTAGAATTGTTTGAGTGTCAGCTGTACGAAAGACGAACGCGTTTCGGTATTTTCGCAATTCTGGGAGCTTTCGGACACGAAAATACGATCCGTTTGAAGTTTCGGAAAGCTAATACGAAGGGCTACAACATACTTTAATCCTAAAATTTACTGAAGGCCCAATTGGTACAATGTTAGTTTTAAGTAGAAGAGTGACTATACGACATAGGCATTTTGTGTAACCTATGAGCCTATATAGTATGAATATTAAGTGAATGTAGGTATCATAGGTTGTCGAGTATATGTATGATATAGTACACATATATATATATTATTGTTAGATAATATTTGTTAGTATGAGTGTTAGTTAGATAGTAGATATTATTATTTTGTTAGATATTTGATATGTTGTTAGATAGTTTGATGTTAGATATCTAGTATGTTAGATATTGATATATTAGTAGGTTATGTTAGTTCTAGATATTGGTATGTTAGAAAGTTAGTCTCTATAGGTTATATGTTAGATATTAGTTAAGATGTTATGTTAGTACATTAGATAGTTAGTTAATTAGATATTTGAGGGGTATCTTAGTATCTCATGATACCAAGTGAGTATCTTAAGGTAAATATGAATTGCCATACCTTCAAGGTAAATGATTAATTTACCTTATGACCAAGGTTGATATGGTATCCTAGTATTAGTGAGTTAAGGATGTGGTTTATATTGTTGATATAGAGTTGTAGGTGGATAGTAGATAGGTAATAAGTTAGAAAAGTTAGATGGTATGATATGAGATAAGTTATGATATGAGTTCGATAGTAGGTAATAGATATATGTTAGTATCCTAGATAAGTTAGAGTATGTGAGAGTGTCTAGAATAGGATACTAAGTGGTATCTTGGTTAGAGTGCTAGTTAGAGTTTAGTAGAGTGGTATTTTAAGGACACCAATATGGTATCTCAAAGTTACCATTTACCTTAAGGTAATTGAATATTTACTTTATTAGCAAGTGAGATATCAAGAAACCATGGTACGGTATCGAGATACTAAGATAGGGTTAGAATACCTTGGTAGAGTATTGGAGGTTACGTGGAGTGAGGGTAAAGTGGTTGGGGTATTGGTTAGAGGCTAAGGTGAAGAGTTTACCTTGGTAGGATAATAAGGTAAGGTTAAGGTAATATCTTAGAACTAAGATATGAGATAATATGTTAATGATATGGTTAGAATTAGGATAGCTTGGTTGGTAATGGTTAGGAATAGGGTAAGTGACTTAGGGTTGACCCCGGTTGACCATGATTGACCGTTTTGACTAAAAGTCAACCAAAAGTCAACTTTAGCCTAAAATTGATCAAAACTTGACCAGAGTTGACCAGTTGACCAAAAGTCAACTGTGAGTCAACTATTGATCTAGTTTGACTAGAGTGGACTATGAGTTGACCAGGGTTGACCAGAGTTGACTGTTTGACCAAAAGTCAACTATAAGTCAACCTTTGACTTAAATCGACCTAGTTTGACTTTGTTTGATTTGTCTTGACCTAGTTTGACTTTGTTATGTCTAGTATGACTTAGATTGACTTAGTTTGACCTTGTTTGACTTAGATTGACCTAGTGTGACTTAGTTTGGCTTGGTGTAACTTAGTATGACTGAGTTTGACCTAGATTGCATAACATATACTAGAAATTATGCCATACACTGTTAAACCCTAATTAACTCATGATATTCATCTTTAGGTCTGAGATTTCACTCTGATCCAGATTACACGGTTGACATATTTCCATAGGATCTCAGGCGAGTACATTTTCTGATAGTATTTCTGTTTTATGATATCGCCTATGTTTCTTGTATTTAGAGTAGATATCCTTGTTCTCTTGTCACATTGTTCACACAGATTGGTATTTGTCTGGATTTTGTCATGAGATATTATTCCTTGTATTCCTTGGTATACACTGTGCAAGTTTTTTCTGTGCATTGTATAGACATGATTCCTGCGAAGGCTTGCTACCTCCTCGGAGAATCATGTGCCATGACATGTCATTACTGGATCCACTTTACTGGTCGGGGATGGGGGTACTTAGCGTAGATATGTGATCATTTTTTCTCCTGTGATTCCTGTTCCCTGAGGGTGTTAGCCATACACTTCACGTATGACTAGCCAGGCCCTTTTTCTCCTGTGCAACCCATGCCGATCATATGTTGAAAATAATACTAAACTCACATAGATAGTAGTTCCTGATTCCTGTACATGATATACACTGTTCTCCTGCTCTTACATTTAATCACAGTCTTGATATGCCTCACCATGATTCATATACTTATTACTTTACCTTGTAGATTCTCTCTATTTACTGCTACATTTTTAATATCGTCTAACTAGAACTGTTATTAAAGATTTGTGCTCGTTCCATCCTGACTGGATATGTTGATAAAATTTTACATATTATGGCGAGGACGAGTGTCCTACCTACTACGGTCCTCATGACGTAGTTGACATAGACTTGGAGACCCTAGTTCAGCAGGGGTTAGCTTCCACCGATGAGGCATTAGTGTAGCTTAGCTAGATTGGTTTGGTACTGGACTTTGTCTCCATATTACATTTTGGCTTGTTATTATTTTAGTATTTGTATTAGAGATTGTTGACTCTAGAATTGTATTATTTCTGTGTCGAATATTCTGGTTGATAATTTCCTATCTTGTTGTCTTTATCTTTCGGTATCATCTATCTTTCTTAGAGTTTGTGATTGAGTATATTATATTGTCATTGTTTGTCCTCCACTCGGAGTTGACCGTTCTCGACAGGTTTTGATATTATAACTGTTGTTAGATAGTAGACCTAGACAGCGTTCTACGTCGTTTCTGTAGCGTAGGATGGGACGTTGTCTCGCACTCGTGCCCTTACTCTGGGTGCGGGTCGTGACACATTTTTAGTGGTAGCCTATACAGGTCGAAAGTCGCATTAGTACGATGTCGTGGTAGTGCAACGATTGGTTGTACTACTGCGCGCCTGCGATAGAAACTAAGGAATAGGCTTTAGCAGAGAGGTTACTCAATCACAGTTAGGACTACTTGAGAAGATTCTTGGGATGACCCTTGAGAATTTTATTATAAACTATCTCGAAATTTGATTCCGACAGTTTCTGTCTGCTTCCTTGTTCATCGTTGAAATTAATTCTTGGTATTCATTATTGACTTGATTTTCTACCAAGATAACATTATGGGCTAGGTTGCCTCAGTCATGGAATCTAGAGTCTTCTACAGCCATATTAGCTGCTTTGGCGATGAGATAGAGTGATTTTGGATATATTTCTCGGGTGTGAGAATTTAAAGTTTTCGCAGCCAAGCTAACGGCAATGCAAAAATTTTAAATACCATGATTCTAGAGGTATGTACCTTAGTTGCGGACTCTATGGATTATTGCTGTTGTACTTACTGGCATAACGAGGATTTTGGTAACATGGTTCTGGATAGACGGGTATGATTATCAGATTTCAGAATAGATACCATATAGATGGTGCCCTAGTATGATGGAATAGAATATCAGTGTGGATGTTACTTGAGTATCATGAATTAGATAGAGGGAGCTAGGCCACCTGTAGTGCAGCACCGTGTCCCGCACCATCAGAGGGATATACCCCAAAGGGACCGGGCTTTTACGCTGACAGTCGAGTAGACCGACGCTACGGGTGACGGGTTAGCAGGTCTGTCTTTTCTGTTTTTCTTTCCATCTTGTTGTGTGATTCCATTAGTACCTGTCAGGATGTTTTGTGCTGTGATAGATAGTGTAGTGACCCTGATCAAGACCGTGATATCACGACCAGTAGGACCACAATTTGCATGTTTTAGATATAGTTTTCTTGACCTTGATTGTTGGGGGTTTAACCTTGAATGAGTACGACTATCTTAATTTCGAGGATGAAATTTTTCTAAAGAGGGTAGATTTGTAACCAACACTTTTCTAAAATGAGGGTAATTTTAAACTTTTGTAAAATTGATTATTTAATAATATGTTTAAATCATGTTATTGATTTATTGGTGAATTTTAATTATTTTAATATCATTAAATTAGTGTTTTGTGATTTTGTTTTTTTGGCTAGTGTAATCTTAGAACTGCTTAGCCTAGAGACTAACCATGACCATGGATACCTAACCCATGTGATTAGATTAGCTAATTTCTATTTTTAGGCTAAGGGTATTTTGGTCATTTTGTGACTTTTGAATTATTTAGGATTTTAATTAATTTTAGATTATTTTAATAATATTTAAATTAATGTATTATAATTTTGGTCATTTTTTATATTTTAATATTTTAGGAATTTTTATATTTTAATATTGATTTTACGGGATTTGTTTAGTCGGGTTTGAGTTTCGTTTCGTTTCGACTTGTGTTAGTGACCCAGATAGCTTAGACTCTAGACGGAACCCCAAGATTAGTTAGTCATGGCCCACAAACCCCACTAATTAAGTTAGTAAGTTTAGACTAATCCTACTTGTTAGATTGGTTAAGTTAGAGACTTAAATTTAACCCTTTTGATCCCAAATTTCTACCTAACTAAAAATTAACCAAGAGGACTAGTTGAGGCCTTATTGGGCTTTCTCCCAAGGCCGAAATAGGGTTTAATGATGGCCACCATAGGTAGGTTAGCCTCCCTTCATTTCATTTCATTCCATCTTGCCTCTTTTCCTTCACAAAATGTTCTTTTCCAAATTAGAGAGCTTTCCTCTTTGATTTGATCTCCAAATCTCTTCATTCCTCTACCAAAACTTCCATCTAACCTTCTCATACTATCAAGGGAGGGTGCTAGCAAAGATTTGGATCAAAGTGCAAGGAGTAGTGTCCATTTTGGAAGGATCTTCGTATCGGAGCCGTATTATTGGGATTCCACTCCCGATAGGTATAACCATCTCTCTATTTCACTTTCTCTTCCATTTTAGTTAGTTTTGCATTCATAGGAATCACCCCCATGCATGAACCACCATTAGAAATGTTTTAGAGGTTCTTTTGAGTCATCTTTAGGAGTTTGGGATAGGTTTGGTGTCCCCCATGGAGAGATTCCAAAAGGGGCACACTATGTGTTTGTGTTTATGTCCCATAGGATTTATTGTCTTTTAATTTCATATTTACATGTGTTAGAGGATGGATTGATGTTAGTTAGGATGGTTAGAATGAGTTTCATTTGGATATCATGGTTAGATCTAAGTGGTTTAGTCTACATGTCATATTTTTAGCCTCAACTTGTCATTTTAGTGTCTCTTTATATAATGGACTGTTTTATATATATATATAATATATATGTTAGATATATTTCATATATTTAGATGTGTGTGGATACATTGTTAGTGGTGTGCTTGTGTTAGAGGAGAGGGGAGTATAGTTTGATGTGTGTCTTGAGTGGTGTGGAGAGTGAGATGTGTTTCTTTTGTCCAAACAACCCAAATTCGTCATAATATTCATTCACGTTTTTAGTAGCCATAGCAACTTAGAAATGTCATAACTTTTAGCTTAAAACTCCGATTAATCTTCCGTTTTTTTAAAAGAACCGTATCGAAGATAGCTTTCCAAATATATATATTAATAGGTCAAATGTATCTTAGAACTTTCTGTAGAATTGTTTGAGTGTCAGCTGTACGAAAGACGAATGCTTTTCAGTGTTTTTGCGATCCGGGAGCTTCCGGACATAAAAATATGATCCGTTTGAAGTTTCGAAAGGCTAATACGAAGGGCTACAACATAGTTTAATACTAAAATTTAGTGAAGGCCCAATTGGTACAGTATTAGTTTTAAGTAGAAGAGTGACTATACGATATAGGCATTTTGTGTAACCTATGAGCCTATATAGTGTGAAAATTAAGTGAACGTAGGTATCATAGGTTGTCGAGTATATGTATGATATAGTGCATATATATATATATATTATTGTTAGGTAATATTTGTTAGTATGAGTGTTAGTTAGATAGTAGAGGTTAGTATTTTGTTAGATATTTGATATGTTGTTGGATAGTTTGATGTTAGATATCTAGTATGTTAGATATTGATATGTTAGTAGGTTATGTTTGTTCTAGATATTGGTATGTTAGCAAGTTAGTCTCTATAGGTTATATGTTAGATACTAGTTAAGATGTTATGTTAGTACATTAGATAGTTAGTTAATTAGATATTTGAGGAGTATCTTAGTATCTCATGATACCAAGTTAGTATCTTAAGATAAATATGAATTGTCTTACTTTCAAGGTAAATAATTAGTTTACCTTATAACCATGGTTGATATGGTATCCTAGTGTTAGCGAGTTAGTGAGTTAAGGATGTGGTTTGTATTGTTGATATAGAGTTGTAGTTAGATAGTAGATAGGTAATAATTTAGAAAAGTTAGATGGTATGATATGAGATAAGTTATGATATGAGTTAGATAGTAGGTAATAGATATATGTAAGTATCTTAGATAAGTTAGAGTATGTGTTAGTGTCTAGAATAGGTTACTAAGTGGTATCTTGCTTAGAGTGCTAGTTAGAGTTTAGTAGAGTGGTATTTTAAGGACACCAATATGGTATCTCAAAGTTACCATTTACCTTAAGGTAATTGAATATTTACTTTATTAGCAAGTGAGATATCAAGATACCATGGTACGGTATCGAGATACTAAGATAGGGTTAGAATACCTTGGTAGGGTATTGGAGGTTACGTAGAGTGAGGGTAAAGTAGGTTGGGGTATTGGTTAGAGGCTAAGGTGAAGAGTTTACCTTGGTAGGATAATAAGGTAAGGTTAATGTAATATCTTAGAACTAAGATATGAGATAATATGTTTAAGATATGGTTAGAATTAGGATAGATTGGTTGGTAATGGTTAGGAATAGGGTAAGTGACTTAGGGTTGACCCCGTTTGACCATGATTGACCGTTTTGACTAAAAGTCAACCAAAAGTCAACTTTAGCCTAAAATAACCAAAACTTGACCAGAGTTGACCAGTTGACCAAAAGTCAACTGTGAGTCAACCATTGACCTTGTTTGACTAGAGTAGACTATGAGTTGGCCAGGATTGACCAGAGTTGACTGTTTGACCAAAAGTCAACTATAAGTCAACCTTTGACTTAAATCGACATAGTTTGACTTTGTTTGACTTGTCTTGACCGAGTTTGACTTTATTGGGCCTAGTATAACTTAGATTGACTTAGTTTGATCTTATTTGACTTAGATTGACCTGGTGTGACTTAATTTGGCTTGGTGTGACTTAGTATGACTGAGTTTGACCTAGATTGCATAACATATACTAGAAATTATGCCATACACTGTTAAACCCTAATTAACTCATGATATCTCATCTTTCGGTCTGTGATTTCACTCTGAGCCAGATTACACGGTTGACATATTTCCATCGGATCTCAGGCGAGTACATTCTCTGATAGTATTTCTGTTTTATGATATCGTCTATGTTTCTTGATTTTAGAGTAGATATCCTTGTTCTCTTGTCACATTGTTCACACGGATTGATATTTGTCATGAGATGTTATTCCTTTTATTCCTTGGTATACCCTGTGCAAGTTTTTCCTGTGCATTGTATAGACATAATTCCTACGAAGGCTCGCTACCTCCTCGGAGAATCATGTGCCATGACATGTCATTACTGGATCCACTTTATTGGTCGGAGATGGGGGTATTTAGCGTAGATATGTGATCAGTTTTCCTCCTGTGATTACTGTTCCCTGAGAGTGTTAGCCATACACTTCACGTATGACTAGCCAGGCCCTTTTTCTCCTGTGCAACCCAAGCCGATCACATGTTGAAACTAATACTAAACTCATATAGATAGTAGTTCCTGATTCTTGTACATGATATACACTGTTCTCCTGCTCTTATATTCATTTACAGTCTTGATATGACTCACAATGATTCATGTACTCATTACTTTACCTTATAGATTCTCTCTATTTACTGCTACATTTTCAATATCGTCTAACTAGAACTGTTATTGGAGATTTGTGCTCGTTCCATCCTGACTGAATATGTTGACAAAATTTTACAGATTATGGCGAGGATGAGTGTCCTACCTACTACGGTCCTCATGATGTAGTTGGCCTAGATTTGGAGACCCTAGTTCAGTAGGGGTTAGCTCCTACCGATGAGGCATTAGTGTAGCTTAGCTAGATTGGTTTGGTACTGGACTTTGTCTCCAGATTACATTTTGGCTTGTTATTATTTTAGTATTTGTATTAGTGATTGTTGACTCTAGACTTGTATTATTTTTGTGTCAGATATTCTAGTTGATAATTTCATATCTTGTTGTCTTTATCTTTCGGTATCATCTATCTTTCTTAGAGTTTGTGATTGAGTATATTATATTATCATTGCTTGTCCTCCATTCGGAGTTGACCGTTCTCGACAGGTTTTGATATTATAACTGTTGTTAGATAGTAGACCTAGACAGCGTTCTACACCGTTTCTGCGGCGTAGGCTGGGACGTTGTCTCGCACTCGTCCCCTTACTCCGGGTGCGGGTCATGACAAGACTACCCGACTTATCCAGGCCAAAAGAAAAAGTAAGGTGGATACATCGCCCATGAGACAAATGTATCCAATATATAATAGTGGGTACATCGCCCAGGAGCCAAATGTACTCTATAGACATAAAATAATGGGTACATCGCCCAGGAGACAAATGAACCCTATAGACATATACAAGGTGCAACACTCGGTGGTGCACTAGAAGTGTGCTCATTATGACAGATAGCTCCTAATCCATTCAGGTTGGGGCCAGGACAAAGGGCCTGCAGGTAACTGGGAAATTCTTCCCTCCTAATGATCTAGATAATCAAGCTAGTTGTTTAGTCCTTAACATTTTCTTGTTAGATTCTGGGTGTGGCATTCCGCAGAACCCATCCTAGACATGATATACAAGACTTGACAATACAAAAAAGTGTACTATAACAAGCCACAACAAGAAAACATAATAAACTGGAAGCTAGGAGTGCGCTACGACGAGCCACTACAGAAAAAATAGGGAGTGCACCATGACAGGCCACTATCATGTAAGCAAGAAAGGACATGTACAAGAGTGTACCACGACGGGTCATTATCTAGTAAACAAAGAAGACATGTAACATGAGTGTGCCACGACGGGCCACTATCTAGTAAGCAAAGAAGACATGTAACAAGAGTGCGCCACGACGGGCCACAATAAAGAAATTCTAGACATGACATAGACTGCAAAGTACAATAAATCCGGGAAGGCATGGCAATACATATCATAGCATAAAAGAAATAATCGAAAGAAAAGACATGTCATGGCATGTGCGAAGGAATAAAAGTGAGTACGCGTGCTAGTGTCAAGTGTACATAAGGTGTACAATTATTCTTTAATAATACGAGATTATCTAATCATGTTAAGAATTTATTACAGTCGAAGAAAATATCAAAAACGGCCAAGTACAGAAAATGTGCCAAAAGATCAAAACTATGATTTAAAATTATCAATCGCATATGAACTCCAATTAAGGTGAAACAAGAAGATTCTCGAAGCTAAGACAAAGACCTACAACTTTTATGTTCTGAGTTTTTCAAAATTCTAGCTATACAACAGCTTAAACATGTAAAAACAACCCAAAACAACAATTCCGGCACATGGACAATTCTGGGCAAATCCAGCGCATGGGAATTCTTGCACATCCACGTATGGGAATTCCTACACATCCGTACATGGGAAATTCCTGTACATCTGCGTACAAGAATTTTTGTACATCTGCGCATGGGAATTCCTGTACATCCGTGCATGGAAAATTTCTACACATCCATGTACGGGAATTCCTGCACATCTGCGCATGGGAATTCCTGCACATCCGTGCATGGTAAATTCCTGTATATCCGTGCATGGGAAATTCTTGCACATCAGCGCATGGGAAATTCGTACATATCTGCGTATGGGAAAACTCACGTTGTGTCTTCAGTACATGCGCACAGGGAACCTACGTGCATGACACGTTCGGAGTCAAAGGATGCGTTGCCGGGACTTCACGGCGCATGGCCTTCTGGGTGCATGGGGGTTTCGGCACATGGGGGTCGTCGTCCCCAAACAACAAGTTCAGCCATGGAAGTTCCAAAAACTTGCCATGGCCATAACTTCCTCACCCGAACTCGAAATCAAGCGAAATAACGACCAAAACTGCATGAAATCAAATTCTCTACAACATGGAACCACTAGTTTTTGGAATTACCAAGTTTTTAGAGACCAAAACACATAAAAAAGAAAAGCTTAAAACTTAGATCTACCAAAGTATAACCATCAAAACCGATAACTCCAAGTTCTAAAGATGCTTAGAATCATGAAAAGAAGAGAATAGAATAACAAAAATAATATTGTTCAAGATTAGGCAAGATGTACTTGCCTAGGGTTGGAGGAGAAAATGAAAAGGAAGAAGATGAAAGGAAATAAAATAATAGAGGGGAGAGAGAGAGAGAGGAGTTGGGTTTTATGCAAAACCCTCTTATCTCAAACCAAACTAAACGAAACTAAGCCCAAGCCAAGTTGAACCAAACCAAACTAAACCAAGTTAAGATTAAACCAAGACAAGACTAAGAAAGACAAGTCAAAACACGGGTCACCTGACAAATGTCAAAAATTCATATACGTATACTAAAAATACGTATAACAAAAAATGGGAGTGATAGGCTTGCCGTTGGTATACACTGGTATACTGGAGGTATGCTGATCAAGGAGAAAATCTATAAATTAAATTTTTTAAAAACATTTCAAAAACCAAGAAAATACGAAATATAGTAAAAAAATACGTATCCGTACATAAATACCGATACTGTGAGACGACTCTCACAGATATATAGATGCATATAGGTTCATAATTGTATATACTTAGATATAGGCATATGTGATACTGTAGTTGTCCTATATATAAGTATATAGAGTATATAGTGTGGGGGTGTCTATATGTATGTGGCACACTGTGACAATGTGTACGGTTGGGGTAGAGATTGTTCTAGTATATGTGTGTGTCAGTTGTGTGTATAGGTAACATGTGTGGGATGTCTAGGGAGTGTATCGAGTTCCTGTTTGAAGGGGTTAGGGGATAGTATGTGTGTTTGATATATGGGTATATATGAGTTAGTGGCAATTGAGTGTGTGTATGTGTTAGAGGGTTAAGTCATTAGGTAGAGTGATAGAATATATGGAGGGGCTGCTAAATATCTTGATGGATGACTATGTAGCTTAATTGGTATACCTGTAAATCCTAGGCTCTGTTTCACATCAGATGAGGGAACTTGTACCTATTTATTAGTACTTCTAGAAACTAAGCTATAACTTTCCTAATGTTGACTTCATAATGACCTATTACAATGATATTAGACTTGTGAACCAAAATAGATCTATTGTTCCTATGAATCATCTACCACTTTTACACCATATGTTTAAAGTGATTTGACATCTACATTCCAATGAGAAAGATGATGGACATATGGATACTGAGATAGGGATATCAGTGATAACGGTAATTAGGATAAGGAAAAGATGACCAGGTCTGGGGCTATGCACTGATCAGTAGGTAATGGAAAGTTAGGGGTTAGACATTTAAGGGTCGGGCAAACCCATTACAAATTTCAGGGTTAGGAGGAGCCTAAAGTAGGCAATAAAGGGTAAAGAGGATTTAGGACAGTAGCAGCAAGATTCGTGGCTCTGTTCAGGTAACAGATAGTAGTGTTAGCAGGGGCATTTGAGTAA
Organism: Iris pallida; assembly: GCA_029216955.1. Taxonomy (NCBI): domain Eukaryota; kingdom Viridiplantae; phylum Streptophyta; class Magnoliopsida; order Asparagales; family Iridaceae; genus Iris; species Iris pallida. Next base: position 3,981,903 of record JANAVB010021198.1, read on the forward strand.
GGGTAATAGGGGAGTGTTTGATGGGCATAATTTAGCAACAGAAATGAAGTGCAACAACATGCATAGATGTAGGATTAGGATAGTTGTAGCAGGCAACATGGAGGGGATTAGTGTGCCTAAGCATAAGGATGAAGAGATATATGTGCACTCTAAAATTGATAGATAGATAGGTAAGGATGAGGGGCCGTATCATAAATAGTAGTAAAGGTATCAGTAGAAGAGTGAAGTGGAGTAAACCCCTGTACAGGTTAAGGGAACAACATATAGGATTTAGGATTTTGCAATCAGTGGGTTGTAGGCTTAGGGGGTTAGCTCGGGTAAGGGAAAAGTGCCAAACAATATGGGTTGGAGTGTGTTCAGTAGGAAGTGTAACACTTAGATTTAGGAGCAGCATATAGTTGCTGTTTGTAGACAACAAATAGCAATAGGGGAAGACAAGCCCTGCCCTTGCAAGGCATATGTGATCAGTAGCAGCAGTAGGGAAGTGGGTGAGTGTTAGTGTGAGTATGTGCAAGTGTAAGGGGTGTCAAGTAGAGAGTGTAGGATATGTGTCAAGTGAGGGACTGAGGTTAGTGAGTGTTAGATGGGGGTGGAGTGGTAGGCAAGATTAGGGGGACTCCCCTCTTCATTGACAAGGTCAGTGAGTTAGAGTGAGTGTGAGTGACAAGATTTGGTCCTGTTTGTCTTGATAGGCAGGGGACTCACTTCCCTATCTAAGCCACTAAGTGGCAGCCAAGGATTTGGCCTTGGTCTTGGTAGGCCAAGGCCTGTGCCTACCTGTTTTTCATATAGGCAAGGCAGTGTGAGAGTTAGGTACCTAGATTATAGGTTCACCTATGTACTAGGGTAAGGAGTTTTGCCTAAGTAATATAGGTAATAAGTAAGATACCAACATAGGTAATGGGTAGGAAATTCATATTATCCTTGAGTAGGGCATAGGCAATATATAGGAATTTGCGTATCGATACTTGGGAAATTGCTAGGGTAAGTATAGACTTGGCTAAGGTAAACATAGGTAGTAGATATCTAGGTTAGATATTTAAGTCATATATTGAAAATAGGTAATAGGCTACTCTAGTATCCTAGGATAACTAGTATAGCCTAGATACCTAAGGTATGGACCCAATATTCTAGAACTACACATACAACTTAGAAACAGTTAGTTTGACCAAGTTTGACTACTTTGACCTGGAGTTGACCTAGTTTGACAAATTGACCTGTAAATGACTTCATGACCTAGAATTGGACTAGTTGACTTGCTTTCACTTCCAAAACTTAGTATTGATACAATATTCCAAATATAGGTCTTCGAGGTACCGTATCGGACATCGTTGATACTTCACATCGGATCTCAGGCGAGTACATTTTCTGATAATTTCATGTTCATAATATTTTCTTTGTTTCTTATATTTACTGTAGGTATCCTTGATTTCTTGACACATTGGTTTCACGGATTGGTATTATTTGGATTCTGTCATGAGATGTTATTCATGTCTTGGTATATCCTGTGCAAGCCCTATTCTTGTTTTTTGTGCATTGTATAGACATCGATTCCTATGAAGGCTCGCGACCTTCTCAGAGAATCTTGTGTCCTAACATGCCATGGTTGTATCCACTATATCAGCCAGGAGCGGAGAGTTGTAGTGTAGATATATGAACATACCGTTCCTATGCATGTCATGTTTTCCTGTGAGTGTTAATAATACATCACACGTATGATTAACCAGGCCATATATTCCTGTACAAGTTTCCAAGCCGATCACATATTAAAACTAGTACTCACTCACATAGATAGTATATTTCTTGACTTTTGTACATGACATATCTTGTTCACCTGTTTCTTATATTTATTTACAGTTACTCATGTCCTGTTACTTTCATGTACATATTATTTATTCTATATATTCTCTCTATTTATTGTTACATAGACTTTGTCATTTATTGGAACTGTTATTTGAAATATAGTTTGCTCCAATCCTGACTGGATATATTTTTTAGACGACACCGATGACGGTTGCACTACCTATTACGGTCCTCCGGGTGTAGTAGACATAGATCAGGAGACTCTGATTCAAGAGGGTTTAGTCCTAGTAGAGGAGCCTTATTTAGCAACTCATTAATCTAGATTTGTACTGGATCTTGTCTCCAGTTGATGACTCTTGGCATGTTTATTATTTTAAGACTTGTATTTGAGAATTGTCGACTCCTAGACCATCATGAAGAACAGTTTGGCAACTCTAGAGGGGGGGTGAATAGAGTTTATATAGAAAAATAGCCAATTAAAAATAACTCTTTCACCAACAATAAATAATCAGAGTAAAGTGCGGAAATTAAATGAAGAACAGAAGAGCATACGCAAACACAGCGATTTTAACCTGGTTTCCCTCGTGGAGGACTAGTCCAGGCCTGAGAACTCTAGCTCAGGATTAAATCCACTATTTGTGAAATAGTAGTTTACAACCCGTGCCTTTTCTTCAGAAGAGCACGTCAACTTCTAACAGAGGATCGCAGTGGCGATTTGCTTGGAATTGTCCAAGCTACTTCTTCGACTCTTGCACAAGAATCCTAACTGAGAGATGCTGAGCACTCGATACTTAGGAGGCTTGTGGCTAGTAGATGGGAAGGGTATGGCTTATTGAGCTTATAAGAGAGAAGAGAAGAGAAGATTGGATGATTTGAAATGAGAGAATTCATGCCCTATTTATAGTATTTTTATAGGCAAAATTCGGCCAGAATTCGGGTAGGAAAATTCAAAAATTTGGCCGTTGGACAACTAGCAACCAGCTAACCCTAAAATTAGGGTTCCTGATTTCTAGGGGACAGAGTTCGGCCCGAACTCTGTGTGGAGGCAGAGTTCGGCCCGAACTCTGTCTCCAGAGCACAGAGTAGTTCTAAGGGGACCAGTGGGCAGTTTTTGGTTTAGTGGAGCTTGGGATTTTGGGTAGGTTATAGACTAAGTTCCAAGAGCTCAGCATGACTCAGAGTACACAAGTCTAGACTCAATGAAATTATAAAATACAGACTCCAGAACACACTGAGAGCCGGAGACTGAGCTGTCATCTGTCTTGAACTGAATGCAGACGTCGTGTGTCGTATTGAATTAATACAAATATTATTTAGTCAATGTAGTCAATATTTGGTTGACTGTGACTTTGTGTCAACAATCTCCCCCATATTGATAATTGACAAAATAATATATGTATATTTCAATATTCATACCTGGACACAGTTGATTGTAACATAGCTCCCCCATAAACGATGCCTGAGCTAAAAGAAGATAGCTCCCCCGTAAACCATGAACGGTGTCGAGCTGGAAGCTATAGCTCTCCCCCGTACAAAATGCATAGAACCTGTGACCTGATAGATAATATTTCCCAGAGCAAGAACAAGCACAGATATACACAGATATACGAATGCATAGAACCGGTGGCCTGATAGATAATATCTCCCAAAAGCAAAACAAGCACAAAACTATAAAAATATACATTATTTCTCCCCCTTTTGGCAGTTAGCAATATAAAGAAGCAATGAATAGTAATGCAACTACACCAAGCAAAGAAGAAACAGTGAAATACTAAGCAAAATAAGTCACTGACATAAAGTAAAACTATGATAAAGGACAGAAAATGTCATCCACCAAACCAAGTGGCCAACTCATAAACAGAGTACATAAAACCAGCTACATAAATCCATAATAAACTAAATAACTGAAAGCAAAAAGTAACTAAGATCATCAGCAGTAGCAGCAGCAGATCGAGCCAATCTCCATCACGGAGCACGAGAAGGTCCAGGAGAGTGGGAACGTTTGGGATCCACAAGAGCAGCACTCGGATCCAGGTAACGCAAGACCCATGGATCATCAATGCGATATCCCTCACGATCGGGATCCCGCTGCATGGGAATGGGCATAGTAGGATGATGGGACATGGAGTACCGAATATCATGCAGCGAGTTGCTGAGTGCACTCATCTGTAGGGTAGTGCGGTAGTCCATCTGAGCCCACCGATCAGCCTCTAAGTAGAAACGATCCTGGAGCATGGTCTGGATGGAGTCAAGAGTGGCAGGTGGAGGTGGTGCATCTTGACCGAAAGGAGGGGCGTCAGGCTCCTCATCATCAGAATGCTCAGAGGCCTCAGGAGAGGCGACAACTGCCTGAGTATGACGTGCCTTGGACATGAAAGCAGGAGCAGGCAAGAACGGACAGATATCAAGTGGTATGTTAAATGCACGAAAGATCATAGGAAGGTACAGAGGATAAACCAGAGCTCGTGGTTTCTTCCTACAGTGAATCATCCAGTCCATCATTGTACGTGGAAGATTGAAAGAAATTCCAAAGTGAAGATGATAAAGAGCAGATATTTCAATATAAGTGATGTCATCATGGGAACCTGTTTTGGGTAGAATGGTGTTAGAAATAATCCAATGAATATCAGAAAAATAAGGGTTGAGATATTTAGCCGTGAGCTTGCGAGGACGTGTGTATGGAGTACACAAATCATCCTTGAAGCTCTCAAGGGAAATTTCGTCGGGAAAACGGAACGAGCGAGCGTCAACTAGCTTTTCCCAAGAATTGGGCTCTTGAAGATCAAGATATTCGGCTAAGTCAAAGTCATCAAAAGATATATTGATACCTGCAACTCGTGAATAAATATGGAGATCATCAAAGGTCATGTTGCAGTAGAACATTTGGATAGCATGACGATAGATAGCAGAAGTGGTAGTGACAAGCTCATCAAAGCAGAGGTCATGAAATAAAGAATCATATTGAGAGAAGATAGAAAAATTAATAGGATGTCCTGCGAATACCTGACGATTCCGATAGTCACTAAACCAGTTGTTTGAGGCATCTAGTGAAACAAATAATCGATTGTCATAGGTAGAAGGGTTTCGAGGACGAGGTGGGTTGAACAACGGATGAGGTGGTTGAAGTTGTTCAATGATATGTTCCTTCGTCGGAGGAGTATCCGAAGAGGAAACACTCTCAGTTCGAATCCTCTTTCCACGATTGAACAAGCGAGGAGCCATAAAAACTTGATAGAGTGAAGTATAGAAGACAAGAATGATACCTCAAATGATTAATAAACAGTGGAAGAGAATGACGAGAAACCCTTTTTTTTGATTTTGAGGAGCAATGGAGCACTCTAGATCAAAAACTAGGGTTAGGGTTTGAAGGAAAGAGTTTGGAGAGGTGAGGAAGGAGGCAATGGTGAAGGAGAGAGAAGGAGTCCCGACATAAAGTAGGGGTTTGTCTTTGGTCGGATGAAAAATTGACCATAGGATCTAAATTGATCCAACGGCAGAGCCAGATCCCGACGCTGGAACTAAGGGACCGAACTCGGCCCGAACTCTGTTAGGGGCAGAGTTCGGCCCGAGTTCTGGATCAGTGGTCCAGAACTAAAAGCAGGCTGAAAAGATAGAAACATTGATTAAGTGTTGAACAAAAGAGATTTTGAGGATAAAAGATTGATGAAAACAATGAAGTACATAGAGAGGTACACAAAGGTCATAATGAACTTTAGGAAAAATCAATTAGGCAATAATAAATCGGAACAAACCATATAATAAACAAGGAAATATATTGTAATTCAGTATTTCAAATTTGCCATGGGTTAGCTGCAGGGGCCGGATCCCAGCTAGCGGTAGTCCTGAGGACTAGTACACCGTGTCGCTTAGGCTTTTACGCCGTTTTGTCAGAAGGACCCTTTCGGCTTGTACCCATAATAAATTTGTCATAAAAGAATCAAAATATACTCGATATTTATGCAAGTAAGTCTCAACTTATAACTGCTTCATCCAAAATTCCGAGTTCACGACAAAGAAAATTGAAGCGCTCTTCGGATAATGGCTTAGTAAAGAAATCTGCTAGCTGATGATCAGTGTCAATAAATTCTAAGTTAATCGTACCATTTTGCTGATGATCACGCAAAAAGTGGTGTCTGATCTCAATGTGTTTAGTGCGTGAGTGGCAGACAGGGTTCTTAGTCAAATTGATGGCACTAGTATTGTCACAGAATATAGGAATATGTATAAAAGATAACTTATAGTCTTCAAGGGTTTGCTTCATCCACAGAATTTGTGCACAACAATGCCCAGCTGCTATGTATTCAGCTTCTGTTGTGGATAGTGCGACAGAGTTCTGCTTCTTGCTAAACCATGAGACTAAAGCCTTTCCTAATAAATGACACGTGCCGCTCGTACTTTTACGGTCGACCTTGCATCCAGCAAAGTCAGCATCAGAGTAACCGATGAGGTCAAATGATGTTGACTTGGGATACCATAGGCCCACTGTAACCGTACCCTTAAGGTATCGAAAGATACGCTTAACCACGGTCATGTGAGATTCCTTAGGATTTGCTTGATATCTAGCACATAGACAAACACTAAACATGATATCGGGACGACTAGCAGTTAAATAAAGTAAACTGCCTATCATACCTCGATACTTACGTTGATCAACGGGTTTGCCGCTCTCATCTGGTTCGAGTTTGGTTGAAGTAGCCATTGGAGTGCTGATTGGTTTGATGTTGTCAAGATCGAACTTCTTCAGCATGTCCTTGGTATACTTCGATTGACAGATGAAAGTTCCATTTGCCAGTTGTTTTACTTGCAGACCAAGAAAGTAGTTGAGCTCTTCCATCATGCTCATCTCAAATTCCGTCTGCATACACTTGGCAAATTCTTGACAAAGAGTTTCATCAGTAGACCCAAAAATAATATCGTCAACATAAATCTGAATTAATAAAATGGTGTCTTTAAAAGATTTTATAAACAGTGTAGTGTCAATTTTCCCTTTTGAAAAACCTTTCTCAAGTAAGAAGCTACTTAGCCTTTCATACCAAGCTCTGGGGGCTTGTTTGAGGCCATAAAGTGCTTTCTTTAGCTTGAACACGTGGTCGGGAAATTTGTGATTTTCAAAGCCAGGAGGTTGTTTCACATAAACTTCCTCCTTAATAAAACCATTCAGGAAAGCACTTTTCACATCCATTTGAAATAATTTAAAGTTTTGAAAATTAGCAAAAGCACAAAGCATCCCAATGGATTCTAGTCTAGCAACAGGAGCATACGTCTCATCGTAGTCGATACCTTCCTCTTGGTTGTATCCTTGAGCTACTAGACGAGCTTTGTTACGTGTGACTGAACCATCTTTATTTACTTTGTTTCTAAAAATCCATTTAGTACCAATTTATCGAGTGATTAACCGGTCTAGGAACGAGTTCCCATACTTGGCTTCTCTCGAATTGGTTGAGTTCTTCTTGCATAGCAGAAATCCAAAATTCATCATTAAAAGCTTCAGAAATGTTTTTAGGCTCTACTTGTGAAATGAAGGCAGTGCTAGCAACGGAGTCTCTTAGTGATGATCTAGTAGTTACTCCACGTGAAACTTCTCCTATAACTAAATTTTCTGGATGAGAAGGTTTGAAAGAGAATTTCTTAGGCAAACCCTCCAGAGAATTAGTTTCGGTTGAAGTATTTATTGGAGTAGAAGTTGATGGCTCAACGTCATCATCAAGAGTACTTGCTGCACTGTTGTCTTCATCAAAAGTCACATTTGTTGACTCTTCCACAATAAGTGAGCGTTTATTAAAAACTCTATATCCCTTACTCTTGGCGGCATAACCAAGAAAGATACCATCGTCAGCTTTGGCATCAAATTTGCCTAAGTTGTCTTTGGTGTTAAGGATAAAACATCTACAACCAAAAACTTTAAAATAAGAAACATTGGGGGTTCTCCCAAACCAAAGCTCATAGGGTGTTTTCTTCGTAATGGGACGAATCAGCACCCTATTCAAAATGTGGCATGCTGTACTAACAGCTTCTGTCCAAAAATATTTCGGAAGTGAAAATTTATTCAACATGACTCTGGCCATATCGCCGAGAGTTCTATTCTTCCGCTCCACAACACCATTTTGTTGAGGAGTTCTAGGACAAGAAAATTCATGATCAAAACCATTTGCATTACAAAAACTTTCAAAATCATAATTTACGAATTCGCCTCCATGATCACTTCGGATTCGAGTAATCATGTAGCCTTTTTCGTTTTGAACTTTCTTTACAAAAATTTTGAAAGCAGAAATAGCATCGCCCTTATTAGCGAGAAAGAAAACCCATGTAAATCTCGAAAAATCATCAACAATAACAAATGCATAAAGTTTGCCTCCAAGGCTAGCTATTCTACTAGGACCAAATAAATCCATATGAAGTAGTTGCAAGGGTCTAGTAGTACTTACAGAGTTGATAGAATGAAATGAGGATTTAGTTGCCTTGTTTAGTTCACATTCGGCACATACCGTGTCCTTTTTGAACGTGATGTCAGTCAATCCTCTCACTAGCTTCTTGGTGGAAAGCCTGGATATAGCATCCATGTTGGCATGACCAAGACGCTGGTACCAAAGTAGTCGTTCGTCTTTGTGGGCATATAGACATCTACCTGCATTGTTAGTATTTATAGAAAGATAGAAAATGTAGATGTTGTCCTCTCTTTTCCCTTCAAAAGCAATGTCTCCTGTTGACCTATCATAGATGTAGCAACTATTTTGTCCAAAGTTAATATCATATCCATGATCAGCAAGATGACTAATGCTGAGCAGGTTATGCTTTAACTCTGTCACTAGGCAGACATCCTTTATTACAGGAGAAGGAGGATGACCAATGATACCATTACCTATAATGTGCCCTTTGAGATTGTTACCGAAGGATACGTATCCTTCTCTCTTCATCGATAGTGATGCAAAAAGATTTGCGTCTCCCGTCATATGTCGCGAGCATCCACTATCGAGAATCCACTTACTTTCAGTTGAGGAGGGAAGGTCCACCTACATCAAGAGTAGATGTGACCTTTGGTACCCGAGTTCTTGAGGGTCCTGAAAAGTTAGTCTTTGGGAACCAAGCATATATCCTTTTATCTACAAGTCTTCTAACTCTGCACTGTGGTGAGATGTGTCCATGTAATCCACAATAAGTACAGATAGCATTCTTATTTATACTAGGAGCATGAGAATAATATCTATAAGCAACAGGATGAGGATGGACATGATGTGAAGAGTTAGCATGGTGAAGATGATTATGTATGGAATAAGTGGCATGGTGATGGTGTCTATGAGGCATAGAATGATGGTATTGTCTATGATGTGTGACTTGCTGATATTGTCTAGATGGCATGGCATGATGATTTTGTCTATATGGTATATGAGAACCTTGTCTATATGGCATTGCATGATGATTTTGTCTATATGGCATGGCATGATGATTTTTATGTGTAGAGTGATGTTGATTGTGTCTCTGTGCATGATGAGTGTGTACTGAGTGAGAATTGTTCTTACGTGCACGTGGTTTGTGAAAGTTTGTGTATATAAATGCATGGTTATGTGCTGCATGAGAATGACGTGATTGACTAGCATGAGTGGTATTATGCCCATGAGATTGGGTTTGAGGTTGAACAACCTGTTTACCCAATTTGGTTTCTAATCTTTTAGAAACAGCTTGCAGTTCATCAACCTTAATATTTAAGCCATAAATCTTAGTCATGGAAATCTTGTGTCTACTTTTTTTTTCAGCAAGCAACGTGTTGAGAGTAGTGATTTCTTGAGTTTGTTGCTCAATACGTGCTTCAGCATCATGTAAGCTTAATTTAAGCTTGGATACTTCATCAGTGTCATTAGTGGGTGATGTGTTTCTAACATTATCAAGAAGTAAAGAAATTTTTTGTATCTCATCTTCTAGACTTTTGATTTTGTCCTTGGCATGTTTATATTTACCGATGACCTTTTTATGATCATCGAGTAAATCAGTGAAAGCATCGCCAAGTTCATCAAAAGAGAAGTCATTCAGAGTTTCGTTAGATACCTTGTTAGAAGTTGCCATCAGGCACACATTTGCTGTATCTTGAGGAGAGTCCTTTTCTTCCTCAGAGTCACTTGCTTCACTTTCATGCCAGATGTCTGTGTTGGCATATTTCTTTGATGAGTTCTTTTTGTATGGCTTCTCATAGCGGTTGCTCTTCTTCAGGAATGGGCAGTCTTTTCGAACATTTCCAGTTTTCTTGCAACCGTAACAAGTTGGTTCTTCTTCATCGTCTTCTTGAGATTCCTTCTTCCTTCGATTGAAGCGAAGGAATTTTCTGAAGTTGCGAACCATGAGAGCTTGGTCTTCATCATCCGAATTATCTTCTTCGGTCTCATCATGATTAGCTCTTCGTTGATGAGCTTTGAGTGCGATCTCCCTGGTCTTCGGAGCAGGCTCTTTGAAGTCTTTGAGGTCAAGCTCGTGAGTCATAAGCTTACCCATCAAGGTCTCCATTGACATTGTTGTGAGATCGTTTCCTTCTATGATGGCTGTCACCTTAGGGTTCTAAATCTTTGGTAGCCCTCTGAGCAGCTTACGAATCTTCTCGTGGTTTGAGTACTGCTTTCCAAGCGAGGATAGAGGATTGATGATGTCGAGGAATCTTGTGAACATTTGAGTGATCGTCTCACTTGGCTTCATCTTGAAAGCTTCATATTCTTGAGTGAGACGGCTTATTTTGGATTCCTTGACCTGTGTGGTTCCTTCATGCGTCACTTCTAGAAGTCTCCATACTTCATGAGCAGTGGTGCATGTAGAGACCCTGTTGAACTCATTCCTGTCTATGGCACAGAATAAAGCATTAATAGCCCTAGCATCTAGACTTGCCTGTTTCTTCTCTTCGACAGAATATTTGTCGTGTGGTTTCTCAATGAGGTCACCATCGACAACTATTCTGGCGGGCTTTTTGTAACCGTCAGTGACGACAGTCCACAGGTCAAAGTCTAGAGACTTAAGATAGAAGCTCATCCTTGTTTTCCAATATGTGTAGTTAGTCCCATCAAATAGGGGAGGCCTATGAGTGGACTGACCTTCACCATGATTGGAAATCAGGGATTGTGTGGTTGCCATAGATCAGCTCTTAGGATGTTAGTCCTTATAAAGAGAACAGAGCTCTGATACCAATTGAAGAACAGTTTGGCAACTCTAGAGGGGGGTGAATAGAGTTTATATAGAAAAATAGCCAATTAAAAATAACTCTTTCACCAACAATAAATAATCAGAGTAAAGTGCGGAAATTAAATGAAGAGCAGAAGAGCATACGCAAACACAGCGATTTTAACCTGGTTTCCCTCGTGGAGGACTAGTCCAGGCCTGAGAACTCTAGCTCAGGATTAAATCTACTATTTGTGAAATAGTAGTTTACAACCCGTGCCTTTTCTTCAGAAGAGCACGTCAACTTCTAACAGAGGATCGCAGTGGCGATTTGCTTGGAATTGTCCAAGCGACTTCTTCGACTCTTGTACAAGAATCCTAACTGAGAGATGCTGAGCACTCGATACTTAGGAGGCTTGTGGCTAGTAGATGGGAAGGGTATGGCTTATTGAGCTTATAAGAGAGAAGAGAAGAGAAGATTGGATGATTTGAAATGAGAGAATTCATGCCCTATTTATAGTGTTTTTATAGGCAGAATTCGGCCAGAATTCGGGTAGGAAAATTCAAAAATTTGGCCGTTGGACAACTAGCAACCAGCTAACCCTAAAATTAGGGTTCCTGATTTCTAGGGGACAGAGTTCGGCCCGAACTCTGTGTGGAGGCAGAGTTCGGCCCGAACTCTGTCTCCAGAGCACAGAGTGGTTCTAAGGGGACCAGTGGGCAGTTTTTGGTTTAGTGGAGCTTGGGATTTTGGGTAGGTTATAGACTAAGTTCCAAGAGCTCAGCATGACTCAGAGTACACAAGTCTAGACTCAATGAAATTATAAAATACAGACTCCAGAACACACTGAGAGCCGGAGACTGAGCTGTCATCTGTCTTGAACTGAATGCAGACGTCGTGTGTCGTATTGAATTAATACAAATATTATTTAGTCAATGTAGTCAATATTTGGTTGACTGTGACTTTGTGTCAACACATCAGGACTTGTATTATTTTATGTTAGACTTTTCTGGATTTTTATATCATGTTGTTATCTTTTATGTCATTTATCTTTCTTAGAATAATGTGATTGAGTATGGTTATATTGTCATTTACTTGTCCTCCATTTGTTTATAACCATCTCGATAGGTTATGATATTTATAATTGTTAGTCTGTTAGTTAGAACTAGACAACATTCTACTATCGATATTGCGGCTAGGCTGGGTGCTGTCATGCACTCGTTCCCCATACCGGGTGCTGGTTATGACACGTTTTTAGTGGTGGCCCATGCAGGTCTAGAAGTCACAATTAGTGCGATATCATAGTGGTGCTCGACTTAGAGTGCTGCTATGAGCCTGCTATAGGTATAAAGGATGTAGGCTATAGGCTAAGGATACTCAATCACAATTAGGAAAATACTTTCAACTTGCTTCTACACAACTGTCATTTCTTGATGCTGATTATTTGCACTCTAACTGTCCTCCTTTGAATATATTCTATCTTATGCCATATTGACTTCCTTCTTTCGATCTGTCTTCAGGATGCCTCCTAAAACTAGAGCGCAGCGTTCGGGACAATCAACTTTAGAGAGGTCTGCGACATCCTGCGATCCTGCTCCAGTTACTTCTCCCAGGGTTGGAGTGACATCATCTGCCTTCGGGGGTGGTGCTCCTCTAGTGACGAGGACCATTCCCAAGGTTGTTTTGGGTGCTTATACTTCAGTGCAGGGGGCTGTGACTGGGGTTGTTGTTAGTGTTCCTCCTCCTCATACGCAGCGGACTCTACCATCTACTCCAAGAGATCTTCCTTCCTCGCGTCCAGTACTATACTGATATGGGGCAGATGTTTACCCTATTTTGGAAGATAATAAAGGCACATAGGGCACAGTCTGAGGCACACTATAGGCAGTCGGACACGATGTGATAAAGCATGGAGGATGTCTACTAGCTCGCTTTAGCTACAGTAGCACGAGGAGCTCCGGCCAGCAACATGATGCCCAACTTAGGCCGAGAAACATTCAAGACTTCAAGAAGCTGGGACCACGAGATTTCAGTGGGACAGAAGGCATCATTTAAGCTGATGATTAGCTCAAAGATATCGAGCAACTCATGAGGGTATCCCACCGAGCTGATGATTTAAAGGTTGAGGCAGTAGGGCTTCAGTTGCTTGATATCGCTCGCACCTGGTTCAGGAATGAGCCGACTATTACTGGAGAGGGTCACACCTGGGCCGAATTCAAGGACCACTTTAAGAAATAGTTCTTTTCCCCTACCGACATGCTAGACTTGGCCAGATAGTTCCAGAACCTCCATTAGGGAGGCATATCGATCGAGGAGTATGTTGTAGAGTTTGGCAGGCTGAGTCGATACGCAGAGTAAATGGTGCGAGACCCGGAGATTAGGGCGACTCATTTTCGGGAGGGACTGATTTGGGATGTGAAGATCCTCATTCCTTCCTTCTACGAGACCTATGCGGAGATCTTTCCGGAAGCATGTAAGGTGGAACGAGAGTTGGGCCTGAAGCCTAAGAGAGATCGTTATTTCCTTTCGGGGGATGCTAGTAGCGCATGGCCTGTTAAGCGTCTCCAGCTTCAACATTGATCACTCTAGCCGTCGGAGCAGCAGTTTCAGGCTCCGGCTAGGGCGTCTGTCCAACGGGTGCCACAGCAGCAACATGGACCAGTACAATATGCTTTCTGCTACTTCGCCACATTTGGGAGGTTTACAGAAAGAGGTTGGGGTTGTGTCTATACTGCAGTGCTGAGGGGCACCAAATAAGGTATTGCCCTTCGAGCCCTCGTCATGCAGCCCAAAGAGCACTGGCTAGGCCACTTGTAGCACCGTATAATGCCCCGCACCAGCAGCGGGGTATACCCCGTCTGGACAGGGCATTTGCGATGGTGGTCGAGGAGACCAACACTGCAGGTGATGGGCTAGAAGGTTAGGTTTCGTTCTGTCTTCCTTCCTGTTTCTTTCTATATGTCGATTGCTTGATTGCTTTCTTAGTACTTTTAGCTTGCATATATGATTTTCATGCTAGATTAATAGTGAACTCTAATGGAGACTGAAATAACATGACTCTATAGAGGCTATAACTATGAATGTTTTGTTATATTCTGTAGAATTGTATGTTGAATAACTTTAGATAGGATTTTGCTAGACTTTGATTGTTAGGGGCTTGACCTAGAGAAGAGTACAATCAACTTAAATTTCGAAGATGAAATTTTTCAAGGGGGTAGGATTATAACTAGGGCATTTTTGTCTTTTCCTATTTTGTACCAATTTAAAAATTATATTTTATATTAATTGTAATGATGGTATTTTATTTTATTTTTCATGAAGGTATTGTTTCATATAATTAAATATATGATATAGTTAGTTGCTAGTTGTAGCTACTAGTTAGACTAGTTGTAGCTACTAGTTAGACTAGTTGTTAGTGAGCCTAATAGACCCAACTAGACTTGTCATGACAACATTAGTGAACCCAATAATTAGAGAGCAATGAGTAAGAAAACCCTTCTTTTAGTTAATAGAACTTTTCCAAATTAACCCCTTCCTAAAATAAACCTTTATGACTCATTGTGATGGCTTATTTAACATTTTACATGGAATTTAGGGTTGGGAAACATGGTTTGTCATACACCCTAGAAAAATCCTCTTTGAGTTCATTTACTAGCCTCCACAAACTCTAGTTTGCATTCTCTTCATTTTTTTTCTTCATTTGAGAAGAAGAACCAAACTCCACCATTCCCAAATTAGTTTCCAATCCTTTTAAAGTGTCATCCCAAGGGGGCTAGAGCTTGGACTAGCAAGGAGGAAGCATTGGAAGGAGGGAAGCTTGAAGGAGTTATCCACTCTTGAAGGTTGTGTTCACTTGTGTCCACTAGTGCCATTGTATTGGGAATCCATTTCTCAATAGATGAAATTTGAATTTAACCATTTTAATTATTTCTAATTAGCGTCATTAGTCATTTAGGAACCACCCATGCATTAGGGCTACCCATGTGGAGAAGCTTGAGCTTCATTTGACCCATTTGGAGACTTTTATAATGAGTTTTTGTACCATTCTTGGAAAAATTTGTGAATGGTATACTAAGTATTTATCATTTGGTAACCTAATTAGATTTGTTAGAGTGTTGTGAGGCTAGCTACGTATCCATAATTGGATACAGTAGGACATAGGATCAATTTGGAGGATTTTTGGGCCTCCTACACATGTGGTGCACATGCTTTATCACACATGACACTAGCTTAGAAGTGTCCTAATTATGTTCTTGTATGTATTTTAGGCTTGCATATGAAATTTAGTAAGATTCGGGCAAGATTTGATAGAGTGTCTTGGACGTATCGTAAATGTGCACCAAGTGTTTGACACGTGTCCCCAAAGGAATTTTTGTGTCCTTATTGAATTGAGATTTTGGGCACGTCCTAAGTAGGATACGTAGTGTGGTATCATGATATCTCATGAAACGGACGGTTAGATTTGAGTATGTATATCATAGGTGGATATAGGACTCTAAAGTGTGTATCATAGGGAGTATAGTTTTAGCCATTTAGTTACATATATGAGTATGAATATACATATTGGTAAATATGATATATTGATGCATATAGGTTCATAATTGTATATACTTAGATGTAGGCATATGTGAAACTATAGCTGTCATATATATAAGTATATAGAGTAGATAGTGTAGGGGTGTCTATATGTATGCGATACACTGTGACAATGTGTATTGTTGGGGTAGAGAGTGTTCTAGTATATGTGTGTGTCAGTTGTGTACATAGGTGACATGTGTGTAGGATGTCCATGGAGTGTATCGAGTTCCTGTTTGAAGGGATTAGAGGATAGTGTGTGTTTGATATATGGGTATATATGAGTTAGTGGCAGTTGAGTGTGTGTATGTGTTAGAGGGTTAAGTCATTAGGCAGAGTGATAGAATATATAGATTGGCTGCTAAATATCTTGATAGATGGCTATGTAGCTTAATGGGTAGACCTGTGAGTCCTAGGCTCTATTTCACATATTAGAGGAGGGAACTTGTACCTAGTACTTCTAGAAACTAAGCTAAAACTTTCCTGGTGTTGACTTCATAATGACCTATTACAGTGATATCAGACTTGTGAACCAAAATAGATCTATTGTTCCTATGAATCATCTACTACTTTTACTCTATATGTTTAAAATGATTTGACAGCTATATTCCAATGAGAAAGAGGATGGAGATATGGATACTGAGATAGGGATATTAGGGATAACGGTAATTGGGATAAGGGAAAGATGACCAGGTTTGGGGCTATGCACTGATCAGTAGGTAACAGAAAGTTGGGGGTTAGACAGTTATGGGTCGAACAAACCCATTACAGATTTCAGAGTTAGGAGGAGCCTAGAGCAGGCAATAAAGGGTAGAGAGGATGTAGGACAGTAGCAGCAAGATTCATGGCTCTGTTCAGGTAATAGATAGTAGTGTTAGCAGGGGCATTTGAGTAAGGATAATAAGGTAGTTGTCACGCCCCAGAACCAGAATACTAGAGAGCGGGGGCAGACATAGCCAGCTACGTATATTGAAATAGAATACATCTCAACTATACAGTCACGGCTGTCTAGATATGAGGGTTTACTACAAGCCAGCAGTCTCTTAAGGTCATGCCTATTGTCTCAATCTCAAGCAATTAACAGAGTTACAAGATATTAGAGCATCAAATATATATATATATATAAGGCATCCTAAATATTACATATTGGATGATCATGAAGCTAGTCGTACAAAATGATGGGACTAGCAAGAGTTCAGTCATACATGATCAACCCTAGGATTTGTTAATCATGTTTACAGCCCATAGGCAGACAGTAAGTAAATGTGCATCGAGCTAACAGGTGCTCGTCGGCTAAACGCCTCAAAAGAATAATTTACATATGAGTGGGTGAAATAAAAGGAAAACCCACTCTTGGCCCGGGTTCCGTCTAGTTGTCACCATTGGGCTGGAAGCTTGTTAGATCCTCGGAAGCTGCTCCGAAATCTGGCCACACAAAACCAGCTGGGTCAAACCCCAAAAAGAGCAAGTGCCACAAAGGAGGCCACAAATAAGAACAAAAGCCAGCATATCAGAACATAAAGAATAAAAGGAAAGTACAAGTAATAAAGTACACAGGGCGATAAACGACTAGGGACGTGGAACCATTCCGAGAGCCAGGTTACAATCCTTAAACCATACAAGGACCAGGGTTGTAACCCTTCGCCTGAATAGCTCACTGTCTCTACTCATTTATCGTTAAGATAAGTAAAACAAACATGCTCAGGAGATAGCAGGTACTGGAGCTAGACAAGACTTAGACAAGGCTGGACACCATCCATTCGCAATCGGCCAAACAAATACTACGGATTACTACTTTAACTAACTAGGGTTATCACAATCCTAATTACTAACAAGATGCAAGTGAGAATTCCAGTCCCAAGCCCTGCAGACTATCCAGTTATCCTTCCGCGGGTTGAGAGTTATAGGTGGGTACATTGCCCGGGAGACAAATGTACCCTTAGGTGACTTAGAGGGTGCAACACATGACAGTGTGCTGGAAATGTGCTCTACTCGTCGGCAAGCTACAAGTCCATTAAAGTGCCCAGATAACGAGATTGCCTGTGACTGGGAATTCTCCATGTTCTAGTTTGATCTAATCATTAGCCTAATCCAATTTAGCGCGAGTCCCTGGCCGTGGTACCCAGGAAGTCACGTCCTAGACATGATGCAAGACAAGACAAGTGGATTGCACAAGCAAGCAAGCAGGAGCACCCACGGTGTCAAGTTGATTATACGAGTCAAGTTACAAGTTACAAGTCAAGTCAAGTCAGGAGTGCGCCGCCATGGGCCACTATCAAGTTATCAAGATAAATCATGTCAGGGTGCTTGTTAGGGATGCGCCACAACGGGCCACTATCATGTCAGATTGGTCATGTCAGGAGTGCACCACTACGGGTCACTGTCGTGTTATGCTAGTTCCTTGTCATACCATGCTATGTACAATAGACATTCCAAATATATTAAGTAAAATCAAGTTCATGACAAAAGGCGTAAGGATATAAAATGGGCGTAAAATATCTAATACAATATCAATATATATAGGACTATAGAAGAGCCAGGCTTAAAGAAAATAAAACCAAATCTCCAAGAGCCAATGGTTTGCGCAAGGGGTCAGGGGGTTGGATTGCGCAGGAGTCAAGTGCGCCAGGAGGCCAACTGCGCAGGGTGAGCTGCGCAGGGTACCAACTGCGCAGGAGTGAGCTGCGCAGGGTACCAACTGCGCAGGAGTGGATGGCGCAGCAGATGGGTTGCGCACAGGAGGATTGCGCAGGGGTCGATTGCGCAATGGTCGATTGCGCAGGGGTTACTTTGCGCATGACTGGCTTGCGCATGGCTAGCTTGCACCAGCGCAATCCAGTGCAGCGCAAAGCACTGGCCAAGTGATTGCGCAATCGGCCATGCGCTAAGGAGCACAGGCCGGGGGTGCGCAATCGGCCATGCGCTAAAAAGTGCAAGGCAGAGGGCTGTTCTTCCTGGCCGAGAGCAAGTCCAAGAACACCAAGAACTTCAATTCTTCATAACTTAGCCAAATTAAAACCAAATCTAGATTTTCAAAGTTCTAACTTGAGTAAAATCAAATTCTCTTCCACATGGAAGCATCAAAACATACAAAAATTAAAGTTAAATAGATCAAAACCATGTAAATCCGAAAATAGTAAAAATCTAGATCTAGAACAAAGAAAACTCCAAATCACAAAATGTCAAGTTCTAAAGTTGTTCTCCATGGCCTAATCTAGCTAATGGACAAATAAAAAGTGGTGCTTATTTGATGGCAAGGTGCACTTGCCTAATGGGTTGGGGAGTTGTGTAGAAGAAGGAAGAAGAAGAAAATTAATGGAGAGTAAAGAGGAGAGAGAAAGTTTGGTGGAGATATAATGAGGGTGGTTGTGTTGTGTTGAGGGTAGAGTGTAGGTTAAAGTGTTCCACTCATGATGAACCAAACCAAACCAACTTCCATAAAATAAAACCAAGCCATGGTCCAAAACCCATTTACGAGAAACCAAAATCCGCAAGTCGAGAAAAAATATGTGCCAAAAATCAATTACGAGTACAAATACAAAATACAGGAAATAGGGGTGACAACTCTACCCACCTTCAAAGAATTCTGTCCTCGAAATTTAATCAAGGGGCTAGAGATTGTCACGACAAGCTATACTAAGCACAGACAAGCTACACTAAGCAGTTCAATCATACAATCATACAATGCAAGCAAGGAAGGGAAAACGTAAGGCATAAGAAAGATATTATATCTCACGAGTCAAACAGGTAGGGATATCGCGATCGGATGTCGTCCTCACGCTCCCATGTTGACTCACCTAGAGAGTGATGACCCCAAGCAACACGGACTAAGTTAATAGTCTTGTTCTTGAGCGTCTTTTCTCTCCGGTCCAAAATAGACACGGGCCTCTCCTCATACGAAAGGTTGGTACCAACAACCAATTCCGAATGATCTAGGATATGGCTCGGATCCGGGATGTACCGTCTTAATTGGGATACATAGAATACATCATGTACCTCACTTAGCAACGGCGGAAGAGCGAGATGATAGGACACATCGCCTACTCGCTCCAGAATATCGAACGGCCCTATATACCTAGGACTAAGCTTTCCCCGTACGCCAAAACGAATGACGCCACGGGTAGGCAAGATCCTAAGGAATACATGGTCGCCGACGGCAAATTCTAAGGGACGCCGATGAGCATCGGCCCAATGGCGCTGGCGATCCTGAGTAACTCGGAGGTGATCTCTGACTTTTCTGACCACTTCAACCGTCTGAGAAATCAGTTCTGGACCAAGCATCTGCCTCTCTCTGACATCATCCCATGCTAACGGGGATCTGTACTTCCTGCCATACAGAGCCTCGAAGGGTGCCATCTGGATACTGGCCTGAAAACTATTATTATACGAGAATTCCACCAGGTGCAGGTGATCCTCCCACGAACCACCGAAGTCAAGGGTACACGACCGCAACATATCTTCGTGAGTTTGTATAGTATGCTCTGACTGCCCATCTGTCTGCGGGTGATACGCTGATCTGAACTTGAGACGAGTCCCCAAACTTTGATGAAGACTGCGCCAGAAGTGCGATGTGAATCTCGTATCCCTGTCTGATACTATGCTGACTGGCACTCCATGAAGTCGAACGATCTGCCTGAGATACATTTCTGCTAGCTGCGCCGTCGACTGTCCAACTCTAAATGGAAGAAAGTGTGCCACCTTGGTAAGCCTGTCCACAATGACCCAAATAGCATCTCTGCCTGCCGGAGATCTGGGTAGTCCAGTCACGAAATCCATGGTTATGTGCTCCCATTTCCATTCTGGGATCGATAAAGGTTGAAGAAGTCCAGCTGGCCTCTGATGTTCAGCCTTGACTTGTTGGCAAACCAAACATCGAGAGACATACCGGGCTATCTCCCTCTTCATACCATTCCACCAAAAGTGCTGACGAATATCTCGGTACATCTTCGTGCTGCCTGGGTGGATAGAATACTGCGAACTGTGAGCCTCTGCCATGACTTTCTGTCTGATATCTCCACTGGGTACACAAAGACGCGTGCTGTGTCGAAGTGTACCATCCTCATGAATACATAACTCTGGCCTTCTTCCTGCCTCGTACTCTGCTCTGAGCCGCTGAATCTTGGAATCTGTTAACTGTGCTGTCCGGATCCTCTCAACTATGGTGGACTGAATCTGTAGGCTGGCCATCAAGGCCACATTGGAAGGAAGAATCACTTCAATTCCCATCTTCTGAAGATCTGCCAATAGCTCTGGTTGCGCCGTCAGGAAATAAACTCCGGCTCTCCTGCTCAATGCATCTGCTACTACGTTGGCCTTCCCTGGGTGATACTGCAAGTCCACATCATAGTCCACAAGTAGCTCGAGCCATCTTCTCTGCCGCATATTAAGATCCTTCTGGGTGAAGACATACTTCAGGCTCTTATGATCAGTAAATATCTCTACTCTGTCTCCGTACAAGTAGTGCCTCCACAACTTAAGTGCAAACACTACTGCTGCTAGCTCCAAGTTGTGGGTCGGGTAATTCTTCTCATGATCACAGAGTTGACGTGACGCATAAGCAATTACCTTCCCATGCTGCATCAAAACACATCCCAATCCTCTGCCTGAAGCGTCGCAATAAACTGTGAATCCTCCAGTCCCATCTGGAAGGATGAGAATGGGAGCCGTTATCAAACCTCGCTTCAACTTCTCAAATGATTCCTGACATTCTGTGGTCCAAATGAACGGCACATCCTTGCGGGTCAACTGGGTCATCGGTGTTGAAATCCTTGCAAAATCAGAGACGAACCGTCGGTAGTAGCCGGCCAATCCAAGAAAGCTGCGAACTTCTGCCACTGAGCTGGGTACTGGCCATGACTCGATAGCCACAATCTTCTGGGGATCCACTTCCACTCCTCCTCTAGTAATGATGTGACCCAAGTAAGAAATGCGATCGAGCCAGAACTCGCATTTACTGAACTTGGCGTACAACTGGTGCTCTCTGAGAATCTGGAGGACAACTCTGAGATGCTGCTCATGCTCTGCTTCACTCTTGCTGTAGACCAGGATGTCATCAAGGAACACTATCACAAACTGATCCAAGTAAGGCATGAAAATACGGTTCATGAGGTCCATGACCACCGCCGACGCATTGCTCGCTCCAAAGGGCATAACTAGAAACTCCCAATGCCCGTACCTAGATCTGAACGCCGTCTTCGGGATGTCCTGCTCTCTGACTCTGATCTGGTGGTATCCTGACCGCAAGTCTATCTTCGAGAAAACTGAAGCCCCCTTGAGTTGGTCAAACAAGTCATCTATCCTCGGGAGAGGGTATCTGTTCTTGATTGTCACTGAGTTCAAGGTACGATAATCAACACATAGCCTAGACATACCATCCTTCTTTTTTACAAGAAGCATCGGGGCTCCCCAAGAAGATCCACTTGCACGAATGAATCCCTTGGTTCTAAGTTCTTCAATCATCTTGTACAAAATCTCCAACTCTGAAGGCGCCATTCTGTAGACTCGCTCTGATACTGGTGCTGTCCCGGGAATCAAGTCGATGGTGAACTCGATCTCCCGCTCTGGTGGCATCCCTGGAAGTTCCTCTGGGAAGACATCTGGAAACTTTTCAACTATCCGGGGCAACTGCACTGCTGCTACTGCCATTCGCAATACTGGAGGAGATGGCTCGACTGTGCCTCTGAAAAATGAAAACTCTGGCTCTCCGGGAATACTAAAGACAACTCTGCCAACATGGCAGTCTATCCTAGCATAATGGTTCCTCAACCAATCTATGCCTAGGACTACATCATAGTCTGCCATAGGAAACTCTATGAGCCTAGCGGGAAACTCTCTACCGCTAACTACGATCCGACACGAAGAAAACACTCGATCTACTCCCACAAGACCATTACCAGTAAGTATATTGAGCCTCACTGATAATGACTCGAGCTCCAACCCTATCCGTGTCGCAAATCGTGCAGACATGAATGAATACGATGCACCAAAATCAAATAATACAGATGCTGGAAAGGTGTTGACGAGAATAGTACCTGCCACTACCTCACCTGGTGCAACTTCTTCTTCCATGGTCATCATCATAGCCTGACCTCTAGCTGTGGGTCCTCTCTGCTGGAAACCCCTCTGTCGGTTCTGTGCTGGAGCCTGGGTGATCTGCTGCTGGTTCTGCTGCTGAAAGGCCTGGGCCTGAGGCAACAATGGCCTCGGGTACTGCTGCTGCTGCTGCTGGACTGGAACTGGGGCTGGTCCTCTCACCGAAGAACTAGAAAGGTTGGATGATGATGGACCTCCCCTATTCGGGCAGGTCCCTATCTGGTGGTCTGCTCCTCCACAAGCCAGACACAACCCCTGTGCCCTACGACACTCTGCCACTACATAGCCCGGCTTCCCGCAATGAGAACATCCTACCGCGGAAGACTGCTTCTGCTTCTGCTGCTGCGGATACGTCGGGGTTGAATGCTGAACCGACGTCACTGAGGCCGCCCGCCTCGGAGTTCCAATGGTTATACCCCTAGCTGCCGGGGCTGGAGCTGAAGATTGGTGCATCTGGTTGTGGGACCGCTTTCTGCCTCCGGTCCTGTCCATAATTCTCCGGGAGGTATACTCATGCCTCCTTGCTGCCTTCAACACTGCATCGAACGTCTGGTGCTCGAACTGCTCTACAGCCAATAATATCTCTAAATGCAGTCCCTGCTGGAACCGCTGGGCCCTATCGAATTCGGTTGCCACCAAGGTGGGGGCGAACCTACTCAGCCTGGAAAACTCGGTCGCATAGCCATCGACCGTCCTGCCTCCTTGCTTCAAGTTGGTGAAGCTGTTCTGCAGGTCGTACCGTGCTACCGCATCGAAGTACTTTGTCTGGAACCTCTCTCTGAACGTCGCCCAAGTGACTGGTGCTGCTAATCCCATAACCTGAGCTGCCCACCAATCGCGAGCCAAGTCTAACAACTGTAGGCGTACCACCGCTACCTTTTCATTCTCAGGTGTCCTAGCTGCTTCTAGAACCACCTCAGTATCCTGAAGCCAAGCGTTCGCGGCAATCGCATCTTTACTGCCGTCAAAGAAGGGAGGGTTCAAGCGCTTGAACCTGTTGGCCGCCTGATTCCCTTGGGGACCTCCTCGGTTTAGTGCATCATGAACTTCCTGGTGCAAGGCGTCGCCTCGACGATCTTGGGATGCAAGCAGTTCTCTGATAAGTCCTACCAAAGGTCCCTCATCCTGTCTAGCTGGTTGAACGGGCGGAGCTGCCTGAACTGGAGGTTCCGAGCCTTCGGGAAGCATAACTCGGGAGGCTACTCCAGAGTGCTGAGCTTGATCTTCCTGGCGCTGGGGTGCTTGCCGTACTTTCTCTGGCTGGTTGGCAGGTCCGGGAGCAATGCCGCTGAAGAAGATGACATAGGGAACAGTAAGGAAAGGACCAGGACAGATCAATGATATAAGTATGTGATCAGGTCAAGAATCTCAAGGATTTGAAGATACGAGCAGAGATCAAGGGCGAATATTGATTGAGACATCTATTCGGTAAACCCTCATATTTCTTGATTGACAAGACCTGTATGGGCCACCACTTAAACCATGTCACGCCCCAGAACCAGAATACTGGAGAGCGGGGGCAGATATAGCCAGCTACGTATATTGAAATAGAATACATCTCAACTATACGGTCACGGCTGTCTAGATATGAGGGTTTACTACAAGCCAGCAGTCTCTTAAGGTCAAGCCTATTGTCTCAATCTCAAGCAATTAACAGAGTTACAAGATATTAGAGCATCAAGTATATATATAAGGCGTTCCAAATATTATATATTGGATGATCATGAAGCTAGTCGTACAAAATGATAGGACTAGCAAGAGTTCAGTCATACATGATCAACCCTAGGATTTGTTAATCATGTTTACAGCCCGTAGGCAGACAGTAAGTAAATGTGCATCGAGCTAACAGGTGCTCGTCGGCTAAACGTCTCAAAAGAATAATTTACATATGAGTGGATAAAACAAAAGGAAAACCCACTCTTGGCCCGGGTTCCGTCTAGTTGTCACCATTGGGCTGGAAGCTTGGTAGATCCTCGGGAGCTGCTCTGAAATCTGGCCACACAAAACCAGCTGGGTCAAACCCCAGAAAGAGCAAGTGCCACAAAGGAGGCCACAAATAAGAACAAAAGCCAGCATATCAGAACATAAAGAATAAAAGGAAAGTACAAGTAATAAAGTACACAGGACGATAAACGACTAGGGACGTGGAACCATTCCGGGAGCCAGGTTACAATCCTTAAACCATACAAGGACCGGGGTTGTAACCCTTCGCCTGAATAGCTCACTGTCTCTACTCATTTATCGTTAAGATAAGTAAAACAAACATGCTCAGGAGATAGCAGGTACTGGAGCTAGACAAGACTTAGACAAGGCTGGACACCATCCATTCGCAATCGGCCAAACAAATACTACGGCTTACTACTTTAACTAACTAGGGTTATCACAATCCTAATTACTAACAAGATGCAAGTGAGAATTCCAGTCCCAAGCCCTGCAGACTATCCAGTTATCCTTCCGCGGGTTGAGAGTTATAGGTGGGTACATTGCCCGGGAGACAAATGTACCCTTAGGTGACTTAGAGGGTGCAACACATGACAGTGTGCTGGAAATGTGCTCTACTCGTCGGCAAGCTACAAGTCCATTAAAGCGCCCAGATAACGAGATTGCCTGTGACTGAGAATTCTCCATGTTCTAGTTTGATCTAATCATTAGCCTAATCCAATTTAGCGCGAGTCCCTGGCCGTGGTACCCAGGAAGTCACGTCCTAGACATGATGCAAGATAAGACAAGTAGATTGCACAAGCAAGCAAGCAGGAGCACCCACGGTGTCAAGTTGATTATACGAGTCAAGTTACAAGTTACAAGTCAAGTCAAGTCAGGAGTGCGCCGCCATGGGCCACTATCAAGTTATCAAGATAAATCATGTCAGGGTGCTTGTTAGGGGTGCGCCACGACGGGCCACTATCATGTCAGATTCGTCATGTCAGGAGTGCACCACTACGGGTCACTGTCGTGTTATGCTAGTTCCTTGTCATACCATGCTATGTACAATAGACATTCCAAACATATTAAGTAAAATCAAGTTCATGACAAAAGGCGTAAGGATATAAAATAGGCGTAAAATATCTAATACAATATCAATATATAGGACTATAGAAGAGCCAGGCTTAAAGAAAATAAAACCAAATCTCCAAGAGCCAATGGTTTGCGCAAGGGGTCAGGGGGTTGGATTGCGCAGGAGTCAAGTGCGCTAGGAGGCCAACTGCGCAGGATGAGCTGCGCAGGGTACCAACTGCGCAGGAGTGAGCTGCGCAGGGTACCAACTGCGCAGGAGTGAGCTGCGCAGGGTACCAACTGCACAGGAGTGGATGGCGCAGCAGATGGGTTGCACACAGGAGGATTGCGCAGGGGTCGATTGCACAATGGTCGATTGCGCAGGGGTTACTTTGCGCATGGCTGGCTTGCACATGGCTAGCTTGCGCCAGCGCAATCCAGCACAGCGCAAAGCACTGGCCAAGTGATTGCGCAATCGGCCATGCGCTAAGGAGCATAGGCCGGGGGTGCGCAATCGGCCATGCGCTAAAAAGCGCAAGGCAGAGGGCTGTTCTTCCTGGCCGAGAGCAAGTCCAAGAACACCAAGAACTTCAATTCTTCATAACTTAGCCAAATTAAAACCAAATCTAGATTTTTAAAGTTCTAACTTGAGTAAAATCGAATTCTCTTCCATATGGAAGCATCAAAACATACAAAAATCAAAGTTAAATAGATCAAAACCATGTAAATCCAAAAATAGTAAAAACCTAGATCTAGAACAAAGAAAACTCCAAATCACAAAATGTCAAGTTCTAAAGTTGTTCTCCATGGCCTAATCTAGCTAATGGACAAATAAAAAGTGGTGCTTATTTGATGGCAAGGTGCACTTGCCTAATGGGTTGGGGAGTTGTGTGGAAGAAGGAAGAAGAAGAAAATTAATGGAGAGTAAAGAGGAGAGAGAAAGTTTGGTGGAGATATAATGAGGGTGGTTGTGTTGTGTTGAAGATAGAGTGTAGGTTAAAGTGTTCCACTCATGATGAACCAAACCAAACCAAACCAACTTCCACAAAATAAAACCAAGCCATGGTCCAAAACCCATTTACGAGAAACCAAAATCCGCAAGTCGAGAAAAAATACGTGCCAAAAATCAATTACGAGTCCAAATACGAAATACAGGAAATGGGGGTGACAGTAGTGTTTGATGGGCAGCATTTAGCAACAGAAATGAAGTACAATAATATGCATAGCTGTAGGATTAGGACAGTCATAGTGGGCAACAAGGAGGGGATTAGTGTGCCTAAGCATAGGGATAAAGAGATATATATGCACTATAAGATTGATAGATATATAGGTAAGGATGATGTCCTATCATGAATAGCAGTAAAGGTATCAGTAGAGGAGTAAAGGGCAGTAAACCCCTGTACAGGTTAAGGGGAACAACATATAGGATTTGGGATTTACAATCAGTGGGCAGTAGGCTTAGGGGGTTAGCTCGGGTAAGGAAAATGTGCCAAACAGTGTGGGTTGGTGTGTGTTCAGTAGGAAGTGTAACACTTGGATTTAGAAGCAGCATATAGCTGCTGTTTGTAGACAACAACATAGAATTAGGGGAGGACAGGCTATGCCCTTGCAAGGTAGATGTGACCAGTAGCAGTAGTCGAGAAGTGGGTGAGTGTTAGTGTGAGTATGTGCAAGTGTAAGGGGTGTCAAGTAGAGAGTGTGGGATATGTGTCAAGTGAGGGACTGAGGTTAGTGAGTGTTAGATGAGGGTGGAGTGGTAGGCAAGATTAGGGGGACTCCTCTCTTCATTGACAAGGTCAATGAGTTAGAGTGAGTGTGAATGACAAGATTTGGTCATGTTGGTCTTGATAGGCAGGGGACTCACTTCCCTGTCCAAGCCACTAAGTGGCAGCCAAGGATTTGTCCTTGGTTTTGGCAGGCCAAGGCCCGTGCCTTCCTGTGTTCACATAGGCAGGGCAATGTGAGGGTTATATAAGGGTTTACCTAGTGTATAGGTTCACCTATGTACTAGGGTAAGGAGTTTTACCTAAGTACTATAGGTAATAGGTAAGATACCAATATAGGTAATGGGTAGAAAATTCATATTACCCTTGAGTAGGGCATAGGCAATATATAGGAATTTGGGTATCTATACTTGGAAAATTGCTAGGGTAAGTATAAACTTGGCTAAGGTAAACATAGGTAGTAGATATATAGGTTAGATATTTAAGTTATATATTGAAAATAGGTAATAGGCTACTCTAGTATCCTAGGATAACTAGTATAGCCTAGATACATATGGTATGGACCCAATATTCTAGAATTAGACACATACAACTTTGAAACAGCTAGTTTGACTAGGTTTGACTAGTTTGACCTAAAGTTGACCTGGTTTGGAAAATTGACGTAGAAATGACTTCATGACCTAGAATTGGACTAGTTGACTTGCTTTGATACAATATTCCATATATAGGTATTCGAGGCACCGTATCGAACATCGTTGATACTTTACACCAGATCTTAGGCGAGTACATTCTTGATAATTTTCTATTCATGATATTTTTTTATGTTTCTTTTATTTATTATAGATATCCTTAATTTTTGACACATTGGTTTCACAGATTGGTATTATCTGGATCCCGTCATGAGATATTATTCCTGTCTTGGTATATCCTGTGCAATCTCTGTTCTTGTTTCTTGTGCATTGTATAGACATCGATTCATGCGAAGGCTTGCAACCTTCTCAAAGAATCCCATATCATAACGTGCCATGGTTGGATCTACTATATCATTCGAGGGCAGGGAGTAGTAGTGTAGATATGTGATCATACCCTTCCTGTGTATGTCATGTTTTATTGTGAGTGTTAATCATACACCGCACGTATGATTAACCATGCCATATATTCCTGTGCAAGTTTCCAAGTCGATCACATGTTGAAACTAGTACTCGGTCACATAGATAGTATATTTCTTGACTCTTGTACCTGAAATATCCTGTTCACTTGTTACTTATATTTATTTATAGTTACTCATGCCCTGTTACTTTTATGTACATGTTATTTATCATGTATATTCTCTCTATTTACTGTTACATAGACTTTGTCATTTATTAGAACTGTTATTAGAGATGTACTTCGCTCCAATCCTGATTAGATATATTTTTCAAACGATACTGGTGACGGTTGCACTACCTATTAAGACCCTCCTGGTGTAGTAGGCATAGATCGGGAGACTCCGATTCAGGAGGGTCTAGTTCTCACAGAGGAGCCCTATTTAAGAATTGACGACTCCTAGTCTATCAAAACTTGTATTATTTTATGTTAGACTTTTCTGGATATTTTATATCATGTTGTTTTTATCTTTCGTGTCATTTATCTTTCTTTGAGTAATGGGTTTGAGTATGGTTATATTTTCATTTACTTCTCCTCCATTTGGAGATGACCATCTCGACAGGTTATGATATTTATAATTGTTAGTCAGTTAGTTAGACCTAGACAACGTTCTACCGTCGATGCTACGACGTAGGCTGGGCATTGTCACGCACTCGTTCCCCTATACCGGGTGCGGATCGTGGCACTGTAAACCTAAAATCAACATACTCCTTTTCAGTGCCCCCATAATCAATATGAGTACAGAATACTTATTTGTACATCCATGGATGCACATACAGAATACTTATTTGTACATCCAAAGAAGCACATACATAATACTTATTTGTACATCCAAAGAAGCACATACTCCTTCTTAGTGCCCCCAACTTACTTATTTGTACAACCAACATAAAACCTGAATTGTAACAAAACCAAAAGCACATTTGACCATATTTTTAAAATTAGAAGGTAAAAATAAAAATAAGGGCCCAGAGATTTGAGATTCTTTTCATGCATAATTTAGCAAGAATGGTTATCTCTTCAACCCATCGAAGCATGATGAGGAATGCATCATGCCTTAGTATCACACTAACCCATGCATCATACTAAGGAGATACCTCTTCAACTCATCACAGATGACGAGGAATGCTACCATGCCTACTAAAAGTTTGGTAAAATACCAAAACCATCATATTTTAAAAAATAATACATAAACTGAATATAAAAGAAAGACAAAGGATAATATAAAAGAAATCCTCTTGCACCTGAATTCCTTCAACCATTTCAAGCGTTGGGCTAATGGCAAGCCCACAAACCTCTTCCCATCGCGACGATTATCAATGAGATAATCATATGCCTAAGTGTTAACAACATCCTCTACGCCGTCACCCACTTCCCATACTTTGGCACCTAACTTCTCTACATATGGCCCCATGAAACCAACTTCAAGTGCATCTCCAATTACATGCAAGGAGGATACCAAATTGGGTATGTAATCGTCAATTGCATCCCTTCGACGTGTGCCATCTAAAGATTGGGAGCTTTTTGTTATCCTAGTAGGGACATGGCCAGAAGATTTAGAAGTTTGCCTATTATTCCCTAAAGGTTCCTCATTCAAGGCCTCCAAATTAACATACTCTTCTCAGCCCCCCCATAAATTTCATAGCTTGTTTTTGCTTAACTAATAGTAGCATGGTCTTCCCCCTACACAACCCTCAACAAATCATAGTTCCTAATTGGTTTATTGATATATGGACACAACTTGGATTTAACCTATAAATAAAGAATATGTTCTTATTAGTACCCTATATGTAAATAATACTTCTTCAAGAAAATAACGTAAGCTATAGAAGCTACGTTCTTACCTCTTCAAGGTCATTGTACGTAGCATCATCCAAAATAATAGTTTTGGTCTCGTCGTCCCAACCAGCCCCGGATAGTTCTTTTGCCTTCAACATGTCTAACCATTTAGTTTTTTCCACTCTAAGGCGATTATGAACATTCTCCCATGTGTAGTTCTCACCAAACCTATCATTCACGACACCGGCCGCTTTAGGCGTGGAGGATCTCTTGAAATTTTTGTCTGGTTTACCAGGTAATACGAGATTTTTAATTGTATTAATATAGGCAATAGTTACCTGGAAATAAGGAAACCATTCATGGTTTTCTCTTATCTCAATTGGAGTTGCAGAGCCAGGTTGCTTCATAACCATATCACATATGGTGAATATAGCATCTAATACGAGATTAAAATATCTAGAGATTGTTTCTCCAGAATGCACAAATTTAATTGTACACACTCTATTTTTTGACTTGTGTCCTAGCATATATAGGAAAATTGCCAACTACTCCTCTATGCAAACCTAACGTGTATCTCTTAGACACCCATTCGTTCTAAGCATTCCAACTAACGTGTAGAAGGACCTGGCGGTCATCCTAAGATATGATATGCATTTATCTTGTCCCCTCCCCCACAAGATTCTGTACATATGAGCATCCCTCCATTGTTGTCTAATTGTCGTAGGCTCTCTAGCAACGCCTCTCCGTTCATTATCCTCTTCCCCCATCAATTTTAGGATGACTAATAATGCTTAAGGCACTGGATACAGCAGCTTCTATCATAGGTTCGTTAGGATCAGAGAAGTCCATCTACGAAATCCAGCATAATACAACATTGTAGAACAGAAGAGCATATAAACATAGACTAACTGCAGTTGAAAAAATGGCAGGTAAACAATTAATAAAATAAACAACTGACATGTTAAAGGACAACTGCGATAAATTATATATGTCATATGACAAATTTTAAACCTGTTAATAACACTGCACTCAAATAATGTATGACCTAAACTGTTAGATATACATTAACAGAAGTAAATAACTTCTCAATAATTTCCAATATTTTCTAAAATGTTATAGTATACATTAAATTCACAAAAAAATTTATACATACTCCACAAATTTCTTACTAATTTCTACTACTTTCCAAAATAGGGAAAAATCATATAGGCATGGTCAAAACACCCAAAAAAATTTCGCAACATTTTATGGAATCTTCAAAAAATTGCCTGATTTATGCTAAAAATGGTAGATCCATGGAAAGAAAATCTTCAAAATCCATGATACAGATCCATGGAGAGAAAATGGTAGATCTATAGTAGATCTGAAATTTGAGGGGAAAAAAATCCATATATAAAAAAATAATTACAAAAATGGAGGAAAAATCTTCATAAATCTTCAAAATCCATGTACAAGCCAAAATTTCCCAAAGATTTTTGTGAAAAATCCAATCCCAGCTTCCATAACATTTGAAAAGAAAAAAAATTAAACAAAAAGTAGTAGATCCATGGAGGGACATGGTAGATCTAAGATTTAAGGGGGAAATCCATATATAAACAAATAATTACAGAAAATTGCGAATAAATATTCCTTACAGTAGGGAACCGCGGGAACACCTATAGTGGTTGAGGTGACCACAACTGCTCAAATGAAATAAAATCCCACCCAATAAACCGAAGGGAACCGAAGGGGAAAAAGTAGAGCCTTTTCTCAAAATTTTTTCTATTTTCGAATGAGAAAGAGGATGCGAAAAGAAGAAATATGGAGGAGACATGAATTTATTTCTGTCAGAATGGGAAACCCTACCGCTGCTTTCCCAAGCCACTCCCATCTTAACCAAATGGTGGGTGAGCGTGGTTTTGGCACAATTCCAATTTTTTTTCCATAAATACAAGCCACTCCCACCTTACCAAACAACCCCTTACAACGAGTGAGTCGTGAGTCGTATTGTTTCATGATTTTAGTCTCTGTGTGTGTTGGCCAAATAATTATTTTCTGCAAAGTACAAGATAGGAAAAGTAAGTTACATTACATTTAAATTAAATGAACTAAAAAAATCTGACAAATTTAATATTATCAAATGTGACACCTGTTTTGGTATTTATGTACATGAAAATTCTCATAAGACATGCCTTTTTTTTTCTATATTTCATATTTTGATCGTATTTCAATTTTTATGCTCCAGTATCGAGTTCTTGGGTTTCGATGTTGTCCAACACCATAGGTTCGATCATGGAGTTCATTTTCTGGATTTCCTTAATTTTGTGCCTTGAGTATTGTACGACGTGTGATATTCAGTTTTCAAATTGGAATAATGACCTATGTAACCTAATTAGAGTTTTTATGGATATTTTTTGTAACTAAGCTAATGGATAGCCAACCCTGGACTTGTAGAGACACTTGACATTGTCGGTAGACCTTGGCTAGGACCCGCAGATAGAACTGGATTTCGAGATTTGGAGTTATCACAAAATTATCACAAGTTTTTCTGTGGCAGCGGTATGCAGCTCGTATACCGTCAGCATATCGCTGGTATACTGTTAACATACTGTTGGTTTACTATTGGCATACTATAGGCACTAGTATCAATGTTGATCCAGGCTAGTATCGACCATTCGATCGAGATCGAACGACCACAATTAGTCTTGAGAGTTTATATATAGCCTATCACGATCATATCTTAGTAAGTTCCATAAAAGACTGAGCAATACTTATCCTTATACAGCTGTACAAATTGTAAGTTAGTTTGCTAAGATTAAGTATCTTTGTGGGAAACTTGTTTCATTCTTATTAGTCTCTATCCCTTTATCTAAGGTGATTAGTTTATGTAGAACTCTTCGATGTATGCTGCTACTATCAAATGAATATATACACAAGAATTCAAACATTCTTATCTACCACGTACCTTGTTATCTTCTAATATGGTATCAGAGCCACAAGCAAATTGAACATGTAGCTCGATGCCACAAGAAAATTTAACAGGTATATAACTATCTTGTTCATCCAATTCTCAGTGGATCATTAATTCCGATGCAACTAATCATATCGGTTCCTCTTTGCATCTTTTCTCTAATTATACTGCTTGTTCTAAACGTTCCAAACTCAAACTTCCAGATGGAACTCATCATTTAATCACTCACACTGGCAGTATTATTCTAACACTATTATTATGTCTAGATAACGTCCTTTTTGTCCCCACCTTTCAATTTAATTCAATTCAATTTCAATTAGTGAACTAATCAAATCTCAACCTATTTTTATCATGTTCACTGATAACCATTGTATTTTTTAGGACATGTTATCGAAGAGGAAGATTGGATTAGGACGCCTCCATGAGGGACTATACTACCTGCAACTAACTTCTATTTGCTCTTTCGAAAGTTCTACTACAAATAATCTATGACATTGTCGTCTATGACATGCTTCTTCTACTCCTATGCATTTGTTATCTGAGAAATTTCCTTTCATTTTTGATTCAAATAATACTCTTTGCACTATATGTCCCCAAGCCAAGCAAACTCGCTTATGCTTTTCAAACAGTTCCATAAAAACAAGTAGACCATTTCAAATATTCACTGTGATATTTGGGGCCCCTTTTTTTTAATATCTCATTCAAATGCTAGATTTTTTTAACATGAATCTAGTCGAGCTACTTGGATATATTTAATGACTGTCAAAGCTGAACCTGCAAAAAACTTAAAATCCTTTTTTGTCATGGTGCACAATCAATTTCATTCCAAAATTTATTCAATCATTTCTGGAAGTGGTGACACTGATGAACATTTTAACGATATTCAAATCATTCATTCTGATAATGAATCAGAATTTTTATCATTCACTATGCAAAATTTCTATTCAACTTATGGAATTATGAACCAACGCAGTTGTGTCTCTACACCACAACAAAATGGTGTAGTTGAAAGAAACTATCGACATTTGCTCAAGTTGCACGTGGTTTTCATTTCCAAGCTTATTTACCATTGTCATTTTAGGGTGAATGTATACTTACTGCAGCAAATATCATCAATAAACTTCCTACTCCTTTATTGAAGGGTAAATCACCACATGTTTTTCAAACACAACCCCTTTATACCAATCTTCATGTTTCCGGTTGTCTATGCTCATTCGCAACACAAATATCAAAAACAAGTTTGATCAAAGAGGTAAACTAGGTGTATTCGTTGGATATCCTTAGGCTCAGAAAGGATATCAAACTTTTGATATCGATTCTATGAAAATTTATACATCTCGCGATGTCATGTTTCATGAAAATGTTTTCCTATCTCAAACCATTCCGAAATTATCACCGATTTTGCATGTTCATCCTTAATCAATCATTAATGATGGAACTTTCAATTGCACATCATCCCCACATGTAGTTTCTAAACAAACCATTCATGATTTGTGTCCA
This sequence comes from Iris pallida, assembly GCA_029216955.1. Taxonomy (NCBI): domain Eukaryota; kingdom Viridiplantae; phylum Streptophyta; class Magnoliopsida; order Asparagales; family Iridaceae; genus Iris; species Iris pallida. The sequence continues at coordinate 4,016,599 of JANAVB010021198.1, forward strand.
GAATTATCCTCCTCTCGTATCCCCACATTGGTCCAACCAACTAAACAGGTAAGTCGAGCTTCTTCGACGGGCGCATCGATGATCGACGGCTGATCTCCGATGACGTACACTGTCGTGTGCCTTCTCGATTCGAACGACACTCATCAAGTCTTCTGTTTTCATCTCTATTATAAATTTATACTCCAGTTGATTTGAGATGGATTCACTAGTTTCAAATCCTCTTCTCGGATCTGACCGACAGGTGTTTGATCGAAGGTCATAGAGGAGTCATCAGCTTCGGTAGGACCATTCGAACGTCCTAATTTTTGTTCTGTTCTGACCAGTTTGGATTGGACACGCAGCTTCCCTTGGCCATGCATTCGATTCGATCAGATGCGCAGGTATCGTCCCTTCCCTGATCTCTTCTTTTTTATTTAAATTTAGCCAACGAATTGGAGGCTTGGTCGACGATGTTCCCTTTCACGCTCAAACATGTGTTCGTGTCGAGCTCTACCCAGAGGAGAGATTTTGTTGATAGTACATGTCGTGTCCTCGGTTCGAATCTCGACACAGTATCTGTGTCATACTCGACACTGAGGGGAGTTTTTGTCTTTATTTATATTTATTTTTATTTTTTGCTATGCCCGACGTAACGTACGGGACTTTGTGCATACTGTGTTGCATGCCATTTGGACCCACTACCCACAATTTTTACACACACATCCGCCTCTCCCGCGGTTCGATCCCGAGACCGTCCTCCTAGTCAAGGAGGTTATACCTCTCTCCTCACTGACACCAAGAGACAGTTGAATTCGGCAACAATATTAAACTGAGATTTAGTTAATGGGCAAGGCACAAGAACTAATATAAAAGTAAGAAGTTAGTATAAAAATCAAGAACTGATAATTACCTGGGCTTACTTTGGGCCGGGAGTTATTACTGAAAAATATTTTAGTGGGTGTATTATACTGGGCCGAGAGTTAGTTCTAAAAAAATTATTTAAGTGGGCCTTGTCCTTATTTAAACTGGAATTTGAATATAAATACACAACAAGGTGACCGGTGGCAAATGAAAAAATTCAGAAAATAATTCAGCAGGACAGGCCAGGTTAAGTTAGTATTAATAAAGAAAATTAGTATATGTAGGCCAACATAATCAAGAAGTAAAGAATTGAATTAGTTGTTTAACAAACTTTTGAATCATAACTAAAATGGTAATTGGAAGATTGTAACATAAAATTTGGTTTACTATTTGGGAATAAAAATCAAAGATCAAGTTTCAAGTTGGAATTGGTGCCTAAGACTTTCTAGAAGATTTTCAAACATTAAACCATATTAAGGGTATTGATAGAACTTTTAGGTTTTTGACAACTAGAAATAGAATTCTTAGAATGAAATCTAATGAGTTAACATTTTATTCTAGGTGGACCTAGTGCAACTTTAACTCTTGGACGGAGGCAAGTACTTTACTCAATGCAACTTTTCTTTCTTTATGCATGATCGTGACACAGTAGGACACACGAACTTTTTATTGCTCAATTATCATTTGTGTCGTGTTTATAATTTCTTGTCGGGTGGGGAAGTACTTGAGTAGGTATGTGGATTACCCCAAACTTTCTCAATGTCTTACGTGTCTAATTACGGTCGCACACTGCACGTGCGATCTGCCGGATCTTACCCATAGTCGTCTACATATCGAAATAGATATTTCAAACACGTAGATGATGCAAGTAGAAGCATGAAATTTCAGGCCAGAGTCCCTATGCGCCATAAATTCTCATGCGCTCCACATTGATATGTGCCAGAACAGACAAGAGTACTCGGTGCAGCAGACAACAAACAAAGTGTATAAGACATCAAGAAACTAGGCTTTTTATTTCATATGAAAGTTTATTACATGTCTAAACTCTTTACAAAGGAGAATTCTTTTACAAAAGAGAAAGAAAATCCTAAAAGCTACAGCCCAATGCATTATTCCAGCATCTCAGCGTAAGTGCATCCTCATGCATAGTCAGAGCAAATCACTTCCTCGTCAGCATGCGGGCACTCTAGCAGGAGGAGTGGCTCTTCTAGCCTAAACAAAATTGGGGCACGATAGCCTTGACCTGCGGCTCTTCCAGCATAACAAAAATCGAGGCACGATCGTCCCGATCTTTGGATGCAACAGGCACCTTCAGCCTGTGTCGGGACATGATTATCCCAATATTTGGATGCAAAATGCACTTTCACAGGCTTGTACAAAAACAGGGCCGATGGTGAAAGAACTAACTCGGCGTATCTTTACCTTCGGAAGGAGATCATCGTCAAAGCTTCTTCGATTGAGGAGTTCGACGGTTCGCCAAAGCAGGGGCCATCCGAGTTCATCTCCATTTTGGGAAAGACAAGTGAAGAATAGAAATAAGGTTCTTTTCATGCGGCTATTTATAGACCCAGGTAGCCCACAACCGTGTGCCAAGTGGAAGGCTCTTCGACTTTCGTACAATTAATTTATATTTATGGCAATGAACCCGTCTCTTCGTATTATGCTAAAATCAAGACAGCCATTAACGCCTAGAAGAACCCAACAAATCGGCCAAAGAGGATGCGACACATGGCAGATGCGCCGTCGACATCATGCGCCCCTACCAATGTGCCCAGTAGGACATAGACCCGTACGCCTAGATCAAAATTAACCGATATGCCCCTTTCAAACTTGTCATCATCAAGCATTTAATGTTGAATGACAAAGGCGGCAACACATCTTCCAAAGAGCTGTCCAATCAGTCGCCCTTTGCAGAAAACGAAGATCCGCTGACATCAGCACCATCATTACACATTTAGTCGGCTACAGCTGTCCTTGCCATATGGCCGATCGTTCATTCGCATGCGCCTTGCAGCCATGCGCCCAGAAGACTACATGTGCCTCAAAAGCTATGTGCCCTACAGACTTACTCCTGATCTCAAGACATAAGCCAAGTCTCTGCATGCACTTCCACAGCCATGTGCCCAAAAGCTCTGCATGCGCCTCAAAAGCCATGCGCCTGCATTTGCCTATGAAGTCATAGACCAAGTCATCCCATGCGCCTGATCCTAGACGCATCCTGATCTGAAGCCCTGCATGCGCCTCAAAAGCCGTGAACTCAGACTCGCTCCTGATCCCTAAAGACAACAGCTTAGTCCTCTCTATACGCCTGATCATAGGCGTATTAAGAATGATCACTCTCCCTCAAATTCGAGATCTTTTAAGCCACAGACAAGTACCACGTGTCTTTTGACTAAGTTCTTCTCAAGAATGGGTGCTAACCACCCAAGATCTCAACAACAACAGAATCCTCACAACTGCCACATGTCAGCTCCATCGCAGCCCAACGCAGTAGTTCAAACAGATTTATGGCACATCGTCCATGCGCCTCTGCCAGCATCAGCTACGTGGCGTTCCCACACCCATACACATCCTACATATGTGCGTAGAGGCAGTTCAGGTTGCCTATAAATAGAAGGACCATTTTTTTAAGACAGACATATATATACACATAGATATATTCATATAGATATATCCACAGAACATATCCAGAGATCAGGAGAGACACTTCACGTCTTCTTTCCCTCAAAACGCTCTGGCATCTAGGGCAACCCAGACCTTCAGAGAATTCAAGATCGTCGTCAGATCGTCAATAGAGTAAACGCATTACCACTCGCTCCACCAACACAGTTCCCAGATAAAAATAAAAGTGTACTCAAAGGACTACATCTATGTCCTATATTATATACTGTTCTGTTTGTAATCGAAATACAAACATTTTAATCAAAAATCTTTTGTGTCCCCGCTTTTTCGATGGCGAACAAGCTGGCGACTCTGCTGGGAATTACCTTCTCCTCCAACGAGAAGGTTGTGTTGCAATCTGACGACATCAAGCTGGGCTCCTCCCATAAAATACTTGTGGTGCACCTCGATCAACAGGCATATGAGGAGTTCATCTCTGAAGGCAGCGCAAGTCCTTCGAAGCGGCTGCCAAAGCCGAAGAAGACTCGCTGAGTCTAGGTGCGCAAGGGTGATGCACCTAGCACCATCCCTGAAAGGGATGTGCCACCACAGCTAACCCTTCCTGCTGATGTTCTCAACAACCAAAATGTGCCCACTGGTGCAGTGCATCTGTCAGGAAAATGCGGTATTGACCGCATTCCCCAACTATCATCTTTCCAGTTGAAGAAGATGCGCTAACGGAGCAGAGGTGTAGCCAATCTCCCGTACATGAACTCTGGTGCACAAGAGAAAACATCTACCTTTGACAGACTCACTCGCTGTCATGGCAAGGCAGAATTGGATTCTGAGTACTATGCACCTTCGCGGGCTAATATAAAGAGATCCAAGGCAGCACAGGCCATGCGCCCAACATGCTACGCCAACAGCGAACCAGAAGCATGCGCTCAAAATCATGCGTGCTACTGATGGCAAGCTATACAGGGTTGACTCGGGCGCATTTGTGAGTCGACCTTCAAAGTCCCTGTCCCGCTTGAGTGCATCTACTGCATTTCGAACCGAGTCAAGCAGGACAAAATCTATGATGTTGAACCCATGCACCCACTTGGGTGGTGCACATGAAGTGGGTTCAAGTTGCAATAAATGTTGTTCCACCATCAATGATCTGGGCGTATCTCATGTGTGTGAAATAGATCAGAAGGCACAACATTCACATGACCACCCTGGCGCATGGCCTTGCCATACGCCTGAAGAGGGTGTAAAAGTGGAACTCTCCCATCATGATTTACGTAATATGATCACTCACAAACACAGATCAGGAGAGGTGACCAATAAGTACGATGCACCCCTCATAGGGCACACTTGTGCCATGGTCACCATCAACTGCTGTTGTTGCAAGACAGCAACTCCACCACAAAGGTAGTCCGTGTTTCAGCGACTGCAATCTACAGCACCCATCCGACGTCGCCTCAGTAAGAGAGTGCCAATTAAAGATAAAGAGGAGCCTAAGATCGCTTCCTGCCAAGTTGTCACCAACTCTCACAACTCCGGAAGAAAGACAACTACCAACTCCTTGACCTCTGCAACATTATCCAAGAGTCAGCCGAGAAAGAACAAGATGTTAATCCCATCCTCAGCGGTGATCGAAAACACCCGGGCAAGAAAGAAGTCTCTAGCTGAAGCAGTGGCTGGAGGTAGTCAAATTCCAGACAATCCTCCTCTTGAAGACGTGGAAGTCCTCCAAGGAACTAGCTTCGACGTAGCTGGGGGTAGCCAGTACGAGGCCTTGAAAGAAGAGGCCCTTCCACAGGAAAGTGAGGTCGAGAGTGAGGCTTCAACCGATCCATCCACTTTCACTCGTGTTATGACAGCTTACATGGAAGGGGGTGGTGATGTAGGAGAATCAAACACTCCAGCTCTGGACATCGTGCAACGCATAGACACTTTGGAAGGGGGCCTCAAAACCCTCTCTGCCTCTATGCAGACCTTGACTCAAGCAGTGTTGGAGATTCAGACCGCTCTAGCAAGGGCACCGGTCTTCACCAGTCCTGATCTAGGGGCCAATGGAGAATCAAGTATACTCCTTCAACGGATATCTTTGGGTGCAGATCATCACACCGTACCCCGGACATCGGCTCCTTCCAATATCCAACTTCAGGCTCTACCACCTACACCAGCTCCCAGCTCTACAGAAGATCTGGTCAAGATGATTATAGATCTGCGTGAGCGCTTCGAGGCTCGAAATAGGCATAAAGAGCGTCAGAAGATGGGAATCCCACAACCTTACCCCCTCGAGTGGAACAAAGTGGTCTATCCTCCCAAGTATAAACCATAAACATTGATGCCATACAACGGAAAGGATTTTCCTCGCCGGTACCTGACATACTTCTAGTCTCAGACGGGGCATCTTCCGAAGGAAGACGCCCTACTCAAAAGCCTGTTTGTTGGGTCATTAAAAGGAGTCGCCTATGACTGGTACTGCAGTCTCCTTGACAACTCCATATCATCCTTCAATGACTTGACAAGCCTCTTCCTCGATCGGTTCCATGACGGTGGAAAAAGACATGACCATGTCGTCTCTCATGGAAGTCCGTTAGACGGAGAAAGAAACTGTTCAAACCTTCATCGAGCATTTTCGACAAGCATGCCTATGGTTACCTCCGGGTATGCCAGAACATGCACTCATTGACTCCTGCAGCATGAACATGATCCCTGTGATTAAACTCTTGCTCAACTCCTCTCCGCCTCCCGATTAGAGTTCATTGATTATCGAAACCGAGGCTGCTGAAAAGAAGACACGTAATGCTCATCTTCTGGGGGTTAACTTCCTCGCCTTTGACGAAAAAGGGAAGCGACCTGCTACCAGCAACAATGGACGTGCATGCATTGACTGTTAATGCTTCAAAAAGTACGCATAGCCCCGTTCAGAAGCCTCTGCCAGCACCGAGACCAAAGATGGTCTACTCCTTCAATGATGATGATACCTTATAACTCTTTGAGATGCTGAAGCAGAGCGACAAAATCAAGTTGCCTGATCAAAAGCGTCCTGCTGAGATGGGAAGAGTCGACGACCCGAGGTACTGTCACTACCATCGGTTTGTTGGACATCCAACTCAAGACTGCTACATCCTCAAAGACTACATACAACGCATGATTAATGCAAATGTCATCTTAGTCGATTACGAAAAGAAGATAGCCTCAGCCAACATGGTGTCACTTCAGTTCAGCACCTTGCCGCCTACCACAGCTCGAGATGGTGTTGTCCCCATCCCAAGGAGACAATGGAGGTGATTAACCTTCCACCAGCTCATGACAACGTAAGTGGACTGATTCCACTCACCACATCTCGGGGTGAGATCATATAGGTTCATCCAGATCTCGCTCCAGAACTTACTCAGCCAGGGGTACGTTCTACCTTCAAGGCCAAAGATAAGAAGATCAAGTCTTGCCGAATGGTGACTACCTCCCCTGAGGATGCACTTCCTGTACAAACACGTTTACAACAGAATGCTCAACCAGAGGAGGCCCCTGTTGAAGTGGCACCTCCCGTCGCCTCCTTAGCTGCTCCAGGAGAGGGTCCTTCCCAACCTCCAGCAGCTGACAAATAGAAGCAGAAAGAGGCCCGCTTCGACAGGCCTCTACGAAGAGACAACGCTTTGGGGTTAACCAAACCCCATAATTTTGACATACTGGCACAACTTGCCAGTGCCCTAGCTCGGCTGTCCCTGTTCGAACTCCTTCGTCTATCCAAAGACACACGGGAGGCTCTCTACGAAGCCCTGAAGGACGCCGAGTTTTTCATCAGTCAGGTCAAGCAGCCTGATCCAACAACATGTCCACACTGCTATAGTGTAGGGAAAATCATCCCCAACATCATATTTACTCAACAGGACATGCTGCTCAAGAACAATAGGCACAATAGACCACTGTATTACACAGGACATGTTGGTGCCATGAAGGTGGATCGAATGCAGATCGACCCTAGGTCTCTCAGCATCATCTCCTGAACTCTGCTCCAAATATTAGGGATCCCGATGCATCATCTGACGACGTCCCACACTACAATCAGTGGCTTCAATACCAGTAAAAATGAGCCACTGGGGAAGATTCGGCTTAAATGTCATATCGATGATCTCCAGACTGAAAAGACTTGTTATGTTGTGGATGCGGACGTCAACTACAACATTCTATTAGGGCGCCCATGGCTACACGAGTATATGGTGGTGCCATCCACTCTCCATCAATGTGAAGTACGTATCCTCCAACAGAATCGTCTGAACAGAGTTCGCTGATATCGATCCCTTTAGGGGGATTGAGGCCTTCTTCACCGACTCTGACCTGTACAACTCGATTCACCTCGAAGATGAAGCCAACGATGCCAATGAAGCCGAAGCCGAAGCTAATTTGGAGGCAGAAATGATAATCGAGGCTCCCCTAAAAGTGCGACTTAAAGGGAAGCTACCTCAAACACCGCCTCCTATGGTGGCTAAACTTCACGGGAAGGCACCAGCTTCCCTGGATGGAGCATCCACTGAAGCCCCCTTGAAGGTACGACTTTAGGGGAAACCTCCTCAAGTGGTGGCTCCCCTCGTAGCCAAACTACGGGAAAAGGCACCAACCGCCGGGACAACAATTGAGGCACCCCTCAAGGTGCAGCTTAAAGGCAGACCTCCTCAGTCGTCGGCACCTCACCGCCAGGCCACAGAAAAAGGCCCCAACATTTTTCTCAGCACAGACCCAAGTGCCAGCACGGGTCAAGCTTCCGATCTACTCTCCTGAATTGCCCAAAGCTACTATAGTGCTCACTGACGAAAAACTGGAGAAGTACATATAAGCCAATATTGACGTTCCATCCCTTGATGATGTAATCTCTCGGGACAAAATTTTATATTTTATCAATAAAAGGGTGTCTTTTAATTATTCTAGTCTTCCACACTGGAATGCGATATATACTTTAGATAAGCCCTGCAGTCATTGCAAACACAAATAATGACTGTAAATTATGTAAATCGAGTCGTTCCGTACCAAGGAGTCTGTTACATTGTCCTGCCTCAGAACCAGGATGAGAGACCTATCATCTTTGGCAAAGTCGAGCGTCATCAAGGCCTTCCACCGACAAAGCCAAAAATCGACACCAGCAGAATGCAAATTTATCGGTACAATGATCGAGCCAAATATCTTATCGAAAAGATGGGTTACAACCTGAAGAGCGGCCAGGGTCTTAACTATGGCAAAGAACGATGTCTTCCCCTATGATTTTCCGTGCCAAAAGGAAAGTCGTAGGACTATTACCACTGTACTCGACGAGGGGGGATAGGCTATGTCACGCCTCCGACAACCCCGGAGAGTTCAAAAGTAGAGGCTGTCACACATTCTCACTTGTCTAAAGCTTCTACTTGGGACTCTGACACTAGCATCGGTCTAGTCTTCAGGGAAGTGCTGTCAGCCAACATGACATCCGTACATCCTTCGGAAGATAAAGACGATGACCAGGCAATAGAGTTCTTTGAAGAAGAACCCTGGGCTCAACTCCTAGGAGCACAAGGAATCTCGCTTTGAACTACGGGAACCCCCTACTGAAGACGAAGTCGAGCAAATCGACCTCGGGGATAGATCTTCCTCCAAACCTATCTTCATCAGCAAGAGCTTGGCTGGAAGGACCGAGAATTCTTGGTCCAGCTGATCAAATAATACATCGACGTCTTCATCTGGAGCTATGAAGACATGTTAGGCTTCGATCCATAAGTTGCGATGCACATGCTTAATATCTTACCTGACGTAAAGCCTATTAAACAGTAACAATGACATTTTCGTCCTAATATCATGGACGATATCGACAAAAAAGTGGGTAAACTCCTGGGTAGCGGGTTTATTGACGAAGAACAGTACCCAGATTGGGTAGCCAATATTGTTCCCATCACTAAAAAGAATAGAAAGATCCGGGTCTGCATCGACTTTCAGGACCTCAACTCAGCTTGCCCGAAGGATGAGTTTTCGCTCCCGATCACTGACGTAATGCTCGATAACACACGTGGTTTTGAGCACATGTCCTTCATGGATTGGTACTCGGGCTATAACCAGATCAAGATGTTCCTAGACGACGAAAGACACATGTCGTTCAGGACTCCGAAGAGGGTTTCTGCTACACAGTAATGTCCTTTAGCTTGAAGAATATAGGTGCCACATATCAACGAGCAATGAGCACCATCTTCCGTCAACATCTCCGCAAAATAGTCGAGTGCTACGTTGACGATATCGTCGTTAAAAGCCGTCTTCGGGGTGATCGCCTACAAGACCTGAAGACAGTCTTTGATCTCATACGGGCGCATCAGCTTAAGATGAACCCTGCTAAATCCTTCCTGGGGCTTTCTAGTAGAAAATTCTTGGGCTTCATTATTACTACAAAGGGCATTCACGTCGATCCCGAGAAGACCAAAGCCATCATTGACATGAATCCTCCAAAGAACCTTAAAGAACTTCGAGGCATACAAGGACGTCTCGTATACATCCGAAGGTTTATTGCAAACCTTTCCGGGAAATGCCAACCCTTCACCAAGCTCAGGAAGAAGGGAGTCTCCTATGTCTGGACGAAAGAATGTCAGAAAGCTTTCGATGACATCAAAGCTTATCTGATGAGTCTTCCAGTTCTGGTGGCACCCGTCGCAGGTAAACCATTCCTACTCTACATCCGTGCAATGGACCATTCCGTTGGCATTTTGTTGGCCCAGAACAACGAAGCGGGCAATGAGCATGCTATCTACTACCTAAACAGGACAATGGTTGGGACTGAACACCGATAAAATCCCGTCAAAAAAGAATGTCTAGTCTGGTGTTTGCCATCCAGAAGATTCGCCATTATGTCTCGGGACAGACAATTCATGTCATCTCTCGAGTCAATCCACTCAGAGTCCTCATGACAAAGCTGGGGCACTAAACTCCCAATTGGCTACTTGGGTAATACTATTGACACCATATGACATGGTATTCGTCCCGCAAAAGGCAGTCAAAGGCCAGGCTCTGGCTGATTTTCTAGCAGCACACCCAATTTCGAAATCGTTCAGACTCTATGAAGACATTCCCGATGAAGTGCAAGAATCGAACATCACCGAAGGGAACCCCGTCTGGTGGATGTTCTTCGATGGTGCCTCTAGAACTGGCTCCAAAGACGAGATCATTGCAGGAGTGGGGGTGGTCCTGATCTCCTCCGACAAACTGGTCATCCAACGTGCCTACTCTCTTTCAGAGCCGTGCTCCAACAATGTTGCAGAGTACAACGCCCTTATCATGGGACTCCAGTTGGCAAAGCAGCAGATTACCTCGAATCTTACGGTGACTCAAAACTTGTCATTAATCAAGTCCGAGGGCAATACGAGGTCCGCAATAAAGACCTTGCCCCCTATCACAAAGTAGCGTTGGATATTATCTCAACATTCGCTGAGTTCTTCATAGAACACGTGCCTCGGCTATAAAACTTAGAAGCTGTCGCTCTGGCTGGCCTCGCAGCCTCATTGGCTGCACCAGTCGGGACTCAATGCTTTATTATAATGGTGGGTCAGGATTTGGCTTGCCCCAGAAATAATCTGTGCATGCGGACAACTCATACCATGGCTATAGATACAGCATTAACGTCAGAGACTGGAGATTACTGTTCATCGACTTTGCCATCTATAGAATCCTTCCATAAGACCCGAAGGAGGCAGTCTCAGTCAGAAGGCGTTTCCTCCAGTTCTATTACGATACGGCCATTAAAATGCTGTATCGACGATCCTACGATAGACTTCTCCTCCGATGTCTATCAAACGAAGAAGCTGCTGAAGCCCTTCGAGAAGCTCATGACGGAACATGTAGAGCTCATCAACCAGGTCTTAAGCTACAGGACCGACTCCAACGTATGGGCTATTACTGGCCCACCATGATGGCTGATACTGTTGAGTATGCAAAGAAATGTCGTGCTTGCCAGCTACACGCCGGCTTCATCTACAGACCGTCAGAGCATCTACATCCTATGATCGCCTCTTGGCCATTTGAAGCCTGGGGCATGGATATAGTGGGGCCTATTACCCCTCCCTCATCCAGGGGACACCGCTTTATCCTAGCAATCACCGACTACTTCTCTAAGTGGGCAGAAGCAGTGCCACTGACGGAAGTAAAAAGTTCAAAGGTGATCAGCTTTATCAAGCATCACACCATCTACAGTTTTAGGGTACCCCGGAGGATCATCCACGACAACGGTCCATAATTTATCAGCCATGCATTCAGTAGATTCTGTAACAAAATCATATTCAGAATGTGGCATCAACTGCCTACAATCCGGCAGCAAACAGATTAGCGAAAGCTTTTAATAAAACCATCGTCAAGCTACTCAAAAAAGTCGTGTCATCCAACAAGGGCAACTGGGATGAGAAGCTTGGTGAATGCCTTTGGGCCTATCGTATAACGGTATGGACCCCGACAGGCAACACCGTTCTCCTTGGTTTATTGGAGCGAAGCAGTATTGTCGTTAGAAATCTCGATACCCTCACTTCGAGTGGCAATCATGAATCAACTGACGGAAGAAGACAATGAACGTCACCGTCTGTAAGAGTTGGAAGCGTTGGACAAAAAATGCCTCTTGGCTCAACATCTCATCGAACTTTACCAAGCTCGCATCTCACAGGCTTTCAACAAAAGGGTCAAACGGAGGACTTTCCAAGTAGGTGACTTGGTTCTGGCAGTCAGAAGATCGATGGTAATGACTCACAAGACATCGAGAAAGTTTGAACCCAAGTGGGAAAGACCCTTCGTCATAGAGACGGTATACTCAAACGGTGCTTATCGTCTCGCTCAACCTAATGGGGACTTGTTCATGATGCCCATCAATGACAAGTTCCTGAAGAAGTACTATTCTTGACACCCGTCAAAAATGTACTACCCCCCCAGAAGAGAGAACTTCGTGAACTTGACAAAACCAGGTTCACACCCCTTTCTTTGACAATCATGTGCTTATGGAACCCAGCTATTCCGTTGCATTCCCAGTAGAAGAATTACCATGTCCATATCACCTCTGAGTTGCTTTTCTGCACCCTATGAAGCAGGATTTTATACTATGTAAGATCATGCTCGTTACTATGTTTACCATGTCCACATTACCTCTGAGTAAACATCCCATACAACAATCGCCGAGTTGTTGCACATCAACCATAGAACATCCACGTCCATATCACCTCTGAGTTGTTCTATAAATTCCTACAGAGTTCACTCCTACCACGTCCATACCACCTCTAAGTAGAAAAACTCCACCATGTAGCCCCATATTTACCATGTCTACATTACCTCTGAGTAAATATGTCGGTGTCCTCCATGGTAACTTATTGTCTGTAACTAGAAACTAAGGTGCGCAAAAGATAATAGGTACGCCAAAAATCACGGATTCATCACAAGAATGAACGAAAGCAAAAGGTTCTTTATTTCTTCAAGACAGGAAATGGAAGGACTATATTTGCAAAAGAAAAGAAAAGAGACAACTGCGTCTCCAAAAAAAGAAAAAAAGATAAAAGAACTAAGGGTCAGCAGATAACTCGTCAATACGACGCTTCAGAGCCTCGACCCTGGTCTCTACAGTCGCCAAAACGCGATGCTAAGCTTCACAGTGCATCGTCTGTCTTTCCACAGAAGCAAGATTAGCCGCATATTTCTCGTCCAACTTCTTCTTCTGACGGAATATGAAGGCCACATGGTAAGTGAAATTCGTCGCCTCTTCTTTAAGCTGGACATGATTAGCCTGTGCTCGTTCAGAATCAGCCAGAAGCTGAGCACGCTGTCCTTGAAGAAGACGAATCTTGGCGTCAACCTCCGCTATGCTGGCGTTTAGAGATTCCCGCAGATTTGCCTTCTCCTCCATCGACGAGGACAACCTCTACTCCTTGGCCTCAGCACTGGCCAACTCTTGCTCCCAGATAGCCATGGTGTCAAAGTAGGCTGACTCGACATCAGCTACAAGCTTGTTTTGCTCCTCCTCTATCAAAGCGGAAAGATCATTCTGACGAATGTTCTGGAGTTTCGTAAGACGAAGATGGAGCTCAGCTATAGAGGCTTCCAAGGTCTCGGCCATATGGTCATGGCCTCGGTGACCACAGATCTGCTGGATAAATGGGAGCACATGTACTTCGCAGTCGCAAAGCTTCCACCTTTGTTCGATACAGCCGACACTCCCCTCCGCAGCATCTTGTATACGACCTCGACCATGAATCTCACATATTCATCCGCATCAGCCAACACTTGAGGCGTCATCACGGGAGTTACCGGAGCCACTACATGAATGGGGGGGCAGTTAAATCGGCAGAAGCCCCCACCCCTGAGGATGACGGTGCAGCCACTGCTTGGCTCGTAGGAGCCTCAACCACCATACCTTCAGGGTCGAGGACCGGAGCCTCGGCAGTCACGACCTCTGAATCTCCCATCATCGGAGCCGAACCTCCAGGGGGACCCGACACCTTCCCCCAATGAGAAGGAATTGTAGGAGTGTCGTCCGCCAAGGGGCCCTTGCCCTTGTCTGAGCTAGCCCCAGACAACCTTATGACAATCAGGTCCGCCACGGTAGACCCCGCAGCAACATCTGTGACAAGGGGGGATCCTCCTGCCATCGACTGAGGGTTTTCAGCATCAGGGCAAAAAATAGGCCCTCCCACCTCTTCTTCATTGGAAGCAGGAATAGGACTCGGCAGACGAGTCACTTTCTCTTCACCAACCTCAATCCCCGAGGCAAGAGTCGGACTCGACAAACGAGTCCTGTCTTCTACCAGGACAAAAATAGGATCTGGCAATGGAGCATCCTTCGTTCTTCTCCATCTGTTGCGGGATCACCCCCAACATTTTCTTCGGGGATGTCATCCGGGAAAGATGAGTCCCATTCTTCCTCCTCATCAGGAGGGACTTGTCTGGCTACTTCTTTCAAAACCCCCGTGCCAGTTTTGGGGGGCCCACAGCAGTTTGCTTCACTCCCTGTGAAGATCCTGCTTCGCCTCTCCGACTGGTTAATGGAGAGGAATCAACATCCTTAGGAGCTGCTACATCTGCGGCGTCTTCTCCACCGTGGTCCAAATGGGTTGGAACTTCCACGGGAACATCATCCAAAGTCTCCTCTATCGGAGAAGGCACAATCGAAGAGATACGCTCATCAGACGAGCTCACCACCTTCTTCGATTTACTCGAACTAGGCCTCGAAGATCGGGGTTTCTTCTTCAATACCTCCTGCAAAGAAGAGACATATAAGCATAAAAGGAAAGATCGAGTCAGATAGATGCTAATTTACATACCACTACGGGAGCTGGTTCTGTTGGTGCCGCCGAAGGCGATATTATGCCCCCATCCTTAGTGGCTAACATCTTCTCGGGCTCCATCCAACAAACTCCTAATGAACCCCAGAGAATTGCTGGGGTTTCTCAGCATTAATTGGGTATAGCCGAATTAACGTACGAAGCGGCTTGGCTGGTACGGTTCTAAGAAACAACAATTCGTGCTCCGATACACTAGGTGGGAAGGCCGAATGCTCTACAGCTAACAGAACCCCCACATTGGCAAAGTGATTGCATCCTCGCTAGAGTCCTCCAGCTCCTCATCTGCCTCATAGCCAATGAAAGTTAAGGGAACGTTTATGATCTCCCATCCCTGGAGGTAGGACAGAACTCTCCTACAGACAGGCATGCCCGTATATAGCCACTTCTATTTGTAAAAATGATGGATAAAGGCGTCACTAGCAACATGTTCCTCCTCCGACCCAGGAGTCATTGTATTTGGATGGTGCAAGATTAACCATCCCATTAGATAATAAAAGGGCAACTCCACATGAGGGAAATTTCCTCTCTTGCCCATGTTATTTAACACATTATCCGTGAACTCCTTCAAGCCCCACTTCAGGTTGCAAACCACAGCGGGAAGTAAAGCCAAAGGATGACCAAAGATAAGCTTTACAGCCGACAAAATAAGATTCCTGGATATCCTCTCCACGAAACCAGAACCACCTACAAATACGTAGTCGCGGAGCCAAAACATTAGATAGGACGTCAACACGGCCTTTGGAGATATCCTATGAGCATAGTACCAAAAGCAGCTGTAGATGAGATCAGATGGCTCCTGGCTCTCATTTTTGCGAGGGTTCTTCTCGTTGAGTCTGGTCATTTTAGAGAGCACCTCAGCATGGGTAAGCCCCGAGGGAGTGACAAAGCAGATCTTCGAGGGGTCTGCCAAGTCTTGCTTGAAGACATACTCCCTCCAAGCGGTCACATAAGGCTGTGCCCTACCTTTTTCCCTTCGCTGGGCTATGTAATGATGGCTCGCAACTTCTTTGAAGACTGCCATCGTGCCAGAGTTCTTCTCTTCTAAGGCCAGAAGCTCCTCATTTCTAGGGAAGTACTCCTCATAGGGTTCAGACCCACAAGAAAGCTTCGAGCCTTCATACATCTCGTGCAAAGCTAAACTAACTCCCCCATGGGAGTGAAAAAGGGACCGGTATGAGTATTGTACATCTCCAAGAGAGCGAGAAACATCGACCGGTTTATCTCTATGCCCCCCTGAGTAGCATGAAGCGCGACAGCCAGACCAGTCTTTCTGTGTTCAGTTTTAAACTTTGTCAGAACCCAGAGTGTCAGCTCATCCCACTTCTGCACATGGTGGCACCACCCCTCAACCCAAAATTCTTCCTTCGGGTACGAGATCTTGGCCTCCGCCATACGATTGACAAAAGTTGAGGCATTGAAGGCAAAAATGCCAGGGGGACATCGCTGTATATGCTTCCGGGAAGCAGAGTTCCCCAAAGATAGGAAGTTCCAGCCTGTATAACGGCCAAGGCATCCTTTTGGTTAGAGGTGGTATCAATCCGTATGATGCCGGCCACGGCCCCTCCTTGAAATGGAGTGAGCTCCCACTTCATCCTCCTCTTGGAAGCCAGACTACAAAAAGCCGTCAAGGGCAACTGACGTTCCAGCTTCGAGATGTACATATTCACATCCCTTGCTTTGAAGAACCAGCCTTCCTTGATCTTCAGCACTTTCGCTTCGGTGGAGGTCAGGCGACCACTAAATAGGAACTCTGGTCTTAAGAAAGATATGTCAGATTCAGCAGACTCAAGTTCCCTTTCTATCATACGTTGGAGGACAGTGAAGTGCTGATCGTGAATTTGGGCCATTCTTTCTGGAGGCTGGTCCAGCATAATGGCAGCCTTAGCTGGATTAACGACCTCTTCGTTAAAGTCCAGGCCCATCTGACAGAGTACAGGGTCTAGGAGGACTTCATTCAGCAGAGGAATGGTCATCGACACTATCACGCAAAACAAAACATAGTGGTCAGTCAAGATCAAAAGCCCCTCCAAAAGATTAGCAGAAGACTTAGAAGCTCAAAATGAAGCATCTGAGGCACATCAACAAATCTGGTGCATCAATCTGGGTCGGAACCCGTACGCGTAAAAAGAATCTCACCAAAGGCGCACACACAGGATCAATATCCAGGCGCATTTGAAGAGAAGCTTCGGCGCATCATCATGACCTAAGTTCATGCACGTCAGCAGAAGGAGCTTCGGCGCATCATCAAGACCTAAGCCCATGCACGTTAGCAGAAGGAGCCTCACTGCATCATTAGGACAAAGTCCATGCACATCAGCCTAGGCGTGTCATCGGGATGCGACTCGGCAAGAGAGTACCCACCGATCACTTCAGTACATCGACGTACGTCGCCATGACGACGGGAGCGTCCCCCATGTCAACCTCCATAGGTTCCTTGCCCTTGCCTCGGCCAGCACCACCTCGAAGAGTCTTGGGAGCCATCTCTCTAACGAAGAAGAAGAAGGGAAAGCTATGCAGAAGAAGAAGACAAAAGCTGTTTAAAGAAGAAGGAAAGAAGATCCCCTCTCTCTCATTCAGCCGCCTATTTATAGGCCCGGTCACATGCGTAAACCGATGAGGCGTGATGTCAGCAAATGCTTCGGGTCTCATGAAACTGACTGCTGTAAATCTTCTAAAAAAGATTTTAGTAATCTTTCCAAAGATCGAGGCATTATCTCTTCTCAAGAACAACATGCGCCCCCACAACATGCGCCCTCGCAGTTATGCCCAAAAAAAGCATGCATTCAGAGGTCATGCACTAAGAAAAGGATATACGCCCAAGATAGCTACTCATGCTTCTTGTTCAAAGTATTCCAAAAACTTGGCAAAAAGTTTTGGAAACTTTGAAGGGGGTCTTGTAGAAGCATAAAATTTTAGGCCAGAGTCCCTATGCGCCATAAATTCCCATGCGCTCCATATTGATATGTGCCAGAACAGACAAGAGTACTCGGCACAGCAGACAACAAACAAAGGGTATAAGACATCAAGAAACTAGGCTTTTTATTTCACATGAAAGTTTATTACATGTCTAAACTCTTTACAAAGGAGAATTCTTTTACAAAAGAGAAAGAAAATCCTAAAAGCTACAGCTAGGCACATATTTCCAGCATCTCAGCGTAGGCGCATCCCTATGCATAGTTAGAGCGAATCACTTCCTCGTCAGCATGCATGCACTCTAGCAGGAGGAGTGGCTCTTCTAGCCTAAACAAAATTGGGGCACGATAGCCCTGACCTGCGGCTCTTCCAACATAATAAAAATCGGGGCACGACCGCCCCGATCTTTGGATGCAATATGCACCTTCAGCCTGTGTTGGGACACGCCGATCCTAATATTTGGATGCAACAGGCACTTTCACAGGCTTGTACGAAAACAGGGCCAATGGCGAAAGAACTAACTCGACGCATCTTCTCCTTCGGAAGGAGCTCATCGTCAAACCTTCTTCGAATGAGGAGTTCAACGGTTCGCCAAACAGGAGGCCAGCTGAGTTCATCTCTATTTTGGGAAAGACAAGTAAAGAATGGAAATAATCTTCCCTTCATACGGCTATTTATAGGCCCGGAGAGCCCACAACCGTGCACCAAGTGGAAGGCTCTCTGACTTCCGTACACTTAATTTATATTTATGGCAATGAACCCGTCCCTTCGTATTCTGCTAAAATAAAGGCAACCATTAACGCCTAGAAGAACACAACAAATGGGCCAAAGAGAATGCGACGCATGGCAGATGCGTGGTTGACATCATGTGCCCCCTACAAATGCGTCCAGTGGGACGTAGACCCATGTGCCTAGATCAAAATTAATCGATGTGCCCCTTTCAAACTTGTCATCATCAAGCATTTAATGCTGAATGACAAAGACGGCAACACATCTTCCAAAGTGTTGTCTAATCAACCGCCCTTTGTAGAAAATGAGGAGCCGCTGACATCAGCACTATCATTACACGTTTAGTCGGCTATGGCTGTCCTTGCCACGTGGCCGATCGTTCATTCGCATGTGCCTCGCAGCCATGCGCCCAGAAGACTGCATGCGCTTCACAAGCAATGCGCCCTCCAGACTTACTCCTGATCTCAAGATAGAAGCCAAGTCTCTGCATGCGCTTCCACAGCCATGTACCCAAAAGCTCTGTATGTGCCTCAAAAGCCATGCACCTGCACTTGCCTATGAAGTCATAGACCAAGTCACCCCATGCATCTGATCCTAGATGCTTCCTGATGTGAAGCCCTACATGTGCCTCAAAAGCCATGCACCCAGATGCGTTCCTGATCCCTAAAGACAACAGCTCAGTCCTCTCCATGCACCTGATCCTAGGCGCATCAAGACAGAACACTCTCCCCCAGATCCAAGATCTTTGAAGCCACAGACATGTGCCACATGTCTTTTGATTTAGTTCTGCTCAAGAATGGGTGCTAACCATCCAAGATCTCAGCAACAACCAAATCCTTGCAACTGTCACGTGTCTGCTCCATCGTAGCCCAACGTAACAGTTCAAACAGATTCGAGGCACATCATCCATGCACCTCTGCCATCATCAGCCACGTGGCGTTCGCTCACCCAGGCGTATCCTACATATGTGCGAAGAGGCAGCTCAGCCTGCTGCCTATAAATAGAAGGACCATTCCTTCAAGACAGACAGATATATACACAGAGATATATTGACATAGATATATCCACAGACCAAATCTAGAGATCAGGAGAGACACTTCACGTCTTCTTTTCCTCAAATTGCTTTGGCATCCAGAGCAACCCAGACTTTCAGTGAATTCAAGATCGTCGTCAGATCGTCAATAGAGTCAACACATTTCCACTCATTCCACCAACACAGTTCCCAGATAAAAACAAAAGTGTACTCAAAGGACTGCATCTAAGTCCTACATTGTATACTATTCTGTTTTTAATCGAAATACAAAAGTTTCAATCAAAAATCTTTTGTGTCTACCCTTTTTTCGATGGCGAACAATAGAGTATTTCATTTCATGCATATTTTTCATATTTTTGTTATTAGTATTATTTTATTCATTATTACATTTTATGTATTTTTTTACATTTGTGTATAGTACTTTGCTCCATCCTGATAGGATATGTTGATCTAGGTAATGATGAAGATTATTACCTAACTTATTATGGACCCCTGATGAGGTCTATGAGAGGCTTGTCCAGATGCACTGGAGGATCGCGAGGCTATCCTTGGAGGAATACGAATAGGAACCTTGTATAGATTTTTCTTTTCAGCATTTAGTTGTGACTGTATGTGATTGGAAATATTTGTAGATTATATTTTCTATGTTGTTGCTTAGTGATTTCATTTTCTGTGGTATTGTTGCTTAGAGTCATTTGACAAATTTTGTTTTCAATGAGGACTGTAAAGACATGTAATAAGTAGTAAACCTTGTGTTTGTGTGGTGATAGTGATCGTGCACTTGCACGGTATAGATTACTGTGATGAGTAAATCAATTGTATTGTAATATGATGATTTATGAGACCTAGACAACGTATTATCGTCGATACCGCAGTGTAGGATGGACGCACACTCACACTCGTCACGTTTTAATGGTGATCCATACAAGGTTCAGCTTAATAGTACTTAGGATTATGATACTACTAGTATATATCACTAAAAAATGTGATCTTTTGTGACAGCTAAAAACTGTTTAAAAAAAAGCATACACCATTCCAAATATTATTTAGGATGGTAGATGGGACGGAATTAAAAAATATTATTAGGATGGCGTGGCAGAAACTTAAGGGACAAAAATAACAATCCTAATTGTTGTTAAGTACATGACATAGAACAATAATTGAATATGTACTAGTGTCAAGTGTATATAGGGTGTACAATCATTCCTTAACTATACAAGATCATTTAATTATGTTAAAAATTTATTACAGTCGAAGAAAATATCAAAAACGGACAAAAACGAGCAAAATGGGGTAAAAAGGGCAAAAACAGTTGTTGTTAAATGACGGTTAAACAAACCGTCTCAAAATTTTACAAATTTTTATTTTTGTTTGACAGTTTATTAAACCACTATAAAAGTAAGTATTTGAAACAGATCGCAACCATCCTAATAATTTAGGGATGGGTTGAGAAGTGTATAGTTCTGTCACACCCCAGAACCAGAATACAGGTAAGTCGGGACGGACAAGGCCAGCAACGTATACCGGAGTACTCCAGTACCCCGAGATACGGTCAAAGCTGTCAAGTACTACAATCCAACAGTCAATCCTAGGTCAAGCAATCCTAGGTATCTCAATTACAGGCAAATATGCAATATACAAGAAGTATGATCATCATACATAAAATAGTAAAGCATCCCAAACTATATATATATGGATAATCATGAGGCTAGTAATACAAAATGGAGAACTAGCAAGAGTAATAGTCGACATACATGATTAGCTCTAGCTATAGTCTAGAATAACGTAAATCATATCCAGGTACATAGGCTAAATGTCAATATCCAAAACATGAACTAAACAAGTGCTCGGAGGCTAAACGCCACAAAATAATAATGTACATAACTAGTGGGAGAATGAAATAGGAAACCCACTAAGATACTCTGGTGCTCCGGGTGGTCACCGTCGAGTAGATGGTACAAAAGATCCTTCGAGCTACTCTATCAGATCTGGCTAAACAAAACTAGTAGAGTCAGACCCCCAATAGCAAATACCACAAAGAAAGCCAAACTATGAACTAAAACCAACAATAACTAATATAACAACAAATAGAGACAGAAACAAGTAAAAACGAATCGAGACTCGTGCACTACCAATGCACTCATCCCGAGAATAGAAAAAGACAATAAGTAAAGCAACCTAGAGCATTGAGTAAATAACATGTGACATAATGTAAACTGTGGACCTGTAAAATAAACAGAAGCATGTGAACATGTAAGATAAACTAGACATGTGAGCATGTACAATAGAGGAATCTTGTATAGCATGTGAGTACTGAATAAGACGACAAATGACAAGATGACTTAGGAACTATTCCGGAACCCGAGTTACAACCCATAAACCAAACAAGGACTGGGTTGTAACCCTTCTCCTGAACAAAATTTAGTCTGTAGTTATTTATCGACAAAAGTAAAGCATAAACAATGATGTACTAAAATAAGCAAATTCGGACACTGCCTTGACAAGACTAGACAGGACTGGACTCCATACAATAATCACAACCAAGCAATGAGTACGACTTTATACAATAGCTAACTAGGGTTATCACATTTCTAATTACTAACATATGCAAGTTTGAGAAATCCAAGTCCAGTTACGTGCCCTGCAGACTACCCGATTGATCCAGGCCAAAAGAAAACAAGTATAGCAGACACACCGCAGTAAGATACGTGTGTCATAAAGAAGTGCCCTACTCGACGGTTTGCTGGAAGAGTGCTCATCATGAAAGATAACTCCAAATTCCTAGTGTGTGTGTGTGTATATATATATATTATATATATATATATATATATATATATATATATATATATATATATATATATATATATATATATATAAGACCGTGAAACAAGGGGTACAGGTAACCGGAAAGTCTCTTCTCCCAATGATCTAAGTAATCAAGCTAGTTGTTAAATCCTTAACATTTTCATTTAGGATTCCTGATGTGGCATTCCGCAGAATCCATCCTATGCATGAGACATGTGAGACTGGACAAGAAAAGCAAGAATGTGCACTATAACAAGCCACAATAAAAAAATAAAATAGGCTGGAAGTGGGTGTGCGCTACGACGAGCTACTATAAAGAAATCGGGAGTGCGCCATGACAGGCCACACTATTATGTAAAGTTAGACAATACGAAAATTAGGGGTGCACCATGACAGGACACTATCATGTAAACAAGGAAAGAACATATAAAAAGAGTACACCACGACGGACCACTATCTAGTAAGCAAAGAAGATATGGCACTAAATATCATAGCATGTAAGAGAGAATCGATAGGAAGGACATATCATGGCATGTTAGAAGGAATAATAAAAAGTAAGTACATGACATAGAACAATAATTGAACATGTGCTAGTGTCAAGTGTATATAGGGTGTACAATCATTCCTTAACTATACAAGATCATTTAATTATTTTAAGAATTCATTACAGTCGAAGAAAATATCAAAAACGGACAAAAACGAGTAAAAACGGGCAAAAAAGGGCAAAAACAGTAAAAAACAGCCAAAAATAGTCAAAATTAGTATACCGACAAAATCAGTATACCAACGGTATACTGTAGTATTTCGGCCAAACATAGAGAGTTCTGGGATTTAAATTTTGTATTCCGATGGTACACAACGGTATACCGTTCTGAGACGACAACAAAATTCTAGAATTTTGCCAAAACTTGTTTCGGCCATAAATTTTTTATTTTAAATCGAAATTCGGATTTTCAAAAGTCAAAATCTTATAGAATTGAATTATCTACAAAATGGAAGTATTAGTTTTCATAAATTCAAAGATTTGATAGATCAATACCTTAAAATATGCTAAAAAAGGTTCTCGAAAAATCGAAACGGGTTCCAATTTTCACCAAACTCAAAATCCATGGGATACAAGCTAGGTGCGGGCTTAATATAATATATGTGACCAAGATCTATGATGGTAACACCAGTATCACTCTTGATACAGAGTTTTCTACTAAGTCAATATTGGGTTTTAACAGAAAATCAAAACTAGTTCAAACCAAATTTAGAAACAAGCATATAGACGAAAATCATAAAGAAAACATATTTAACAAAATGAGTTTAGGAAAATTCAAAGCATTTAATACCAAGGAAAACAAAAATGACAACAAAATAATATTGTTCAAGAATTTGGCAAGATGTAAGCTCCAAGCCTAATCTTCCACTCCACCACCATGAGGGGCGCGAAACCACACTCTAGGCCTCAAGGCCAAGCTTTTCTAAGCTTAAGGAAATGAAAGAGAAGATGAACGAAAGAAAGAATGAAAATAGAGAGGAGAGAGAAAGTGAAAGGCACTACCAAAATAAGTCATATTGGCGACGAATTTAGCGACGCCAGTTATATACATCGGTAATTTTTATGTATTTAGCGATGTTATATAAAGACGTCGTTGAACGTCACTATCAGCGACGTTTAGCGACCGTTAGCAACACACATTACGATTTGGAAAGCTGATGTCGTGGTCTAGTCACAGAACATCGCTGGTTTGTTTAATTCAGCGATGTTTTGCGACTCCATATTAGGTACGTCGCCAGTTATTTATTAAACGACGACGTTTAGCGACATCTATTACAGACGTCGCTAAAATATTTCATATAGGATTCCAGCCATCGATTTTTTATTTTCTTTCACCCAAAATTTTCAATCTCCTGTTCCCCAAGTTTCTCTCCCCCTTTCCCTCTCCTCTCCGATGACCCCCTCCCTCCGATGATCCCTTCCTCCGGCTACCTCCTTTCTTCAGCGACCCCCTCCCTCCAGCGACCCCCTCTCCCCGACGGCCCCCTCTTACAACGGCCCCCTCTTACTCCGTGCACCGTCGACATCCTCCCCGCCCCCGCTTCTCGATGACCCCGATCCGACCAAGGAAGGTATAACCCTAACCCTATCTCCCTTTTCCATACACGGCACACACATATAGACACACATATACACTGACACGATACACACAGACACACACACACGCTGACACGACACACACGCACACACTGACATGACACACATGTATACACGACACACACACACATTGACACAGAAACACATTCACACACACATACACGACATAGACACAATTTAACACACACATGCTGACACGACACAACCCTACCTCCCTTATATATATATATATATATATATATATATACACACACACACACACACACAGACATACACACACACACACATGCATACACGACACACACACAGACCTAGACACACATTGACACACACACACACACACACACGATACAGACACAATATATATATATATATATATATATATATATATATATATATATATATATATATATATATCAATGATAACATCCGCTCTTCGGGAACCCTAGGGCGATTCCTCTTCTCCACGACTCCGGAGTGGCCTGCGGCCGCGCCGGCGTCCCTCTGGGGCTGCCATACCACTTGGGTGGCGGCTCCTCCCTCTGCCTTGATCTGTTCGATACCTAGGGTTTCGATGGCTTCACGATCCTTTGCAGAGGTGGTGGGAGGCCAGAACAAGTCTGCGTCTACCTTACCGCCGAGATCCGTTTTGTCCTTTAAGGGCGCTCCTTCGATCTCATTCACGGAGGAGGAGGAGTCCGCCTTGGCCTCTCCTCTGCGGTTTGCATTGGTGGGAAAATTCTACCAATACCGACCCCCGATTGATAAGATCCGCAAAGCCCTTGCGGAGTTCACATTTGACGGTTCCATTTCGGCGGGACTGATTGACTCTAAGCACATTCTAATCCGGCCATCTTGTGAGTCGGATTACCTTCGTCTTCGTGCGAAGGACACTTGGTATATTGCTCGAGCTCCGATGAGGATTTTTAAATGGGATCCGGACTTCTCCCCTTCGCATGAGTCTTCTATAGTTCCTGTTTGGATTAATCTGCCCAACCTACCACATCACCTCTACGCAAAGGAGGCCTTGTTTGCCATTGCAGGTGCTATTGGGAATCCTCTTAAAATTGATAAAGCCACAGCCGACCTATCTCGTCCCAGTCTTGCAAGAATTTTCATTGAGGTAGATGCATCAAAACCCTTTCAAAACAAGATTCGAATCAATATGCCACGCAATAGGAGTTTTTGGCAGCTTCTGGAGTATGAATCATCTCCGCTTTACTGCTCAGTATGCCGTCATCAAGGTCATGCCACGGAGGTTTGCAAAGCTAAAGCTAAAGAGAAGGTGATTGAACCTCAGAAAATTGTTCACGTGTCTCGTATACTTCAGAGAGAGCCTCAGAAGGAGGTGGGGGAGACTTCGCATCCTCCATTGATGACTACTGCAGTTCCCCATGGCTCCCCAGAGCCTCGTATGCCGATCCTTGATCATTCCATTGGTGGCAGTCATATTCTTGCCACCGTCCAAAACAACCCGATAATCAATGCGAATGCTGATCAACCTCCCCCGATCAGGCCGCCAGTTCCTAATGCGGAGTCACATCCTATTGTTCCGGCTCAGCAGCAAGATGGGACGTCCAATTCTCCTCCGGCTCCTTCCGATGACATCAGACGAGAGGAAGATATCATTCCAGATAATATCCAAGTGGCGGACTCGGGAAACGAAGTTGAAGAAGGCGAGATTTTGGAACTTCAGGAAAAAGGAGAGGTGGCTGGTAGATTCTGGGCTGACATTGCTGACGAAGAGGATGCTCGGCAAGAAGAAGAAGAAGACGAGGAAGAGGTGGTGGCCAGGCCTCAACCGCGTAGGAAAAAACCGCCGCCTCCTCCTTCCGATCGAGTTTTGCGATCCGGACTTAGCACTCCCGCTGGTACTCAACAACAAGCCGGTAATGTTTAATTTCCTCATTTGGAACATTAGAGGGATTGCTAATTCTATGACAATTAAGAGACTCAAGACACTTCTCCGGATTCACAAAATCTAATTTCTTGCAATTATTGAACCCAAAGTTGCAAAGGATCAATTAATCTCTTTTCAAATTAAGCTTGGATGTTCTCATTCCTTTTCTAATGATAGGGGGAACATCTGGCTTTTTACGAGAAATGGCTCTTCTATGTCATTAGTGGACTCTTTTGATCAGGCAGTGACAGTCAGGTTCTCTAATGACTTGCTTCCTACTGAGGTTATGTTGTCAATTGTTCATGGCCATGGCACCAAGGAAGGACGGATTGACATGTGGGAAAGACTCCAACATATTCAAATCAGTAATGCTCTTCCTTGGGCCGTCGGGGGAGGCTTCAACGCTGTCAGAAGTTCTGAGGAGAAATCAGGTGGTCTTCCTTCTATCAACCAATCGATGAATGATTTTAATGATTTCATCATAAATACAGGACTTTCGGAGTTGCCTTTCTTGGGGAGCAAGTTTACTTGGATCAAATCTGAGGGTGACAAACAAGGCTCCAGATTGGATCGAATGCTTTTGGACAAGGACTGGTGGCAGCTGCTACCGCTCTCCGTAGAAGAATACCTTAATAGAAGTCAATCAGATCATGCTCCTCTTCTGTTAAAGTTTAAAGCTGCTAACGCGGGAACCAAACGGCCATTCAGGTTTCTTGAGTTTTGGGTTTCTCATGAAGAATTTCGTCCTGTAGTTGAGAAGGCATGGTTCTCAGTAGATCACAACAATGCTCTGTCTCGAGTAGTTGATAGATTGGTAGCCTGCAGGAAAGCTCTGTCTAAATGGAGTCACTCGACGTTTGGGGATATTTTTCAACAAGTTAAGAATGCAGAAGATGGGGTCCTTGCAGCTGAAATCGTCTATGAACAGGATTGCTCGAGTACCAACAGGGAAGCTTTGCATAAAGCCAGAGCGATTTTAAATCAGCGTCTGGCTTATGAAGAATCCTATTGGAAGCAGAAGGCCAGAACGCGTTAGGATCTTGAAGGAGATAGTAATACGGCGTACTTTCATGAATGCGTCAATAGCAAAAGGAGGAAGCTGCGAATTCACTCCATTAAAGCAGAAGATGGATCTATTATATCTGATCCTCGGGAGCTTCAAGATTCGGCAAATGATTATTTTGCGAAGCAGTATACTTGTGCAGACACGGCGAAGGATGATGATCTGCTGCATTATATTCCCCAATTGATCAATGAAGAAGATAACCTCTGTTTGATAGCTGATCCAACTAAAGAGGAGCTGCTCCAAACGATCAAAAGCATTGACTCAAAGAGCGCTGGGGGTCCAGATGGCTTCACGGCTCTGTTTTTCACTGAAGTCTGGGATATCATTGAAGGAGATATCATGGAGGCTGTGCAACTGTTCATGGCTGGATTCACTCTACCTCGGGCGATCTCCAGTACCTCTCTTATTCTTATTCCTAAGGTAAAGCAACCTCATACTTGGTCGGATTTCTGTCCTATTAGTTTATGTACAGTCATGAACAAAATTATTTCAAAATTGCTGGCCAATCGATTAGCTATTGTTCTCCCGCGCATTATCTCTCCAGAGCAATGTAGCTTTGTTCGGGGTAGGGAGATTGTGGACAATGTTATTCTTGCCCAAGAGATGATGAGTATGATGAAGAAAAAGAATAGAGGAGGAAATGTGGCTATTAAATTGGATATGGCGAAGGCGTATGATAGGATGGACTGGGGTTTTTTGATGCAAGTAATGAGGCGATTTGGGTTCAATGAGATATGGATCAACATGATTTTCCGGCTGATTAGTAACATTTGGTACTCGACTGTTATAAATGGAGAATCATCAGGCTTCTTTCATGGTTTTTGAGGGGTAAGGCAAGGAGATCCGATTTCACCAGCTTTATTTATCATTGCTGCAGAAGCATTATCCAGAAATCTCAAGTGTTTGCTTGATATCCCGTCTTTCAATCACTTTTATTCCCCAAGCGGATGTCCTGCTGTGACTCACTTAGCGTATGCGGATGACGTGTTAATATTTGCAGCAGGCGATGTTGGCTCAATCCAAATTCTGCGTGACATGTTAGCTAGATATGAGCGTGCTTCTGGGCAGCTCATCAATTCTCGCAAGTCATCTCTATATGTGCATCCAACCTTTCCAGAAAATCGAATGCAGGAGTTGAGGGGAATAACAGGATTTCAATCTTCTTTTCCTCCTTTTTCATATTTGGGTTGTCCTCTTATGGCGGGAAGAAAGAATGCGGGTATGTTTGAAGATCTGGTTGCCAAAATTCGAAATAAAATTGATGGATGGCAGCAACGTCTATTATCTTATGGAGGTAAACTTGTTTTATTGAAATCAGTTCTTACTTCTATTCCAATGTACACGCTGGCGGCGTGTAGCCCTCCTAAATCAGTGTTAAACCAATTAGAAGTTATGTTTTCTCGATTTTTCTGGGGTTCACAAGAAGGTGTTTTCAAACACTCTTGGCTAGGCTGGGAGAAGATGGCCAAAGCCTATGAAGAAGCTGGATTAGGACTTCGAAGTCTTGACGAGGTCATTAATTCATTTTCAGCTAAATTATGGTGGAAGATCAAGACTCAGGATTCTCTTTGGACTTTGTTTATCAAAACGAAATATTGCAAATACTCGAACATTGATACTATTCAAGCCAATTCCAGTTCATCAGCAATATGGAAGAGGTTGTTGAAGGGAAGAATGATTGCTAATCATCTTATCGTTCCTGATCCAGGAGATTCTAACGTTTGGAGATGGAGCCCTGCATCAAGTGGATTGTTTACAGTCTCCTCTGCTTATAAGCATACGAGAGTACAGCATTCTCGACGTCCTGATTTCACTCATATCTGGAATACATGTATCCCTTTAAAATGGTCTGTGCTTGCTTGGCGTCTCATACATAATCGGCTTCATACTGACGATAATATTCAGAAACTCGGGTTTCAACTAGCTTCACAATGTCACTGTTGTGAAGATCCTGATCTGGAAACAATAGAGCATATCTTCTCTACCGGCCATCTTGCTCAATTTGTTTGGAGTGGCTTACAGCAAGATTTTAATATCCAGAGTTCTGTTTCAATGCTTATTAGATTTCGAAAGTGGTGGAGGAAGCCTATGAAGCATTTAAAGGAGATTGTTGTGGCAGCTACTCTCTGGGTAATTTGGAAAAACAGAAACAAATGGAGATATGAGAACTATAAATTCTCTGGGGTGTAGGTGCTCAATGAAATCAAAAGACAAGTACGAAGGGTGATGACTCGGTGTAGACACATACGTTCTGTTCCAGTAGGTTACAGTTAGTCTTTAACGTGTTACTGATTTTGGGTAGCATGTCTCTTGTAATCTTTTGAGATTTTTGATGAAATAAAGTAGCGGTTCTCTAAAAATATATATATATATATATATATATATATATATATATATATATATACACACACGCTGACACGACACACACGCACACACTGACATGACACACATGCATACACGACACACACACAGACCTAGACACACATTGACACACACACACACACACGATATAGACATAATTTAACACACACACGGCACATACACGCAGACACACACGCTGACACGACACAACCCTATCTCCCTTATATATGTAGGTATATATAAGTGAAGATATATATATATATATATATTATATATATATATATATATATATATATATATATATATATATATATATATATATATATATATATATATATATATATATATATATATATATATATATATATATATATATATATATATATATATATATATATATATATATATATATATATGAAGCTACTGTCACATATGAATGAAGGGGGAAAATCAGATAATGGGAAGGAGGAGATGTGGACTGGTATAGGTTGGAGTTGGGGACTGTATGTCCATTTATATATATATATATATATATATATATATATATATATATATATATATATATATATATATATATATATATATATATATATATATATGAATGTATATGATGTTAGAATGTCTTTTTGACTAATTCAGTGAAGGAGGTGATGTGGACTGGTATAGGTTAGAGTTGGGGACTGTATGTCCACATGAGAGTATATATGTCTTAATAGTAGTGTATCCCATATATAGTATAGTATCCTATATATGTATTACATAAGTAAGAGTGTATAGAGTGAGTATACTAGTAGTATATCGTAGTATCCTAGAGCGTATAGAGTGAGTATCCTAGAGTGTATAGAGTGAGCCTCCCTACTTCCTTTCTTCTCATTCGGCTCATTCAGCCGACTATTACGCATCATATATACGATATCTATCTCAACCTTAACCTAGCTAGAGAAGTGTGAAAATATTAATATTAACCAAGGTTCACAGTATCGGTATCGGAATCGGTATCATGGATCTCACGGGTAATGTGTATCTATCTTTGCAGAATTATTGACAATTAATGAATATGAATTACTATCTGCGGCATCGTTCGTGGATGTATAATCGTCATCCAGATGACATGTGCGGTGTACGGAAAAAATTTATACAGGAGGTAGAGCAGTTCCTGTAGTTCGTCAAGGCGTTCCCTTAGTACATGGACTGCACCAAAATTAAGTGTCCATGTGTTGGAGGTCGCAACATAAAATATCATCCAGAAGTGGACGTGACATACCATTTGTACTCGAGAGGTTTCATGCCGAATTACTATCTGTAGACCTCACACGAAGAACTTGTGCCTTTAGCATCAGAATTGGAGCCTAATTTGTCGTATATGGATGTCCATGACCACGCTGGTTACGACAAAGGGTGGGTGAACATAGTTTTCGACGCTGCAGGGCCTAGTTTCGATTCGAACAATCATGATGCGGCTAAGGAGGCACCGAATGCCGATGCTGCGAAGTTCATGGAGTTGCTGGAGAATGCAAGGACTCCTTTGTATCCTGATTGTGAGGATCATTCACCGTTGGAGGTTGTTATAAAACTGCTGAGCATCAAGTACGATTTCAACATGTCTCAAGAATGCTACAACCGACTCATTGAGTTGATTATAGAGATCTTATCGGAAGGTACAAAGTTACCTACAGACTTCTATCGGCCTAAGAGGATGGTAAGATCTCTCTGGATGGGATACGAGAAAATCGATGCATGTCGCAATGGATGCATGTTGGACTACAAAGATGATAAGGATGAAAACACGTGTATATTTTGTGGTGCTGATCGCTACAAGGCAACAAGTTCAAGTAGGAGTCCCGGTGTAAAGAAGCCTACCGAGTCGATGCACTACTTGCCGTTGATGCCGCGGTTGCAGAGGTTGTTTATGGTGAAGGAGACTGCAGAAAATATGAGTTGCACAGACCTGAACAAATCGAAAGAGTGTTGGATCACCCATCTGATGGAGAAGCATGGAAGCACTCTAATCGAGAGTATCCAGATTTTGCTTCGGATCAGCATAATGTCTGATTGGGTCTCTCCTCCGACGGTTTTATCCCATTCGGACTTTCGGGGTCCCAGTATTCGTGTTGGCCTGTGATCGTCACTCTGTACAATCTACCGCCTTGGATGTGCATGAAGACTCCGTATATGTTTCTTACCATTATTATCCCGGGTCCGAACAATCCGAAGTGGAACATCGATGTGTTTTTACAGCCATTGATAGATGATTTGAATCAGATGTGAGAAGTAGGTGCCAAGACCTTCGATGTTTCTAGAAAGCAGAATTTTCAGATGAGGGCCGTACTGATGTGGACCATCAACGACTTTTCGGCGTATGAAATGTTATCTGGATGGAGCACTCATGGTCGTCTCTCATGTCCGTATTGCATGGACCGCACGAAGGCTTTTTATTTAAAACACGGAGGAAAATTGTGCTTCTTCGATTGTCATCGACAGTTCCTGTCGAAGGACCATCCATTCCGGAGGAACATGAATGCTTTTCTTGCCGGCGTTGTGGAGAAGGCCAATCCACCGCCAAGGTGGACCAAAGACACAATATGGAAGGAGGTCAAAATTTTTCTAAGTACTATCGAAGAGCCTACAAAAGGATACAAGTGTGATAAATTTGGCCGCACTCATAATTGGACGAAAAGAAGTATATTCTGGGACCTGCCATATTGGAGCACCAGTCTGACCAGACATAACCTTGATGTCATACATATCAAGAAGAATGTATTTGACAACATAATTAATACTATGATGGACGTAAAGGGAAAATGAAAGACAATCCCAAGGCCAGGTTGGACTTGTAAGATATATACAGATGTCCTGCATTGCATTTGATAAATAAATGTAATGGAAAGTATAAGCAGCCTAAGACAACTTTTTCACTAGATAGGGAGGATAAAATGAGACTTTGTAGGTGGTTTCAGGGCCTAAAATTTTCTGACAAATACGTGTCAAATTTAAGAAGATGTGTCGACTCGAAGGAGAACAAACTGATGGGTATGAAGAGCCACGACTGTCAGTATTTATGGAGAGATTAATTTTGATTACATTTCAGAAATTATTATCGTCGGTCATTTGGGATCCGTTGACAGAGCTGAGCATATTCTTCAGAGATCTTTGTTCTACTAAGTTGCTTATCGATCGTCTAGAAAAGCAAGAGAAGGACATTGCAGTAACACTATGCAAGCTTGAGAGGGTGTTCCCTCCTGGGTTCTTCGACTCAATAGAGGATTTGCCGATTCATCTTTCCTATGAGACACGTGTTGGTGGGCCCGTCGGTTATCGATGGATGTACCCGTTTGAACGGCATTTGAACCACCTAAAGAGACAGGTAAAAAACAAGGCTCGGGTCGAGGGTTCTATTTGTGAAGCCTATGTTTTCAAGGAGATTACAAACTTCTGCTCGATGTATTTTAAGCCACATGTTGCTACTAATATAACAAGAGCTCCGAGAAACGATGATGGATATCTTGAATCGAATGATGCAATACTAAAAGTTTTTAATGCTTTCGGAAGCCTTCGGGGAAAATGAAGAAAAGATATCTGAATGACGAGGAACAAAGGGCTACTCAGTTATATATATTATTCAACTGCGACGAGGAAGAAGTAAAAAAGCTTGAGGGGTAAGTAACTAATATGTCCACGCATGTAATGTAGTATCCAATATTATTATTACACTAATTGGTCGATGTGTTGTTATTTCCAGCATATTTAATGATGAGGTGAGATCGAGTAAACATTACATAACGGACGAAGAACTGGAACAGGAAATGAGATATCATTTTTCTTCATGGTTGAGTGCATATGTAAGATGCTCAATAATTACTTTTCGTATATGCACTTTGCATAGTAATTAATGGAACACTGAATTAATTTCTTATCTTGTGGTATTTAGGTCGATCGTCCGGACGTAATACTAGAGAATGAGTCTATTAGAACTCTAGCCAAGGGGCCCATTTATTCCATCAAAATCTGGCCAAGCTATTGTGTGAAAGGGTTTAGGTTCAAGTCAACAAATGCTCCGATCAGAGAGAACTTTCCAGATCTTGATTTGACCAAAAATAGTTGTTTGTGTATTAGATCTACAAACTATAAAGATATCGATCCGAGCAATAATTTCTATAGCGTCTTATAGGAGATTGTGGATTTGACATATAACTACGGCATAGCGCCGGCTAGGATTGTGTTGTTCAGGTGTGATTGGTTCGATCCGATCCAAGATAAAGGTTGGAAAATTGACAAGCATGGTCTTGTGGATATTAACTACCAGCGTCGATATCCAGGATAGGAACCATTTGTCCTTGCAAGTCAGGCTCAACTAGTTTGCTTCACTACTTATCCTAGACGAGGAACAACTAGGTTGGACTAGTGGGTAGTATGTAAGACTAAAGCCAGAAATACCTACGATGTTGACGAAATAGCCTATCAGGAGGACGAGCTACCTCTTGTAACAAATATAGTTGACGTGGACACAACTGAAGTTCCATATTACACATCTAATCGTGTAGAAGAGGTAAAAGTATCCGAAGAGGAAAACAAAGTATAAGAAAGCAAAGATGAGGAGGAAGAGGAAGATGAGAACGCGGAGGACGAAGAAGATAAATTTTTAGAAGATTATTGAAAATAAATAAAATATAAAATATGTTTAACCAGTAATTAATTTCCATACAACAATGAGTCTTCCACATTACACGTCTAATACTGTCATTTTATTTAATCCCTAATTAATCTCCATGTTTCCATCAATCTTACCAGATGGCACCTATGACCCGAGCACGTTGCTTGAGAGAGGCACATATGGCTGCTGAGAAGGTAGGGACACCTCCTGCTGCTAAGGAGGTAGTGCTTCCTCCTGCCGCTGAGGAGGTAGTGGTACCTACTGCAGAGATAAAGGTCAAGGAAGAACTTCCTCCTAATATTAAGGAGAAACGGATTCCTAAAGCCGAGATAGCTGTGAAGGAGGAGGTGGCACCAGAGGGCAGTTGCACAGGGAGTTCAAATCATCCATCTCCTCTGGAATGGCAAAATCCTACCTGTCCGTCCCAGGAGTACCGCCACGTACCGTCGACGTAGACTGAGATCTGAATGGCTGGTACACTGGAGTACTAGGAGACAAGGGACCAGCACCATCATCTACTAACGAAGCACCACTCTGACATCCACTGGTGGAACCTCTACCTCGACGGGATACTCTACCGCAATGGGGGTACGACCCTCTGCGTCCTACCATACCTGATAGAAATATATATCTACAAGATAATTAATATGCATTTAACATATCACACTCCATCGACGGTACGTGGCGGTACTCCTGGGACAGATAGGTAGGGTCTTCCTCGTCTCCTAACACTAATTCTGGTACTCGAGCGCACCATTAGGGAGACGAACGAGAGGATGGATCGTACCGTTCAGGCGGTGCAGGCGAGGGCGGATCTTGCTGTTCACGCTTTACATGGGTCGTAGATGGCCATTGGCGAGCAGGTTTCGAGGCTGGCGGCTGTTATAGATTCCACAAACTCCAGACTGCTAGCCATTGAGCAGACACTTCCTGCTCGTGAGTCGGCATCCACACCAACTGTAGCGGTTCCACTGCCTCCTCTTCCTTCTAGTGATGAGTCATAACTGGTGATGTTGACCCCGGCGCAGTATAGGTTCATGATGTCCCAGATACCGGGACTACCTACTCCTCCTTCTCGTTCTCATCCTGACCAGGTGTAGTAGTCCTTTAATGGACTTATTCATTTGTTGTGTTGGTGACCCATTGTAGGGTCTTTACGTATTTGTTTTATACACTTACAGTTTGTGTTATGTTTTGTTGAATATTATCGGACACACTTTTTATAGCCATTTGGTAGTGGATTTGTATCCACCCGACTATTGCATGTCTTTCTAATCGTTAGATTCTATTTATTTGATTAGTGGTAGTTCTTTTTTATCATTTGTCTCTATATTGGTTTACCGGTGTTGAGTGTTCCACCGAAGGGGTCGACGAACCTAGGAAATTCTGTGGAGGGTTGCTCCGGGTCTATTATATGCAAACTGTCACTCTAAATGTAGGTACAATGCTTTATAATATAACTGTCATTTATATAAAATGCATACAACATTCTTTTTTTTTCATTTTTTTTGTATTTAGCGACATTTAGCGATGCTCAGCGACGCTTTGCGACGCAAGACAACGTCGCTAACGTGTATCAGAACATCGCTAAACTAAGAATCAGCATGTCGCAGAACGTCGCCAACATGCTGACGTGGCCAACATTACAGGTCAACAACTTTAGCCAGTCCACATCGCTATCTTCGTCGCTAAGTTCGTATCAGCACGTCGCTATGAAAGTATCGTAACGTCGCTGTTTGTTGCCAAACGTCACAAAAATGGTGACATGGCAAAACGAAAATGCCAGATATCGAGTCGCTAAACTTTGCAAACAACGTCGCTAACTATTGAAAGTCAGCGACTATTAGCAACCAATTATTTTGTCGCAGATTAGCAATGTTATGTCGGTAAATGTTGCAACTTATAAAAAAACCTAGCGACGTTCTGCGTCACAGAAATACGTCGCTATAGCGACGAAAGGCGACGTTCTTTCTGTTAGCGACCATGTTTTATGTGACATCGTCCAAACGTCGCTAAGTTCATCGCAGATTTACTTTAGCGACATTTTTTGATGTTTAGTGACGTCTTCTGACGTCGCTAATATGACATATTTTGGTAGTTGGGTATATAAAGAAAGGAAAATTAATCATGACCGTTGGATTGCCATCCATGTCACGATCTAAATCAATCCTAGCCATCCAAAGAAAACCAAGTATCCATTGGATAATAGGGTAAGTCAGAACCTATGGACCAATAGATAATATCATACATCGACACTATTCACAAAAATATCTAAACACTATTCATCAAAAATACTTAAATACTATCCATCAAAATAACTGAAACACTATTCATAAAAATATCTGAAATTGAAAATATCTAAAAGTAGAAAATATCCCCCAGGCGGTATGCCGTCTGTACACACCTGTAAACCGACGGTATGCCGATCAAGGAGAAAATGTATAATTTGGAAAACTTTTAAAGTGTTCTGAAAACCAAGAAAATACGAAATACACTATAAAATATATATCCGTATATAAATACCGATACTGTAAGACAAGTCTTACAACTCTCCACAACTTAAAAAAATACCGTCCACGAAATTTCCTAAGGCTAGTCAAGCATTAAAACCAAAACAAAAAGCTGAAAAATCATGACAATCAAAGCAAGGCATGGCATATAGGTAAGATAAAGACAACAATAATATAAATAAATGCGTAAGCAATAACACAATCACAATCAAGAAGCGCTGGATGCATATGAATAAATATGTCTCCTAAGTCAGTTGAGTAGGGACCCGTCCTCGCTAGCCTATGCTGACTCCCAAAATAGATAAGGGCCAAGTCTCAAGGTAAGTCGGTACCAATGATCAGTCTAAGACATGACTCTATCCAGGATGTACCTTCATAGTAGATACATGTGATAAATATCATGTATCTCGAGAGACGAAGATAGAAGAGTGGGACGAGAAACTCGCCAAATATGCGTAACCTAACGAAATAAATAAGGCTGAAAGAAGCTCAGGACATTACCTGCAACATGACCATCCTTGGCCAAAACCTCCTCTAACATACCAAACTCTGCATGCCCACTCCTCGGAACTACTACTCTGACCTGCTGGTGGCCCTGCTGCCTCTGAGCTTGGACCTGTACATACTGTTGAGGCCTCTACTGCTGGAATATTCGGGACTATGCTGGTAAAGGCCTCTGAGCCTACTGCTGCTGAACCGGTACCTGAGCCTTATACTGCTGGACTGTCGGGGTAGCCGGTGAAGCTGCTTGTACTGATGAAGAATTAGCCCTTTATGGACAAGATCCTATCATATGGTCTGAAGATCTATAGACGAAGCACAACCTATGTGCCCTACGACACTCAGAAAAAACGTGCCCAGGCTTCCCGCAATAAGAACATTCAATAGATGAAGATGACCTCTGCTGCAGAGGTTGCATCTGAGATGTCTGCTGAAAAGAAGCTGCTAGAACCGCTCCTCTAGGTGATCCATTCTCCAATATCCTGACTGCTAGTGCTGGTGCTAACAACTGGAAAGAAGATCCCCTTTTAACATGAAACCTCTTATGGCCTCCGACTCTATCAATGATCCTCTGCGAGGTGTACTCATGCCTTCTTGTCGTCCTCATCACTGTATCAAAAGTCTGGAAGTCATGCTGCTTAACTGTCAGAATGATCTCCAGATGAAACCCCTGCTGGAACCTTCTCGTCCGATCTAACTCGATTGCCACCAAAGAAGGGGCAAACCAGCTGAGTCTGCCAAATTCTGTCGTATAGCCATTCTGTCGCATAGCCATCGACGGTCCTGCTCATCTGTCGGATACCAATAAACCTTTACTGTATATCATAACACGACACCGCGTCAAAATAGCTAGTCTGAAACCTCTCGCTGAAATTTGCCCAAGCGATTGGCGCCACAAGAGATACCTCATAAGCCGTCCACCAGTCGCAGGCTAAATCCAATAGCTACAACTGTCACACGCTCCCAAGCCTGAATCCATAACATTTCTAGAATGGCCTCAGTATCTTGAAGCCACACATCAGACACAATTGCATCCTTTTTACCATAGAAGTATATGGGATGGAGATGCCTGAAGTTGCTCGCAGAATTGTAGACTTGAGCTCCATCCCTCTCCAAGACTGTCTGTACTGACTAGGTGAGGATGTCACTCTGACACTGCTGCATCGTCATGAAGCCCCTGAGAACAACTACCAGCTCAAGAATAAGATTCTTTGGCTGCTCTGGCAAGACTAATACTGCTGGCTAATCAGGCTGAACTAACACCTCTGCCCTTGGGTCAACTCTGAACTCTGCCCTTGAATGCTGTGACTGATCCTCCATAACTGGCCTAACAGAAGATTGCTGACTTGCCATCGGCAGAACCGAAACAAGATGATTGGAAGGATTAGGAACAGTGTCCCTAAAAGTTAAAGGATACAATGATCAAATCGATGGAACAGGAAAAAATTAACGGTCAAGCAAATATCAGGTCAAAGGATCAGAGATATAGAACAACACGAAGGATATTAATAAAGAAGAATTGTGAATGAGATATTTAAATATTAGTAACCCCTACATATTTGATAAATTAGACTTGCATGGGCCACCACTAAAACCTATGTCACGCCCCAGAACCAGAATACAGGTAAGTCAGGATGGACAAGGCCAACTACGTATACCAGAGTACTCCAGTACCCTGAGATACGGTCAAAGGTGTCAAGACATAGAGGTTACAACTACAATCCAACAGTCAATCCTAGGTTAAGCAATCCTAGGTATCTCAATCACAGGCAAATATACAAAGTACAAGAAGTATGATCATCAACATAAAATAGTAAAGCATCCTAAATTACATATAAATGGATGATCATGAGGCTAGTAATACAAAATGGAAAACTAGCAAAAGTAATAGTCATACATGATTAGCTCTAGCTATAGTCTAGAATAATGCAAATCATATCCAGGCCCATGGCTAAATGTCAAGTTCCAAAACACGAGCTAAATACGTGCTCGGAGGCTAAATGTCACAAAATAATAATGTACATAACTAGTGGGAGAATGAAATAGAAAAACCACTAAGGTACTCTGGTGCTCCAGGTGATCACTGTCGAGTAGATGGTACGGAAGATCCTTCGGGCTCCTCTATCAGATCTAGCCAAATAAAACTAGTAGGGTCAGACCCCCAATAGTAAGTATTACGAAGGAAGCCAGGAAGCCAAAATATGAACTAAAACTAGCAATAACTAACATATAGAGACAAAAACAAGTAAAAACGAATCGAGACTTGTGCACTACCAATGCACTCATCTCAAAAATAGAAAAGACAATAAGTAAAGCAAGATGGAGCATAGAGTAAATAACATGTGACATAATGTAAACTGTGGATATGTAAAATAAATGAAAGCATGTGAACATGTAAGATAAACTAGACATGTGAGCATATATAACAGAGGAATCATGTATAGCATATGAGTACTGAATAGGATGACAAATGACAAGATAACTTTGGAACTATTTCGGAAGCCGAGTAACAACCCGTAAACCAAACAAGGACCGGGGTTGTAACCCTTCTCCTGAACATAATTTAGTCTCTAGTTATTCATCGACAATAGTAAAGCATAAACAATGATGTACTAAAATAAGTAAATTCGGATAATGCCTAGACAAGACTAGACTGAACTGGACTCCATACAATAATCACGGCCAAGCAATGAGTATGGCTTTATATATTAGCTAACTAGCGTTATCACAATCCTGATTACTAACATATGCAAGTTTGAAAAATCCAAGTCCAGTTACCTGCCCTGTAGACTACCCGATTGATCCAGGCCAAAAGAAAATAATTATAACAGACATGCTGCAGTAAGATACGTATGTCCTAAAGAAGGGCCCCGTTCGACGGTGTGCTGGAAGAGTGCTCATCATGACAGATAGCTCCAATCCCTAGTAGATATATATAAGACCGTAAAACAAGGGGTGTAGGTAACCGAAAAAGTCTTTCCTCCCAATAATATAGGTAATCAAGCTTGATGTTAAATCCTTACCATTTTTATTTAGGATTCTGGTTGTGGCATTCCGCAGAATCAATCCTCGACATAAGACATGCGAGACTGGACAAGAAAAGCAAGAATGTGCACTATAACAAGCCATAACACAAAAATATAATAAGTTGGAAGCAGGAGTGCGCTACGACAAGCCACAATAAAGAAATCGGGAGTGTGCCATGACAGGCCACTATCATGTAAAGTTAGATAATACAAAAATTAGGGGTACGCCATGACAGGCTACTATCATGTAAGCAAGG
The DNA here is from genome assembly GCA_029216955.1 of Iris pallida. Taxonomy (NCBI): domain Eukaryota; kingdom Viridiplantae; phylum Streptophyta; class Magnoliopsida; order Asparagales; family Iridaceae; genus Iris; species Iris pallida. The sequence goes on from JANAVB010021198.1 coordinate 4,057,244, forward strand.
AAAGGACATGTAACAAGAGTGCACCACGACGGGCCACTATCTAGTAAGTAAAGAACGTATGACAATAAATATCATAGTAAAAGAATCGTTAGGAAGGACATATCATGGCATGTGAAAAGAAATAATAAAAAGTAAGTACATGACATAGAACAATAATTGAACTTATGCAAGTGTCAAGTATATATAGGGTGTACAATCATTCCTTAACTATACAAGATCATCTAATCGTGTTAGGAATTCATTACAATCGAAGAAAATATAAAAAATGGACAAAAACGAGCAAAAAGGGCAAAAACTGTATAAAAAAAGCTAAAATCGGCATACCGGCGGTATTTCTGCCAAAGACAGAGAGTTTTCGGGGTATAAATTTGGTATTTTCATGGTACACACCGGTATACCGTTCCGAGACAGCAACAAAATTCCAAAATTTTGCCAAAATTTGTTTCGGCCATAAAAACTTCATTTTAAATTGAAATTTGAATTTTCAAAAGTCAAAATCGCATAGAATTGAATTATCTACAACATCATTAGTTTTCACAAGTGCAAAGATTTGATAGGTCAATATCTCAAAATACTCTAAAAATAGGTTCTCAGGTAATCGGAACGGGTTCCGATTTCCACCAAACTCAAAATCCATGTGATACAAGTTAGGTGGGGGTCTAATATAATATATGTGATGAAGATCTATGATGGTAACACCAGTATCGCTCTCGATACGGAGTTTTCTACTAGTCAATATTGGGTTTTAACAGAAAATCAAAACTAGTTCAAACCAAATTTATAAACAAGCATATAGACAAAAATCATAAGGAATACATATTTAACAAAATGAGTTTAGGAAAATTTGAAGCATTTAATACCAAAGAAAACAAAAATAAAAACAAAATAATATTGTTCAAGAATTTGGCAAGATGTACTTGCCTATGTTAAGTTTCAAGCCTAATCTTCCACTCCACCACTAAGAGGGGCACGAAACCACACTCTAGGCCTCAAGGCCAAGCTTTTCTAAGCTTGAGAAAAAAGAATAAAAGAGAAAATGAATGGAAGAACGAACGAAAATAGAGAGGAGAGAGAAAGTGAAAGGGTATATATAGAAAGGAAAATTAATCATGACCGTTGGATTGTGATCCATGTCACGATCTAAATTGATCCAAGCCATCCACAGAAAACCAAGTATCCATTGGATAATAGGGTGAGTCAGAACCTATGGACCAATGGATAATAGCATGCATCGACACTCTTCACAAAAAATATCTAAATACTATTCATCAAAAATACTTAAACACTATTCATCAAAATATCTGAAACAATATTCATGAAAATATCTGAAATTAAAAATATCTAAAAGTGGAAAATAACCTTCGGGCGGTATACCGTCGGTACACACCGGTACTCCGACGATATGCTGTAACTCCTCTTCCCGGAAATTTTGAAGTATTTTTTAATTATTTTTTAATTGAATTAAATGGTGATTTTTGGATTTTTTATAAATATTTAATAGTTATTACGATAGAGAACTTTAGTCATGATTAAATTTGGAGTACATGATGACCAAGAAGTTTGGCACGGATAGTGTAGATGGGTGCCTTGACTAGTGTATTAGCTATGGTAGGGAAGGCCAAGCCATATGTGTGTTATAACTAGGAAAACCAGACCAAATTGCAATTTAATTCCTATAAATATTTTAATTAATTATTATTATGTTTATTGACCTTTAGGGAACCCGATTGTATCGATTTTGCCTAGACTTGATCCGAGCCAAACTTAAACCCATGTGGATAGGTAGTGCGTCACAATACGTCCATGTAGATATATAGATATGTATATATATTGGTAGTTCAATTTTATAATCTCGTGAAATAATTTCTATAAATTTTATATTAAATATAATATATGTGTCACTCCCCGTTCCCAGAATGCGTATTTTTATACATGTACAACTCATGAGTATTTATTTAATATTTATCATATATTATCCTGTATTTAAATTTCCTTTAATTCATGTTAATTAAATTCCTGCAATTTTATTTCTGCATTTTATTTCTGCTATTATTTTATTCTCTGCTTTAGTTAGCCTATTGTGGTTCGGCCTAGGTTGGGTTCTCGGGTTGGCTTTGTTGGATCCTCCTGCAACCCGGCCCATTAGCTCCTACCTACCACCCCTTCCATATTTAAAGCCACCCTCTCCTCTTCTTCTTCTTCATTACTCTCTCCACCTACCAAATCGTAGGCAAGTACAACTTGCTCCCCATGAGAACCCATGTTTTTGTAGTTCATTTATCTTCCTCACAAGATCCTAAGAGAGTTTAGAACTTGGCATTTTTCATTTCGAAGTCTTAATTTTTGTAGATCTAGAAATGAGTTATTTTTGGATTTTGGTGATTTTGATCTATCAAACTTCTTTGTTTGCAAGTTTTGATGGTTCCATGTTGTAGAGAAGTTTATTCTACCCAATTTTGACTTTGGCAAAGTTGGATTTGGACTTATTTTGACCGAGTTATGGATTTTGAAGCTTTGGGTTCGAACCATGGAGTTCTTGCTGTTTGGAGAAGACAGTGAGCAGTGTACGCTAGCTTTTTAGCTTGCATCACTGAGCTGCGCGTGCTCTTTAGCGTAGAATAGTATGGAGTCCATACGCTGCCTTTTTAGGTGGCATGTGTCTTTTATATGCTACCTTTTGGGAGCGTATGACTTGCATACGCTGACTTGGATGGTCAGGAGTCGTATGGAGTTCATACGCTACCTTTTGGGAGCGTATGACTTACATACGCTGACTTGGATGGTCAGGAGTCGTATGGAGTTCATACGCTACCTTTTGTGAGCGTATGACTTGCATACGCTGACTTGGATGGTCAGGAGTCGTATGGAGTTCATACGCTGACTTGGATGGTCAGGAGTCGTATGGAGTCCGTACGCTAGCTTGGATAGTAAGGAGTCGTATGGGGTTCATACGCTGTCTTTTGGAAGCTTATGACTTGAGCGTAACTAGACCTGAGCGTGCGTTGACTTGAGCGTAGCCTGACTTGAGCGTACGCTGACCCTACTTACCCTGGATCTTCTATAGCCCTGTATATTGATATTTTATTAGATATTTAACGTCTATTTTATATCCTTACGCCTTTTGACATAAAACTTGATATGATCATGATATGTTAATATTTCTGTTAAATATAGATTGTTACGTGGGATGTACTATGCGTCGTGAATTGAGTTATAGATACCCCAATTGACTGGAATTAAACCCTGAGAGTTGTAGACTCGACCCCACTGAATATTAGTTGACTTTCATGCCTTGTCACCATTGATAATGATTGTGACTTTGACTAATAATTGATCATGCGTTCCTAGTTGGAACTAAGAGACTGGCTAGTCGTCTTATTGAATTGAATGAATGAGACACGTTCATATGAATTATGAACTATTGAAATCGACTGGCTAATCCTGAATATTGGCATACAGGCACATGCAGACTTCAATTTATTTATTATTTATTTATCTTACCAAAGAAGCATGTGTACTTTATGGTCAAGGCATGATTACTCCGTGGTTAGTTTTGATTGTTGCATTACGCTATGTACGACCTATAACCTGACCGCACTGGTATCATTGTAGAGTTGTACATATCGTACCCCGTACGAAAGTACTCATTCTGAATGACCATGATCCACGGCATGGTACTTCACTCAGCATAGAGGCTATTAAGTTAAATAAAATAATGATTGCATGGAGAGAATGGATTCCCGAGTTCTTATATGGCAGCCCCCTTGGGACAAGTAGTACCCAACGGGCCGGCTGGTTCCCACAGATACTGTAAACCTGCCACACGGGCAGGAAACAGTATCTGCTTATATTATTATTGTATATGGTATATTGACTGGCGTCTTTCTAGGACTCGTCTAATTCATGCATGGCGCACATGATTAACTGGATAGACTAGCCTTGTTCGCACATAGTAAGAACTGAGGAATCCCTATTTGCATAAATTCTAGGATAACTTGGGACTCAAAATAGCAAACCGTAGGATTTGATTGGCCGTTCAAGATGATTTGTTTGTGCACTGTACCTACTCTGTTACCTAACTGGGATGATCAGAATGTCAGGACATGACGGGCCAACTTCTGTCATTGTTTGGTTGGGAGGTTGGTTCGAAGTGTCGTGATGTGATGTGAATTCTAGTGGAAAGTAGAGATCTATTTTTATATTTCTCATTACTGGTTTTAGTTCTCATGTCGTGCTTCCTTGTGGTACTTGCTATTAGAGGTCTAACCTCTCTTATTTTGCATGGCCAGATTTAGAGCCGGTTCCCGAGGACTCAGCTTACTTCTACCTCCAAGATGGTCAACACTAGAGGGATGATCGCAGGAGGACTCGAGTGGGTTTTTTACTTCCCCGCTCGTTTTGTTATCTACTTTATACCTTGCCGTTTGGCACCGACATGTTAGTCGGATTGTCTTGTACTTACTTTTTACATAATTGTAACTAAAGTCAGGCTACAGCTGATAACAATTGTGTATACTTTTGCTATATTAATCTGGCTATGTTTTGTAAAGCCAGATATCAAGAACATTTTGACAGAGCGTTTGGGACGCCTTACTGTTTTATCTCACATGTTCTCTATTTCTGTTTCTTGTTCGAATGATTGAGACAATAGATGTGAAGTGACCATAGTGAGACTTTCATGTAGTATGCACCCCCTCGTCTTTAGACAGCATTGATCGTATTATACGGTATTCATCTACCCGTAATACGTAGCTGGCTGAGTCATTCCCCCGCTCTCCAGTATTCTGGTTCTGGGGCGTGGCAAGGTTTTAGTGGTGGCCCATGCAGGTCTGATTTCAGACTTGTGGGGTGTTTTGATTTGTAGGATGTCTCAATCATACATGTTTCCACTTGATCTCATGATTCGTCAATTCTCAACTCTAGCTTGACATTCCAGTATCCTTTGATTCATTGATCCTTCATGTCCGGTCGTTTGATTGTTCTCTTGTCCCTTTTCTTAGGGGCACTTCGTCCGCACCTGTCAGAGCTGGACAGCAACAACATGGACAGAAACATGGACAACCTGACCATGTTGATCAGCAACGAGGGCCAGTACTAACTCAAGAGGCTACCCAGGAAGAAGTGATAGTGGAACCAGCAGCTGGATCGCAGTATCCAGATGTTCCACCACCACCAACAGTTTCACCTACCCCTACGAAGATGGACACACCGGCTCTTCTGGAGATCATGAGAGGGATGATGGCCACTCAGCAACACCAGATGTTAGCCTAACAGCGCATGCACGCTCAGTTACAAGAGCAGAACGTACTACTCAACCAAGGATTGCAGACGGCATTAGAAAGAGGGGCAAGGACAGATTCAGGAGCGTTAGCCCGGTTTTGCAAGTACAACCCCCGCCGTTTCGAGGGCACGGAGGATGCCATCTCAGCAGATGCATGGCTTAAGGATATTGAGGCTATTCTGACAGCCGCTAAGGTGCCGACAGAAGAACGTGTGGATCTAGTGAAGTTGTTACTTCAGGATCTCGTACGTGATTGGTGGGAATCAGAGGAAGTAGGCATCAGACGTCCTGTTGCTTAGGATAATTTTACTGCAAGGTTCAAGATGAAGTATTATGGAGTTGTGGTGCAGTTGAGCTACAATAGAAGTTTATCAACCTTAGACAGGCCGGCAAGACGGTAGATGCTTACGCAGCGGAGTTCTGCAGACTGAGTAGGTTTGCCCCAGAGATGGTAGCAACGGAGCGCCAGAGGGCGATGAGGTTCCAGCAAGGGTTTTATCTTGAGCTCTTGCAATTGATAGAGGGGCACAACTACCAGACTTTCAACAAAATATTGACGGCAACCCGAAGGCATGAGATCACCATTCAGAGGAACACAGTAAGGACTGGAGGTCAGAAGAGATCTCATAGTCAGATTGAAGGAGGAGGGGGAGCAGCGCCCCGAACAACAGCACCATCCCTTGGCATTCGCATTCACGATGTGGCAATGCGAGGGCCAGCACCACCACCCAGGTAGCAGCAGCAACAGAAGAAGAACCAGCAACCCCCAGCGGGCTGTACTTATTGTGGGAAGATGGGGCACACTAGAGATGTGTGTCGGGCATTGAACGGACTGTGCTTGATATATGGAAATCCAGACCATCAGGTTACCACATGTCCCATGAATTCGAGGTCAGGAGGACCAGGGCAACAGTTTCCTGCTCTGCCAGCACCAGGGGCAGGACAGTATCGAGGACCAGCAGTGGCGGTGAGACCATTGGCCCAGCGTCCGTTAATGCCGCAGGCTCAGATGTTTCGGCAGCAGGGACCGCCGATGCAGCAACACCAGCATAGACCACCCCAGTATCATCAAGGCAGGGGCCAGCAGCAGCACCAGGCTAGGCCACAGCATAGGAACCAGCAAGGAGGTCGAGGGCAGGCATTCACACTGTCCTTGGAGGAGGCATTAGCATCGAAAGATGTTGTGGCAGGTAACATTCTCGTCGCCTCATATCCCGCCGTAGCATTGTTTGATTCGGGAGCATCACACTCATTTATATCTACACAATTTGCGACACGGCAAGGAATGGAGTTCGAGGAGGTTGAATATACTCACTGGTAATGGGCTCGTAGGAGTTAGTAGAGTTATTCTAGCGTGTAGTGTTGTAGTTTGCGGGCATTCCTTACCCGCCTGGTTGATAGAATTTCCTGTTGCAAATTTCGACGTTATCTTAGGCATGGACTGGCTGAAAGACAGTCATACGACAATAGATTGTCGTAGTGGGAGTGTATCTTTTGATATTCCAGGCATAAAGAGATTCACCTTAGTCAGATCAGAGGCAACTCAGCAAGAGCAGGGAGTAGTAACAGCAATGGAAGAAGTTCAAGTTCCCAAGGTAGTTGAAGAATTTCTAGACGTATTTCCCGAAGAACTTCCAGGTCTACCACCGGTTAGAGATATTGAGTTCAACATAGAATTGGCACCTGGAACTAAACCGATATCAGATCGGGTTTACAGAATGGCAGATTCGGAGCAGGCCAAGGTGTATCAGCACATAGAGGAATTGAAGGAGAAGAAGTTTATCCAAGCTAGCATATCACCATGGGCAGCACCAGTGGTACTTGTAGAGAAGAAGGATGGATCATCCAGATTGTGTATCGACTACAAGAAGCTTAACGCGGCAACAGTAAAGAACAAGTATCCATTACCAAGGATCGACGACTTATTTGATCAGTTGAGCAGGGCTAGAGTTTTCTCCAAGATAGATCTTCGTTCAGGGTACCATTAAGTGAGGGTTCGAAAGGAAGACATTCCTAAGACAGCATTCAGGTCAAAGTATGGACATTATGAATTCTTGGTAATGCCGTTTGGTTTGACCAATGCTCTAGCTATATTTATGGATTTGATGAACCGTATCTTTATGCCGTACTTAGATCAGTTTGTCATGGTATTTTTCGACGACATTCTTGTATACTCTGCTAGTGAAGAGGAGCATGCAGACCATCTCAGGAAAGTGTTATAGGTTCTAAGAGAGAACCAGTTGTATGCCAAGCTCAGCAAGTGTGAGTTCTGGACGGAACATATTTTATTTTTGGGTCATATCGTATCAGGAGCTGGAGTAGCAGTGGATCCCAAGAAGGTAGAAGCAGTAGAGAGTTGGCCAGTACCCAAGACCGTAGCTGATGTACGGAGTTTCTTGGGATTGGCAGGATATTACCGAAGGTTTGTGTCAGATTTTGCAAGACTTTTAGCACCCATGACCCGCTTAACACGGAAGGATGTGCCATTCGTTTGGTCGGCAGAATGTCAGGCATCAATTGAAAAGTTGAAGCAAAAGTTGATATCAACACCCATTCTTACATTACCAGTTGGACCCGGAGGTTTTACTGTATATTGTGATGCGTCGGGTAAAGGACTTGGATGTGTCCTCATGCAGCACGGAAAGGTGATAGCATATGCATCTAGGCAGCTTCGAGACCACGAGAAGAATTACCCAACTCATGATTTGGATTTAGCGGCAATAGTATTTGCTTTGAAGCTATGGAGATATTACTTATATGGTGACCGAGTGGACATGTATACAGACCATAAAAGTCTGAAGTACATCTTTACCCAGAAGGAACTGAACATGAGGCAAAGGAGATGGTTAGAACTGATCAAAGATTACGACGTGGAGCTTCTGTATCATCCAGGCAAGGCTAATATAGTAGCAGACGCTCTCAGCAGGAGAGGCGGTGCATTTATGTTGACAACGCAGAAGCACATCTTAGAAGACCTTCAGAAGATGGGCATCGAAGTTATACTTCCTAATGATATAGGGATTCTGACGAGTCTACAAGTTCAATCCGACTTGGTAGGCAGGATCAAGGCAGCCCAGGCACAGGACCTAAGGATTCAGAAGCTTAGGGCAGAATGTGAGTCAGGACTGAGGAAGGAGATGAGAATTCATGAAGATGGTACACTTAGGTTTGGATCTCGTCTATGTGTGCCTAGTGGAGATATCAGACAGGAAGTTATGACAGAAGCTCACAGTTTCCAGTATTCTATACATCCTGGAGGGACCAAGATGTACCGAGATATCAAGCAGCACTTCTGGTGGAACGGGATGAAGAGAGAGATAGCTAGGTTTGTCTCCCGTTGCTTGATTTGTCAGCAAGTGAAGGCAGAACAGCAGAGGCCAGCTGGATTATTGCAACCGCTTCCTATCCCGGAATGGAAGTGGAAACACATCATAATGGACTTTGTGACCGGTTTACCGAGATCGCCAAGTGGTAAAGATGCTATTTGGGTGATAGTAGATCGGCTTACAAAGGTAGCACATTTTCTTCCTTTCAGAATAGGGCAATCTACAGAAAAGTTAGCGGAGTTGTACATACAACAGATAGTCAGGCAGCATGGAGTCCCTGTCAGTATTGTGTCAGACCGAGATACCCGCTTTACATCACATTTTTGGAGGAGCTTGTATCATAGTCTGGGTACCAAGTTAAGATTTAGCACGGCTTACCATCCACAGACGGATGGGCAATCAGAAAGGATAATTCAGACTTTGGAAGATATGTTGCGAGCTTGCACCCTAGATTTTGGAGGATCTTGGGAAAGCCACCTGCACTTAGTTGAGTTTTCATATAACAACAGTTATCAAGCCAGTATCCAGATGGCGCCATTTGAAGCACTATATGGTAAGAAATGTAGGTCGCCACTAGCATGGGATGATATCGAAGAGAGAAAGATGTTAGGCCCAGAAATGATTGTTCAGACAGTTGAATTGGTTAAAGAAATTAGAGAGCGACTTCGTGTTGCGCAGGATCGGCATCGTCATTGGGTGGACCAGCATCGTAGGCCGCTAGAGTTTTCTGTTGGGGACCACGTGTTCTTGCGGATCTTACCTACCCGTGGGGTCATTAGATTTGGCGTTCGCGGGAAGTTGAGCCCACGATACGTAGGCCCATTTGTTATTCTTAATAGGGTAGGCGATGTTGCTTATCGTTTGTCCCTTCCACCTTCGTTACGAGAGGTGCATGACGTATTTCATGTATCTCAATTACGAAGGTATGTATCGGACCCCAGCCATATCCTCGATCATTCAGAACTGGTTGTTGGTACCAACCTGTCTTACGAGGAACAGCCTGTGTCCATCTTGGACCGAAGAGAGAAGATACTCAAGAACCGAACAATTAACCTTGTCCGGGTTGCTTGGGGTCATCACTCTTTGGGAGAGTCAACGTGGGAACGTGAGGATGATATCCGATCACGGTATCCACATCTGTTTGACTCACAAGGTATATCTTTTTCTGTGTACCTTGATTGTCTTGATTTCTCATGCTTATCACGTTATGGGTAGAATTGCTTAATATCGTAGATTGTTAAGTATAGATATGTTACTTGCTATGGATATTGTAAAATGATTGTTTTGATTGAATTGCTTGTACTTAGATTAGTTTAGCCCCGATGTTTCTATCCTGCTTGGATTTTAAATTCCGAGGACGAAATTTTTCTAAGGAGGGTACAGATGTCACTCCCCGTTCCCAGAATACATATTTTTATACATGTACAACTCATGAGTATTTATTTAATATTTATCATGTATTATCCTGTATTTAAATTTTCTTTAATTCACGTTAATTAAATTCCTGCAATTTTATTTCTGCTGTTATTTTATTCTCTGCTTTAGTTAGCCTATTGTGGTTCGGCCTAGGTTGGGTTCTCGGGTTGGCTTTGTTGGATCCCCCTATAATCCGGCCCATTATCTCCCACCTACCACCCCTTCTATATTTAAAGCCACCCTCTCCTCTTCTTCTTCTTCTTCATTACTCTCTCCACCTACCAAACCGTAGGCAAGTACAACTTGCTCCTCATGAGAACCCATGTTTTTGTAGTTCATTTATCTTCCTCGCAAGATCCTAAGAGAGTTTAGAACTTGGCATTTTTCATTTCGAAGTCTCAATTTTTGTGGATCTAAAAATGAGTTATTTTCGGATTTTGGTGGTTTTGATCTATCAAACTTCTTTGTTTGCAAGTTTTGATGGTTCCATGTTGTAGAGAAGTTTATTCTACCCAATTTTGACCTTGGCAAAGTTAGTTGGACTTATTTTGATCGAGTTATGGATTTTGAAGCTTTGGGTTCGAACCATGGAGTTCTTGCCGTTTGGAGAAGACAGTGAGCAGTGTACGCTAGCTTTTTAGCTTGCATCACTGAGCTGTACGCGCTCTTTAGCGTAGCGCAGTATGGAGTCCATACGCTGCCTTTTTAGGTGGCGTGTGTCTTTCATATGCTACCTTTTGGGAGCGTATGACTTGCATACGCTGACTTGGATGGTCAGGAGTCGTATGGAGTTCATATGCTACCTTTTGGGAGTGTATGACTTGCATACGCTGACTTGGATGGTCAGGAGTCGTATGGAGTTCATACGCTACCTTTTGGTAGCGTATGACTTGCATACGCTGACTTGGATGGTCATGAGTCGTATGGAGTTCATACGCTACCTTTTGGGAGCGTATGACTTGCATACGCTGACTTGGATGGTCAGGAGTCGTATGGAGTCCATACACTGCCTTTTGGAAGCGTATGACTTGCGTACGCAAGCTTGGATAGTAAGGAGTCGTATGGGGTTCATACGCTGCCTTTTGGAAGCGTATGACTTGAGCGTAACTAGACCTGAGCGTGCGTTGACTTGAGCGTAGCCTGACTTGAGCGTACGCTGACCCTACTTACCCTGGATCTTCTATAGCCCTGTATATTGATATTTTATTAGATATTTAATGTCCATTTTATATCCTTACGCCTTTTGACATAAAACTTGATATGATCATGATATGTTAATATTTCTGTTAAATATAGATTGTTACGTGGGATGTACCATGCGTCGTGAATTGAGTTATAGATACCCCGATTGACTGGAATTAAACCCTGAGAGTTGTAGACTCGACCCCACTGAATATTAGTTGACTTTCATGCCTTGTCACAATTGATAATGATTGTGACTTTGACTAATAATTGATCATGCATTCCTAGTTGGAACTAAGAGACTGGCTAGTCGTCTTATTGAATTGAATGAATGAGACACGTTCATATGAATTATGAACTATTGAAATCGACTGGCTAATCCTGAATATTGGCATACAGGCACATGCAGACTTCAATTTATTTATTATTTATTTATCTTACCAAAGAAGCATGTGTACTTTATGGTCAAGGCATGATTACTCCGTGGTTAGTTTTGATTGTTGCATTACGCTATGTAAGACCTACAACCTGACCGCACTGGTATCATTATAGAGTTGCGCATATCGTACCCCGTACGAAAGTACTCATTCTGAATGACCATGATCCACGGCATGGTACTTCACTCAACATCGAGGCTATTAAGTTAAATAAAATAATGATTGCATGGAGAGAATGGATTTCCGAGTTCTTACATGGCAGCCCCCTTGGGACAAGTAGTACCCGACGGGCCGGCTGGTTCCCACAGATACTGTAAACCTGCCACACGGGCAGGGAACAGTTTCTGCTTATATTATTATTGTATATGGTATATTGACGGGCGTCCTGCTAGGACTCGTCTAATTCATGCATGGCGCACATGATTAACTGGATAGACTAGCCTTGCTCGCACATAGTAAGAACTGAGGAATCCCTATTTGCATAAATTCTAGGATAACTTGGGACTCAAAATAGCAAGCCGTAGGATTTGATTGGCCGTTCAAGATGATTTGTTTGTGCACTGTACCTACTCTGTTACCTAACTGGGATGATCAGAATGTCAGGACATGATGGGCCAACTTCTGTCCTTATTTGGTTGGGAGGTTGGTTCGAAGTGTCGTGATGTGATGTGAATCCTAGTGGAAAGCAGAGATCTATTATTATATTTCTCATTACTGGTTTTAGTTCTCATGTCGTGCTTCCTTGTGGTACTTGCTATTAGAGGTCTAACCTCTCTGATTTTGCATGGCCAGATTTAGATCCGGTTCCCGAGGACTCAACTTACTTCTACCTCCAAGATGGTCAACACTAGAGGGATGATCGCAGGAGGACTCGAGTGGGTTTCTTACTTCCCCACTCGTTTTGTTATCTACTTTATACCTTGCCGTTTGGCACCGACATGTTAGTCGGATTGTCTTGTACTTACTTTTTACATAATTGTAACTAAAGTCAGGCTACAGCTGATAACAATTGTGTATACTTTTGCTACATCAATCTGACTATGTTTTGTAAAGCCAGATATCAAGAACATTTTGACAGAGCGTTTGGGACGCCTTACTGCTTTATCTCACATGTTCTCTATTTCTGTTTCTTGTTCGAATGATTGAGACAATAGATGTGAAGTGACCATAGTGAGACTTTCATGTAGTATGCACCCCCTCGTCTTTAGACAGCATTGATCGTATTATACGGTATTCATCTACCCGTAATACGTAGCTGGCTGAGTCATTCCCCCGCTCTCCAGTATTCTGGTTCTGGGGCATGACAATATGCATTATTGACTATTTAAATTTGTATTACCTTGGGAATAGGATAATAATCCTCCTAGGGTATTATTTGTGAATTTGGGATTTATTTAGGCTATTTATATACCTGTGTATATATATATATATATATATATATATATATATATATATATATATATATATATATATATATATATATATATTCATGATAGTTAGACAGTGTTGTGTATATATACCCTAGTATTTTATTAACAAATTTCAGTATATATATTTAATATAAATATATATAGGTATGTATATATACTTAGTATATATGTAAATAAAGGAAAAGAAAAGGAAAAGAAAAGAAAAAGCCCAAATACAAACCCAAAGGCCCAACCCAGCCGAGCACGAGCAGCCCCCTTATTTAAACTGCTAATATACAACAGTCGGCAAAAATTTAACTCGAGAAGGAGGCTACAACGAAAACCCTAAGCCGTGCCACCACCCCCAGAGGCATGCTCGGGACTCGGCGGCCCCTCCCTGGCCTCCGTGCACCGCCACGAGCCGCCGTCGGTCGACGACGGACGTCCTCGCACGCGCACGGGCAGGACGAGCAGCAGGACGACAGCAGCAATGGTCTGCGGGAGGGCCGACTTCACATCGATCGTTTTTACCGATCTCTCGATCATTTTACGAACCTTTTCTTCTGGTACGACCCCTATATGTAGGTCTTTTTACCCCATTAATTAGTATTACTTAAAACAGATTAAAATCATGTGAGAAATCGATGCAAACATCGACAAAAACTTGTTTCGTAGACAGTAAACAGGCCGATCGAACACCCATTTTGGAAGGCCAAAATTGGTCGATCCAGTTAGGAAACCCAAATTTTAATTAAAAAATCTTGAAGACAATATATAGGGGTTCGGAATCCATTTCATAGTTTCGAATTTCATTAATTCTATACCGAGTAATCAAACCCTAAAAATCGGAAAAAATTGAGTTTTAAACAAATAGAATTTTAAGAAAACCTCTGATATGACGTACGTCCCGCCAAATCAGGCGACGTGGTCCCGAACCGAAAGCATCAAAAGGTGCGTATCGACTTCGCGGACGTGTGGGCTTTGACGGAATTCAAATTGATTGCGTGTACGCGACGAATTTGATGCATATTCGTCGAAATTCACCGTATCGGCCTCTTTGCAAATTTTCCAATTACTTTGTGTATGTTTGTCTGATCGAGACAAAACTTACGCTAATAGGACCATATCATTTTTCTGGTTCTGTATGCCAAGTTTGGTCCGATTCTGAGACAGTTGATCGGATCGCCGTTTTGCAGGTTCCACGATCCGACTCAACGGGCGATTTTGTGCGCGGCCCTCCGGAATCTAACTTTGGACATACGGTTGGATTAGTATCATCAAAATGAATCCGTAAACATGTAGTTTGATGACTTAAGAGACCATTAACTCTGGCACACTTTTCGGTACAAGGCGGGTCCAACGACGGACATCATTTTGGCCCGAAATAACTATTTTGCCCCTGTATCCAGAATTAGACTTATGGATAGGAAATTCTAGCTAATTTGACTATTCTGAAAATGTTGGTAATGTCTATTTTATCTTTCGGAGACAGTTGTCAGATTTGGACTTTATGACTTACCAATTGACGGTATATTATGGGTTCTTCGTGCTACCACTAGACAAGATACCTTGCCTCCCTCTACAGTTTATTTTCATGCTTATAGTTCTTCTGCTTTTATTATGTTATCATTTAGTTACTCTAGTTGATTTGATTCATATGTTTTCTGCGTTCCATGTTTACCTGTTTATTGTCTTACTTGTATTCCATCTTTCATGACTTGATAGTATAGTTATACCAGACTTGTTCACATTATAGTTCATGCTAGAGCTGTCCTTACCCGTGTCTTGACTAAGTTGTACCTTTTCGTCACCTGTACCTCGACTGAGTCATGTCATAGAATGAGTATGTGTAGTTGAACTGCTAATTTTTTGTTATCGTTTTCTCAACCAGAGAGTCCACACTCGGGACGAGGGTTGACCAGTTGCACCAGAGAGTCCACACTCGGGACGAGGGTGTTTGTCTTGATCTGTTTACATCCATGAGTCCATACTTGGGGCTAGGGTGTTGTCTTGTTCATTTGCACCAGAGAGTCCACACTCGGGACGAGGATGTTTGCCTTGAACTAACCCGTGAGTCCATACTCGGGACGAGGGTTAGTGATTAGTTCAAACCCGTGTCCACACTCGAGACGAGGGTTTGGTATTCTATTGAACTCTTGTTCATTCGTTCATCTAGCAGTTTAGTTGTGTGTAGTTGTTCTTGTATCCATGTTCCTAGTCACCTGTCAGTAGTCACTTGTCGATAGTCACTTGTTAGCTGTCATTTGGTTAGTTGTCACTTGTCATGATTTTGTCTCTTTCCCTGTTTATATCATGTTTGTATTTTATGCATGATAAACTGTTAGATAGACATGTTTTTATGTATCTTGCTATGTCCCTTGAGGACTTGATGATCTCTTCAGGTTTAGCGTTTGCATGGAGTTAGTTAGTAGAGCAGAATGGTAGATGTTGGTGATGCACTTGCAGGATCCAGGTATTGATATTACGTTTATTATCCGTTCGTGCTTTCATTCCTTATCATGTTATACTCTTTTTGTTAGCTTACTTTATAGACTCATGTTATTTTTGGAGTCTAATCGGACATGTATGCTAGTGGGCTACAGATCATGACCCATAGTGTTCATTCATGTTTTATACTCTTATTGTGGATTGAGATATAGTTTGCCTTGCCATGATTAGGCACATTACCATAGTCCAGACAGTGTTTGCGTATTCGAGTTGGGCTGGAGACCGCTTGATGCGTAGCTGGCTTGTTTACGCGCTTGCATCCCGAAAAGCGGGTGCGAGTCGTGACATATGCTGATCAAGGAGAAAATCTATAATTTGGAAAACTTTTAAAGCATTCCGAAAACCAAAAAAATACGAAATACACTACAAAATATTTATCCGTATATAAATACCGATACTGTGAGACGAGTCTCACAAGTTCACTTTTAGGACATCTACAGATCCGTCCCAAAAATTTAGAACAATCGTCTCTTATGCAATTATTGCTTCTCTATTATGTTTATAAAACATACAATTAAATTACACATAAACAAAAACCATATATAATAACTATATATGTTCAAATGCATATTGTAGTCTCTAAAGTGCATTAACAAAATAAATAGTATTTATAAACATTATTAAACATCATATCCCATCATTTACAAAATGAACCACAAGCGCTTTACATCATTAAGTGTCCTTCCATTATCTACAAATAAACTTAAAGCGCTTTACATCATTAATCATTCATCTACCATCATCACAAAATAAATCAAAAATGTTTTACATCATTAAGCACCATCTTCCATCAATTTAAAAATGAACCTAAAATGAATCCAAAATGCTTTTCCATTAAGCGACATCTCCCGTCATTTATAAAATGAGCCCAAAACTCCTTTGAAGGACCTGTAAATAAAAGTAAAAAAATAACCAGTTACCAAAAGTCCATATATACATTAAGAATTTGTGGCCGTACATATGAGAATACCATTACCTTGTGTATACAATGTTTAGACAAAAACTAGAAAAACTACTGTATATTGCACATCTAAGCCACCACATATTACGGTGTCTTCACGCAACCCTTAAAATAACTAGTCTTTGGTTATAACTACATGCTGACATATATACCAAACTGTTGTTATATATAAATAATTATTGATGTTCATTGTTATATTAACTGCAGGTATCTAGATTCTTCAAGCTATTGGTAATTCAAAAATGTTGGTTGCTATTAACTATCTCTACTACTACTACTACTACTAACTTCTACAACTCAAAACTACCACATATCTAAATTTTCCATATAGTGTTATGCCTAGAATCATACACACAAATTTAAACACTGATGATAATTCCCCAAGTTCACTGCTATATATATATATATATATATATATATATATATATATATATATATTTTATATATATATATATATATATATATATGCACTTGTGTGATTTAAATATAGATTACTTTGTTACTATGTTAATAATAATAATAATAATAATAATAATAATAATAATAATAATAATAATAATAATAATAATATGTGGTGGTGGTGGTGGTCACGGGAATTGATATCAATCATGTTCAGAAAGAGATACGAGGACCCATAAACAAACACAGTAGCTGTACTGATCACATTCAAAGCCATAATTATTATAAGAGAGTATATTTTATAATATATAAGAAACTTAAGGATCCTTTAAATCTTCCAAATGTAAAAGTTTATGCAACCTAGATACGAAAGCTAGTAATATTTGTCCATATAAGTTGGCTTTTTTTGTACTGTAATAATGCGGTAGGATATTCTTGGGCTAGTAGAACAAAAGAATTAGAAAAATTAAGATAAATGAAACAACCATAGAGCAGTATCATGTAACCTGATATGATCAATAACAAATTGATGTCGTTAGGATTCTAAAATGAGAACCTTTGGGTGGTTTTGACTCATTCATGTCTTTTTTTGAATTGAAGACACTAGAAGTGTTAAAGATGCACATCCACTTGCCATCATCAGAGACAAGTAGGCACATGATTCTATATTTCCTCCTAGAAACAAGGAATGGGGGGTTCAATGTACAATACTCTACCACTTTCCAGTTAGTACAATGCACTAGTTCAAATTGTTGCTAGTCGCCACCTGACTACGAAAATTTGCCACTATCCAGATAGGCCCAATCAGTCTATAGCCAGTGGTGTGCTGTCGTAGGCACCAAAAAATAAAACCTATACTCTTAGAAATGTAGCAATACGAGTAAGGATCGTTTCCACGGAGAGTAATTAGTTTAGATTTGTGCTATGTGAATAATGAAAGGGGGGATGAATAAAATAAAAGTCAATAAAAATGAGCAAGTAGAATATGAAAATAAATCAAAATAAAAAATGTTGGTCTAAGTCTACATCTACCATCGAAATCTTAAAACTGATCATAGATGCAAACATATATTGATATATATTATGAATATTCATCGTTGGAATTATTTTTCTATCTCCTTTAGCTATAGTTAATTAGAAACAAGCGACCTAATTAACCTTAACTACTAAACAACCCCAGACAAGCGGTAAAGGTTTAATCTAGTAGCGTATTAAACTCAATGATATCGATGAAACAAAACAACACAAGCACAAGCGATTGCATTTAATTTAGTCGAATGGTTTCTTCCTAAGATTTAATAATACAAAGCAGTAATTTATTAAATCTTGGTTGCTTCACAAATTAGAGGGATCGAACAATTCAGGATTCGATATCTAATTTAGTAGTAGATTATCAAGAATAATAAACTAGTATGCATCCTAGTAATTAAACAAGATAATCATGAAATATGCATAAAAAAATTTGATACTCAAAGTATAAATCAAACATATAAACATAAATTAGATCTCATAGCTTTTTATTGATTCCGAGGCTTCCATTTCCTTCGACCAACAAGACTTTAGCCGAACATGTTCTTCAAAACTTCAAAAGAAAAGTTGGAGAAGACGAAAAGAGTTGTGTTGTGTGTTTGTGGTGTCCCTTCTCATGATTCCTACACTCTTTTATACACCATAAATTAGTTGTTTCAAGCCCACAATATCTCCCCACATATCCTCTAAAAGTTACAACTTCTCAAACCAAATAGACTAAGTCATAGAACAAGTAGGGAAATGGTTATTTTGGTTCCTATTTTTGTTCACAACATCTTTGACCCAACTCCAAGTCTGATTTCGTCCGTGATGCAGCTTGATTTGCGAAAATCACAAAATATAAAAGTTGTAGCCCTGAGTCTTAGCTTTCCAAATCTTTTTGAATCACCTCAATTGCTTTTCGTAGGAGAAAGTTATTCTCATTTTGGTAAAACATATCAAAACTGTCCATAATTGCAATTTAGCTCCATTTTGTACATAGTGTCTCCAACTGCAACTGTTTTCCATAAATAAATTCACTTTATTTATTGTGTTTCTGGGAAAATACAACTGTAGGAATCCGATCTAGAAGACGATCGCTTTATCCCTTAGACGATGCGAAGAAGAAAAGCTCTCAAGAATTCGACAGCAATTTAGATATCTATGTATCTGTACAATGAATGAGAAGAGAACTCTATTTATAGAGTCAAAAATAACTAAAAAGATAACTGTTTTCATAACCTATGCATAGTTGATAATCACGCAGGATTCAATCGTACGCAAGGTTGATGAGCAGTTACTAGACGTGGCCTATAACTGTTGGACACATGGCAATCATGCATGAGTAGTGTGCAAGTTACTGGGGCACGCATACGAGAGATTTGTGGCATGTCTGCCACGTACTCTAATCTGATAATTTGAGATGAAATCCACGCCAACTGGTTGAGAATGAAATCCACGCAGACTTGGGGCAGAAGGCTTCAGAATACACGCCAACTTGAGGCAGAAAGTTTCAGAATACACGCCAACTTGAGACAGAAAGCTGAAAATTTACGCAAACTTGAGGAAGGAACATAGAAGTTCAAAATACACGTAGACTTGAGTCAGAACGGCCAGCAGTCTTGATTCGACGTGCCTCCACTGACACAAAATCTCTGACATTGATTGTCTTGTCAGTCACATTAAATGACAATAAGGTCTTTTTGGTACGCCAACTTGATGAAGACTGAATCTTGTTGAGGAAGATTTCGAAAGTCACGCAATAGTCGGCTGAGATCTCTCGAGTCCCGTGCATACGTGGCATACGAGGAGACATTCTTTGACTGTCGTGCTGTCAGTCATAATGATACTCTGACAAATGATGAGCTGTCTCTGTGTACCATTTAAACTCTGCGTATATTTGAGGAAATGGTCTGATAGAACTCAGCATGTATTTTAGACATTGTTCTGATAGGCTGTATTAACTCAGCGTGACTTCATTTTTTGAGGCCAACAAAACCCCCTTCAAATTTTTCGAAAAATGATAAATTATTTCGAAATACTTTGAAATCGAGATGATAAAATGAATTTAGTCACGCTGAGATGATTCAGGGAAAGATTTCTTCCGAAATGATTGGGCTGTTGGGATTCTGTGCGGTTTAGGATCCCATGCAAAACTCCTATATCGAAGCAAATGATGACTTTGCCGTTTGAAATTCTTCGTGAACCTATAAAAAGGCCATAAATCACTTCCTTCTTTCTTTACTTGCTTTAGAGAGAGAAAATCCCATACAGAAAAGAAACTTCGTCTTCCCCGACTTCTCCTTCTCCTTCTCAGCAATGGCTCCTAAGATCGACACTCAGGCTAAGGGCAAGGCCCCTGCGACGTCTTCGTGTGCCACCACCGACAGACTTCCTCACCGCGAAGCTACTCATCCCCCTATGCAACGTAAGTGACAGATGGGGATGCGAACTGATGAAGACGAACTGATGAAGATGAATTCCACATAGAAATCTTAGGATTCTTAAAACAATCAATAATGAACTTTCGAAATATATTCCCCCTTCTTAGGGCAAAGGATATTAATAAAGTATGCCCCCTCTTTAGGGTTGGCCATACTTCACATCTTCGTGTTTACTAAGCTCTGTGTTTTACGCAAATAAGCATGGCTCTCATGACTCTGCGTGATTTTTCATATGTTGGCAGAGATGTCAATGTTGAATTGTTCACGCAGACTTCTGGGAGTCATCCTCTGGATAGATTAGTCTTGATCTGTCAGCATATTTTTTTGTCATTTTCACTTCAATGTGACTCTGGCAATGATGCGTGACTTTTCATTCTAATCTGTCTAGACTTTGCGTGAATTAGTCACATGCGTGAATAAATTATTCAGCGTGTCTTTTTGATCTTTGTCTGAAGTCTGCGTGACTTATGAAATTTTCTTTGAACACTGTTAAACACGCATAAGGCTCGTAGACATAAATTTTTCTGCAGTTTGTGTGACAAAACATATCTGATCTTTTCCTCTTTTCTTTTCTGTAGTGAACATCCGAAGTGAAGAAGCTGATTATGAAGGACATTTGAGCTTCTCTTTCAAACATGATTTATCTCATGTACAGTTTCCTCAGTTTGACACTTCGGAAACTAGACTATTTTTGTTGAAGAATCAAGATCATACCACTCTGCTCTGTCTGATAAATGGTGAACCATTTCAGAGTCTTGACCTGATGTTCCATAAGAAACCAACTTTTCTATTTGGGGATGCCATAGCACATAAGTCACAACCAAAAGGCATCAGGGAGAAGGTCTGCTTCTATTTTGAAGGTGATGCAAGGAAGCCCATGTAGTGGCCGAAGGTATCTAGGGGTTTGTCTATCATGCGATTCATGCACGCCAGTTACCCCAGAAAGATGACATGGCACTTAACAGAAAATCAGCAAGCTAAGGCGAGCAGAATCA
The DNA here is from genome assembly GCA_029216955.1 of Iris pallida. NCBI lineage: Eukaryota > Viridiplantae > Streptophyta > Magnoliopsida > Asparagales > Iridaceae > Iris > Iris pallida. Next base: position 4,078,610 of record JANAVB010021198.1, read on the forward strand.
TTTACAAGAAAGACGGATTCTACAGTGCTCCGGAGAATCACGTATCCTTGTTTCGAGGTTTGAAGCCGGGATGTGTGCCACCCAAAGACTCATCTATATTGATGCCATTCAGGACGCCTGTTTTCATAAATGAATTCATGGCAAATGAGAAGGCATTCTATCCTACTGATTCGACGCCGAGGATGATAGGCTTAATGAATCAGGAGAATATGAGGTGGAGGACTCTGGTCCATTGGGTTCTGGAGAAGTTTGAGAATAAGCTGAAGCAGATAAATCTCTATGACGCGATCGTCAATTCCTTCTACGGCTTCAAACCCAACCCATTTCTATTCTTGGCCTTGGTTGAAAGATATAACCACCGGACGGGAACATTTATGACTCCCAAAGGGGAGATGGGTTTTGCCCTTCATGAGATGGAATACATCTCTCATCTGCCTTCAGGCACACTGCCATATGAAGAATATGTGCCTTCAACTGAGGAGCTAAATTTTCTGTCGGAGAAGAACCCGAAGATGGTGCATCTGTTTGAAGAGATGATGTGCCATTTCGGCACATGCACTCTGTATTATAAAAGTACTAAAGAGGAAGCCGGCTGCCACATCCAGAAGTGGATGTCTTATCTTTTCATGAATTGTGAGAAAGATGAGAAGAAGATAAATGAAAAGAGAAGGTATCAAATTAACTCCTTCAAGCCCCTCTCTGAGAGTGAAATCACCAATCTACTAGAGAAGTATGACTGTAAAGATTTCACAATCAATGAAGACTGGTATGAGTTTAAAGTCGGAACCACCTTCAGATCATATGTGAGACAGAGTGGAAAACCTTTGTCAAAGAACGGTCATTTAGCCGGATTCCTCTCTCTCTGGCTAAGAAGATTTGTTGTTCCTGGCTCCAGCTCTCTGGATAGAATACATAGAGGCGTTGTTTTTGCAGCAGTGCGCCTTATGTACGGCTATAAGACAGACTTATTATCAGCGATGACTTGCAGGCTGAACGCAGGTCTTCGAAATTTTGTAACCAATATGCTGTCTAATCAAAGGAAGATGACCGATGAATTCACAAGAATAGAGATGCCCTATACTTATTTGTATGGTTGGCTTCTTCTCCATCACGACGGTCTGATACCTCCGGGAGCAGGAGGGAGCGGCAGCCTCTTTTTAGAGAAGTACGCCGGAGAAACTTTCTGGAAGGTTCACACTCTTCCAGAATGCAGAAATGTTTTGAACCGATCATCACATTGGTCGATTCAATGTGCTCCCCCGCCACTGGGTTATGAGAGCATGCCTCTGAACATGATAGACGGAGAAAAAGGGCACAGGCTAGATGACGTAGCTTTTCAATGGCTACAGCGGATTCGGCCATCTCACCTGGTATATCGTCATGAAGAAATGACGTACTTAGAACCATATCTACCGAGCCGATTTGCTCGGCAATTCGGATATGACCAACTTCATGTTGGGAATGCCACCACCTGCCTTTCTGCTCGTGGAGGACTAATTGATGGAGCTCGGGCATGGAGATACTTCACGGCTAGAGATACAAAAGTTGAATTCTCTATGCCGAATCCTTTATCCAAGGCAGGGACGAAAATGCTCTATACATACGCCCGCTTCTATGTTTCATCGAGCACTTTTGTGCTGAGTTTTCATTTGAAGACTTTTGTTGCAGAAGACGACCCAGCTCCATCAAAGAGGTCGAAGAAGAAGATTGTTATTCAACGATTTACTCCGGAACCTGAAGATGAGACTGCAGAAGTTGAGCCCTTATATGAATTATCTCTGCAGCAAAACTTTCCTGATGAAGTTCTTCCTCCAATATTCGTGTCCATCTCTAAGAGGAAACGAAGTGATGAATCTGAGACAGTCTCTAAAAAGAGTACTAAGTCTCAGACTTCCAAGAAGAAAGGAGTTTCAATAACTGCCACCTTATCTCTAGGTGGCATCCCTGTTGATGAAGACAATGCTGCCGACAAAGATGAAGATACAGATGAAGCGATGCTCCTTTGATAAAAAGGAGATCGAGAGGCAGATACGTCAAGAAGACTGTCGAAAAGATAAAGGGCAATGAACTCCTGGAAACTATTATGAGTGGAGGGATCTTGCCAGAGATCGATTAAGCGGTTTCCATGGAGAGAACAGAATCTGATCATGTTCATCTTCCAGCAACTTCAGCTGAACTGACTGAGGTAGAGTCGACTGTCCCAACGACAAGTGGAGTAGCTGCTGAACCTTCAGAGATGAGGATTATCCCTTTTGAGCACGGGAAAGAGGGTGTCATCCAGGCATTGGATGATCAAATTGAATATTCAGAAGAAGAACCAGCTCCCGAGGCAGAAGTTAGGGAACAACCGGAAGTTCCATCTTTTCAACCTAATCAAATTGAAGAAACTCAGGTTGAAGAAAACATTTCTTCGGCCAGAGGCGATGAAGACGTGCCAACGTTTGAACTATCAGCTGCTGATGAGTTATTGAAGAATGTTTGTAAAGACATTATTCTTCAAACTAACATTCCTGCAGTCAATACCGAGTCCATGGAAATTGAAACTCAAGAACCTGAGCTTGCTATTGTTGCTGTTCCTGAGATTCATCCATCTCAAAAAATAGATGTTGATGTGAATATCATGGATTCTGGATCAGAGACCCATCCTGAAGCTGGGGATCCAAGAGAGTCTGAAGAAGAACACTCTGAGAAAGAAGAAGAGGCTGAAGAGGAAGAGGATTGGCATCATGAGACTTCCACTCATTATGATGAAGATAAAATCAAAGAAAATAGAATGAAGCTCAGTTCTGAACCTGCTCAATCTCCTGATAATGCTCCAGCACCCAGTAATTCTGGAGCTGGTAGTAGTCACATAAAGCAGGTGTCAGACACCATTATTGATCGACTGCGAGAGGATGCGAGACTCCCTCAACATATAGAATATAAACCTCAGCCTGGTAGAATTTTATTTTAAATTCTATTTCTACTATTTTTTTTCTTTATATGCTGATTATTTTTCCTTTGACTAGTAGGGACTGCTGCAGCGATGAGCTCGACTCATGCTCCACCTGTTCATACTGATGTTGATGAAGGAAATTCGCATCTACTGACTTCTCCAGCGGCACATACTTCAATTCCCAGGACAGAGAACGTACAAGCTTCTTCTTCAATAATGACAGCAACTCCTGGGTTTGAGACGGGATTGGCAAGGACTCTGGGGATGTATTCAGATATCATCTATTCATATCTGGATACGTACTCCAGGCGTTTCTTGAAAGACGAAACTATGCCCTTCTCTGAGCTCCGAATGGTGGTCAATTTCCCGCTCCTAGCACTGCGACATGCTGGCTGTGAAACTCAATGTATTTTCTTTGAACATCTTCTAGATGAATTGGAGACAACTATCCGAAGATACTGGAAGATCAATAAGAAAGATGTTAAATCTTTGACTGTGGCTGAGATCGCTCAAATGGAACATGAAGCCCAAGCTCAGCAAGCTGCTTTAGAAGAATTTCTTGCTTCTTCATCTGAGAAGTTAGTAAAAAAGGGTAAAGAAATATTAGCTACTCGTCAGAGAGTAGAACTTCTGGAGAAGGATGAAATATCAAAAGCTGAAGAGCTCAAGAAGTTGAAAGAGAAGCTGGCTCGTCTTCAGGAGCGAATTGCCTTCATGGAAAAGGAGCAGGTTGAGGTCGTCACTGCTCATATATCTGAAGCTGAACGCTGTCAAACTCTTCAACAAGAGCGAGAGCAGATGCAGGCAGAGCAAATTGAAGAAGTTAACCGTCGCCAATCTGCTATTATCAATTTTGATGAACAAATTGTCGCAGTCGAAGCAGCAGAAAGAGTTCGCAAAGCTCATGATAAGAAAATGAGTACTGTACGTATTAAGGAGCTAATAACTCCTAATAAATAGATCTTTTACATTTTTACTTGTAATCAATATTTTGATTTTGAATGAAGACAAATGAGAGCTTTTGATCTAATTTTTGACTTTATTGTTTTGATAATGATGTATTCATAGAAAATATGTTCAGAGGTAAATAATACATGACACATTTCAATAGAATAGAATATACAAATGAACTTTGTAATTCTATCAGATGATATTAAACCAGAGATGATCTTAGTTTAATATTGATTAGAAAAAAATAGAATTCAGACATAAAAATATCTTTGAACTCAATTTTTCATGATCTTTGGACTCGAGAATCAAAAGACTAGATATCATTTTCATAAATATGATACTGAGATAGAAAATTCAGAGATAATATGGACGTAATTTTCTAGATATCAAATTTGCTAAGAAAATGATACAAAATAGAATATCTATTTCTACTGGGGATAAAAGATATCGAAACGATTCTTGTAAAGAACAATAACTTTGGTATTTTTACTAGCTGGGGAATGATAGGAGAACAATCTTGACAGATAAAAATTTTACACATAATATTTCTTCAAGAATTTGCCATTAATGGGCATCATAGTGACTTTACCATCCATAGTGGTAAGCTGATATGCCCCATTAGAAAAGACTTTATTCACAATGAATGGACCTTCCCATTTTGCATCGAACTTGCCTTTACTTATGTGCGTCATAGTCATCGGACGTCTGACTGTAAGAACAAGTTCCCCTTTTTGATATGCTCGAACTCTAACTTTCTTGTTAAAAGCTCTTGAGATTCTAGCTTGATAGAATTCGATATTCTGTTGAGCAGATAACCGCTTTTCATCCAGAGCTTCTAATTCCTGAAGTCGAAGACGATCATTATTCCCGGTGGTAAGTTCATTAGCGATTGCTATCCTTAAAGAAGGAATTTGAATCTTTAATGGAAGAACAGCTTCGCATCCATACACCAGAGAGAAAGGTGTACATCTAGTAGCATTACGAACTGTAGTGCGGTAAGCCCACAAACATTCACCAAGTTTCTCACTCCAATTACGTTTGTTAGTAGAAACAAACTTCTTTAAGAGTTTGATGATGGTCTTGTTGAAAGCTTCTGCTAATCCATTAGATGCCGGATTATATGCGGTAGAAGTCACATTATTGATTCGATGATCGTCACAGAATCGAGTAAATTTTTGGCTGACGAATTGTGGTCCATTATCATGAATAATGCGTCGAGGAACACCAAATCTGTAGATGACATGATGCTTGATAAAGTTGATGACGTTAGAAGTCTTGACTTCAGATAAAGGAATAGCTCCAGCCCATTTGGAGAAATAATCGGTTATTGCGAGAATAAACCGATGACCTTTTGATGATGGCGGATTGATTGGGCCGACAACATCCATGCCCCAAGCTTCGAAAGGCCATGATGCTGCTGTTGGGTGTAGAAATTTTGAAGGTTGATGGATAAAATTTGCATAGATTTGACAAGCTTTACACTTATGGGCATATTGAATAGCATCATTTACCATAGTAGGCCAATAATAACCCATACGTCGAATACAGTCTTGAAGTTTTGGTCCAGGCTGATGTGCTCCACAAATTCCATCATGTGCTTCGCGGATAATTTGTTGGGCTTCACTACCGGCAACACATCGAAGAAGTAAACCATCATAAGCTCGACGATATAAGGTTTTTGTAGTATAATTGTAATAGAATCTGAGTGATCGTCATCTGATAGATGCTGCCTCACTCGGATTATCTGGAAGAATATCATACAATACGAAATCTAAGAAAGGAAGTCTCCAATCTTTATCCGTATTCTGAGTCTCAGCTAAACTACTGAAGGTGAATTCCATACTAGAATCAGATGAAGATGATAATGATTTACGACTTAATCCAAATCCTCTTGTTGTATTGACATCATGAGATGTTGATTCTTCAATATCAACTGGAAGTCCTAGAGTTAGGTTGTTCTCAAGATGAAATAATTCTCGATTGTAAACAACAATCATTTGTTGACGTCTAACCGGAATAGCTAATACTGCCACAAGATTAGCAAGAGCATCAGCTTCTATGTTACATGCTCGCCTAACATGCTCGATGAAGAATCCTTCAAATGACGAAACCATAGATATAGCCGATCTATGATAAGGAACCAGATCTTGATGGCGAACTTCATAAGTACCCCTTATTTGATTGACAATGAGTTTAGAATCTCCATATGCTTCCAAATGTTGAATATTCAGATGTTTAGCGAGTTGAAGACCAATAAGCAGTGCATTATACTCAGCTACGTTGTTTGAACATGGTTGATTGAGAGAATAAGCTCTTTGGATAGCAAGACCTTCTGGCGACACAAGAACGATTCCAACCCCAGCGACAATGTCACCATTAGGACCTATTCTTGAAGCTCCATCAAAGAATAGACGCCAAATAGGATCTTCTTCAGTAATTTGGTTTGAGTCTAGGACTTCATCTGGGATTTCATCATAGAGTTTTAAATTTTCTGGAATTGAATGAGCAGCCAGAAAATCAGCTAAAGCTTGTCCTTTGACCGATTTCTGAGGGATATAGTACATATCATACTGAGCAAGTAAAATTCCCCAATTAGCCAATCGAGAATTTAAAACACTTAGTTTCTTCATCATGACTCGTATAGGATTAATCCTGGAAATGACATGAATAGTCTGGCCAATGATATAATGTCGTATTTTTTGGACAGCGAACATAAGGACCAGACATTCTTTTTCGACCGGTGAATATCGAGGTTCAGCTCCGGTCGTAGTACGACTGAGATAGTAAATGGCTTGTTCATGACCATTTTTATTCTTTTGAGCAAGCAGCGCACCCAATGAATGACTCGTTGCTCGGGTATATAGGAGGAACGGTATTCCTGAGATAGGTGGTACCAATACTGGAGGGCTCATTAGATATTGTTTTATATCATCGAATGCTTTTTGACATTCATCATTCCAGACAAAAGAAACACCTTTCTTCATAAGTTTATTGAATGGTCTGCAGCGTCCTGAAAGATTAGAGATGAATCTCCTGATATAAGCGATCCTTCCTTGAAATTCTCGTAGCTCTTTTAAGGTGCGTGGAGGACGCATCTCTTGGATGGCTTTGATTTTCTCGGGATCTACGTGTATACCTTTCGAGGTAATGACAAAGCCGAGAAATTTGCCACTAGAGATGCCCAAGAAGGACTTAGTAGGGTTCATCTTTAATTGATGCTTATGCATTAGATCAAAAATAGTCTTCAAATCTTGGATGTGATCCTCTTTTTGTCGACTTTTGACTGCAATATCATCAACATAGCATTCGACTATTTTCTGCAAATGTTCACGAAATATAGTGCTCATGGCTCGTTGATAAGTTACTCCTGCATTCTTGAGACCGAATGGCATAACTGTATAACAGTATGTACCGATCGACGTTCTGAAAGAAGTATGTTTCTCGTCATCTGGAAACATTTTTATTTGATTATATCCAGAATACCCATCCATGAATGACATCCGCTCAAAACCACAGGTATTATCGATCATAACATCAGTAATTGGTAGAGGGAACTCGTCTTTAGGACATGCCGTATTGAGATCACGATAGTCTATGCATACTCTGATCTTGCCAGTCTTTTTAAGGACAAGAACTATATTAGCCACCCAATCAGGGTGTTGTTCCTCTCTAATAAACCCAGAAGCCATGAGTTTATTGACTTCAGCTTCAATTGCATCCATAATGTCTGGACAAAATCGTCGCTGTTGTTGTTTGACCGGTTTAGCATTCGGCATGATATTGAGTTTGTGAGTTGCGATTTGTGGATCAAGTCCTGGCATATCTTCATAACTCCAAGCGAAGACATCGATGTATTCACGAATAAGTTTGATCATGTCTTGCTTATCAGTTTCTGAAAGACTTTCACTAATAAATATTGGTTTGGGGGATCCCTCTTCACCAACATCTATTTGAACAAGTTTATCTTCAGTTGGAGGTTCTCTTTGCTCGAATCTAAACTCCTATTGATTATCTAACCTTTGGGCCCATTGTTCTGATTCAGATGAGATTTCAAATTCGTCTTCGTCATTTTCTTCAGGACCGTCAACGGAAACCATGTTGGAAGACAGAATGTTACGGTGGAAGTCACCGATACTTGTATCAGAATCCCAAGAGGAGGAACTAGAAGAATCAGATCTTTTATCTTCATCAGATTCGGGATCTTTATGGATGATATTGATGAAGGGAGTAGGATCAATATAACCCAATCCGTATTTTGTCCTTCCATATTTTAGAGAAGGAATCCGAACATGCATTCTTCTTCCTTTCCCATTACTGAGGCCAGTTCTGAAGTCATAACCCATATTTTTGATAATATCTTTAGATTGCTGGCTGTAACGACGCAATTGTAATCTTCCAGAATCATCATTTCTATCATCATCTTCAAAGTTGATAGGGGTTTTTGGTCCTTTGTAGAAGAATATTGGAATGTCTCCTGGTTTTCTGCTAGGTACTAGAAAGCATGAATTTTGTACTGATTCTAAGGATACTTCTGTATGAAAAGTCTGTACAACTCCTATGGTTACTGTTTTCAAGTCATCTAACAAATACAAATAATTATGAACATGATTACAAACATCAATATACTGCAAAGACGGAGACATTTCATTAATTTCAAGAGTAGTAGTATTTATATCAGAAGGAGGTTGAACCTTAGAAATCTTAGCCAAATCAATGACTAAAGGGGGAGAAGAAGAACGAGAAGGAGTTTTGTTTCGATTAAGATCGATCACAAATGGCTCAGAAGAGGTGAGCTCCCTTGAAGCTTGGGATGGAAAAGTAGTTCGCCTACCAACAGGGATTACCAGAGTGTCCTGTTTTATAAGTGAAGATGCAGGAAATGTAGTACGCCCACTGACAGGAATGATCAGTGTGTTTTGGGTGGATGATTGAGGTAATGGAGAGATACGTCCGCTCACTGGAATAATGAAGGGGCCTTCTCCAGAGGGTTTAGGAGACTGTTGCTGAGTAGTTTGACCTTTGACAGGAATTATCAAGGTCTCACTTTGCGGATCTTTTTTTTCCATGGCTTGTACTATTTTTGTATACTCCTTTTTGTACATCCGGGAATCACTGAAATAAGCTTCAACCCTACGGAAAGGATTTATATCAGCGACTTCCTTTCGTACTTTTCTATCGCTGTCAATGTATTTGAAGCACTGATGAAGAGTAGAAGGCACCACATTATTCTCATGAAGGAAGGGTCTTCCCAAGAGAAGATTATAAGATCCCACGATCTCGATCACATAGAAAGTGACTTTGGATCTGAAATCGCCTATTTGAAGTTTCAGATGAATCTTTCCCAACGGCTCGCTTCGGCTTTGATTGAATCCCAATATAGTAGTAACCGTCTTGGAAAGTTTGTGAAGAGGAATTTTTAATTCATCTAGCAGACTCCTTGGCATTATGCTTAAAGCAGACCCTGGATCAATAAGAATACGATCTACCTTCATCGTATCGATATAACCGGTATAGTAGAGAGGCCGATCATGTCGATTATCCTCCAATAATATGTCATCTTGTGTAAAGGTGATATTCGAGATGATCTCCAATACACTATTGCAATGTAAGCAAGTAACATGTTCTTCATCTGGCTTCTTTAATTGTGCAAGACAAGAGTCAGCCTGAAGAAGTGCCTCACTTAATGTCTCCCGAGTCTCTTTAGAAAGACGTAGAAGTTCAAAGAGGGACATTCTAGGTGGAGTACTAGTGAGTTGAGCTAAAATGTCAAAGTTATAAGGCTTCTGAAGTCCAAGGGGAGGGGACTTCCGGATTGGTTTATCGAAGCGAGCTTGTTGTTTGCCTTTCTCAAGTGCTGTGGGCTTGGAAGGAATAGGTACAACCGGTGTAGTTGAAGGAACAGGTACAGTGGACAATTCTTCCTCCCGAGGAACATCAGGAATATCTTTGTCAGCTGGAGAGATATCAGGAGTATTTTCAAGACTATCAGAAGTATCTTCAGGACTCTTGGAATAATCCTTTAGATAATGTTTTCCTGTTCTAGTAGCACCAGCATGTGCTTCAGCTTTATCTTTTGGTTCTGTGTCAGAAGTAGATCCGAAAGAAGTCATATGACATGACTTAGTTTTTTTGGCCTTCTTAGATTTTAGGGAAGTAGTCTTTTGAAGGGGAGGAGATTCAAAATCTGCCACTAGATCGGGATGAATCCATATGATTTCTCCTGTTTCAATAGTGATCGGTACTAATCCTTCAGACTGTGGAGGGAGAATATTTACGATTTCAAGAGTTGCCTTGGGAATAGGAACGATCCCGCTTTCAAGGAGTTGAGGAGGAAAATCTCCAAATTGCATAGAGACAACGTTGGAGGTGACGGTCTTTTCTTTCGGAGTAAGAGTGACAGCTCCAGATTTGATCATTTCTTGGATTTTTCCTTTCAGTACAAAACATGTACGAGCTGTGTGATCCAATATTCTATGGTACGGACAGTATTTAGGATGATCTGTCTTACCAGCTTCATCGGGTTTCTTGATTTCAGGTAATTGTATTTTATTACCTTTAAGTAAACATTCAAAGATACCAAGGACGTCATCGTCGTCAAAAGAGTATTCTTCTTTGGGGCGAGGTGCTCTTGGTTGTTGATTTGTTGGAGCTGGGGTAGCTTGGGCAGATATTACTTCTTGATTTTTGCTCTGGAGATTGACTTCGAGAGTCTCTTTTCTTTTACAATTGTTAGGTCGCGTACTATTGCTAGTATTTTGACCTGATTTATTGGGATTCATGTGTACCCCCAGACCTTTGAAAGTCTCGACACTGACTTCGGCAGCTTTGGCACTGACGATGAAGGAAGGCCAATCTTGGAATTGAGTGGATCCTGTCCACATGCTGATGATTGGTAAGAGATTCGACTTGCAAGTGTCGATAGTGACAGCATCGGGAGTTCCGAGGGGCATCTTCAGAGCTTCTCTTCGAACTCTTTCAATGAAGCTTTCAGTGCTTTCATTATTTTTCTGTTTGATTCTTATAAGAGCAGACATAGTCATGTCATTGAGCCCTTCATAAAACCATTCAAGAAATATTTGTTTGAAGCCGGCAAATGAGGTAATACACCCATCAGAGAGACTTCTATACCATTCATAAGCCGTTCCCTTGAGACATCCGACAAACACCCGAGTAAGGAGGGCATCGCTTGGTTGCAGCTGGTCAGTCTTCACTTCAAAATGATTGATAAACTGACTCGGAGAAGTAGTTCCATCAAAGAATGAGATAGTAGGAGGCTTGTATTTATAAGGATATGATACCAGCTTCCATTCTATTGGATAAAGTTGCTTGATACCTAACCTTTGTAAATCATCTTTTTGTTTGAATGCCTCAAATTGGGTTCGGAGATTCCTCAATTCTTCAGTAACGACTCTGGAAGATTATGGAGTTGTAGCTTGTAGGGAATAGTTAGGAGGAGGGACAACATTATAAGTGCTACCCCCAGCTCCCGAATGACTAGGAATTGGTTGAGCTTGTCCAGGGATATTGGATTGTACTACTGGAGGAACTTGCACTGGACCTACACCAGTATCAATCGGTATGGCGTCAGGTACAGTCTGTCGATTTTGCAGCTGGGTTGCCATAAGTTCATACATTGACTTCATAGTATCAGCCATAGACTTCATTTGTTGTTCCAAAGAAGCAATTCTTTGGTCTTGGGGAGTCATTGAAGAAGAAGGTTCATTGTTTAATTCAGTATTCCCATCCACCATATAAGTTGTGACCATACGCAGGATTGTTGATGATACTGTTTGTTCTGAATCATTACTTTGTGTATCAAAATCAGTTATAGGAGAACTACCCCCAGTAGAAAGAGGTGGAAAGTTGGATTCTCCAAGGAATTCAGAATAGTCTTCAGAAACCGAAGTTCTTTGATTAGAAGCCAGGACTCTTGCTCTGGTCCCCATCTGGACTATCAGTTCTACCCCCAGAATCCCGAGAGGTCATGTTGATAGAAGCGAAAAGAGGTTCATCTTCATCAGACATAGGTTCACCCTGGATCCGATTAAAGACAGACTGTCGTTTAGTTTGACATCTGCATTGAATTATGACCCTAGGTTGGAAGTCACAATCATGATGGTCATGATCCATTGACAGAGAATTATTCCTCTTCTTTTGTTGAAGATGTTCTTGCAAATCAGTATGTGAAGACTGAGGTATATTTGAGAACAATCTTTGTTTATGAGGAATATATTTCTTGTCCTTGGATTTTGCCGGCTCTTGATTGTACAAGGAATGATTAATCTGAGCAACATAATTTTTGGCATATTCTGCATCCGGATCTCTTACTTTCATTCCCGATTGGTGTGGTTTCTTAACACCAGAAGTGCTTCCCAAACGGGATTGATTGAGTTTCGTTCTTAGATCTGTTGGAGGTAAAATATTGGTCTTTGATACTTGAAGTTTTCCTTCCATTGATCTAGATGTTTGCAGAGAAGGAAGACTTGAACCATCCCCTTGAGTAGGAGTTGGTAACAAACCTTTTTGTAAAGACAAATTTTGTACCCAATTTGAAGAAGTCGTAGAAGAAGACATTAATAAATGTTTCTTTTTAGACTTGTTCAAATTTTGAGACATAGAATATCCAGAAGGAAGAGTAGTCAAAAGACTATTTTCTTTTCTTTGACTAACAAAATTGTCAGCCAAAGCTGTTCCTGAAGTAAACACTACAGGAGCAGAAGAAACAACTAAAGAGTTGTTCCTATTCGAAGGGACTTTGTGAGCCATTTGTGGAGGAGCCATAGCAAGACTACCCCCAGTTCTAGCAGAACTTGGCAAGGAGGAAGAAATAGCTAAAGAGCTATTCTTCTTAGAATATGCTTGTGACAATTTGGCTAAGGAGCCAGTGTTGTCAGCATATGAAGTCTTGGCTAAAAAGCCAGATTTCGGTACGCATGCTGAGTCAGGAAGAGCTGACTTGGTGGATGATGCGTACGGAATACAAGCTGAGACAGGCTTGGTTAAAGAACCAGTGCTGTTAGCATGATTTTTAGGTTTGGAAATGCACGCTGGAACAGGCTTGGCTAAAGAGCCAGTGCTGTCAGCGTGACTTTGGGACTGCGTGACTACGGAAACAGATTTGGTTAAGGAGCCATCACTGTTAGCGTGTCTTTTGGATGCTGTCATTTTTGAGCATACAGGAGTATGCGTGCCTGCAGTGGAGTTCTTGCCAGTGTTAGTAATGGACACTGTGGTAGAAACTTCACCGTCTTTGGTTGCCAACAGATTCTTAGGGACGTAGACAGATCGTCCCTTTGATTTGGCAGTGGTGATAGAGGCTGAAGTGTGCTTGCCACCCTTAGCCCGCTACATTTCTTCATAGGCGAGTTGATTGAACTGAATCGATATCACCTTCTTCGTCGATCCGACCGACGAAGCGTCGCATTGAGTTGTGGCCATCTCAGAAGAGGAGATGGGTTTCCCCAGCAGAGTCACCAATTTGTTTTCCATAAATAAATTCACTTTATTTATTGTGTTTCTGGGAAAATATAACTGTAGGAATCCGATCTAGAAGACGATCGCTTTATCCCTTAGACGATGCGAAGAAGAAAAGCTCTCAAGAATTCGACAGCAATTTAGATATCTATGTATCTGTACAATGAATGAGAAGAGAACTCTATTTATAGAGTCAAAAATAACTAAAAAGATAACTGTTTTCATAACCTATGCATAGTTGATAATCACGCAGGATTCAATCGTACGCAAGGTTGATGAGCAGTTACTGGACGTGGCCTATAACTGTTGGACACATGGCAATCATGCATGAGTCGTGTGCAAGTTACTGGGGCACGCATACGAGAGATTTGTGGCATGTCTGCCACGTACTCCAATCTGATAATTTGAGATGAAATCTACGCCAACTAGTTGAGGAAGAAATCCACGCAGACTTAGGGCAGAAGGCTTCAGAATACACGCCAACTTGAGGCAGAAAGCTTCAGAATACACGCCAACTTGAGACAGAAAGCTCAAAATTTACGCAAACTTGAGGAAGGAACATAGAAGTTCAAAATACACGCAGACTTGAGTCAGAACGGCCAGCAGTCTTGATTCGACGTGCCTCGACTGACACAAAATCTCTGACATTGATTGCCTTGTCAGTCATATTAAATGACAATAAGGTCTTTTTGGTACGCCAACTTGATGAAGACTGAATCTTGTTGAGGAAGATTTCGAAAGTCACGCAATAGTCGGCTGAGATCTCTCGAGTCCCGTGCATACGTGGCATACGAGGAGACATTCTTTGACTGTCGTGCTGTCAGTCATAATGACACTCTGACAAATGATGAGCTGTCTCTGTGTACCATTTAAACTCTGCGTATATTTGAGGAAATGGTCTGATAGAACTCAGCGTGTATTTTAGACATTGTTCTGATAGGCTGTATTAACTTAGCGTGACTTCATTTTTTGAGGCCTACAGCAACCTAAATCAAAATAGAAATATAATGAGTACCTTTAGTCATAAAATGAGCATAAATGGTGAACATTAAGTGATAAAAATATAATATTTTATGTTCTCATCAAATACCCCCACTCTTAACTTTTGTTCGTCCTCGGACAAAACTCTTATTTATTAATTTTTTTCAAATCAAAAATCAAGGTTGTAGTGTCATGAATAAAGAATAACCATGCTCTTCAAAACTCATAACATATCATGAAAATATATTCTTAAACAACTTCTAATTACTTAGTAAGTAATTTTATTTGAAGATAGAGTAAACTAAATTGGTAGACGCTCACAGGAATAAACACTCAACTCTCATCGGTTTGAAGGGTAAGTGTTTCGCTCAAATTCATTCCAAAAGAAATGATCTACCATAAGCTTGCATATCTTCTCATTCTCCACCACTTGTATCACATGCATAACACAAATCATAAGGACCTTTTATGGGTTGTAGAGGGGCTTAGGATTAAGGTAGGATATATTTGAGAGTGTAGCTAAAACGACATCAAAACTAGTAGAGCAAAAATGATTTAACTCAAGCTCGAATGTATAAAATATGTAAAAATAATCACTCCATTCAAAGCATTCAACATACCCCTTTATTGAAAATTTTGGGAGGAATTATGAACATAGATGTCAAAAGTTATTTCCTCCATCACTTTTTTTTTCATTACTTCTTCTTTCTTTCTTTCTTTTTCTCATTTTTTTCATTTTTTTTCATTTTCATTTTTTTTGAATCATGATGGAACTCAAGAATTTGAGAATAAAAATATGTTGCCAAACTTGAAATTATGATACCCCCACACTTATTTCTTATACACCCATGCATATCATAATGCTCCACTAGTTTTTTGGCCTAGGTAAGGATTTTTTTTTTCAGGTTAGAGCTTGTAATATGGGTTCACAAAAGTAGAAGCAATAAGGCTCAAAGGGGTTTTCAACCAAAGAAAAAATAATTCCAGGGTAAGCTATTTGGGTTAAGTAGCGTAAAAGATGGCCTTAATCATGTTCATGTATGCATGTGCTGACGTGACCTCGAAGAGAATCTAAGCAAGTTCTAGAGAAACAAGTCCATGGAAGAATATCTCTCATCAAAAAAATAGTGAGACTGATGTGTCAGTCTAAGGGCTCAAAATCTCACCGGCTTTTGTCTACCAAATTTAGTCACTACCATCATTAAAAAAATGACTAGACTAATTAATTCTAAGTTGAAAAGAGTACTTATTCAATCATGTTATGAATTTTTCAAGTTGAATCTTGCTCATGACATACACAACCAAAAATTATTGAAAACCAGAAAAAAAGAACAAAACTCTTTTTTTAATAAAAAAATAACACTAAAACTTTATTGAAAACCACAAAAAAACTTATTTTTTTAAATCGAAAAAAACTCAAACTGCTTAAAATAATTTAAATCCTCCCCCACACTTAAACTGACATTGTCCCCAATGTAAGCCTAAATGCAAATAAAAGAAAAAATAAACAAAAATAGAAATGCAAGAATAAGAACAAACTCCCCTTGGGTTGCCTCCTAAGCAGCATATTTGTTTAATACGTCGTTGGCTTGACTTTATGCACACTTGACATAACTATGAAAGGGTTTCTCATCTTGGATAAAGGCTTGCAAAATAGATGGTAAATGCCAGTTGTTAGAATTTGATAATGCCATATAAGGAAAGTTACATGACTGTTACATTTTTAGAAAATTATTCAATGCTGATACAGTTTCCTGCAAATTAGAACTGAAAGATAACTCTTCATTCCCTTTCTCAACATGTTCACTGATGGCAACTTCCAATCCATCTTTGCCATCAAGTTCAAAACTTCTTGTCCATTTGGTACTACATTGTCATTAGGAATGTTCGTGTCTGCAACGCTGTTGATCTCTTCTTCTTATTTTGACGATGTAGGCACTTTCTTTACTAGGTTGTCAACTTCTTCGTCATTTCTCAAAACGATTGTACTTATATTTTCTTTTGAATTTATTATCATTTGAGATGATAATTTTTCCAAACTTTGTGCCTCCAGTTTATTAATTATTGTAGACATTTGGCTCATTTGATTGTTCAGGCTTTGGATGCTGGCCCTCGTCTTCTGTTGAAATTGAAAATATTAGTGGCAAGAGACATAACAATATCTTCTAAAGACATAGCAGAATTAGAAGTTTGGTCCAATTGTTGTTCATGAAGGTATGGTTGCTTTTACTATTGGTAACTTTGGGCAATTTTGAATTACATTGGGCTCATCTTCAAGTATTGGGCGCATATCAGTTGGATGCCCTGCTATTAAACAAATCTCATAAGCCATTGTTGTTTGCATGTTACCACCTACAACTATTTGAAGAACAAGAGAAGTTAAACTAGCAATTTGTTGGTCAAGAGATTAAATATTTACCTCATTAGCATGCCTAGAAGGAAGATCTAGATAAGTGACAAATTGTTAAGAATTGGACGCCATGTCCTGTTAATGTTTTTTTGGCAAATAAAAAATTATTTTATTACAAGAACGAAATAAATCACAAAAAGCACAAAAATTAACGAAATTACTCTCCGACAATGGCGCCAAAATTTGGTGTGCTATCGTAGGCACCCAAAAATAAAACCTATACTCTTAGAAATGTAGTAGTGTGAGTAAGGATCGTTTCCACGGAGAGTAATTAGTTTAGATTTGTGCTATGTGAATAATGAAAGGGGCGATGAATAAAATGAAAGTCAATAAAAAAGAGCAAGTAGAATATGAAAATAAATCAAAATAACAAATATTGGTCTAAGTCTACGTCTACCATCGGAATCTTGAAACTAATCATAGATGCAAACATATATTGATATATATTATGAATATTCATCGTTGGAATTATTTTCCTATCTCCTTTAGCCATAGTTAATTAGAAACAAGTGACCTAATTAACCTTAACTACTAAACAACCCCAGACAAGCGCTAAAGGTTTAATCTAGTAGCGTATTAAACTCAATGAGATCGATGAAACAAAACAAAACAAAACAAGCACAAGCGGTTGCATTTAATTTAGTCGAATGGTTTCTTCCTAAGATTTAATAATACAAAGTAGTAATTTATTAAATCTTGGTTTCTTCACAAATTAGAGGGATTGAACAATTCCAGATTCGATATCTAATTTAGCAGTAGATTATCAAGAATAATAAACTAGTATGCATCCTAGTAATTAAACAAGATAATCATAAAATATGCATAAGAAAATATTTGACACTCAAAGTACAAATCAAACATATAAACATAAATTAGATCTCACAAGTTTTTATTGATTCTGAGGCTTCCGTTTTCTTCGACCAATAAGACTTTAGCCGAACATGTTCATCAAAACTTCAAAAGAAAAGTTGGAGAAGAAGAGAAGAGTTGTGTTGTGTGTTTGTGGGGTCCCTTCTCATGATTCCTACCCCCTTTTATACACCATAAATTAGTTGTTTCAAGCCCATAATATCTCCCCACATATCCTCTAAAAGTTACAACTTCTCAAACAAAATAGACTAAGTCATAGAACAAGTAGGAAAATGGTTATTTTGGTTCCTATTTTTGTTCACAACATCTTTGACCCAACTTCAAGTCTCCATGATGTAGCTTGTTTTGCCAAAAATACAAAATATAAAAGTTGTAGCCCTGTGTCTTAGCTTTCTAAAGCTTTTTGAATTACCTCAATTTCTTTTCGGAGGAGAAAGTTATGCTCATTTTGGTAAAATGTGTCAAAACTATCCAAAATTGTAATTTAGCTCCATTTTGCACATAGTGTCTCCAACTGCAACCTAAATCAAAATTGAAATATAACGAGTACCTTTAGTCATAAAATAAGCATAAATGGTGAACATTAAGTGATAAAATATAATATTTTATGTTCTCATCAGTCATTCTTAGGAGCAGTATATTTTCAAAATTAGCTCCAAGAACATCATCCTACCTTGCTAAAACTTTGTCAGCCTTCATAGAATTCTATATGGATTTGTTTTATTGTCTTTTGTGTTGGCCCATTGGTCATGGTCAAACCTAATTTTAATAATTGATCTAACCCTGTCTCGATATAAGGGCTACTTGGACAACTGCTGAGAACTGCTACTGCTACCGTTCAAGACTTGAAGCCAGTTTGCCACCGAGTGTGTATTTCCTTTATCAATATAATTTTTATACACTACAAGAAAGTTGGACTATCCCAACGTTTTATAAACGTCGTAAAAACTTAATAAAATGTTGGTATAGGTTTCGCCAACGTTTGTCCAACGATTTATGCAAACGTCATCTTTGCCCTAGTAGGGAATTTACCACGTTTGCAATAAACGTCGTTATAGGGATTAGGCAACGTTTGCAGTAACGTTTATAAACGTCAATAATAGTTCAAAAATGTTTAACAAATTCCAACATTTTTATAATAAAACATTGGCATACATAGCCTATTTCCTACATTTCATAAAACATTAGGATTATATTTTCCAACCTTTGTCCAGAAAATGTTGGATTGTGATTTTCCAACATTTTCCAAAAAAAAGGGTTGGTTTTGTGTTTCCAACATTTTCAACTAAACGTTGGTATAGGTAACATGTTTCCACAAACATTAGGAATAATAAATTTGGATGATACTTTCCCAACAATCTACCAAGCACGTCGTAAATTTAACCAGTTTGCCAAAAATTTCCCAAAACGTTGGTAATTGTGTTCATGGGTGATAATTTTCCAACAATTTGACAAATATGTCAAAAATTTAACTATTTTTCCAACGTTTTCCCTAACCATGCACTAGAATTTGTTACAAAAATTGATTAAAATTATCTTTAAAATTATCTGCCACAATCACATAAAATATAATTGTGCTTGTACATTAAAAAAAAATTGGCTCCATCACAAACATGTAAATGCATCCACCACCAAATAATCGGACAAAATATTAATATAAAATTATTGTAAATCAAAATATTGTCTGTATTAGAAGTCTATATATCTTTATTCATTCTCCCAAATACTAGTTTATTCAAATTAAAAATTAGACAATCTTCATGAATAACCCACATAAGTAACTCGACCATGTAAACCTGTAAAAAAGAAAAGAGAACAATTGTAAATAATTAGGACATACAAGTCAAAAGTGAATATTTTTTAAGACTTATTGTGCAAGTTGACCTTCTCCTCTACTAATTAGCTCTTTTTCACCCTCTTTATAGCCATGAGATCCTGAATTAATGAACACAAGAAAAAAAAAAATTAAGTAACATTTAAGGTTATTTAATATAAATGTCAAAGTTCAATGCTTTAGAGTAAAGTAGTTAAAAAAAGTTCAAAATATTAAAATGACCAATATTTGGAGTTAGCTCGCCTTTGATATCATTGTAGGACAAATCCCTGCATGCAGGTACTATTGCTTAAATATTCTGCAACTATTTGGGTTCGAGTGAGGATATCAAGTGAGTATTATGAAATAAGTGTCACATTTGGGATTCGCAATTGGGATTCATGAGGATATCAAGTGAGTATCATGAAATGATACTTGTGTATCATGGATTTAAGTTGGTATAGGATGGTATCCTATTTGAGTATGTGTGTGAATATATATATATATATATATATATATATATATATATATATATATATATATATATATATATATATATATATATATATACACGGCGCTCCTAGCGTAAGTGGCAGGAGGGGGGGCTCTCGGCAGGGAGCCCCGGGATCGAGCCACCCCCCCCCCCCGCCTCCCGCACAAGCCGGCTGGATGGCAGTGTCCACGAACTTGTGCGCGGATGACCGGACACCCAATATATATATATATATATATATATATATATATATATATATATATATATATATATATATATATATATATATATATATATATATGCAGATGACCTCTAGTCTAGTGGTTAAGAGAGATGTATGCGGCCCAAGTGGTCAGGAGTTCGAATCCTAGTGGGAGCGATTCCAAAAACAATTTACATGGTTCCAAAAAATATATATATGCAGATGACCTCTAGCCTAGTAGTTAAGAGAGATGCATGCGGCCAGAGTAGTCAGGAGTTCGAATCCCAGTGGGAGCGATTCCAGAAATAATTTACCTGGTTCCAAACATATATATATATATATATATATATATATATATATATATATATATATATATATAAAATACCCATGCCAATTGTTAACTCCTACCTATGGACTCTTGTGATATATATATATATATATATATATATATATATATATATATATATATATATATATATATATATATATATATATATATTTTATATATATATTTTTATATATATATATATATATTTATATATATATATATATATATATATATATTTTAAAAATATATATATATATATATATATATATATATATATATATATATATATATATATATATATATATATATATATATATATATATATATATATATCACAAGAGTCCATAGGTAGGAGTTAACAATTGGCATGGGTATTAGATAGTGTCATGGGTATCCAGTAGGTAAGGGGTGTCCCAGTTTGGCTACTGGATCGAATATGGGTGTGTATGTATCGAATATTGGGTGTGTAGAAGAGTGGGTGTCATAGTTTGGCTCAAAAAATCTTAATAGCACATCACCATAATATAGGAGAAATAAAAAATTCTAACCTTGCAATAGATTCGAAGCTGAGATCGTGGTACAGTGTGTTTGCGCCTGCTTTGGTCGTTGCAGTTGTGCTTGCTTTGGTGGTTGTAGTTGTTTTTGCTTTGGTGGTTGTGGTTGTCTTTTTGATTGAACCTCTGATTGAAAACGTGCCGACTGATGCAATATTGGTGGTGATGTGATTTTCTCAAAGTTGTTATCAAAAAACTAACATCATAAGTACAAAAAAATGTTACATGAAATCCATAAAATATATTTAGCTCATATATATATAATGATTGATAAATACTAACATGTTCTGTGCCAGAAGAAACATCTCGTTGAGATTGTTAGAAAGTACCCATATCACGCATAGAAAGTACCCACCATCTTCTGCCCATCCACTAGGCATTAAAGTAGGACCACAGACTCGTCTCTGCTCCTCCTAGCTAAAATTCGGGTCTAAGTATAAAATAGGCCAACAGAAAAATAATTAATGCACAATAATATATAAACCGTGAAGTTTAACTTCAATTATATTAATATCACAAATATGTTTGATGTTAAGATTATTATTACCTGTCACTTGATCTTCTAGTTGTTCGTTGCTGCCGAACAATACTCATGTTTGCTCTGGCTCCTCAGCAATAGTAGGAGGTGGCCAATTCAATGGAGGTTCGGCCATGACAATGTTGGCACCTACTTGCTCTTGTTCTTCAATAACGGTAGGCATAGCTCCCCTTTTCAATTGGTTGCGTCTACTTGTCGCCATAGGATTTTAGCCCAACTACAATCAAAGAATCTATAATAGAAAATGCATGATGGCGTAGTTATCATATCTGGGTTAATTTGTTGTATCTGGTAACTTTCTTAATTGGCATTCAGAATTGTTCAAAATGGTTCAAAGTGTATCAATGAAGTGTAGTAGCAGTGTGTTCCTGCACTGCAACAACTGCTAGTATATAAACATGAATACTGAAAACTATGCAGAAAATAGGAATACGAATGAACTTATTACATATTATGTTTAAAAGCTTATATGTATGAGACAGAAAAAAAAGTCTTGTGGTATGAAAAGCAAGCATAATCAATTGAAAACAGACATGCTACCCCTGATTCTTCCTGCAGGATACTTAATCAAGACCCGTTTTTTTTGGCAGATTGTGCAGGATGGTTAGATGATTCTTACAGTTCAATAGTAATGTCTTCCTACAGTTCAACAGTAATGTCTTTGTCAAACAAATTTGTGATATTACGTTTGTAATAAGGAGTTTCATGAGATGATACTGAGCATATAAATGAAGCTTAGTTGGTAAACCTCATTTCTGAAGATTAGTTAGCAAATTTGTTTACAAAAAAATCATTTAGCAGTGGTTTACCAACAGGTCAGCACAATAATTATGCATCTTGTGAAGCATACCCTATATAGGAACCCCTTATACCTAACATATATATCAAGGCCAACAAAAAGTTGAATGCATTCATTTGGCTACCTTTTAGGGTGTAATGAGATTCATGCATATTCTATTTTGTTTCTGCACGTGCCTTAGTACTGGCAGAAGATACTTCTGGCATAAATATTCTGACTAGTAGGCAGAAAAAATATTGTTACCGATAACTAATCTTAATGAATGACACATATTTCAAGGGATTAGACATACCATTTCTAATCCAGAATCTGTGAGGTGTATAGTCATAACAACGATGTATGCAGGTTTTGTACATAAAGAATCAGTCGAACATTGTATCATAATAATCTAACTCAAAACATTATGATACTATCCATGATACTTTCCATTTACAGAACATGAAACTCAAAGTAGCCAACTTTTTAAAAAATAATCTCATAGATGGCCCTCCTAAGTTTCAGACATGATACTTTCCATTTCCCTAGTGCAGTATTTTAAAGGCGTCCACCAAAGTGGCACTTGAAAGATATACATATATATATATATATATATATATATATATATATATATATATATATATATATATATATATATATATATATATATATATATATATATAAAAGACACTTTCTTTTAGATGGTGTACCAAAGGCACTTGAAAGATATAGCATGAACTAGTTTGCTCAAAAGTCTCGTATTTCAGTTGTGTAATACAGGGGTAGGTTTTTTGAACTTTTTTTTAACATGTATCAGTTATAACTATTCATATTTTCTTTCCAAAATATATAGATAAAATGAAATTCCAAGACCTTCTGTTAGTGTTGGCATAATCACAATATAAGCATACCTGACAATAATTCTGGAAGAAATTTATACTTGTTGCCACTGGAAGTTAAATCTCAGATGTGAGATGAGGTTTAGTCCAGTATAGGCAAGTAGTTGCCTATACTAGCAAAATCGGAAGTTATTAATATAAAGAGGTCTCAGGAAGTTTTATCCTTGAATCTTTATAGCCATTATACGGTGGTGCTAGTTGAGGATAAGACGAGAGAAAAATCATTTGAGGTAGCATGGATTTGTGAGCAGTAGGGGCTAATAAATAACCAGTTAGGAGAACGATGATGATATTAGCCCAAAAAGCCCCTAAAATAGGGGTAAACCTAAAAGTAATGGCCCTAAAACAAGCAGTATGGAAGAAAAGGATTGATATTGGTCGCCTGAATGTTTAGAGTGAAGACTTTGTTGTTTTATTTTGTAAATAATGCTTTTCATAAGAAATAAAAAATAAAAATACAAAAATGATAACTAATATCAGACCTCTCAATAGCATACATCATTCGGTAGTGTGGTGGACCTCCTATCATCGCTTCTTCTGCTAAACAAGTGACCAAATGCTCCATGACGTCAAAAAATACAGAAGGAAATATCCACTCAAGATAGCAGAGCGTGAGCTCAATGCGGGACTGAGCATGTTCCAAATTATTTACATTCATCACTTTTGAGTACATAGTCCTAAAATAGTTACTCAATTCAATCAACGGTCCAAGCATACTCTTAGGCAAAACATTTCTCAGAGAAATAGGAAGAAGTTCTTGCATTAAGATATGGTTGTCATGACTCTTAAGTCCTGATATAATACGTTGTTTAAGGTTAACACAACGTGATATGTTCGAAGAATAACCATCCGGGACTTTTACCTCCTTCAACATTTTACATATCTTTACGTTTATTGTACAACGTAAAACACGCAGGTGGCAAATAATATTTGTTATTTGTTTGTTTTTGAGGATGCAGTGGCTTACGAATACCGATTTCTTTTAGATCTTTTCGAGCATTTAAATTATCCTTTCCCTTTCCATCAATATTTAATATAGTCCAAAGCACATTGTCACACACATTCTTTTCAATATGCATCATGTCAAGATTGTGGCGAAGAAAATTGTCCTTCCAATAATCTAACTCAAAAAATATACTTCGTTTCTTCCAATTATATGTTAGGGTCCCGTCTCCTTTAACCGTCCTTCTCCTCTTATGTTCCGACTCTGGATCTTTTCCAAACTTATTATTAAAGTCTTTTATTTCAGTGTACACTTCGTCTCCTGACAGTCGAGTGGGCTTTGTATCCAACTCTATTGTACCATCAAAAGAGATTTTATCTGATCACAAATTTAGTAAATTAAGCAAATAAAATAGGATCATATTTCTGAGAACTACTTCAATCCGCAAGTTCCAGAAAGATGCAATATCATTAGCTCACCCTTTAGAGCTGAACAACTTGCTACTTATCAATATTTTCAAATCGCTTGGCAGATAGCTGAGGAATTCAAAATACATTACTATATACAGTACCAAAATTGTAGTCTTAGTTGCGAGCCACTGTAATGTTTTTTTAAATTGAGCTTGGTTTCAGTAGCACTAACACCTACTCTATTTAACACTAGCAGTCTTCTGAGCTTGACTCCATTATCTGAATTCATGTATTGCCTATTCTTCATTGTTTTGTACGAAGTTTGTGTTATGCCTTGATATATCTTTCCAACTTCAGGGACGTCAAAGCAAGAAGAATCTGAAAGGACTTTCTAGTTTGGACATACCACTAGATTTAACAGATTTTGTAAAGAAAAGGTGTGGGCCTTTTATTGTAGATACATCTATGTTTCCCAAGGTCTTAATTGGACTTTTCCTTCTAAACTTTGCCGGTTTGATGTCTATTTGCAGGGGGCAAAAGAGGTCATATGAAGATGCAGTTGGAGAGAAAGGGAAGCATTGCAAGGCTATACTGAATAATCTACAAAAAGGAAAAAGGAAGAAACATGATCACTTTCACCACAAACAAAGGGACTGGCCAGATCAATGATAAGAGAAGTACATTTGCAAATGACAATGTTCCTTCAAATATTGAAAGGCCACTTAGATCACAGTTGAAGAGATAAGAAAAGGAAAAGGAACTCAGATGAGAAACAAGTTGTAGACAAAAGTATCACGAAGAGTAAAGCAAGGAATGATACAAATAAAATGAATCTCAATCGTGCTTCAGTGGTGTCAAAATTTAATGAACAGTCCATATCCAATAAATACATGAGGAAGTTTGGGAACAAATCTTCCAAGTGATTATTTAGGATGGTGGATTAACAGCTTTGTATCTAAAGATGGATGCACCACTGAGAATGAGAATGTCAGATTAACCTTAAGCTTATACTGTATGCCAACTGAGAAGTAAAAGAGGAAAAAGAACAAATTGGGGGCAGATTGTCCTTTTCTCCGATGCAGGGCAGATATGAAGCTTATGTCACTTGCTGGTTGAAAATGTTCTCATCTTAAATTGGCTGTTCATTTACTGTTGCACAGTGAGACTTTCCTACCGATGCTCAAGTAATCTTTGGTTCTATGTAGATTTGCCTATCAAGATAAACTAAGCCAACTTTTGCATGCATAGATTTCATTAATGTCTATGCATATGCTAAGGTCAAGTCCATTAGGCTCCAGTTAACTTGGTATGTTAAATTAAGTTGTAAATAAATTTGGTGAGGAGGCAACTTGGACTATAATTATTTCAGTTGTGGTTACCAAGACTTGGAGTTATGTAATTGAGTAATTGAATGTATTGGCTTGCATGAATTGAGAATTCCAAATCCTCATGTATACTAAAAAAAACTGTGGAACTGGTAAACTGAAGCATTTCATCAATCTTATGCATGTTCTTCAATGTAAACTGAAGCTGGGAACTTTGGTAAACTGATTTAATTAAATTGTGGAACTGGTAGACTGAATTAAATCAGTTGTGGTTACCAAAACTCAAAGTACGTAATGCAGATCTCATGCATGTTCTTCATTGTAAACTGAAGCTGGAACTTTGGTAGTTGTTTAAACAAGTTTACATGGATGAAGGCAAAAAAATTCAATCCAAGTTTTCTCTGTGTTGTATAATTTTGTCCCACATATGCTCACTCTGATACATACACTCTACTCAACGCAGGACACAAAAAATCACACAGATTTGCACAAAAAATGCAGTGCACTTAACTAAACTAAAAAGACAAAAAGCACCATAAGCATGTATAAGTCAGATTTGCATATTTGAATTACAGTTAACAAAACACACCATAAAGCATGTATCAGTCAGACAAAATGTACCACAACACTGCAGTGCAATTAACAAAATCACACAAATTTGATCAAAATCACACTGATTTGGATTACTGATGCACACACACTGCTTATTTTGTTAAATACTATCACCATATATCAGTCAACCGACACTCATATTTTGATATTTATTTTAACTTTTTTTGTTTGATGAAGTGCTCAAATAGTGGTACAAAGAGAACCAAAAAAAAGCACCCGAAAGCTTCTCGAATTGAATAATTGAAAGTGTTGGCTTGAACTAATTCAGAATTCCAAATCCACCTCTTGTATACTAAAAAAATGTGGAATTGGAAGATACTTTTTCTATAGCTCTGATACCATTTTGAGATATCAAATCTACGAAACAACACTTTGTCAAAGTTCTTTTTTTTAATCTCAAAAATATCAATACAAATAATCTCTTATTTCTATTTTTTTTAGATCAAAAAATTGCATAGAAATATAAACAAATACATTAGTATTTGTGAATAAATATCAATTACAACTAAAGTCAATTGGACGTCAACCATAACCGTTATTGGCTTCCTGCTTCCCCTTACCAAGGATGTGCCATTAGTTACTGACTTCTTGCTTCAAGAAGAAAATATTTACATGTATCGTTAATATAATAATGTATATATGCACCTATAGATGAAAAAAGAGATGATATAACATACCTAGCTTCCGTCGAACGAGTGGAGGACCTGGCCGCAGACGAACGAGAGAGCCAACGAATGAAAGGAGAACCTGGCTGTCGACGAAAGCGAGAACGACCTGGCCGCCGAAATATAGGAAGACCTTCTGCGACTTCTAATTTGATGGGTAAGTAGAGAAGGGCTAGGGTTTTCTAATCAAAAGGGAGGAGAATACATGATCTGGGACAAATTCATGAATAGGGTTTAGGAGAAAATTTTGGTGGGTATATAGTTTAGGAGGGAAATATTAGAGGGAAAGAAAATTTTGGAGAGGGATCATATGTGCCTTTCTTTCCCTTAAACGCTGCTATATATAAGGAAACCGACGTTTCCATCTATAAACGTCATGAATATTTAACATAACTAGCTATAGGTTTCCAAAAAATTTAGTCGGTGGTCCACCGCCCCCTAAAAAAAGTTGCTAACGAAATTTGTTATGTAAACATTTTCCTCCGCGCTGCCTAACGTTTGGCTCAAAATGTCGAAAACAATTGTCTGAACCGACTCAGGCGTAAACGCCAGGAAAAATTGTCAAGTAAACGTCAAATTTTTTTGAGATATGCGACGTTTACACAACGTCGAAGGAATAACCATCGGGAAAGAATTGTCTAAACCGACTAAAGTGTAAACGCCAGGAAAAATCGTCAAATAAACGTCAAAAAAACCATATATGCATCATTCTTGACAAAACGTTGGTATATTTTTCGACGTTAATAGACAAACTCACCATATTACCGACGCTTGTTTAAAAATGTCGGTATATGCTAACTGAACCGACGTTTACAAAAAATGTTGGAGGAATAAACGTCGGGAAAGCTCCATTTTCTTGTAGTGATAATTTATTGAGTCTAGGAATATAGTGTACACCGAGTAGTACTGAAAAATAGGCTACCCCAAAATGTTTTCAAAATATCATGTGTTATAAAAATAGCTCATTTACAAAAAGCTCCTAACTGCCTGACTTTTCAAAAAAGCCCAATATTCGATTTGTAAAACGCTAAAAATCAACTCTGGACACCAAGAGAATTCGGCCCAAGTTTGACCCGAATTCGTCTCGAGTTCGGTTGGTGACCCGTTGGATTTTGAACTTGATCTCCCTGCAATTACGGATGCAACGGCTATTTGTCGAGATTCTCTCAAACAATTCTGTCCAAATTCTGTCCGAATTCTACCTTTGAAAAACTTATAAATAGAAAATAATTTCCATCATTTCAACACACCTCTCTCTTCTCTTCTCTCTAAGCCTACTACGATATTCCAAAGTGTTCTAAGCTTTTCATTTTCAAATCCCAAGCTAGTTTCAATCCTCTAATCGATTTGCCAGTATGATACGGTCTAGAAGTTTCAAAGTGATTGTAATTAGAGGCTTGATTGAAGAAAGACACTTGACAATTAAAGTTGGTCGAGTACTTCAGATCAAAGCTTGTGTTGTAGAAGTTGTAAGAACTTCGCATGAAAACTTTCTGCATTTTTCCATAGTAGATTTCAACAGGAAGCTAGAGTTCTTTCGACTGGACTAGTCCTCACAAGATAGAAATTAGTATACATCTTTGTGTTTGTGTTTGCTCTCTGCTATCTACTTTTTATTTACATATCTTGTTGCTAACAATTTTTAAATAGCTAATTTTCTGCTGTATACTCTATTCACCCACCCTCTAGATTATAGCACTTTATATTTCGTCCCTACAATTGGTATCAAAGCGGATTACATAGGTAAAGCAAGGTAACACTGTTATTATATTCTTATCTATACTACTATTACATAGATCACTATATCACACATGGCAACTGTGAAATTCACAAGTGAATGCCAGGCCATAAATAGACCCCCGTTGTTTGATGGTACGAATTACACATACTGGAAAACACGCATGAGTTTTTTCTTAAAATCTCTAAATTTTGACTTATGGTCTATTGTGATTGATGGCTATAAAAAGCCTCCTCGTATTCTTATTGATGGAGAGTTGGTTGAAAAACCCCATGACAAGTATACTGAAGCTGAGAAGAAACATACCAGTCTTGACGCACGTGTTATTAACGCTGTATTGTGTGCCTTAGACAGGACTGAATTTAACATGGTGTCTACATGCACAACATCCTATAAAGTGTAGATACTTCTCGAAGTTACTCACAAAGGCACGACACAAGTCAAGGAGTCAAAGATCAGTCGACTTACTCAGGAGTATGAGGCGTTCAAGATGAAGTCAAATAAATTCGTTACTGAGATGTTTACAAGATTTCTAGATATTGTAAACCCTTTTTCTTCTCTAGGCAAGGAATACAATAACCATGAGAAGATTCACAAACTTCTATGAGCTCTCATGAAGATCTGGATTCCAAAGACTACTGTAATTATTGAAGGAAACGACCTCACTACTATGTCTCTTGAAACACTCATGGGTAAGCTACTCACTCACGAGTTGGAACTTCAAGACTTTGAAGAACTGCACCAAAAGAGAAGTCAATCGCCCTCAAAGCTCAACACAGAAGATCTGTCGAAGATAATTTCGACGACAGTGATTCTGACTCTGAAGATCAAGTTCTCCTAGTAAGAAAGTTTAAAAAGTTCATGAGATTCAATAGAAGAACAAAAGAACATAACAGCAACAATAGAAATAATGAAGAAGATCCAATCTGCTATGGTTGTAAGAAGAAAGGACATATTAAGAAGGATTATCCAACAGCATCATCATCAACCAGGAAAAGCAACAAGTATAAAAATGGTTACCTGATGATATCTACCTCCAAGAGATATGCTAACACAAGCATATGGCATAAAGTGAAGCCGACAACTCAGAAGATAAACAATCAGATGACGCTGCAAATGTATGCTTAATGGCATATGACCAAGTAAACACTAACCCCTTGTTTGGTACTTATGATGATTTTACCTTTGAATAGTTAGGTGAAGCTTTTAGTGACCTCTTAGATGACTACAAAAAACTGCGTAGCAAATACCAAAACTCTAAGAAGGTACTCAAAGAGTACAAAGATGAAATATGAAGACTTATTGACCTACTTGCTGAGCTTAGAAGTAATAATAATTCTAGTGAGGTAGGTGAGCTTTCCTCTGTCAAGTTGCAATTACACGAGACCACAAGGCTATCCGAAGAGAAAGGCAAGACCATTACTAAATTAAAGGAAGATTTACTCAAAGAGAAGAAGATTCTTCAGCAAGTACTAGTCAGAAATGATGCACACATCGCTGACTACAATACAGTGCATGACACTGTTTGCCATTAAAAATCAAAGACATGTATTATAGAAACACTGAAATTGATTGCAAACTCGTTTGTACAAAGAAAAGTCTAGAAAGAAATCCTAGGAAATAATCTAAGTACAATTGTTTAGTTTTTGATTCTGGGGGTGACGGTAGAGGCTCGGGAAAGTGTATCAACTCTGCCTTACACCGTGGACTATCTGGCTCAGTCTTTAGCTCTTAAAGAAATTGTCTTTCGAAGGTTGCCAGCCTTTTGTAGGGGTGTGGCACCTTGCTATTTATAGTGTTATGTATTTTTGAGCCGCATAGATGGCCTGTGGCTACGTGGCTAATCAGTACGTGAAGACCCACTCTTCGGCCGTAAGCTGTCGATTTATTGGGATTTTGTTGCAGCAAATCTGGGTGGTTGAGACTTGGTCAGCCTTCCATGTGTCCTATCGTAGGATAGGAATCATTTTGAGCCGCATGAGTCTCTCAGTTTTCGACCATGTGGGGCCGCATGAGACTCATGCGGCTTAAGTCGCAGTCTTCCTTAGCCTGCATATAGCTTAAGGGCTTTTAAGCCGCATAGATTCTGTATTTTGGGCCGCATAAAGCTCATGCGGCTTGGGTCACAGTCACCCTTGGCCGTATGAAGTTCGGAGACTTTGGGGCCGCATATGTTTGAGCCGCATAAGGTTTATGCGGCTTGGGTAACACTTCTTCTGGCCGTATGAAAGCGTATGAACCCTGCTTTTGGTGATGTCTCACGTCTTATCTTTTTGTCAGAGTGTCAGAGCTGTTATTTTTGTTAGTTTTGACAGAACTTGTCAGCTTTACCAGACGAACTGATCCACTTGGCCGCATATCTTTCTTCTGCGGCTCGAATCAGTCTGGTTGTCGATGGGCTGCATAAGGTGTTGAATTGTCATGTGGCTCTCCTTTATGCGGACCTGTTTGGCCCAAAGTATATATGCGACAAATTGTGATCCACATGAACCCCATATTTTCCATGCTTCTATAAGACCCCCTTCAAAGTTTTCAAATTGCAAATTTGGAATACTTTGAATGAGAAGCATGGAGATATGTCAAGCCGCAGGGAGTCTTCAAGTCGCAGGGAATTTTTTGAGCCGTAGAGAGATCTCGATCCACAAGAAAATCTTGAGCCGTACGAAAATCTTGAGCCGCAGAGAGACCACATCAGCTTGCCAGCTATCATTACTGCATTTTATTTTTTTGATTCGGTTGTGGATCTCTTTTCGAGATAAAGCCGACGGTTACTAGGGATAAATTCCCCAAATGTCAATATTATCTTTAATTATCTCGAGAATCGAAGAGGCACTCTTTAAGATAAAGTCGACGGTTATTTAGGGATAAAGTCCCCAAACGTAGTCATTATCTTTAATGATCTCGAGAATCGAGGAGGCACTTTTCAGCAACTCTATAAATAGGGGTCATTCGAAGAGAGATTTTTCTCTTTTACCTTCTTCTCCTTCGACTTCATCATACTTTCTGTTATGGCTCCAAAAGCTTCCAACTCGACTGGTACGACGGCCAATAGAAGGGGACTTGCTTCTCCGTCGAGAGTGGCAGACTCTCCTTTCATTCATCCCGACGTGCAACTCCATATCAAGAGTAAGGATAGTGGGAAGACGATGACTAAAATTTTGAATGGCCATATCGTATATTTTATGCACGGGTCTGTCATATACTGCCTTTGTGCTTCAAGCCTGGTCGATGCATGCCCTATCTCATTTGGACCGCATGTGTTCTGTATGATAGGGCCGCATGGGCTGAGCCGCATGAGCGTTGCTTATTCGAACTTGAACCGCATAAGTGCCCCATGACTGATCCGCATGAACACTTCATGACTGAGCCGCATGAGCACTTTATGATTGGGCCGCATGAATACTGTATGATAGGGCCGCATAATTGCCTCATGACTGAGCCGCATGAGTACTTTATGACTGGGCCGCATGAGTATTTCATGACCGAGCCGGAGCACTTTATAATTGGGCCGCATGAATACTGTATGACTGGGCCGCATAATTGCCTCATGACTGAGCCGCATGAGTACTTTATGACTAGGCCGCATGAGTATTTCATGACTGAGCCGCATAAGTGCCTCATGACTGAGCTGCATGAGTTCTGTTTGGCTAGGCCGCATAACTGGCAAGGCCGCATAACTGAAAAAAATAGTCCTTTGTTTTCTTTTTGGTGCTAAGCCCTTTTTCTATGTTTTGTATGAATCTGGCTAGCAAACTTCTCCAGGACCGGTGTCGGCGATAGAGTGAAAATACACCATTCTGACACATACATCAGACAGCTCAAAACTCCTCATGCTTTAGAAAAATTTTTCCCGCGCCATTTTGGCATACACATCAAACAAGTCAGAACTCTTCATGCTTCGGAAGAGTTTTCCCCAGGTGGTAGGAAGGGCCTTTATACCTCGGAGAGTTGGACGATGGTCAGGGGTCATCATGAACGTCCTGTCTTTACGGCTCTTCGAGTAGGCAAAACCACCATCAGGGATGCTGTTATGAAGGTATGGTCCTTCGGAGGAGCGGGACTAAGGTATCCGCAATACGGAGGGAAGAACAGCATGCTATATTTGCCCTCCTCTGGGCACCTCCTTGGAGATTCAACAGCCTTGTTTGCTTCTCAGCAGTAAAACATGACTTCTTTCGAGGGCCACGAAACTGCTTTTTGGTGAAGGCGAAGTGCTGTCAAACTGACCAAACTATGTATTGCTAGATTTTCTTTTCTTTGTTTTCTACTGTTGATGTAGTCCTATAAATGTAACTGATTTTGAATAAACAGAATACGTTCACTCCATTCTTTATTTTTAGTATTTTGTGGTGCTTTTACCAGAGGGCCTAATACAACGTTTGTGTTTGATAAAGGACATCCCACTGGAGGATTTTGTGGACCTATTGCCCTTTTGTGCATCTAGAAATGCGAGCAAATAGATTTGAATGATATTTTGTGGACCTACTACTCATTGGTACACCGATGGTACGAGTAATAGATTAGGATAACTTTTATGGACTTATTACCCTTTTTGTGTACTGGCGATGCGAGTACTGATAATAAATGGAGAGAAAACCAACATATTTGTACAGAGGTAATGAGGACGTGGTAAATATGGGTCTAAAGTAGAGCCTCCCTACTCATAGGTAATGAGGACGTGGTAGGAGTAGGCCTAATGGGGATACACAGAACAACTCAGATGTGGTATCAACGTGGAAGTTCTATGTATTTGGGTGGTTTGTTTGTGATGGACGAAAAAATAACTCATAGGTAATATGGACATTGTTGTTTTTTCCTCTTGGGGAATTTTGTGGACCTATTACCCTTTTTGTGCACCGATGGTGCGAGTAATAGATTAGGATAAGTTTTATGGACCTATTATCCTTCTGCGTACTGGTGGTGCGGGTAATAGATTTTGAGGCAAATTCTGGTGGAAAAAAGCATTTAATGTGGAAGTTCATAGATATGACCAGGAGATGAGATAAGAATACATTCGGAGCAGTCAGTGAGTAAGTTCAGTGGTACCTGAGGGTACATAACTCAACAAGCTGGGAGATTTGAGGTCAGAGTGTAAGTTCAGCGATACCAGAGGGTACATAACTCACAATCTGAGAGAGTTGGAGGACGTCGTTTAGACATAATATTTCTCAAAGCGATACCAGAGGGTACATAACTCACAATCTGAGAGAGTTGGAGGACGTCGTTTAGACATAATATTTCTTGAGAAACTTGCCGTTGATGGGCATCATGAGTAAGTCTCTATTTTGTTTTGCGAGACGGTACGCGCCGTAGATTATGGTCTCGATGATGAACAGGCCCTCCCAGTTAGGCTGGAATTTGCCGGGGGTCTTGTGAGTCATGACCATTGGTCTGCGAATGGCTAAGACGAGATCGCCGACTTGGAATATTCTCTGTTTGACTTTCTTGTTGAAAGCCCGAGAGATGCAAGCTTGGTAGAACTCTATGCTTTGTTGAGCTTGTAAACACTTCTCGTATAACGTTTCCAACTCTTATAGCCGTCGACGGTAGTTTTCGTCCGACATTAACCGGTAAGTAAGGGCCACTCAAAGTGAGGGGATTTGAGTCTCCAATGGGAGGACTGCCTCGCTCCCGTAAATCAAGCACTACACCAAAACAGGTGATTTGTAACGGTTATTACCGTGACAAAAAAAATTCGTCACGGTAATAACCGTGACCGATTGGGCGTGACAAATTTTTGTAACGATTTTTGTCACGGTTTTAACCGTGACAAAATTTTATTTTTGTGACGGATCTTGTAACAGTTATAACCGTTACAAAATAGTTAACTTTTGTAACGGTTATAAACATTACAATAGTTAATTCAAGTTCATTTTTTTCACCCATAATCGTAACGGATACAAACGTGACAAAAACTTTCATTTTAGGAAAAAAAATTGGCTATATTTACCATAATCCTATATACAACCTACTTCACAACAAAAGTAATTTACTTTGCCTCCATCATAAATGGCAATATTTCAGAATGCATAAATATGTGTATTCAACTGTGCTTCCAAAGAAAGATAAGTTAATGAATGTAAATGATAGCCTTCCATAGGAAAAATAACAATTACATACACAATTCACAACAAACAACTGTATCCTCTTCTTAGTTAACTGACAAAATTCTAAAACGAAAGGGGCAGTGCTAGACAATCACATTTATTATGTCGGAGATACAAATAAACAACCCTCAAATGTCACATAAACGAGTTAAACCTTCCATGGACATGTTGGGCACTTGTCGGAGTAACATCAGTTGATCCGCCACGTCCCAAATCTGGACGGTGAGAAAGAATTGCGTTGTCAGTCTTGTCATAAGCCTTTGAAATGGCTCGATCCGGATGTATCCAAAACTCTTCCTACAACAGAAAAACCACATATGAGTACTTTCTACGAGTGAAAAGTTTTTCTCTATCTTATAATGATCAATATATTGTGTTCAATTCTATTGTGTTTCAATACCTAACAACTAATAGCATTTGCCAAAATCATGTGTTTTTAGCAATGAATTGCTTATCCTCCAGCACTGTACTTTATTCAACATAAGCGACAAGAACCCATCTGGTTTATTATCCAACTTTAATAATGGCATTGGATGTCCAAGAAATACCACATTTATACTAGTCTATTCAGTACAACAAACTCTCTAAGACGAGAATTAAAATTTTCGATTTCACAGAAGGAGCTAAACTGACTGAGAACAAGTAGAGAACTTTTTAATATCTATATTTAACTACCAGCAACTGGGAAAATAAATTAAAAGTATAATCATGGCATGCATAACGTCAATATGGTCCCAGAGTGATTTTCTAAACCCAAGATCAAAATAAAAATAAAACTTTGCTATGGTATGCTCTATGAACCAGAACTAAAAAAAATTCTTAGAATACAAAGGTCGGATGACATATAGGAATGCT
Organism: Iris pallida; assembly: GCA_029216955.1. NCBI lineage: Eukaryota > Viridiplantae > Streptophyta > Magnoliopsida > Asparagales > Iridaceae > Iris > Iris pallida. The sequence continues at coordinate 4,114,488 of JANAVB010021198.1, forward strand.
TTAAATACCATTAACACAAATCTAAACACCAACACTTTGGACCAATGTAACTTCAAATGTTTAGCACCTCATTACCTTACAGGATGTTATTTAGACTATTAGGAAAGCCTTAGGGCAAGGGACATATACTATCTAAAGGTAACTGACTAAAGCACACTATATTAAAGACTTGAACTGTTGAGCATCATCCTATAATAACAAACTCACTTGTTATTAACTTCATTCTAGATGACATCACATTACTGCCACTATGGCACTTTATGCTGACAATGAGCTATTAATTAGCACAAAAGATGCAAGCTGAAAAAAAAAGAATAAAGTACAGCATCACCACTTCAAGAAGAGGAGCAAGCCATGCTCGAGCAGCAGAACGTGCTATCTCGGCAGCTGCCTCACCTATTCCTCCACCCCCACCTCTACCAGCATGAGCAAGAAGAATATTTGCAACCTGGTTTCAAAAGCATAAATTAGCACCTTATAATTCCAATAAAGTGGTGTTTAGTAATGGCTTCATTTAATAATGAAATAATAATTGTCTGCTTAGGTGGTTTAAAATCCTTATAAAAGCACTTAGTCCACCTTTGTATCTGGAATGCAAGATTACACCAGAATTTACTGCAAACATTTACGTCCTAGCTTGTGCAGCTATAGTCTTAGTAACCCAAATTTATCTAAATCCACTACTAAAATACCCCACTTTACCGACGGACTTTTAGCGACGGACGGATTCCGTCGCTAATAGCGACCAATTTCTGACATCTTAGCGACGGATTAGCGACAGACAACACAACATAATTTTTTTCAATTTTAAATGTAAAAATTTGTCGGGTTTCCGTCGCTAAGTCGACGAACATTAGCGACGGATTATTTTTCGTCGCTTATTCGTCGTAAATGTTGGCGGCAAAATCTTTATAACATTGGCGGGAACTTTGGCGACTACCTAGCGACGGATATAGCCGTCGGAAAACACCTTTTAATTGGCGACGATTTAGCGACTAATTTATTCCGTCGCTATTCCGTCGCTAGATTCTGTGTCCTAACTTAAATTGAACCGACGGGGGGGAATTTTTCATTCCCCCCAAAACTCTCTCTCTCTCGCGGCTCTCCCTCTCTCGCGCGCGGCTCTCTCTCTCTCTCTCTCGCGGCTCTCTCTCTCTCTACCAGGTCTCTCTCTCTCTCTCTCTCTCTCTCTCTCTCTAATTTTCTCTAATTTTGTGTTTTGGGGCCGGAGGGGGGGGGGAGTGGGGGGGGGGGGTCGGCTTCGCGGGGGGTGGAGAGGGCGGGGGGGGGTGGTGAATGGGGTCAGGGGGTCGGGGGGGTGTGGGGAATGGGGGCAGGGGGTAGGGGAGGGTGGGGAATGAGGGTCGGGGGGTCGGGGGGGTGGGGAATGGGGGCAGGGGGGTCGGGGGGTGGGGGGTGGAGAGGGCAGGGGGGTCGGGGGGGTGTTGAATGGGGGCAGGGGGGTCGGGGGGTGGGGGGTGGAGAGGGCAGGGGGGTCGGGGGGGGAGGGGGTGTTGAATGGGGGCAGGGGGGTCGGGGGGGGGGGGTCGGGAATGGGGGCAGGGTTCTCACTCCATTTTCAATTGTAATTAGTCTATAATGTTGCTAATATACTGTTATATATGTGTGGGCTGTGCCATGTGAATTGGAGAGGGTTTGATGGGTTATTTGGCCAAGGGGGAGGCTCGGGTTATGATTTATTCTTTGTGTTCACTGTTCTGTGGTGTGAAGTCTGTCGTTTTGGTTATACCATGTTTGTTTAACACTCTAAACACCCTAGATGCATATCCTAGCATCTGTGCACCACCCATATTGCTAGGAACACAAATTTTATACTGCACTTGTCATGAAATTGCCATCATCAAGATGTCCTGTACATATTTAGTTTGTGCATTGCTGCTTGAGCATCACATTACCTTTTACTGCTACTTTGTATTGCTTTCACAATGTCACGTACCCTGCACTAAACATCCGATACTTCGATCCGATACCGCCGATACTACCGATATCGCCGATACCAATACTACCGATATCGCCGATACTACCGATACCGCCGATACTACCGATACCGCCGATACTACCGATATCGCGCGCCGATACTACCGATACTACCGATATCGCCGATACCACCGATACCGCCGATACTACCGATTCCGATACCGATACTTTGAACCTTGATTTAAATATATGTTAGTATAGTGTCTTCACATATATGTTAAGAGTATATACATGATTAGCAAGGTAACTAGATACAAGTTATGATACAATGTAAATGCAAGTATACATGTTAGCTAGATAGCTTAGACTTATATTGCAATCTCCTATTCACACGAGTATTGATATCGCCGATACCAATACTCGTAGGAATAGTCCGATTCCGATATACATTGTAGAGCTCTGTTTTGCTATTCTGGACATGTTGTGACCTGTGCTGTTCTAAATAGGAGCCAGACACACTCCTGAGACGGGGGAGTATGTATAGTGATGTGGATTCTTACTAACTTATCATGTGAACCCATTTATGGGCCCTTCATTGAACCTTCTCATGTACAACTTTCAGTCCATTCACAGTTCCCTATATTGTACTCTACATCACCTAGTTCACTTATATCTAACATCCTAACCCTAATCCAAATTTATGAGTATCGGTATCGGGCTATTCTTATGTTTAGTTTGTCTTACGATACAGATTTTCACATCCAAATTGAGGATGAGTCGTTATTTTGTTGATCGTACATGGATGTACAAACGGCAACACGAGAGTAGAATTGGTGTGAGTGACGATTTTCAGGCAGGCGTGGAAGTATTTCTTAATTATGCAATGAGCAAAGCTCAGTACATGGACGGTAACAAAATTAAGTGTCCATGTGTTAAATGTCACAATAGACGTTACGAAGAAGTGGTGACTGTGAGAGATCATTTGACCCGTAAGGGTTTCGTACGTAATTACGGCCTGTGGTCATCGCAAGGTGAACTATATTCGGAAAGACAGGCTGCGGAAGCTGCTACTTATGCTTTTGATGATAATGCTGCAACGGATGTCATCGAAGACCACGGATGCTCTGTTGATTATGGAGATCTGCAGAACCTTGCACGAGATATGGTGTATGATACGGCAGGGCCTAATTTTGATCCGGAGGATCCTAATCCCGAGGCGAAGGAGTTCTATGACATGTTTCAGGACGCAGATACTTCTCTATATCCTGGTTGTGAGACTCATTCCGCACTGTCAGTGACGATGCGGTTGTTGAACATAAAGTCTGATTTTAACTTGCCACAAGCTTGCTATAATCGGATCACAGAAGTAATCAAGGAGGTGTTACCGAAGGAATCAAAAGAGCTACCAAAAAACTTCTATAAGTCAAAGATGATGGTCCGACAACTGGGACTGGGGTACGAGAAGATAGATTGTTGTCGCAACGGATGCATGTTGTACTACAAAGAGAATTGCGTATCAGAAAGTTGCAGCTTCTGTAATGCGGATCGTTACAAGCCAGTACAGGGAAAAGGAAAGTCGACTAGAAAACGACGTCCTTATAAGTATATGCATTACTTGTCGATCACGAAGCGCTTGCAGAGGATGTATATGTCTCTAAATACAGCAGAACACATGACGTGGCACAGCGAAGAACGCATAAAGGACGAAGGAGAATTGTCACATCCTTCGGATGGAGAGGCGTGGAAACATTTTAATTTGTGTCATCCAGATTTTGCTGCAGAGCCTAGAAATGTACGCCTGGCGCTATGTGCTGATGGCTTCGCCCCTTTCGGACAGTCGGGATCTCAGTACTCATGCTGGCCGGTCATTCTTACCCCTTACAATCTGCCACCATGGATGTGTATGAAGACTCCTTATATGTTTCTGACAGCTATCATACCCGGTCCTAAAAATCCGACGAATAACATCGATATATATTTACAGCCGTTGGTGGATGAGCTGAAACAGCTGTGGGAGATCGGCGTCACGACCTATGATATTTCCAGGAAACAGAACTTTCAGATGAGAGCTTCACTCATGTGGACAATCAATGATTTTCCAGCATATGGTATGCTGTCGGGATGGAGTACGCACGGCAACATGTCTTGTCCGATATGCATGGAAAATAGTAAGGCGTTCTGCCTTAGGCATGGAGGAAAAACTTCTTTCTTTGACTGTCACCGTCAATTTCTGCCCGCGACCCATCCTTGGAGAAAGAATAAGGACGCGTTCAGATATGGAAAACAAGAATTTTCTCAACCTCCTGCCAGATTTTCGGGATACGATATTTGGGAAGCTGTAAAGGAATTGCCCACCGCAATGGAAGATCCATCGAACCATCGTGTCGAGGGGTTCGGACAAAGCCATAACTGGACCAAACGGAGTATCTTCTGGGACTTGCCTTATTGGAAAGATAATCTTATAAGGCATAATCTTGATGTCATGCATATCGAAAAGAACGTGTTCGATAATGTCTTCAATACCGTAATGGATATTAAAGGAAAGACGAAGGACAATCCAAAAGCAAGACAAGACATAGCCGAGATATGCAAGCGTCCTCATCTGAACTTGATACAAAGGGGTGCTGGTGGACAATTAAGTAAGCCTATAGCGCCATACACATTGAGCAAGGAAGATAGATTAATAATCTGCAAGTGGATATCTAATTTAAGATTTCCCGACGGCTATGTTTCGAATTTGTCTAGATGCGTTGATCTCAATGAACGCAAGCTAACGGGAATGAAGAGTCACGACTGCCACGTGTTTATGGAAAGATTACTGCCCATTGCTTTGAGAGAGTTATTGCCTTCTGCTGTATGGGTTCCGTTGGCCGAGCTGTCTACATTCTTCAGGGATATCTGTTCAACTAAGCTGACGGTGCAACATATGGTACAACTTGAGGAGAAGATTGTCTTAACAATCTGCAAGTTAGAGAAAATATTTCCACCGGGCTTTTTCGACAGCATAGAGCATCTACCGATTCATCTAGCATACGAAGCCCATGTCGGTGCATCTGTTCATTATCGATGGATGTACCCCTTTGAAAGGTAAATAAAAATCGATATAATTTAAGTGAAATTTAAGTGCATTTTACAATTCATTGTTAATTCTCAAGATAATTTGTCTCTTTAGGTACCTACACCATCTAAAGAAGAAAGTTGGCAACAAGGCTCATATAGAGGCTTCGATATGCGAATCATATCTTATCGAGGAGGTGTCAAATTTCTGCTCCATTTATTTCGATACTCATGTCGAGACAAATCGAAATAGACCTCAAAGGAATGAAGAAGACGTTGAGGATGGAGGTATATTCAATTTAAGGGGCAAGCCTATTGGGGCTAGTAAGAAACGGTGGTTGACCGACGATGAGTATGATACCGCTCACCGATATGTCTTGTTAAATTGTGACATACAAGAAGTGAGAGATTTGGAGAAGTAAGTGACTACGCCTCGTTATAATCTCTAATTTGTTGAATTAAGTGACTACACTTATTTTTATTCTCTCTAACAGTGTATTTAGAGGTGAAGTCAAAATGAGGACACCATATATTACAGATGAGGGACTTCAAAGAGAGGTTGATTGTACGTTTTCGTCCTGGTTTCGTAAATACGTAAGTAATTGAGATAATATGTTATGCGGCTACCATTAAAATATATGCAGCTAAAATATTTAAATTATCAATACATGTTTACAGGTTTTATTGCCTGAAACAACACTCATAAATGAGAGCATTCGTTATTTGGCATTGGGACCGAAGAAGCATGCAAAGACTTTGTCAGGCTATGTCGTTAATGGCTTCAAGTTTAAGTCAACTCAGCATGCTATAAATGCCGAATTTCTCAATGACGGCTTTGATACCAAGAATTCTGGTGTTTGCATAAGAGGCACCATCTATGACGACGAGCCGGACTTTGAGCCTGAAGAAGAAGTAGAAAGAGGATGAGGATGAGGATGAGGATGATGATACAGATGAAGTCGACGATGAGGATGATGATATAGATGAAGTCGACGATGAGAATGAGGATGAGAACGATGACGATGACGATGAGGACGAGGACGATAACGATGATTAGATTAAATATCGGTATATATTAGAAGCACTTACAACTAACTTAGTGAATTCAGTTTAGACGGACACATTCTTATTTCAGTTTATGTTTTTGTCGTTCGATCATCTACTTATTGTATGATTTTCTTTTTACAGATGCCACTCTTAGTTCTCATTGTCTTGACGGCACTCGTCGCCCTGCTGCTGGTATATATATTTTAGTTCAGTTTTATATTCATTTATACTTCTATATTGTTAATTATATTTATGTGTTCTATTTACAGGTCATGGTCACTACCACTCGTGCTGGTGGTGGCGGTACTGGCCGTGGTGGTGCTGGTGGTGGCGGTACTAGCCGTGGTGGGCGTGGTGGTAGCGGCACTGGCCGTGGTGGACGTGGTGGTAGCGGTCGTGGTGGTAGCGGTCGTGGTCGCCTTCCACATTCCCCGGATATAGAGTCCTCCGATCCCGACCTGGAGAGCCCGGCCACAGACTCTTTCCGCCGTCGATCTACCTCTGCGCTACATTCATCTTCATCGAGGCCTGAGACTCCATCCGCTAGCGGATCCGTTCCGCCCCCGGATGCACCAGCGGGTACACCATCAGTTACTGCAGGGTGGGCTCCGGAGTACCCCCGGATTCAGCTTCATCCTGCTACCGGTGAGTACATCCGCGGACCCGCGGATCCTCCCACGCCTCCAGAGAGGCCGATAGGCGAGAACCGACGAGAGCTATGGCCCGCGGGTGATACGTAAGTAAATTTAAGTTAATTTATTAAATTTGTTTCATTTATTCAAGTTAATAATCCAGTCTTTGCTTCTTTGTAGGTTTTTCCCGTTTGATGCTGCCCGGATACTCGGGCAAATTATCCGGGAAAACTACCATGGCCCCTACCTCAATTTTTCCGAGGTGCCTCAGAACATGCAGTACGTCTGGCTCGAGGAGATGAAGGTATATATATATCTTTTGGTTAATTATTAATTATTCTTTAATCCACTAATTTTTTAATTACGTGATAATTTAATTTGTATGTCAGACGACGTTCTGGTGGCCCCCCCATCGCGAGGAGTTGATTCGCAAGGCCTACAAAGCCGCCGCCGGGAAGAAGATACGGGATGCGGTGTACGACGTTCGTACGGCGCATTCGAGGAAGAAGTGGCTCCGGGAGGAGTACTACGAGCAGATGTTGGATAAGATGAATACTGCTCAGTACAGGGAGAAATCAGAGAAAGCGAAGGCGAGCAGACAGGTCGCTGCTCTGCATACGGGAGGTTCAAAGCCCCACGCAGCGACGCGTACAGATTTGGTGAGATACCGCAAATTCATTTCACTATTAAATTCGGTACTATTAATATACGTAGTTAATTAAATTCGACGTATATTTCGTATGCAGGCACGACAGGCTGTAAAGGAGGGGAGAGAGCCGGAGTCGGTCACCGCCTACGATGTATTCCTGTATACACACAAGAGGCGGGCAGACGGGAGCTTCGTCGACGCGAGGGCCCAGGCGACTGATGTAAGTAATTACGTTTATGAGATTTATATTAGTAATATAATTATTGTTAACTTAATTAGGTGAACGTAGGATTCAAATTATAACTTAGGGAAACATAGGATTTAGATTATAACTTAGGAAAACTTATAGTATAAACACATTCATTGGATAGGCTGCATATCGTGAGGCCCTTAGTCAGATTGAGCCCCCTGCCGAGGTTGTCGGCGAAACGACGCCCACCCAGACGCCCTCTTCTATGGCCGCTCGCTACGACGACGTGTTCGTAGAGTCTGTCGGCGGCTTTAATAAAGGGCGCGTCTACGACGTAGGTTCCATGGCGGCGTCGTTGTAGGGCGCGACTCCGAGATATCCACCGCCCCCGCCTCCTCCCGCGCCCCCGTCGGACGATATGAGGACGCAGCTTGCGACTCTCACCTCCGATATGTCGAAAATGCGGAGTCTAATGTCGGATGTGCTGGAGCGCCTTCCGCGTCCTTCTGCTCCCGGTCCAGATCCGTCTGCTCCCGGTACGTCTACTGCGGTTGCCGGTCCTTCCGACCCTGGACGTTATTCATTTGACCGTAATGCCGAGGTCCGCCTGGTACCGGATACTGCGCTCATTGGGCTCATGGACATGATGTCGGCAGAGCAGCTCCGCACGCTTCCAGAGCATGTGTTGTCCCAGGTGCCGGCGTACATGGTGGAAGAGTACATCCGCAGAGCCGAGGCGGCGCCGAGACGACCACGCGATCCATCTCCGGGAAAATGATATTTGTACTGTTTTTTGATATTATGAATTTGGATATTTGGATATTATGAATTTGGATATTTGGATATTTGTTATTGGATATTTGATATTGGATATCATGAATTTGGATATTTGGATATTTGTTGATCGTACATGGATGTTTGGATGGATATTTGTTGATCGTACATGGATGTTTGGATATTGGATATTATGAATGTGTAATATTTACGAAAAGGAAATAGAATGTTTCTGTAATTTTTTTTAATTGATGTTACATTTAGCGACGGACTAGCGACTAACTAGCGACGGATTATATAAATATTTGCAGTTACCGACGGAAGAGCGACGGAATATCCGTCGCTAACTGGGTGATATAAAATATTTTGCAGTTACCGACGGAAGAGCGACGGAATATCCGTCGCTAACTGGGTGATATAAAATATTTTGCAGTTACCGACGGAAGAGCGACTACCTAGCGACGGCGAATCCGTCGACATGGTTCTGGAAATATGGTAGGTTTCCAGAGACTTAGCGACGGATAGTTGGTCGCTAATCCGTCGCTAATCTGTCGAGGGTGACGACGGACTAGCGACGGATGAGCGACCAATTATCCGTCGACATGGTTCTAGAAATATGGAAGCTTTCCAGAACCAGGCCGACGACCTACCCGTCGCTAATACGTCGCTATAACATCGAGGTTAACGACGGAATGGCGACGGAATAGCGACTGATTTTGCGTATCAGGAACCTCTCTGATACGCTTTTACCGACCTATTGACGACGGATTAGCGACGGATATTTTAATATTATATGGCATGTAAACCGACGGAAACATGTCGCTAATCCGTCGCTAAGTAGGTGAAAGACAACCGTCGCTAACCAGTCGCTAGTCCGTCGGATAATTATTTGTCCGACGGCTTAGCGACGGACATTTTTTAGCGACGACGTTTTTCCCGACGGCCATTTTCATCAAATATCCGTCGCCATTACGTCGGTAATTTATGTTACCGACGGATAAGCGACGGATCTGGCCGTCGCTAAAGTTGGTTTTTTTGGTAGTGATCAGCACCCCAGCCCCACTCCCCACATACAAGAAAAAGTTCATCTAAACTACTAATGACAGGAAAAATAGGAGGGTTGGCAGCTTCAAGGATTTTTTTTTAATTCCTAAATCACTTGAACAAAGCACCAAATTTATAGAGCTTGGATGGAATAGCTCCTAAATTATATGCTATAAACTGCTCTTACTCCTTTACCAAACATTACTTATAAAACTGATATTCTCATGAATCAGAATGTAGTTACCTTTTTCCTTGACACTTGAGGGCATACAATTGAATATGCAGCACAGTGAAATTCATGCATGACCCTCTCAAATGCTGCGCCACCATAGAGTCTGAGAGTACAGTTTGGAGGCCTTACACCCACAGTCGCACCAGGCCAACTTCCAATACCACTTTCAGACTGTTCCTCGTTAGTTGTTCTCCCCCATTGCTTAGGAGCAGGATCAGCTGCTCCATCAATTAGTGCCTCCTTCAATAGTAAGGAGGAAAAGTTATATCTTAAAAACTAGTCCAACTATGTAAATACAAACAAAAACAACAAATTAATAGAAATAAGTGGCTAGACCCATCTTTTTTTAAAGTAGAAGAAGAAGAAGGTGCAAACATACATACCACATGACTGCAAACAGAGGCTGTATGTAGGATTACTGACCTTCAAAGATGAGAAACATTAGAAGTTGCCTGTATCTTAGATTCCATTCGGGCTAACTTAGAGGTGACTTCAATACAGCGCTGCTCCAGCAAAGTAGGGCCCCTGTCGGCCCTACTTTAGACCCATACATAGTGCTCTCCTTCGCCCGCTCCTGCAAATAAATAATATAAACCCAGAATATAACAATAACAATCACTATCACCACCACCACCACCAACAAAAATAATATACAAAGTCATGGAATCAAGAACTCACCGAATATTCCTGAGATGACATTGTGCCTATGTGATGGAGAGGCGAAGACCAAACCTTGAAGGAAACCAAATCATACACAATTGGAACCAACAAAAAAATCTACTACTTCAACAGTTACCTATGCAACAGAGATGACATTGCCACAATGAAAGGCGCCATTGATATCCCCTCCGAGGAGCTTGACGTCGTGGCCGACTGCCTGTTCTCCACGCAGCTTTCCTCCATCTTCACAGCCGCTATCACCACCGTCATCATGATAACTCTTCAAAGCCCTAATTTCCAATCACAACCATAAATCCAAACCATCAAACTTGTCAGAACAACACAAATCTTCAAACTTTTAACTCGTCGGAACCAAACAGCTAGGGTTTTGCAATCAAGATCGAGACAATTGGAAATAAAAAGGAAAAAAAAATCATTCGAGAAATCATCCATTGTTGTCCGCGGGCCTCCAAGAACTGGGATCAAGAAACTAATAAGAAATTGAGAATGGAATCGAGGGTACCTAGAAGCTTCGAAACTTGGCGGGAATCGAGATCGATACCATGAGCGAGATGAAGAAGCATGTTCACAACCCTAGTTCCAAGAAAATATCCTCCTCTCCGACTCCTCCCCTCTGCTTTAGGGGGAGGGCATCGATGACAGGGGTCGAAGAGGAGGAGGATTAGACATAACCCGATCTTCTTAACAAATTATTATATGCTCCATTACTGATAAGTCCATAGTGCTATTACAGTTTCTAGAGGTCAATATATATGTTACAGTTGCTTCCCAAATACTGAAAAAAAGATATTCCCTCTAAAACTAAGTTTGGATTACTGTCTTGAAACATAACATCCAAGAGTAACCATATTACTTGTTAAAGTCCGACTCCAGCAAAAGTAACTAAAACATCATAACAAATTCAATACAACCATCGCAGGAAATAGCGCATTATAAATACAACTACTAGAATATGTACTATGTGGAACATGCTAACATCCTGCATTTTGAAAAGGCTTAAACCCTCAAATACCACGTTAGTAAAAATTGGCTAGCAACATCTCAGGCTGCCATGAAAATTCAAGCTGTTCAAATCAATTGATGATTAAATCCAAAGCAACATCACACCCAAAAAAATGATCATTCTTTACTTACTAGTAGTTCGATATCAACATGTTCCAGGTGTTCATGCAAACTAGTCTGCTAATGTAAATAATACACAACTGTTTATTTCCAGAATACAGGCATTTCGAACTACTACCTTGAAATAAAAATTATCAGTATTGAAGTAATATTTTGGATGAAGTCATATGCCAAAACTGACTAGAACACAAATCAAGCAATCACCATTTATAAAAGGTACCTAACCCTTAAACCTGAAATTCTTGACAATATCCACAGATTACAGGCAACCTGCAGTAGACATGAGGCAAAATATGGGTACTACAGTCGAAACTGAATCAAGCATGAAAGTTGCACTCCAGACTTTTCAAATCAGTGCTAAAATATTTAAATGAAACTTGGCTAATCAATCCTATTTTAAATCCACAATAGGATATGGATAGGCAAGAACTGATTAAAACATTAATCAAGCCACAAAACCAGGTTAAATCTACAACCATGGCCGTTCATCATGGAACTTGTTGATAAATACACTCAGAAACTCAACATGCAGCAGAGGATACAAAATAATATGGGTATAAAATAAACTAAGGATGAACGTTACACATCAATATATTTAATAACTTCAAAAATAACTTAAACAGTATGAGAAGGATGCGAATCTACTTGTACAAAAATCCTAAAAAATTTCAAATTTCTAAAAATCTCTCAAAGTTCCCTATAATCTCCAAAATCCGTAAAAATACCCAAATTTCTAAAAATCAAATCTCTAAAATCACTATCGTAAAATAATTTTCAGCAATGGACGCACAGACACTCCAAAAATCTAGGTCGTGCCATGGAGGGCACGTATTAGACATAACCCGGTCACTCCAGAATACACTAGGACACACCAAAATAGATATCGTGCCTACCATGTCGTATCCATGTCTGTGCCACATAGGGATCAACACAACCTAAATTCAACTCACGGCAGCACATTAAAAGAAAATCCACAATTTGAATCCAACTCTACAAAAAAAAGTCCCTATTTCAATTTTTTGGTACAGTCTTACGGACTTCAACATAGGAACAGACTATGTCAAGCTCAAATTTCGCCATGCGCACATTTTAAGCCTATTGAACAAACACAAAAAACTACGTTGTTGCCTGAATCCAACTCTCAGTTTCATCCAAATAAATTTAGGGAGCCAATCTAACTAATTCCAACCGCAACTTACTATCAAACTAATTCAATCCTCCATTAAAACCAACCATTAAATAAGAATTAGGCTGATTAAACTGCAAACAAACAAAAGTATAGGACCAACTCTCACCTGCGAGCAGGAAGGCATGAAGCAGTACCCTCAATCCATGAAACCTAAGAAATATTTCCACAAACACTCCCACTGCACTAAACCAACAGCACCATCTGCTGCTATTCCCGCTTCCCAGCACCAAGATTGGATGTTGAGAACGAACCACCTCCCAAGATCCTATCTTTCCTCCAGGAAAGCCACGCCCTTCCAAGGGGCTTCAGATTACATAAACGAGTTAAACCTTCCTAAAATGGAAGGGACAGTGCAAGACAGTTACTTTGCCTTCTCGTATCTAGCCTTCGTCTTCTCTTCTCTCTGCGGCGTCCTTTGAAACCCTAACTATCACCTTCGAAGACCTTCTCCTTCACCTACATGTCATCCGCCGTCAGCGGTGCTCCGTGTCGTTGATCTGGTGACGGAGGGCGGCGATCTAGCCGAACAGCGACTCCCTCTACTCCATCGGAACTCCACGAGCAGCCACTATCGCGGAGCCAACAGGACTCCTCGAGCATCCACTATCGCAGCCACCTCTGCTCCTCTCTCTCTCTCTTATAAAGAGGAAGATGGGGAGCAGGCGGAGATGGAGGATTTGGGTGGAGTAAATCTGGTGTTTGGGTTAGGTTTTTGGATGATTTGAGGAAGGGGAGGAGTGGAAGCTCGGGAGAGAGAAAGGGGGGAAGAGGAGGGAAAGGAAAAATAATGCGGAGGAAATATAGAATTTTCCTTTTGCACCAGTTTACTCCCCTCAGGTGGAATGCATGTGCCAGTTTATTAAACTTTTTGTAACAGTTTCCACTGTTACCAAAATAACAAAAATAACAAAACTATAAAGTTATAATTTTAGTAATGGTTTTTCAACTATTGTAACGATTATTACCATTACAAGTGTGTAACGGTAATAACCGTTACTAATTGTAAATAAAATGTGTTACGAGTTGGATGTTTTGGTGTAGTGAAGGAGAACGGTATATTTCTTCTAGCCGTCCGAATCATGGTACAATACGCCCATAAGCACTCGCCAAGCTTTTCATTCCAGTCGCGTTTGTTTGAAGACACAAACTTTTTGAGGAGCTTGATTATGGTTTTGTTGAAAACTTCAGCCAGACCGTTAGCCGATGGGTTATATATTGTCGAGGCTGAAGAACAGATGGCAACTCTAGAGGGGGGTGAATAGAGTTTATAGCGATAATAGCCAATTAAAAATTAAACTCTTTCACAAGCTTAAAGTAATCAGAGTAAATGCAGAAATAAATAAGGAGCAAGAAAGCATACGCAAACACAGCCGATTTTTAATCTGGTTTCTCTCGTGGAGGACTAGTCCAGGCCTGAGAACTCTAGCTCATGATTAAATCCACTATTTGTGAAATAGTAGTTACACCCCGTGCCTTTTCTTCAGTAGAGCACGTCAACTTCTTACAAAGATCACAGTGGCGATGCTTGGAATTTTTCAAGCGACTTCTTGAACTTTTGCACAAACTCCTAACTGAAAAATGTTGAGCACTTGAGGCTTAGGGAGCTTGTGGCTAGCAGATGAAGAAGGGTATGGCTTGTATTGAGCTTTAGAGAGAAGAGAAGAGAAGATTGGATGAATGAAAATAAGAGAATTCATGGCCTATTTATAGGATACCAGGTAGGCAGAATTCGGCCAGAATTCTGGTTGGATCATTCAAAAATTTGGCCGTTGGACAACTTGCAACCAGCCAACCCTAAAAATTAGGGTGCTGATTTTTAGGAGGCAGAGTTCGGCCCGAACTCTGTGTGGAGGCAGAGTTCGGCCCGAACTCTGTCTCCAGAGCACAGAATGGGTTATAGGTCCAATGGGCTAATTTGGATGTGTGTGGAGCTTTTGGATTTTGGGTATGGGTATAGGTTAAGTCTCAGATGCTCAGCACAACTCAGTTTACATAAGTCTAGACTCAATAAAATAGTAAAATACAGACTCAAAAATGACTTGTATTACAAAACTGGGCTGTCGTCTGACTTGTGCTGGATGTAGTCTTCATGTGTCGTATTGAATTATCACAAGTATCATTTAGTCAATTCTATCATTATTTGGTTGGCTGTGATTTTGTGTCAACAATCTCCCCCATATTGATAATTGACAAAATGATAGTTGTATATTCAATATTCATACCTGGACACATTTCAGAGAAATGGCATAGCTTCCCCGTAATCAGTGCCGAGCTAGCAATAGCTCCTCCGTAAACATTGCTTAGAATCCTGATGGCATGATAACAAATATTCTCCCAAAAGCACAGATACAGATACAAAAGAATATAGAATATACCAAAAGCACAGATACAGATACAAACGAATATAGAATATACCAAAATTTCTCCCCTTTTGGCATTTAGCAATTAACCATAATCAAATAAGAACTGGCAAGCACACCAAAAGATAATAGAAGAAACTGCATAGAAACTGATAACTACTGAATGTCTCAAGAGTCACACATAATAATAAGTCTAATACAACCAAAGTGCATAAAAGCAACTAATCAACTAAAATCCAAAATGCATAAACCATAAGCTATGATCCTCAGTAGCAGCAGAAAGTAGAATCCATATCTATCATCGAGCTCGTGAAGGCCCAGCATCGTCTGATGGATCAGTGAAGGAACGACGAGGGTCCACGAAGGCCGCATCCGGATCCAAGTAGCGAATAACCCAAGGGACATCAATACGATATCCCTCACGACCAGGGTCCCGCTCTATAGGGATAGGCATGGAAGGATGGCGAGACATGGAGTACCAAATATCGTGCAGCGAGTTGCTGATGGCACTCATCTGCAGGGTGGTTCGATAATCCAGCTGAGTCCAACGATCATCCTCTAAGGTGAAGCGATCGCGGAGCATAGTCTGAAGAGACTCGAGAGTGGCAGGAGGAGGAGGAGGATCCTGTCCCAGAGGAGGTGCATCCGGCTCATCATCAGAATGCTCAGACACAACAGGTGAGCCAACTGCTGCCTGAAGCCGCCGTGCCTTAGAGAGGAAGGCAGGGGCAGGTAAGAACTGACACTCATCAAGGGGTACATGAAAAGCAAGAAAGATCATCGGAAGATATAATGTATAAACCAAAGATCTTGGTTTCTTCCTACAATTAATCATCCAGTCCATCATGGTACGTGGAAGATTAAATGGAATATGAAAGTGGAGATAATACAAGGCCGAGATTTCAAAGTAGGTGACTTCATCGGTGGATCCCGCTTTGGGTAGAATAGTGTTAAAGATAATCCGATGAAGTTCATAAAAATAGCGATTGAGATACTTGGCCAAAAGCTTACGAGGATGTGTGTTAGGGGTACACAAGTCGTCCTTGAAGCTTTCAAGTGAAGACCCATCGAGAAATTTAAACGATCGAGCTTCAACAAGCTTTTCCCATGAGTTTGGCTCTTGGAGCTCAAGGTGTTCGGCCAAATCGAAATCATCAAAAGAGATGTCAATTCCCGCAACCCATAAGAAAATATATGTATCATCATGAGTTAAGTTGCAGTAAAACATTTGAATAGCACTACGATAAATGACCGAGTTGGTTGTGACAAGTTCGTCAAGACAAAGATCATGAAAAAGTGAGTCATATTGAGAGAAAATAGTAAAATTGATAGGGTGACCCGCAAACACTGAACGTGTCCGAAAATCACTAAACCATGCATTAGAGGCATCGAGTGATACAAAAATCTGGTCATCATACATGTTGGGGTCGAGTGGACGAGGTGGGTTGAACAACGGGTGGATTGGTGGTAGTTGTTCAACGGCCGGTGTAACGAGTGGTGCAACGGGCGGTTCAACGCGAGAAGGAGCATTCGAAGAGGATGCTCCCTCGATTCGAAGTCTCTTCCCGCGATTGAACAAACGTGGAGCCATGAAATAATAAAGATAATTGAGGAAATTGAGATATAGAAAAGTGATGAGATATACCTCAATAAGATGATGAACAATGAAGGAGAATGACGAGGGAAGCCTTCTCCTTGAGTTTGGGGAAGAGATGAGCTCTAGAAAGGAAGAATCAGGGTTAGGGTTTTGAGAAAAAGGGTTTGGAGAAGTGGAAAAGGTGGCAATGGAGGAGAAGGGAGAGGAGAGCCCAAAAATATGTGAAGGGTTCCAATTGGTCGGAACAAATATGGACCATTGGATCCATTTTTGATCAGCGGCTGAGACTATTCTCGGTTCTGGAACAGCCAGACCGAATTCGGCCCAAACTCTGGGTAGGGCAGAGTTCGGCCCGAATTTTGGATTCTGTTGATAGAACAGAAATCAGGCTGAAAAAATTGGTTAAGTGAGAGAGACCAAAGGAAAAGTAAAAGTGAGTACATATACAAGAGAGACTCAAGTGGAGAATGACAGAAAGGTAACTTAGAAGCAAAGTAAATTTTGAAAAATTTGTATTTCAGCATGTGATAAATAAAAATGAACCATGTAATAAACAAAGAATTATGCCATAATTTATTATTTTGAAGCTGCCATGGGTTAGCTGCAGGGGCCGGATCCCAGCTAGCGGTAGTCTTGAGGACTAGTGCAACGTGTCGCTTAGGCTTTTATGCCTTGTTGTCAGAAGGACCCTTTCGGCTTGTACTCATAGCAATTTCATCATAAAAGAATCCAGACATACTCGATATTTACGTAGGTTTATTTTAATTAATAACAGCTTCGTCCAAAATTTCACGTTCACGACAGAGAAAAGTGAAGCGCTCTTCGAATAAAGGTTTGGTGAAGAAATCTGCTAGCTGTCAATAAATTCTAAGTTAATAGTGTCATTTTGCTGATGATCACGCAAAAAGTGGTGACGTATTTCAATGTGCTTCGTGCGTGAGTGACAAATGGGGTTCTTAGTGAGATTTATAACACTAGTGTTGTCACAAAAGATTGGAATGTGCATAAAAGATAAGTTATAGTCTTCAAGGGTTTGCTTTATCCACAGAATTTGTGTACAACAATGCCCAGCTGCGATGTATTCAGCTTCTGTTGTGGATAGTGCGACAGAATTCTGCTTCTTGCTAAACCAAGAGACTAAAGCCTTTCCTAATAAATGACACGTGCCGCTCGTACTTTTACGGTCGACCTTGCATCCGGCGAAATCAGCATTAGAGTAACCAATGAGGTCAAATGATGTTGACTTGGTATACCATAGGCCCACTGTAACCGTACCCTTAAGGTATCGAAAGATACGCTTAACAGCAGTCATGTGTGATTCCTTAGGATTTGCTTGATATTTAGCACACAGGCAAACGCTAAACATAATATCAGGACGACTAGCAGTTAAATAGAGTAGACTGCCTACCATACCTCGATACTTACGTTGATCTACGGGTTTGCCACTTTCATCTGGTTCAAGTTTAGTTGTAGTTGCCATTTGAGTGCTGATAGGTTTAACGTTGTCAAGGTCGAATTTCTTCAGCATGTCCTTTGTATACTTTGACTGACAGATAAAAGTTCTATTTGACATGTGTTTGACTTGCAGTCCAAGAAAGTAGTTGAGCTCCCCCATCATGCTCATCTCAAACTCGGTCTGCATACACTTGGCAAAATCTTAACAGAGGGTTTCATCAGTAGAACCAAAAATAATATCATCTACGTATATTTGGACTAAGAGAATAGTGTCTTTAAAAGATTTTATGAAAAGTGTGGTGTCAATTTTCCCTTTTGAAAAACCTTTCTCAAGCAAGAAATTGCTTAGCCGTTCATACCAAGCTCTAGGGGCTTGTTTAAGGCCATATAGCGCTTTCTTCAGCTTGAAAATATGGTTGGAAAATTTGTAATTTTCAAAGCCAGGAGGTTTTTTCACATAAACTTCCTCCTTAATAAATCTATTCAAGAAAGCACTTTTAACATCCATTTGAAATAATTTGAATTTTTGAAAATTTGCAAATGCACAAAGCATCCGAATGGATTCTAATCTAGCAACAGGAGTATACGTCTCATCATAGTCGATACCTTCCTCTTGGTTGTATCCTTGGGCTACTAGACGAGCGTTGTTGCGTGTGACTGAACCATCTTCATTTACTTTGTTTCTAAAAACCCATTTAGTACCAATAATCGAGTGATTAGCCGGTCTAGGAACGAGTTTCCATACTTGGCTCCTCTCGAATTGGTTGAGTTCCTCTTGCATAGCAGAAATCCAAAATTCATCATTAAAAGCTTCTAAAATATTTTTTGGCTCAATTTGTGAAATAAAGGCAGTGCTAGCAATAGAGTCTCTTAATGATGATCTAGTAGTTACTCCACTTGAAACCTCACCTATTACCAAATTTTCTGGATGTGACGGCTTGAAAGAGAATTTCTTTGGCAAGCCCTCCAGAGAATTGGTTTCGGTTGTGGTATTCATTGGAGTAGAAGTTGATGGCTCAACATCATCATCAAGAGTAGCTGCTGCACTGTTATTTTCATCAAAAGTCACATTTGTAGACTCTTCCATAATTAATGAGCGTTTGTTAAATACTCTGTATCCCTTGCTCTTGGCAGCATAGCCAAGGAAAATACCATCGTCAGCTTTGGTATCAAATTTGCCTAAGTTGTCTTTGGTGTTAAGGATAAAACATCTACAACTAAAAACTCTAAAATAAGAAATATTTGGGGTTCTTCCAAACCAAAGCTCATAGGGTGTTTTCTTTGTAATAGGACGAATAAGCACCCTATTTAAAATATGGCATGCTATACTGACAGCTTCAGCCCAAAAGTATTTCGGAAGTGAGAACTTGTTCAACATGACTCTAGCCATATTGCCAATAGTCCTATTCTTCCGCTCCACAACACCATTTTGTTAAGGAGTTCTTGGACAAGAAAACTCATGATCAAAACCATTAGAATCACAAAACTTTTCAAAATCAGTATTTTTGAATTCGCCTCCATGATCACTTCGGATTCGAGTAATCATGTAGCCTTTTTCGTTTTGAACTTTCTTAACAAAGATCTTGAAAACTGACATAGCATCGCTTTTATTTGTAAGAAAGAAAACCCATGTAAATCTTGAAAAATCATCAACAATGACAAAAGCATAGAGTTTTCCACCAAGACTGGCTACTCTACTAGGGCCAAATAAATCCATATGGAGTAATTGCAAGGGTCTAGTAGTGCTTACAGAGTTTATAGAATGAAATGAGGACTTGGTTGCCTTATTCAATTCACATTCGGTACATACCGTGTCCTTTTTGAATGTGACGTCGGGCAAGCCTTTAACTAGCTTCTTGGTCGGTAGCCTGGATATAGTATCCATATTGGCATGACCAAGACGCTGGTGCCACAGTAGTCTTTCATCCTTATGATCATATAGGCATCTACCTGCATTGTTAGTATCTCTAGACAGATAGAAAATATAAATATTATCCTCTCTTATCCCTTCAAAAGTAATGTCTCCCATTGACCTATCATAAATAAAGCATTTATTTTGTCCAAAGTTAATGTCGTATCCATGGTCAGCAAGATGACTAATATTGAGCAGGTTATGCTTTAACTCGGTCACTAGGCAGACATCCTTTATTACGGAAGAGGGAGGATGACCAATAATGCCATTACCTATAGTATACCCTTTTAGGTTGTTGCCAAAGGATACATATCCTTCTCTCTTCATCGATAGTGATGCGAAAAGATTTGCGTCTCCCGTCATATGCCGCGAGCATCCACTATCGAGAATCCACTTACTCTTAGTTGAGGAGGGAAGGTCCACCTACATCAAGAGTAGATGTGACCTTTGGTACCCAAGTTCTTGAGGGTCTTGAAAAGTTAGTTTTCAGAAACCATGCATATATGGTTCTATCTACTAATCTTCTAACTCTACATTGTGGTGAAATGTGTCCATGTAATCCACAATAAATACATGTAGCATTCCTATTTATGTTAGGAGCATGCTGATGATGTCTATAAGTAGAGTGATGAGGAGTATCATGATGATATGTAGAGTTAGCATGGTGATGATGACTATATGTAGAGTGATATGGAGTGGCATGGTGATATTGTCTATATGGAATAGCATGGTGATAATGTCTATATGTAGAGTGATGGTGATTTTGTTTATGTGCAACATGGTGATGATTGTATCTATGTGTAGCATGGTGATCATGTGTCATATAAAAGTTATTTCTACGTACATGTGGTTTGTGTGCTTTATGAAAGTGGGTGTACATGAAAGCATGATTGCGTGCTGCAGGTATATGACGTGGTTGACTAGTATGAGTAGTGTTGTGATTTGTGTGTATCTCATGTGATTGGGTTTGAGGTTGAGCAACCTGTTTTCCCAATCTATTCTCTAATTTCTTAGAGACAGCCTGCAGTTCATTTACCTTAGCATTCAAACCATATATCTTAGTAACAGAAATCTTGTGTCTACTCTTTTCTTCAGCAAGCTCCGTGTTGAGTACGATGATTTCTTGTGTTTGTTGTTCAATACGTGCTTTGGCATCATGAAGGCTAAGTTTAAGCTTAGACACTTCATTTGTGACTTCCGTGGGTGACGTGTCTCTAAGGTTATCAAGCAATAAAGAAAGTCTTTATATTTCGACTTCATGACTTTTGATCTTTTCCTTGGCATATTTATATTTACCAATGACCTTTTTGTGATCATCAAGTAAATCGGTGAAAGCATCGCCAAGTTCATCAAAAGTGAAATCATCAAGAGTTTCGTTTGATAACTTGTCGGACGTTGCCATTAGGCACACGTTTGCAGCATCTTGAGGAGAGTCCTTTTCTTCCTCGGAGTCACTAGCTTCGCTTTCATGCCAAATGCTTGTGTTGGCATATTTCTTTGAGAAAGTCTTCTTGTATGGTTTCTTATAACGGTTGCTCTTCTTTAATAATGGACAGTCTTTTCGGACGTATCCAGTCTTCTTACAATCGTAGCAAGTTGGCTCTTCTTCGTCATCTTCTTGTGGTTCCTTCTTTCTTCGGTTGAAGTGAAGGAATTTTTTTGAAGTTGCGGACAAGGAGAGCTTGATCATCACCTTTCGAGTTGTCGTCATTCGTCTCTTCGGGGTCATCCCTCCGTCGGTGAGCTTTGAGTGCGATCTCCTTAGCCTTAGGAGCAGGCTCTTTGAAGTCTTTGAGGTCAAGCTCATGAGTCATCAGCTTACCCATCAAAGTCTCCATGGACATAGTTGTGAGATCATTTCCTTCTATAATGGCTGTCACCTCGGGGTTCCAAATCTTTGGTAGCCCTCTAAGTATCTTGCGAATCTTCTTGTGATTTGAATATTATTTGCCGAGAGAAGACAAGGGATTGATGATGTCGAGGAATCTTGTAATCATTTGTGTGATCGTCTCATTTGGCTTCATCTTGAAAGCCTCATATTCTTGAGTGAGACGACTTATCTTCGATTCCTTGACTTGGGTGGTTCCTTCACGCGTCACTTCTAGAAGTCTCCATACTTCATGAGCGGTGGTGCATGTTGAGACCCTGTTGAACTCATTCCTGTCTATAGCACAGAATAAAGCATTAATAGCTCTCGCGTCTAGACTTTCATGTTTCTTCTCCTCGTCAGAATATTTGTCATGGGTTTTCTCAACGAGATCACCATTGACAACTATCCTGGCGGGCTTTTTGTAACCATCGGTGACGATAGTCCACAGGTCAAAATCTAGCGACTTGAGATAAAAGCTCATCCTTGTTTTCCAATAGGTGTAGTTAGTTCCATCAAATAGGGGAGACCTATGAGTGGACTGTCCTTCACCGTGATTGGAAATCAAAGATTGTGTGGTTGCCATGGATCAGCTCTAGGATATAAGTCCTTGTTGAGAGAACAGAGCTCTGATACCAATTAAAGAACAGATGGTAACTCTAGAGGGGGGTGAATAGAGTTTATAGCGATAATAGCCAATTAAAAATTAAACTCTTTCACAAGCTTAAAGTAATCAGAGTAAATACGGAAATAAATAAGGAGCAAGAAAGCATACGCAAATACAGCCGATTTTTAACCTGGTTTCTCTCGTGGAGGACTAGTCCAGGCCTAAGAACTCTAGCTCAGGATTAAATCCACTATTTGTGAAATAGTAGTTACACCCAGTACCTTTTCTTCAGAAGAGCACGTCAACTTCTTACAAAGATCGCAGTGGCGATGCTTGGAATTTTCCAAGCAACTTCTTGAACTCTTGTACAAACTCCTAACTGAAAAATGCTGAGCACTTGAAGCTTAGGGAGCATGTGGCTAGTAGATGAAGAAGGGTATGGCTTGTATTAAGCTTTAAAGAGAAGAGAAGATTGGATGAATAAAAATAAGAGAATTCATGGCCTATTTATAGGATACCAGGTAGGCAAAATTTGGCCAGAATTCTGGTTGGATCATTCAAAAATTTGGCCGTTGGACAACTTGCAACCAGCCAACCCTAAAAATTAGGGTGCTGATTTTTAGGAGAGAGTTCGGCCCGAACTCTGTGTGGAGACAGAGTTCGGCCCGAACTCTGTGTGGAGGCAGAGTTCGGCCCGAACTCTGTCTCCAGAGCACATAATGGGTTATAGGTCCAATGGGCTAATTTGGATGTGTGTGGAGCTTTTGGATTTTGGGTATGGGTATAGGTTAAGTCTCAGATGCTTAGCACAGCTCAGTTTACATAAGTCTAGACTCAATAAAATAGTAAAATACAGACTCAAAAATTACTTGTATTGCAAAACTGGGCTATCGTCTGACTTGTGCTGGATGTAGTCTTCATGTGTCGTATTGAATTATCACAAGTATCATTTAGTCAATTCTATCAATATTTGGTTGACTGTGACTTTGTGTCAACAGAGGCCATGTTCTAAATCTGATTCTTGTCACAAAATTGATAGAAAGCGTGGCTTGCAAACTGCGGACCATTGTCGTGAATAATCCTCCGGGGCAGTCCAAAACGGTAGATGACGTGATGTTTTATGAAGCTAATCATGTTCGATGTTTTTACTTCTGTCGGCGGAACAGCTTTCGCCCATTTGGAGAAGTAATCGATGATTGCAAGTATGAACCGATGCCCCCTAGACGACGGTGGGGTGATTGGCCCAATGATGTCCATTCCCCATGCTTCAAATGGCCAAGAGGCCACTATCGGGTACAAGAATTCGTATGGCAGATGTATAGAATTTGCATGGATCTGGCAAGCCTTATACTTCTTTGCATAATCATCTGCATCTGCTACCATTGTGGGCCAGAAATAGCCTATCCGGCGGAGACGATCCTATAATTTTTGGCCAGGTTGGTGAGTCCCGCAAGAGCTTTCGTGAATCTCGTATAAGGCTTCTTTGGCTTCTGTATTTGACAGGCATCTTAATAGTAGCCCATCGTAGGATCGTCGGTATAACATTTTCGTCTCTGTATCATAAAAGAATCTGAGAGAACGTCTTCTGATTGAAGTTGCTTCCTCCACATTCTCTGGCAGAATTCCGTAGACTACAAAGTCGACGAACGGGCGTCTCCAGTCTTGTATATCATCGATTATCTGGGTACAGTAACTTGTATCCAGTTGAACATTGTTCTTGGGACAGACCAGCTCATGGCCTATCGCGTCGACTAGATAATAAGTATCATTTGGAAGTGCCAAGGAAGCGGCGAGGCCTGCTAGGGCATCGGCTTCGATATTTTGGAGCCTAGAAATATGCTCCATAAAGAACCCTTCCAAGTTTGCAATGATGGCAATTGCTGTCTGATAGTAGGGAATCAGGTCCTCGTTACGAACCTCGTATGAACCTCAGATCTGGTTAACAACCAACTGTGAGTCGCCATATGCTTCCAGGTACTTGATCTCCACTTTTTTTGTGATTTAGAGTCCGATGATTAGAGCGTTATATTCAGCTACGTTGTTTGAACAGGGTTCTGTAAGAGAATATACCCGATTGACCACCAACCCAGAGCGAGAAATTAATACTATCCCGACTCCATCGATGATATCACCTTGTGGCCCCGTTCTTGAAGCACCGTCAAATAACATTCGCCAAATGGCGTCATACGAAGTCATGTTTGAGGCGACGACTTCGTCGAGAATTTTTTCATAAATTTTGGCTGTTTTTGAGCCTGGATGGGCTGCTAAGAAGTCAGCCAGGGCTTAACCTTTGATAGCCTTCTGCGGAATAAAAACCATGTCGTATGAGGATAATAGTATCGCCCAGGTGGCTAGACGAGAACTAAGTGCGCCTGTCTTGGTCGTGAGAACCCTGAGAGGATTAACTCGTGAAACAACATGGATGGTCTGCCCTGTCACATAATGTCGTGTTTTCTGAATGGCGAACACTAGGGAAAGGCACTCCTTCTCCACGGTGGTGTACCTATGTTCCGGTCCTACTATCATCCGGGTGAGATAGTAAATGGCTTGTTCATGTCCTACGTCATTACTTTGTGCTAGCAAAGCATCGAGGGAGTGTTCTTTCATCCGTACATAGAGCAGGAAGGGCTTTCTGGCGACCTGGGCTACCAGAACTGGCGGATTCATTAGGTACTCCTTAATGTCATCAAAGGCACGCTGACATTCCTTGTTCCATACGAAAGAGACATCTTTCCTCACAAGTTGAGTGAAGGGTTGACATTGCCCTGAGAGGTTAGATATAAACATCCTGATATAGGCTAGTTTTGCTGGAGGCCACAGAGGTCACGGAGGTTCCTCGGTGGACTCATCTCCATGGTTGCTTTTGTTTTGTCAGGATCTATGTGAATGCCCCGGGAAGTAATGACAAAGCCCAAGAACTTCCCGCTGGACACACCCAAGAAAGACTTGGTGGGATTCATCTTCAGGTTGTGTGCTCGCATAAGGTCGAACACTGTTCTCAAATCCTATAAGTGATCATTTTTGGAGTGACATTTGACAACGATGTCATCAACGTAACATTACACCGTTCTGCACAAATGATCTCTGAAGATGACGCTCATAGCATGTTGATATGTAGCACCGTCATTCTTTAGGCCAAAGGGCATGACCGTATAACAATACACGCCGATCGGTGTTCGGAATGACGTATGCTTCTCGTCATCAGGAGACATTTTGATTTGATTGTTACCTGAAAAGCCATCCATAAAGGATATGCGCTCGAAGCCACTTGTATTATCGATCATTATGTCGGTGATCGGAAGAGAAAATTCATCCTTAGGGTATGTCGCATTTAGATTACGAAAATCGATACAAATCGAATCTTTTCGTTCTTCTTAATGACTGGTACTATGTTGGCTACCCAGTCTGGGTGCTGCTCTTTACGGATGAAACTGCTGGTTATAAGCTTGTTTACTTCTGCTTCATGATGTCTGGACGAAACTGCCACTGCTATTGTTTGCCTGGTTTTACGTTCGGGTAAATATTGAGCTTATGAAGTGCGATCTCGGGATTTAACCCTGTCATGTTTTCATAGCTCTAGGCAAAGACGTCAATGTATTCTCTGGTGAGTTGCAACAATGACTCCCGCTTGCCGTCTGTCAGGCTTTTACTGACAAAGATTGGCTTCAGAGAGGATTCATCACTGAGGTTAACTTGCATGACCTCATCTTCAGAGGGAGGATCACGAAGTTCAAAGCGTTTCTTCCATTGTACATCTAGTTGCTGGACCCATGGCTCTAACTCAAGTGGTTCGAGTAGGTCTTCTCCTTCCTTTTCAATATCAGCGAATGTCATATTGACTAAAAATGTCTGTCTGAATACGTCTCCAATGCTGCCATCGGAGTCGTAAGTAGGTGACTCGGACGAATGAGAGTGCCACTCGCATTTTTTATCATAACTCTCGGGCGTTGTTGCTGGAGGTGGAACCAGGACGTCTTCTCTTATCCTCTCCATCTGGGATGTGTAATCCCAACTGGCAAGCCTTTTTTCAATTTTGCCTCCATATTGGTAGCACTTATGATGATGGCCGTCCAATCCCTGAACTGATCGTCGCCCATCCAGAGGCTAATTGCGGGGAGCAACTTCTTCTGGTAAATTTCAATCAAGGCGCTCTCGGGATTGCCTTGGGGCAATCTCATTACGATTTGGCGGAACCGCTCGATATAGTTCCTTGTTAGCTCCCTCTCTCCCTGAACGACGTCCATGAGAGATGACATCGTCACATCATGCCCCACTTCGTAGAATCTCTCCAGGAACATGTGCTTGAAGCCGTCAAAAGAATGGATGCAGTTGTCGGGAAGGTTATGGTACCAGTCAAATGCGATCTTCTCCAATGCTCCGATGAATAATCGTGAGAGGATGGCATCACTATGCGACAAGTGGTCGGTTGTGACTTCAAAGTAAGTCATGTACCGACTAGCAAAGGTCTTTCCGTCATATGAATCGATATAAAAAGGCTTATACCATGGTAGAAAAGACACATCTCTCCATGCAACGGGATACGGCTGCCGTATTCTGAGGTCCGGAGATGAGTCTTGGTCATTGAACATTGCTCGAAGCTTCTGGACTTCCCTTCTCTCCTCCTTGGCTTCGTCTGCAGCTGAAGGAACGGATGGTCCTAAAGGATCATCACCCAAAGGAGGGGTGGTTGTGTTGGAGTCCGTGTTGACTGCGGGTCCCAAGCTTGTTTGTCCAGGTGTCCTTGCTGGTTGAGTTGGCAAGGCGGCTTTGATTTCGTCTACATACTTGACCAAGGACAGGAGCATGACCTCAAGTACTTCTAGACGTTGTCGGTCAGTAGGCGCTTCATGATCATCATCAGCCATAAAGACTGACCTCACGTGGGTAGAGGTAGAAGGGATCGTAGTAGAGGTGCTCTCTGTATCGTACCCTTGTACAGAGAAATCATCGGGGAATGTCGGAATGTCATCTTCTTCAGACTCGGAAGGGGTGCTACCCCCTGTACAGGAAGCCGCATCGTCTTGGCGAGGGAGGTGGCCCTCATGGAAGTCCAAGTCTGTTGCACAGTTCTGGGGGATCTCTACCCCCTATGTGTGCTCTTGGTACACTGGATTATCGCATATATTGAGGGGACTGCTACCCCCAACTTCATCTCCTCCTAAGGAGGCCGAAGGTGCACCCCTAGGTGCAGGAAGTTTTTTTTGGATCGAGTGCCTAAATAGACACCCCCTGTGGTTGTGGGCGGTAACCCTCTATATGAGAGTTTTCTTGCAATACTGGCCGAGATTGTCGGGCTGGAAGAGCATGTCTTCTTTCCTCCGTTGCCAGGAGGAACCTTCTGAGTTGAATTATAGGAGGCGAAAAGAAACTCCTCGTCTCCTGGAATTTGTACCTGTTTCTTGAGTTGTTGTTGGACAGGTGCTGGCTTCTGCAGTCGTTGAAAAACTGACTGTCGACCTTCAGGTGCTGCCGATTTATCGCAGCAGCAGTTGATGATGACTTGGGTGTAACGACCTCCCGAGAGGGACTCATCGCATGCCAATGTTGCCACCTTGAATTTGTGAGTAATCGCCTCACGCAAGTCGGTAGAAAGCTGTTCTACCTTTGCACCAAACTTGTGGACTCAGGTATCCCGAGCGCACATGTGCTTGGGTATCATGTTTGCTCCCTGATCCGAGGCTAGTAATAGCACTTGCTCTGGATCGTTGGAGGGAGACTTTAAAGATCCACCCTGTCCGTTAGCCCCGGGGGACTGGACGCAGGTGGTTCTGTACAATTTTTCATCAGGAGCCCGTATAACAGTTAACGGGGCCCACTGACAGTCGGCAACTTGGGCAGTTGACCGGGTTTGTTAGGCCCGTACTGCCCTAGACTTCTTTGACTTAGCACCCGAAGGTGCATAGTAAAAAGAGTCCAGATTGATATATCCCACATTCTCAATGAGCCGCATGGAGTTGGGCCTGCATGAGAGACGGTCGAACACATAGTTTCTGACAGGGCCATATGAGACATCCTGTCTGAGGCCAGGATTGGCTGCCGTATGGGCTTTCTTCCTGCGGCTAGAGCTGGCTGCCGCATAGGCCATCTTCCTACAACCAGAGTTGGCTGCCGCATGGGCCATCTCCCTGCGGCTAGAGTTGGCTGCCGTATGGTCCATCTTCCTGTGGCCAGAGTTGGCTGCCGCATGGGCCGTCTTTCTGCGGCCAGAGTTGGCTGCCGTATGAGTTGTCTGCCTACGGCCAGAGTTGGCTGCCGTATAGACAGACTGTCCATCTCTCTTATGCGTCTTCTTCTTTGTCCGCATGGATTTTTCTTATGCCCCCAAAAACTCAGCATCGTAGTATTTTTCTCTGCTGGATTTGGGGACAGTGGGGTCCTCTGGGGTCGAAAGTAAAGCCACAGGAGAGCTTTGGTCACCGTCATGGGCTGCAGAAGGAGCTTCTTCGAAAACTTGGTCAGAGGCAACAGTTTTGCGCACTGATGTCTTACGAGTTCTCTTTGGGTTGGCTCGCTTCTGTGATGGGCTGGCGCTCCCTTCAGAGAGCATTTCTTCGAAGGCTTGTTGGTCAAAACGAACCACAAGCATTTACTGCATAGAGTCGAGCTTGGATGTGTCAGATTGCGTCACCAGCTTCTCGTCAGAGAAGAAGGATGTCCCCAGAAGAGTCGCCATCGTGTTTTCCATTAAAAATCAAAGACATGTATTATAGAAACACTAAAATTGATTGCAAACTCGTTTGTACAAAGAAAAGCCTAGAAAGAAATCCTAGAAAATAATCTAAGTACAATTGTTTAGTTTTTTATTCTGGGGGGTGATGGTGGAGGCTCGGGAAAGTGTATCAACTCTGTCTTACTCCGTGGACTATCTGACGCAGTCTTTAGCTGGTGAAGAAATTGCCTTTCGAAGGTTGCCAGCCTTTTGTAGGGGTATGGCACCCTGCTATTTATAGTGATATGTATTTTTGAGCCGCATATATGGCCTGTGGCCACGTGGCTAATCAGCACGTGAAGACCCGCTCTTTGGCCGCCAGCTGTCGATTTGTTGGGATTTTGTTGTAGTAAATCTGGGTGGTTGAGACTTGGTCAGCCTGCCATATGTCATATCGCAGGATATGAGTCATTTTGAGCGACATGAATCTCTCAGTTTTTGACTATGTGGGGCCGTATGAGACTCATGCGCCTTAAGTCGTAATCTTCCTTAGCCCGCATATAGCTAAGGACTTTTAAGCCGCATAGATTCTGTATTTTGGGCCGCATAAAGCTCATGCAGCTTGGGTCACAGTCACCCTTGGCCGTATGAAGTTTGGAGACTTTGGGGCCGCATATGTTTGAGCCGCAAAAGGTTTATGCGGCTTGGGTAACACTCCTTCTAGCCGCATGAAAGTGTATGAACCCTGCTTTTGGTGACGTCTCACGTCTTATCTTTTTTTAGAGTGTCAGAGCTGTCATTTTTGTCAGTTTTGACAGAACTTGTCAGCTTTATCAGACGAAATGATCTACTTGGCCGCATATCTTTCTTCTGCGGCTCGAATCAGTGTGGTTGTCGACGGGCCGCATAAGGTGTTGAATCTTCCATGCGGCGTCCATTATGCGGACCTGTTTGGCCTAAAGTACATATGCGGCAAATTGTGATCCGCACGAACCCCATATTTTCTATACTTCTACAGACACTTCCCAAAAGTTGAAAATTAGGTTAGAAAAATAGCCAGAGGTTGCTTCTTCCTACCCTAACACGTGTTACTTACCGAAATACCGAAACACTGTCAAAACCAACAATGTCAGACCAAACCCAACCAAATCTTTGTCCAAGAAGACTAATAGGCATGCATTTTATTACAAATATCCAACTAGAAGACCAAGACCTACCAATCATGCACAACACACCGCATTTGACACTCAACATGCTAGATGTCATTATTGTGGCACCATTGGTCATATCTCTCCTGCATGTCGAGTAAGAAAGCTTGTTGATTTGAAGTTATGTGCATGGATACCAAAGACTAGCATTTCAGGATCCTACAAGAAATGGGTACAAAAAGTTTCATCTACAAACTCTTTTGTAGGTGGAACACCCTACCCTTGCTAGAAGCAAATGGATCCTCGACAGCGGTTGATCATGGCACTAGTGATGCTTCATTATTCGTAATACTGTCGAAGAAGAAAGAAGGATACCTCTCCTTCGGTAATAATCTTAAAGGGTATATGTTTTCCATGACAAAAGGTTGAACGAACTTTTATATTCAAACGTATAAGAAGTACAAAAAGAACTCTTGAATAGAAGATTTAAGTACAAGACTTTTTAGGAAAGTGTGACGATGGAGATTGAGCACTGCAGTAGCTCCTTTACTCCATTGACGATCTGACGATGACTTGAACTTGCTCTGACTTTCTGACGCTCGAGATTGGTACTCGGGGTTGCTGATCAGAAAAATATCGACCTTTTTAATGAAGGAAAACTTCTATTTATAGGCCTAGCACATATACGATGTGCTTGAGGTTTGTTGGGCATACAGGAGCACTGCACATTAAGATGTGAGAGAATCTGCTGTCATTGCACGGTAAGGGCTGCTATTGAGCAGACACATGATGGACGTTGAGATTCACTCCTATCAAGGTCTTCAGGTGGTTATCAACATAACCGAATAGACGACACCTGGCGTGCATCTACAGCTTGAGACTTTTTGTTTACATGTAGGCGAACGGGTTTGGCTTCTATCTAGAGAATCAGATTTTGTCTCTATCTTTGGGGCAGCAGTTTTAAACAAACCTTATTGGATATTACCCTTATCAACATAACAAATTTTGTTCTTATCTTCAGAGCGGTGGTTTAAACAAAATCGATTGGATATTGCTCCTATTAACAAAATTAAACTTTGTTCTTATCTTAGGAGCAGTGGTTTAAACAAACTGGCTGGGTCATATCTGATATGATATAGGTGCCAGACTAGCCCCGTTGAATAATGCCACCTCATAGGAATGTGCATCTATGCGACCTGTGCTTCAGATGAGGCTTTGATGTCACTGTGCTTTTTAAACTTGTGTTTCGAAGACGACTGAGCCGTTGCACTTTTGGGGCTTGTGTTTCGAAGACGACTGGGTTACTGCACTTTTGCGCGACGAGGAGACTTGTGTTTCAAAGATGACTGAGTTACTACACTTTTAGGCGACGAAGATACTGTGTTTTGAAGACGACTGAGTCACTGCGTATTTGGGCGATGAGGAGACTATGTTTTGAAGACGATTGAGTCACTATGCTTTTGGGTGATGGGGAGACTGTTAGTGGGGTTCTGTGAAGCCACTGCACTTTTACGAAGCAATAAGGAACTTCTGAGAGCTTTGTGAAGCTACTGCACTTTTATGAAACGTCTAAGGACTTTGTGAGAGCTCTTTGTGATTAATGACTTCCCTTAGTGTCTGTTGAGTAAATGTATCTTTAGTTACTGCCGTCTTTTGGGGAATTCAAGAAGTTCGTGGCCTAGGATTCAGTCAAATGAACTTATTAAATAAGATTCATTATGCTGAGTCCTAGGTTCATTCTATTAATTTGAGGGTCTTTGACCAATGGCATGTAGCATTTGGTGTTGGACCACACTCAACCTATATAAAGGGATGCTTTTCTGAGGATCTATGTCTATTCTTTAGCATTCCCACAGTTATGCTAGATCCTGTCTTAGCTTCAAACGGTTGTTGGCCTTGCACAAGTCGACTGTTGGTTGTGGATCTCTTCGTTTAAAGAAGCTATATCCTTGTAGAAGAACGACTATTGGGTTTTGAGATGCACTTGAGCATTTGGCATAAGGAGTTCGAACCTGAACAACATCTTGGAGATCTTCGAAGTCTAAGCTACCGGGTTTAGATTTATTGCCAACCCGAAGAGCCATAAGTTGTGCTCTGCCCCGCTCAATAGCCGCAATAGTGTTGCGAGCAGGATCTGCGTTCTTGCTCGGGCCAATAGCTGCTTCCTTAGCCATATTGGAGTTCCTTCGTGTCTGACTATGAAGTGGCTTGCTCTGACGAGGAAAGTGATTCACGCAGATACTGCTGCGCATTTAGGGGGACTGTGTACTTTCTGAAGACTGCCCATTTGTCTTTAGATGTAATCATGAAGAATTTGTAAAAGATTTTGTAGACATGATTTTAATAAATAACTTTTCTGTTATACACTGTCTTCGTTCATCTCTTGTGACTTGTTCTTTTCTGCACTTTTAGAAAATCGTTGTCTTATGTACTTTTGTGAACTATAGGCAGTGTCTATTGCTATCTGCACTTCTGGGATTGCTGCACTTATTTTTATGCTTCTATAAGACCCCTTTCAAAGTTTTTCGAACTTGAATCAAGCTCGGAATACTTTGAACAGAAGCATGACGCGTGCCCTTTGCAAAAAGTGCACATCACGCTTGCTGACAGGCTGTCATCACGCTTAGCTTTTAGCATTAAATGCCTTGAGCCGTCTTTTCATTAAAAGTTGATAATAACTCCTCGTTTCTAGGGAACGATCATCATGATCTCAACTCTTAATTCCTACGTCGTACAAAGAGTGTCATCGAATACGAAGTATTTTGCTGACATGGCTTCCTCTTATAAGTCAGAGACTGTTCGAAGAGAGAAAACTTTCTCTCTTTGTCCTTTCTTCCAATTGAAGCTTTTGTCAGAGCTCTCTTCTTCCTTCAAACCCTAGCTTTCCTGCCACGGCTCCCAAGAGATCAAGAATCCTGAAAGCTCCTAAAGCGACTACGGAGAAGGCTAGGGGAAAGTAGCTATATAGGTCATCGACATTGCTGACCCTCCATCCGTCGGCATCATAGTTCATAGCGATGTGCGGTCGTCGATCGCAAGTAATAAACTTGCACATGAGCGTCTACTCTTCGGAGTATCGTCTCGTAGATGTGCTGAAGCTTTTCTTGCCGATGCGCATGAGCACTTCTCTTCCGAGGAGTGTCTGTAGATGCGCTGAAGCTTTATCAATTGATGCGCATGGTCATTGCTTTTTCAAAGTAATGACTGTAAGATGTGCTGAAGTTTTTGTTGATGCACAGGCACACTATATAGTGCCTGCGCGGATGCTCTCTCGCTGAATCGCAGTTCTGTAAAGTGGTGTTTGCGCGGATGCTTTCTTGCTGATGTGCAGGCTTATTATACAGTACATGCACGGATCTAGCCTGCTGAAATACAATATTATTAGGTAGAACTTGCGCGGATGCTTGTTTAACAAAAGAAAAACGTTAAAACATATCTTAGACTTATGTTCTTGTTTCGTGTAGTTTTCGTGACCACCTACTTCTTCAATGAGGTTCTCTACGACTCTTCCATCTGCACGCTACAGACAATTGTTGATAAGGAGATCATTGAGCCGACAAGGAGATTGATCGCCAAGGGTCAACCCGTGGGGCGACTGGATCAAATACAAGAGCAGTGTCAGGGTTATTTTTGCTGTATGTTAGATCAGGGTAGGCTGACACCCTCTCTCCACGCTGGCACGGGGATGCTAAAGACCCAATTTCTTTTTAGCGAGCAGTTGTCTCTGAAGGAGACGAATCTCCTAGAACTCAAAATGAACTGGTATTTTGAGAACGATGGCCTTCCTTTATATGTTTTGGCGACTGATCGACACCTACCGTTGTCGTTTTTTTTCTGTTTCGTCGAAAGATGGTGTATGGAGTGGAACCTAACCCCGAGTCAAGTAGGTTAATCACGAGTCGTTCATGGTAGACAATAGTTCTAAGAGGAAGGACGCTTTTACGTATGCTCAGGGCGGTGCGTCATATACTTTGCGGGTGTTGCTTTATGTCATAGGCTCATAGACCTTACTGCGGATGTGCATCTATTCGGGGCTTCCATCTTCGCCAACAGGCATCTGGCGGCCGAATGTATTTACCTGACGGGAACCTATCGAATCGAGGGCTGGGTTCACCCTGACAAGAAGTGGAGTGAATTGACCTGGTGGGTATTGGGTACCTTTAAGGAGGATCTGAGTGGTACCGGCTTGTGCCGTGCCATAAAGGCTACTGAACATGGTATCCCTACCAACCAGTCTTTGTTCTTGGCTTTACTGGAGTTGTACAATCACCACACTGGAACTTTCTTCGTGCCGTGTGTAGAGATGGAATTAGCTCTCCATGAGATGTTTGCCATTTCGAAGCTGCCTTGGGGTGAGCATCCGTATAAGAAATACATCCCTAGCCAAGATTAGCTCATGGACTGGAAAACAAGTACCCTGAGATGATGGTGGTGTACAAAGAATTGCTCTATCATCATCATGTGTGTGTGCGTCAGGATTCTGCGAAGGGTCAGCCTCACGTTAACGCATGGAAGAAAGTACTTTTTTAAGGAGGAACCGTCGGAGCTCGGAACAGTTTGTTTTACCACTCGCAGTGCATATACCACTGATGAGATGGAGATTATGATGGCGGAGGCGAACGTGTCGCCTCCCTCTTTGGATGCTAAGGAAAAACCCACCTCCATAGTCATAATTTTTCTGCCAAAACTTGACTACCGTGAGTCGGAAAGCGGCGCTGGCTACCTTTTTGATGATGTGGCTGAGAAAGGCTATGGTTCCTGGAGGCTCGGGCTCCGTGGGCCGACTTAGTAGGGAACTTATTCTGCCAGCTATGAGGTTGGCCTTTGGGCATTCCCTTGCTTTGCTTCCTGCCATGGTATACGACACACTTCGAGGCCTGTGAGAGCTTTCGGAGAAAATAATAGAATATCGTGGGTGCGATAAAGCGTTCCCTCGCGCGGAACTTCCCTACCATTTTCTGATGGCTTGGTTAGCGCTGCATCACACTGGTTTAATTATTTCTGCTACTATCGATGGCTATGAGGAGGGGGATGCGACCCTGCATAACTATTATCGGGCGAAGTGGGTCCACGACGACGTTCTTACTTGCAGGCTGGCATTAAACCGCTTGGACGGCTATAGCTTCAATAAGATTTTGCCTTCTCACGGTGGCTATCTTGAGGTAATGAGCTGGTCGATTGGGCGGTTGTAGGGGACGAGCTAACCACCGGTGCCTTTTATTGGTTGTTATCCATCATCCTTCACACCGATTGTACCGGAATCAGAACAATGTATACCTGGAGCCTTATCTGTCGAGTCGATTCGTGTAACATTTCAGCTACAGCCAGACTATGATGAACAATCCGAGCCTTTGTCTTGGTTACAAACGCAGCTTATTAGATTGTTCCCGTGCATGGTGTTACTACAATGCTAGATTTACTGGAGCAGCATTTACAATCCCGGAGATGCACGGGGAGACCTGTATCTTGTATTACGTCTTAAAGTTTCACTGCTTAATGAACAACTTCTCTTCAGTTATGACCGAGAGCGGAGTTTTATTGTGGGCACGAAGTTCGAAAGGCATGAGTCAGCCTCTCAAGAGTTCGTGGTTACGGGTGGTAGGTCTTCTGACGGCTCCAGTTCTTCTCGGAAGAGAAGGGAAGATGTGGTACCTTTAAATTCCCTACCGAAACGTCAAGCTTCTCCACCGACAAGTCCTTCTCTTGCCAAGAAGGTCAAACGGGTGGCATCCAAGCGTCATGTTTTATTGCAGCAGAGTGAACAGCCTGTTTCATCATCTTTACAAGTACATTCCAGTTCTTTTTTTATTCGAATTTTTACCCACGACTTTTTGCTTATCCCTGTTTTACTGGTGTATGCAAAGGATAAGTCGGGGTGGTTGGAGACACTCAGGGAACTTCCTAAGGAGGATCTGTCAGTTGTAGAAGCTGCGGGGTCCCTTCGCCTATCTCGTTTGATTATGAGACTCGGGACTTTTCGGAGCTTATGGCTTATACAAAGAAGTGGCTTCCGTAATGATACCCGAGATTGGTCCTGTATTTCACGAAGGCATAGTTTGGGAAACTAGACTTGAGACGGGTCATTCGGTCGAGGGTGTTGAAGGCATTGCCGTTGGTTCCCCTAGGGAGCCTCCTCTCCAGGGAGACGAGGAGGAAATAGTGATTGAAGAATTATCCCTGGCATACATCAGACCTCGGCCCCAAGAGGAGGTTAAAGAGGATGCTGGAGGTTTAACGGCAGAAACCGTTGACGAGCTAGGTGGATGAGCTGTTGAAAAGCCAGTCAAGATGACCATCGAGCAGTTATTCGATGAGGTCATTACGAAAATGGCCTATGAGGCTTTTAAGGAGTTGGTTGATATTGTCCTTGGAGAGACAACCGAGGAGACTACTATAGAACAGATTGATACAGCTACTGATGAGATGATTACAGAGGTTCCAGTCGAGGTGGCCACTGAGATGGTGGTCGATGGAGCTGCTGATGAGCCCATCAACGAAATTATTAGGGGTCCAGCCATGTAGACTGGGGAAGGATCGGTCGAGAAGACCATTGAGGAACCGGTTGTTGAAGAGCCCTCTAATGCGCTCACTACAGAACTGCTTGAAGAGGTTGCCATCGAGCCGGGTAATACGGACTTGGTTGAGAAGACCATTGACGAGCCGACTGCTGAAGCATTGGTTATGAAGACCACTGAGGTGTTGGTCGCAGCGACCGTCGAGAAGTCGGTCACTAAGGCTGTTCAAGCTCCAGTTCATACAGCTTCAGTCACAGAAGCACCGCTGAGGGAACCGGTTGAAGAGCAGGCTATGCCTCAGACAGCGTCGGCTCATACCATCACTGTGCCGCTGACGTCCTCCGTTCTAGTCATGGCACCACCTGCTCAAGCTGCAATACCTAGATGCCTATTAGCTGCCACTACTGCTCCAGGACTTTCTATCGTGGCATCTCCACTGACCCAATGGGTTTGGCTGACAATACGTATTATGCTGACCTCATTCTGGGCACCGTTCGTCATGTCTTGAAGTGCGACATAGAGGACATCTGTGGGATAACCAATCGCTTAGACGGGCTCGGTCTGCAGTGAGGGCCCAACTGGTGGCATTGCACGACTATCCAGTGTATGAGACGAAGGTGGACGCGGGTAGAAGCTCTCCTGGCAAAATTAGAATTCACCATATCCAAGCTTCAAAATCTTGAGCGCGATCTTTCGTCCTTGGCGGCTACAGAGCTAGACAAAATGCCTTCTAAATTTTTCCAGCAAGAGCAGAGATGTTAGGCTGTGACTAACAGGCTTGCCGAGGTTGAAGTCAAAATCGAAGAAGTGACCGATGCCGAAGAGGTTCAGGTCTGCGTCGCACAGCCTTAGAGGAACAGTGTGAGACCCTTCGGGAGTAGATTCGATAGCTAGAAGAGTCATTGGCCTTCGTCGAGAGTGAGTTGGATAAGTGAAGGGACCGGCAGGAGGTCCTTCGCCAACGATCCGAGACCCTGGCTTGGGAGTGGGAAAGTATCGACGTTCGTCAAGCAGAGTTGGACCATGCACGCTAGAACTTATCCCAGCTCGAGGATAAGGCTGCTGGACATCAAGAAGCAGAGCGTCGAGCCAAAGAGTTGGTTAGGCCCCAAGTTGCTCTTTAGAGGAGTCGATTGGAAGAACTCATGCATCAGTCGTCACA
The DNA here is from genome assembly GCA_029216955.1 of Iris pallida. Classification (NCBI taxonomy): domain Eukaryota; kingdom Viridiplantae; phylum Streptophyta; class Magnoliopsida; order Asparagales; family Iridaceae; genus Iris; species Iris pallida. Next base: position 4,152,315 of record JANAVB010021198.1, read on the forward strand.
GTGCTGATGACGTTTTTGTCTTTTCGTCTTTTTTTAGAGACCCTTTTGTGACAAAGAAAGAAAAACCTTCCCATTTTATGAATAAAAAGTTTTAGTTTCAATTCTTTGCTTGTCCATTTGCTGTGAACATTCTTATACAATAATGAGAATTCCTTCAGAGGTAGTATGACATGAAGGGATGTAGGTAACTCCGCTGGGGAGAGGGTGTTTACTCAGAGGTTTTATGGACATGGTAAACACGAAATTTTTGGTAGAATTTTTCTTACTTAGAGATTATATGGACATGGCAAGGATAGACTCTACGGGCATATAGAATGACACAGAGGTAATATAGACGTAAAATGTTCTATAGATAATTATGACAATCATGAAGATTATGATGGAAGAAATGACTACGCAGAGGTAATATGGACATTGTAGGCACGATCTTCACTAGGGTGTAGAATAACAACTCAGAGGTAGTTATGGACGTGAAATGTTTTTCTGCTAGAAAGATATGAAAGAGATGAACTCATTAATAGAATTCATGAACACCCATAGGGGATGTGGGAATATGTGTCGATTTAAGCCTCAGACATAATACTTCTTTAGGAACTTGCCATTGATCGACATCATTAGCAAATCGTCGTTAGGTTTGGCCAGTCGGTAGGCACCATTAGAGTAGACCATCTTTATGACGAACGGTCCTTCCCACTTGAGCTAGAACTTTCCATCCGTCTTGTGAGTCATCACCATCGGTCTCCGAACTGATATGACGATATCACCTACTTGGAATGTCCTTTCCCGGGCCTTTTTATTGAAGGCCCTAAAAATCTGAGCTTGATAAAGCTCGATCCATTATTGAGCTAGCAAACACTTTTTGTCCAATGCCTCTAAATCTTGTAGCCGCCTACGTTGATTGTCTTCAACAGTTAGCTGATTGGTGATAGCTACATGAAAAGACGGGATTTGGATCTCCAGAGGAAGCACCGCCTTGCTTTCGTGAATAAGAGAGAATGGTGTGTTGCTCGTGGGTGTTCGAACAGTTGTATGGTAAGACCACAGACATTCGCCAAGTTTCTCATTCTAATCGTGCTTATTAGAAGATACGACTTTCTTGAGCAGCTTGGCAATAGTCTTGTTGAATGCTTCGGCTAGTCCATTTGCTATAGGATTGTAAGTCATTGATGCGACATTCTGTATTCGATTCTTATCAAAGAACCGATGGAATGTGTGGCTCATGAACTGAGGGCCATTGTCATGGATAATCCGTCTGGGAACTCCGAAGCGGTATGTGACGTGATGCATAACAAAGTTAATCACATTCGAGGTTTTCACCTCAGCCAGCGATACTGCTTCCACCCACTTGGAAAAGTAGTCAGTGATGGCGATGATGAACCAGTGTCCTTTGGAGGACGGTAGGCTGATCGGCCTAATGATGTCCATTCCATATGCTTCAAATGACCAAGCGGCCGTTGTGTGATGTAGGAACACCAAAGGTTGGTAGATGAAGTCAGCATGCAACTTATACACCCTATACTTCTTTGCGTAATCAATGGCATCTATCATCATAGTCGGACAGTAGTAGCCCATGCGACGCAGTCGGTCCTGTAACTTAGGACCAGGCTGGTGAGCCCCACAGGTACCATCGTGTACCTCTCGGAGTGCTTCTTGTGCCTCGGTCTTGGATAGACACCACAGGAGGAGTCCGTTATATGAACGACGATACAACATTCTAGTAGCTATATCAAAGAAGAATTAGAGCGAGCACCTTTTGATAGAAGTCACTTCCTTCGGGTCTTCATGTAGGACTCCATAGACTATGTAGTCTATGAACGGGAATCACCAGTCCCAAACGTCCATGTTAGTATCCACCTGTACAGAGTAGCTTAGGCACGTACGCATTGTTCTTTGGGTAAACTAGCACCCGATCCATCACTGTGACGGAGCACTGGGTTCCAACCGGAGCCGCCAAAGAAGTAGCAAGTCCAGCGAGTGCGTCAGCCTCTAAGTTTTGTAATCTTGGTACATATTATATAAAGAACCCTGTGAAGGTAGAAATGATATCGATTGCTGCCTGGTGGTAAGGAACCAGATCTTTTTGTCAGACCTCATATTATCCTTGAACCTGGTTGATAGTCAGTTTTGAGTCACCATATGCCTCGATATAGCCAACCCCTAACTGTTTAGCGAGCTAGAGTTCGATAATGGGAGCACTATACTCAGCAATGTTATTGGTGCATGACTCCATAAGAGAGTATGCATGGTGGATGACCAGACCGTTAGGAGTGATGAGGATCATTCCGACTCTTGTGATGATCTCGTCCTTGGATCCTGTTCTTGAAGCACCGTCAAAGAACATACGCCAAGTAGGATTGTCTGAGACTACATTAGACTTTAAGACTTCATCGAGAATGTCGTCATAGAGCTTTGATGTCTCTATTACAGGATGTGTCGCCAAAAAGTCGGCTAATGCTTGGCCTTTGACTGCCTTTTGTGGGACGAACACCATGTCGTAAGGAGTCAAAAGAATTGCCCATGTGGCTAACCGTGAGTTTAGGGCCACTGGCTTGGTCATAAGGACTCTGAGGGGATTAACTCGGGAGATGACGTAGATTGTCTGTCCAGCTACATAATGGTGCATCTTTTGAATGGCAAAGAGTAGAGCAAGACACTACTTCTCCATAGGATTATACCGATGTTTGGCACTAATCATGGTCCTGCTAAGATAGTAGATTGCATGTTCGTGGCCTTCATTGTTTTTCTGGACAAGCAAAGCACCAAGAGAATTATCCATAGCTCGGACGCATAGAAGAAAGGGCCTCCCCACGACCGACGATACCAGTACTGCCGGACTAGTGAGGTACTTTTTGATGTCATCGAACGTGTATTGACACTCTTCGGTCCAGACATACGAGACCCCTTTCTTTATCAGTTTGGTGAAGGGTTGGCATTAACCAGAAATATTTGCTATGAATATTCTTGTTAGGGTTATATACTAAAAGCATCACTTTTGTAGTAACCTTATTTCCTTAAATTTTGAATTAGAATCATATGGGCAAATGTTTACATATTGTATTTGTTGCAAGTGTTAATGCAAATGTCTGTTATTCTATATTGTAGATAATATGGTGTGTGGTGTCACACAGAAGATCATATTATCAGTTTCCTATAGAGTATATAAATAGTTCACGACCTAGATGGACTTGGACAATCTATTGGAAAGTTTGTAGTATAATCTGGTATTAGTCTATCTTGACTATATTTTTATACTAGTACACTTTGTGTGTATTAAACATGACCACTTGAGGTTGTTCTCTTTGTATTGACTACATAAGAGAACAAACACCTCAGTTATTATGGATGCTTGTGCTCTTAATCCGAATATAATAATAGACATGTATATGTAGTGTGCATTACTTTGACTCATGAAAGAGTGAGATTCATTATGAATCAACAACCTCTATGAATTGGGTAATAACATTGTATGTATGATGGGCTGTTGATTATAAATAGAATCCATGTCCCGATACATCGGGTTGATGATGTCCCCTTAAGGAGATCATAAGGATTGTCATATAAATCCTACAGGTGGATTATATTCGACATGACAAATAAAGTTGAGCGGTACAACTTAAGGATAAAAGATGTCAAATCAATATAGTTGTCAGTAACTTAATTTGATCGACGGATATACGATATCTTAACATGGGGAGCCAAACGAGCATATAATAAAAAGAGCCCACAAACATAATTTGGGATTAGGAAGTTAGTGCAACAATAGCTCATTAGTGGACCGAGCTATTGTTAATGGGCCTGGATTGTGTGTTCGGGCTGAACACGAGATATCCAGATCCGTTAGGAGGCCTAACCCTAATTTCTCCTTATGGTCCCTGCCGTAGCCTATATATATCCTCTATTCTCTAGCCGCCAGATTACTGATCAGAAATTTGAAGCATTCTCTAAATTCGTGATTCACGTAAGGAGAGAAAGAGAGGGCTGCCAAGGAGAAGAAAAGGTTGGAAGATTGTCGCCCACACGACGTCCAACTCGAGGAAGGAATACGTGCAGAAGATCTTGGGGTCGTCCGCTCGAGACTGCCAGGAATTACTTGTCTTCTTTCTGCCGCAGGTATAATTCGTGAACCCTAGTTTCCGTCTATGAAGGGTTAGAACACGTATTAAATCTATTTAACTTTATATCGATCAATACGCACACCAAAGTAAGGGTCCTGGAAATTCCCAGTTCTATCAATTGGTATCAGAGCCACTTTGGATCTGCGTATTGATTGATACATCCATATTGTCCAATAAAACCTGTGCTGTGTAATAGTCGGTAGATGTACATCTGTTCTAACTCGGTAGTAGAAAAACCCTCATTGTTAAATAACTAAGTGGGAGAGGATTTTTATTTAGTATAAATCCTATGGTCTCCATTACTGGTTTATAGGTGATGTAATTATACTTGCGCGTTGGCTTTAGTGCCTTCCTCCATATCGGATGAGTATAATTATGGATCACCAGTACAAACTTTTTTAGAGATAATTGTAAAAAGTTACCTAGTATGTGTTCACTTTTCTATCTGAAGGAACTCATTACAAGGTAATGGACTTAGTATTAAGTAATGGTATACACTTAGATACAAATAATGGTATCTTCCCCATCGGAGTCACTGCTATTATTTGTATGACCAGAGTAAGACCAATATATTAATTTTATTTGTTATAAAGTTATGTTGACATGATAGTAAAATTAATAAGAAAAACCTACTTGAACAAAGTTGAATTTGTATACGTCCATACTATCGTGGCATGCTAAATTCATGGTGTTCAAGGTGTTGGTGAATTTCTTATTATTGTTTTGAGGAAATCAATATTTAATTAATTCAAAAAGTTTTTTTGCCCTACATAATTTTATTTATGTGATTCTCAGGATTTCAAAAATAGGTTCTTTCAGTCCACTTATGGTGATTCTTAAAGAAAACAAACTTACTGGACCTAATTATATTGAATGGAAACGTAATTTAGACATTGTTCTGACTGCTGAAGAGTACAAATATGTACTTGTTGAGGAATGTCCACCTAAGCCTGATGCTAACTGATGAAGAGGTCAAAGAGGCTTATAAGAAGTGAAAAAAGGCATATGAGATAGCGGTGTTACATTCTGGCATCTATGTCAAATGTACTGTAAAATCAGCATCAGGCCATGGCCACATCTTATGACATGATGTATAACCTCAAGAAAATATTCGGACATCAGAGTAGAGCAGCTAGGCAGTTTGCTATGAAATGTTTGATGAATCAAAAATGGCTGAGGGTACACCTGTAAGGGATCATGTTCTCAAGATGATGGGTCATCTGAATGAGATGGAGATCCTTGGAGCTAAAATCGATGGAGAATCCCAGGTCGATATCATTCTCGGGACTCTGCCTAAATTTTTTGATAATTTCTGCCTTAACTACAATATGAACAAAAGGTTGTATAGTTTGGCAGAACTTGCAAAAGAGCTACAGGATGCTGAATCTCTCTTTTGGCAGAGTGGTCATATTTTTGTGTCTAAAAAGGCTTCTACTTCTAAGCCAAAAGGTGGTAAGAAGAAGAATAACATTCAAAATAGGCAAACTCAGCAAAGAAGGGCATGGGACCTCAAGGCGCGGTAAAAAAGCCGAAAGGCAAATGTTTCAAGTGCAAAGGGTCAGGACATTGGAAGACTGATAGTCCACTTCTCAAATAAGGGAACAAAGAAGGTATATCTCATTTATTAGTAGTTGAAACATGTTTAGTGGTGTTATCTACCGGCACCTGGTGTGTAGAAACAGGAGCAACTAATCATGTCTGCAACACATTGCAGGGGTTCCAAGAAACCAGACGGCTCAATGATGGAAAGATATGCTTGTTCATGGATAATGCTACAAAAGTATCGGTCGTTGCATTAGGAGATGTTACTTTATCTTTTGGTAGAAATAAGTCTTTGACGTTGAGAGATTGTCTTTATGCACCTTCACTTAGAAGAAATTTAGTTTCTGTTTCTATGTTAGTTAAGGATGGATATTCTGTAATGCCCATAGTTCGTATTACGTATTTTTGGAATACGTGTATGTATTTTCTTGTATTGTATGATTTCTTGTTTGGCTTATCTTGGCATTTCATGGCTTGATCTATTTTGGGTTGGTTCGGCTAGGCTTGGGTTGCCTTGGTTCATCATGAACCAAGGGGAGAACCCCTACCTACCTACCACCACCATCATCCTTTATTAATCCATTCCCTTATTCTCTCTCTTCATTTACTTCTTCTTCTCCACCATTACTTCTTCAACCACCAGGAGAAAGAGAGAGAGCTTAGGCAAGTGTAGCTTGCTTCATAGAGGAACTTCATTTTTATTGTTCCGTCCTCTTCCTCTCGATATTCTAACACACTTTAGTACTTAGCATTTCTAATTTCCTTGGCTCAATTTGTGTAGATCTAAGTTTATAGTATTTTCGGATTTCTTGAGTTTTGATCTACTTAACATTGTTATTTCCAAGTTTTGATGGTTCCATGTTGTAGAGAATTTTGTTCTACCCCATTTTGACCTATGGAAGTCTGGATTCAGGCCTTGGATGATGGATTTATGAAGCTTTGGAGAATGGAGTCCATGACTCTTCTTCTCGGATCAGTGAAGAAGAAGAACAGTGCAGCCGCATAGCTTCCCAGGCCGCATGGCAGTACTTGACCGCATGAATCTTCATACGGCAAGCTTTTCTTAGCCGCATAGGCCATGGGCAGCATTCTGCCGCATAAGACTCCCTTCTTACTCAGCCGCATGAATTCGTTTTGATCCAGCCGCATGAACTCAATAAATTTCTGCCGCATAAGGCCGGGGCCATACTCAGCCGCATAAGCCCACTCTCCGCCAGCCGTATAAGACCTATTTTACTCCTGGCCGTATATGACTTATCCCCTTCTAGTCGCATAAGGCTTGGCAACCCATAGCCGTATAAGCGTGCACCCTGTCAGCCGCATAAGCTTCCTCTTTCCGCAGCCGCATGAGGCTCTGGCATGGCACAGCCACATATACTTACGACCTTCCGGCCGGATGAGCTTGCATGCTTCCAGCCGTATAAACCCTGTCCCTCCCCAGCCGCATGCGCCCACTCCTTCCCAGCCGCATGGATTTCGGAATCCGAGCCGCATGAGCTCTATTACTCCTGGCCGCATGAGCTCAATTCCCTTAGCCGTGTGACTCTTTCCTTAGTCTTGTCCTTATTATTATTATTATTATTGTACTAAAATGTCACATTATGTATATGTCATATAAATTTTGGCATATTTCTCGAACACGATAGTGGCCTGCCGTGGCACACTCTCGACAAGCAAACTGACATGATTTATCTCGGCGTGCTGTTAAGACAACTAGCCCGACATGACAAGTAGGAATGACCTAGATACCGTGGGCAATTGTATTTGTACAAATAAACTGGTAATGTCTTGCATCATGTCTAGGATAGGGATCCCTGAGTACCACAGTCAGGGATACCTACAGTAATTGACTAAGGCTAATAAACTAGAATAATTTAGTAGACATGAAGATATTTCCAGCTACAGGCAATCCCGTTATCTGGGCGCATTAAGTGGACTTGTAGCCTACCGACGAGTAGGGCACATTTCCAGCACACAGTCACGTGTTGCATTCTTCATGAACGGACATTCGACCTTGATAACCGGATGGTCTGCAGGGCTTGTGGCTGTTGGGATAATCTTATTGCATCTTGATAGTAACTAGGCCTGTGATAACCCTAGTTAGTTAAAAGTATCAAGTCGTACTCTTGATTGGCCGTGATTGATTGGATGGAGTTTATTCCAGCTTAGTCTTATCCTGATCCTGTGCAAGATTGTGACATGACATGATTATTGATCCTTGCCTTAACAATAACGATCAGGGGTCCAGTTCTGTTCAGGCGAAGGGTTACAACCCCGATCCTTGTTTGATTTAAGGGTTGTAATCTGGCTCCCGGAGCAGTTCTGTGTCCTTTCTTCGTTTATTGTCTTAATTGCAATCCCATGCCATGTTCGTCATGTTTTACCTTACCTTAATACCATAATTATTTATTCTGGCCTTAGCAATAAAGATCAGGGGTCCAGTTCTGTTCAGGCGAAGGGTTACAACCCCGATCCTTGTTTGGTTTAAGGGTTGTAACTTGGCTTCCGGAGCAGTTCTGTGTCCTCTCTTCGTTTATTGTCTTCACTTTACCAATAGTATTTGAGACGGGTTTCTACTCAGGTGAAGGGCTGCAACCCCGGTCCTTGTTTGGTTTAAGGGTTGTGACCTGGTTACTTGAATGGTTTCTTCATACTCAGTTTACTGTTGTTATCTCTATTATTATCAGTTCTTTATTTATTATTTATCCTTAATATTCTATTGTGATATGCTGGTTTTAGTTCCTATGTGAAGCCACCTTTATGGCACTTGCTCTTTCTGGGGTCTGACCTAGCTGGTTTTGTATGGCCAGATATCGGAGCAGCACCAGAGGATCTACCAGTCTTCCAGCTAGATGGTGACCACTAGACGTAACCCTGGCAACGAGTGGGTTTCTTTTGTCCTCCCACTTTATTTTAAAATTATTCTTTTGAGGCGTTTAGCCGGCGAGCACGTGTTAGCTCATATTGCACATTTATTTACTGTCTGCCTACGGGCTGTAGCATGATTGACAGATCCTAGGGTTGATCATGTATGACTGAACTCTTGCTAGTCCTGACATTTTGTAACAACTAGCTTCATGATCATCCAATATGTAATGTATGGGACGCCTTACTATTATATATTTGGTGCTCTGACATCTTGTAACAATTATTACTTGCTTGAGATTGAGACAATAGGATTGTTCATGACCATAGGAGACTGTTGGCTTGTAGTTAAACCCTCATGTATCTAGACAGCCGTGACCGTATAACGAGGTGGATTGCACTTCAATATACGTAGCTGGCTATGTACGCCTCCGCTCTCCAGTATTCTGGTTCTGGGGCGTTACATGGTTTTAGTGGTGGCCCATGTAGGTCTTGTAAATCAAGATATGTGAGGGTTTACCGAATAGATGTCTCAATCAGTATTCGCCTTTGATCTCTGCTTGTATCTTTAATTTCCTGAGAATCTTGACCTGATCACATGTTTGTATCGTTGATCTGTCTGGGTCCTTCCTTATTGTTCCCTATGTCGTCTTCTTCAGCGGCATTGTTCCTGGACCTGCCGATCAGCAAGGCAGAGCACCTCCCGAGGACCAGCCTCAACCTGGAGATCAAGCCCAGCACTCAGGAGTAGCCTCCAGAGTCGTGCCTACCGGAGGAGAACCACCAATTCAGCCCGTCCAGCCTGCAGAGCCTGATGAAGGCACTTTGGTGTGTCTCATCAGGTCCCTATTAGCTTCCCAGGATCGTCGCAGAGATGCCTTACACCAGGCGGTGGCAGATGCTTTGACCAGAGGAGGTCATCAGGGTAATAGCATGGCCAACAGCTTCAAGCGCTTGAACCCTCCCTTCTTCGACGGCAGTGAAGATGCGATCGCTGCAGATGCATGGCTTCAGGACACAAAGGCGATTCTAGAAGCAGCCAGGACTCCAGAGAACGAGAAGGTGACCGTGGTGCGCCTACAGCTATTGGATCTTGCCTGCAGCTGGTGGGCGGCACAGGCTGTTGGATTAGTGGCCCCTATTGCCTGGGCAATATTCATGGAGAGATTCCAGACCAAGTATTTTGATGCTGTAGCTCGGTACGATCTACAGACGAGGTTCACCAATTTGAAGCAGATATGCAGGACGGTCGATGGATATACGACCGAGTTTTTCAGGCTTAGTCGGTTTGCTCCCACCCTGGTAGCAACCGAGTTCGATAGAGCCCAACGATTCCAGCAGGGGCTTCACCTGGAGATTTTGTTGGCAGTTGAGGAGTTTGAGCATCAGACCTTTGATGCAGTATTGAGAGCAGCTCGGAGGCACGAGTATACCTCCCAGAGGATCGTGGATAGGACCGGAGGTCGGAAGCGATCTCACAGCCAGATGAATCAGTCTTCAGCACCAGCCCCGGCAGCCAGGGCTTTGACCCCGAGGCGGGCGGCCTCAGTGACGTCGGTTCAGCATTCCACCCCGATGCACCCTCAGCAGCAGAAGCAGAAGCAGTCTTCCGCAGTGGGATGTTCACACTACGAAAAGCTAGGGTATGTGGTGTCTGAGTGTCGCAGAGCATAGGGTTTGTGCTTGGTTTATGGTCTTCCGGACCACAGGGTTGGGAACTGCCCGAATAGGGGGAGTTCATCGGCCTTCTCTAGTCCTTCAGTTAGAGGACCAGCACCAGTCCAGCAGCAGCAGCAGCTGCAGTACCCTTTCCCGAGGCTATTGCGGACGCAAGCCCAGGCATTCCAGCAGCAGAGACCGCAGCAGTATGCCCAAGCCGAAGCCCTGATCCAGAGCAGGCAGAGGAATTTTCAGTAGAGGGGACCCGCACCCAGAGGACATGGTCAAGTGCTAGCCTTGACCATAGGAGAAAAAGGATTAACACCAGGATAGGTTTTGGCAGGTACTATTCTCATCAACACCTTTCCAGCTTCAGTATTATTTGACTTTGGTGCATCGCATTCATTTATGTCTGCATGATTCACGACACGGATAGGATTGGAGTCCGAGTCATTATCAGTAAGGCTCAATATACTTACTGGTAACGGACTTGTGGGAGTAGATAGAGTGTTTTCGTCGTGTCGGATCGTAGTTAGCGGTAGAGAATTCCTCGCTAGATTGATAGAGTTCCCGATGGCCGATTATGATGTGGTCTTAGGGATGGATTAGTTGAGGGACCAGTATGCTAGGATAGACTGCCACATTGGCAGGGTTGTTTTTAGCATTCCAGGCGAGCCAGAGTTTTCCTTCTCCCGAGGCAAAGTTGAACCTTCTCCTCCAGTGTTGCAGATGGCAGTAGCAGCAGTGCAGTTGCCTCGGATAGTCGAGGAGTTCCCAGATGTTTTCCCAGAAGAGCTTTCAGAGATGCCGCCAGAGCGGGAGATCGAGTTCACCATCGACTTGATTCCCGGGACAGCCCAGTGTCAGAGAGAGTCTACAGGATGGCACCGTCAGAGCTAGAGATATTGTACAAGATGATTGAAGAACTCAGAACCAAGAGATTCATTCGTGCTAGTGGATCGCCTTGGGGAGCCCCGATGCTTCTTGTGAAAAAGAAGGATGGTACGTCCAGATTATGTGTAGATTATCGTACCTTAAACTTAGTGACAATCAAGAACAGGTACCCTCTCTCGAGGATAGATGACTTGTTTGATCAACTCCAACGGGCAAGTAGTGTTTTCGAAGATCGACTTGCGTTCCGGATATCACCAGATCAGAGTCAGAGAGCAGGACATCCCGAAGACAGCTTTTAGATCGAGATATGGGCATTGGGAGTTCCTTGTGATGCCATTTGGAGCAACCAATGCGCTGGCTATATTCATGGACCTCATGAATCGCGTCTTTATGCCTTACTTGGATCAGTTCGTGATTGTGTTCATAGACGACATTCTGGTCTACAGCAAGAGTGAGGCGAAGCATGAGCGGCATCTCCATGTCGTTCTTCAGATTCTTAGAGAGCACCAGTTGTATGCCAAGTTTAGTAAATACGAGTTCTGGCTCGATCATATTCGTACTTGGGTCATATCATCACCAGAGGAGGAGTAGAAGTGGATCCCCATAAGATCGTGGCTATTGAGTCATGCCCAGTGTTCAGCACAGTGGCAAAAATTTGCAGTTTTCTTGGCTTTGCTCAGATCTCAGCGCCATTGACCCAGTTGACCCGCAAGGATGTGCAGTTTGCTTAGACAGCAGAATGTCAGGATTCTTTTGAGAAGCTGAAGCGAGGCTTGATGACGGCACCCATTCTCACGCTTCCAGATGGAACCGAAGGATTCTCAGTATATTGCGATGCTTCAGGAAGAGGTCTAGGGTATGTTTTGATGCAGCATAGAAAGGTAATAGCTTATGCGTCACGGCAACTTCGTGATCATGAAAGGAATTACCCAACCCATGACTTGGAATTGGCAGCAGTAGTATTTGCACTTAAGTTGTGGAGGCACTACTTGTATGGAGATTGGGTGGAGATTTTCACCGACCACAAGAGCCTGAAGTATGTTTTCACTCAGAAGGATCTTAACATGCGTCAGAGAAGGTGGCTAGAGCTACTTGTAGATTATGATGTCAACCTGTAGTATTATCCTGAGAAGGCCAACGTTGTTGCAGATACGTTGAGCAGAAGAGCCGGAGTTTATTTCCTAACAGCGCAACCAGAGCTGTTAGCAGATCTTCAAATATGGGTATATAAGTTGTTCTCCCTTCCAGTGTGGCATTGATGGCCAGCATGCAAGTCCAGTCTACTATAGTCGAGAGGATCCGGATGGCACAGTCAGCAGATTCCAAGCTTCAGCGACTCAGAGCAGAGTTTGAGGCAGGACGAAGGCCAGAGTTATTTATCCATGAAGATGGTACACTTAGGCATGGAAGGCGTCTTTGTGTACCCAGTGGAGATATCAGACAGGAGATCATGGCAGAAGCTCACAGTTCGCAGTATTCCATTTATCCCGGCAGTACGAAGATGTACCGTAATATCCGTCAGCACTTTTGGTGGAATGGCATGAAGAGGGAGATAGCCCGGTTTGTCTCTCGATGTTTGGTTTTTCAACAAGTTAAGGCTGAACATCAGAGACCAGCTGGACTACTTCAACCATTACCAATTCCAGAGTGGAAATGGGAGCATATAACTATAGATTTCGTGACTGGATTGCCTACATCCCCAACTGGTCGAGATGCTATTTGGGTTATAGTTGATCGGCTCACGAAGGTGGCCCACTTTCTCCCGTTCAGAGTTTGTCAGTCGACGGCTCAGCTGGCAGGGATGTACCTCAGGCAGGTAGTCAGGATGCATGGAGTACCTGTCAGTATCACCTCGGACCGAGATTCAAGATTTACATCGCACTTTTGGCACAGCTTGCAAGAGAGTTTGGGAACTCACCTCCAGTTCAGCTCAACTTATCACCTGCAGACAGATGGCCAGTCAGAACGCACGATCCAGACTCTCGAAGATATGTTGAGCTTGTACGCTCGACTTTGGTGGTTCGTGGGAAGATCACTTGCACCTGGTGGAGTTCTCGTACAATAACAGTTTCCAGGCCAGTATCCAGATGGCATCGTTCGAGGCACTGTATAGTAGGAAGTACCGATCCCCGCTAGCATAAGACGATGTCGGAGAGAGACAGATGCTCGGTCCAGAAATGATTGCTCAGATAGTTGAGGTGGTCAGAAGAGTCAGAGATTATCTTTGAGTTGCCCAAGATCGCCAGCGTCATTGGGCCGTTTCTTATCGGCGTTCCATTGAGTTTTCTGTCGGCGACCATGTATTCTGAGGATTTTCGCCTAACCGTGGTGTCATTCATTTCGGCGTGCGGTGAAAGCTTAGTCCTAGGTATATAGGGCCATTTGACATTCGGAGCGAGTAGGAGATGTATCCTATAGTCTTTCTCTTCCACCATCGCTATGTGAGGTGCATGATGTGTTCCATGTATCCCAACTATGACGGTATATCCCGGACCCGAGCCACATCCTGGATCATTCGAAATTGATGTTTGTACCAACCTTTCGTATGAGGAGAGGCCCGTGTATATTGGACCAAAGAGAGAAGACACTCAAGAACAAGACTATCAAGTTAGCGAGTTGCTTGGGGTCATCACTCTTTGGGTAAGTCAATATGGAGCGTGAGGATGATATCCGATAGCGATATCCTGACCTGTTTGACTCGTGAGGTATAATATCTTTCTTATGCCTCATGCCTTCGATTCCTTGCTTGCATGAATAATTACTTGATGCTGATTAGTATGGCTTGCCTGTGAATAGTATAGCTTATTCTTGTCCCTCTAGCCTCTTAATTAAATTTCGAGGACGGAATTCTTTTAAGGTGGGTTAGAGTTGTAATGCCTATAGTTTGTATTAGTATTTTTGGAATACGTGTACGTATTTTCTTGTATTGCATGATTTTTTGCTTGGCTTATCTTGGCATTTCATGGCTTGGTCTATTTTGGGTTGGTTTGGCTAGGCTTGGGTTGCCTTGGTTCATGAACCAAGGGGAGAACCCCTATACCTACCACCACCATCATCCTTTATTAACCCATTCCCTTATTCTTCTCTTCATTTACTTCTTCTTCTCTACCATTACTTCTTCAACCCAGGAGAAAGAGAGAGAGCTTAGGCAAGTGTAGCTTGCTTCAGGAGAGAAACTTCGTTTTTATGTTCCATCCTTTCCTCTCGAGATTCTAACACACTTTAGTACTTAGCATTTCTAATTTCCTTAGCTCAATTTGTGTAGATCTAAGTTTATAGTTTTCAGATTTCTTGGGTTTTGATCTACTTAACATTGTTATTTCCAAGTTTTGATGGTTCCATGTTGTAGAGAATTTCGTTCTACCCATTTTGACCTATGGAAGTCTGGATTCAGGCCTTGGATGATGGATTTATGAAGCTTTGGAGAATGGAGTCCATGACTCTTCTTCTCAGATCAGTGAAGAAAGAAACAGTGCAGCGCATAGCTTCCCTGGCCGCATGGCAGTACTTGACCGCATGAATCTTTATGCGGCAAGCTTTTCTTAGCCGCATAGGCCATGGGCAGCATTCTGCTGCATAAGACTCCCTCTTACTCAGCCGCATGAATTCGTTTTGATCCAGCCGTATGAACTCAATAAATTTCTGCCGCATAAGGCCGGGGCCATACTCAGCCGCATAAGCCACTCTCCGCCAGAGCATAAGACCTATTTTACTCCTGGCCGCATATGACTTATCCCCTTCTAGTCGCTAAGGCTTGGCAACCCGCAGCCGCATAAGCGTGCACCCTGTCAGCCAGCATAAGCTTCTCTTCCCACAGCCGTATAAGGCTCTGGCATGGCACAACTGTATATACTTACGACCTTTCGGCCGCATGAGCTAGCATGCTTCTAGCCGCATAAATCCTGTCCCTCCCCAACCGCATGGGCCCACTCCTTCCCAGCCGCATGGATTTCGGAATCCGAGCCGCATGAGCTCTATTACTCCTGGCCGCATGAGCTCAATTCTCATAGCCGCGTGACTCATTCCTTAGTCTTGTCCTTTTTATTATTACTATATTATTATTATTATTATTATTATTATTATTATTATTATTATTGTACTGAAATGTCACATTATGTATATGTCATGTAAATTTTGACATATTTCTCGAACACGATAGTGGCCCGCCGTGGCACACTCTCGACAAAAAAATGATATAATTTATCTTGACATGCTGTTAAGACAGCTAGCCTGACATGACAAGTAGGAATGACCTGGACACCGTGGGCGATTGTGTTTGTACAAATAAACTGGTAATGTCTTGCATCATGTCTAGGATAGGGATCCCTGAGTACCACGGTCAGGGATACCTACATTGATTGACTAAGGCTAATAAACTAGAATAATTCAGTAGACATGAAGACATTCCCAGCTACAAGCAATCCCATTATCTGGGCGCATTAAGTGGACTTGTAGCCTACCGACGAGTAGGGCACATTTCCAGCACACAGTCACGTGTTACATTCTTCATGAACGGACATTCGACCTGGATAACCGGATGGTCTGCAGGTTTGTGGCTGTTGGGATAATCTTATTGCATCTTGCAAGTAACTAAGCCTGTGATAACCCTAGTTAGTTAAAAGTATCAAGCCGTAGTCTTTATTGGCCGTGATTGATTATATGGAGTTTATTCCAGCTTAGTCTTATCCTGATCCTGTGCAAGATTGTGACATGACATGATTATTGATCCTTGCCTTAACAATAATGATCGGGGGTCCAGTTATATTCAGGCAAAGGGTTACAACCCCGGTCCTTGTTTGGTTTAAGGGTTGTAACCTGGCTCCCGGAGCAGTTCTATGTCCTCTCTTCGTTTATTGTCTTAATTGCAACCCCATGCCATGTTCGTTATGTTTTACCTTACCTTAATACCATGATTATTTATACTGGCCTTAGCAATAAAGATCAGGGGTCCAGTTCTGTTCAGGTGAAGGGTTACAACCCCAGTCATTGTTTGGTTTAAGGGTTGTAACCTGGCTCGCGGAGCAGTTCTGTGTCCTCTCTTCGTTTATTGTCTTCACTGTACCAATAGTATTTGAGACGGGTTTCTATTCAGGTGAAGGCTGCAACCCTGGTCCTTGTTTGGTTTAAGGGTTGTGACCTGGCTACTTGAATGGTTTCTTCGTACTCAGTTTACTGTTGTTATCTCTATTATTATCAGTTCTTTATTTATTATTTATCCTTAATATTCTATTGTGATATGCTGGTTTTAGTTTCTAAGGGAAGCCTCCTTTGTGGCACTTGCTCTTTCTGGGGTCTGGCCCAGCTGGTTTTGTATGGCCAGATATCGGAGCAGCACCCGAGGATCTACCAATCTTCCAGCCAGATTGTGACCACCAGGCGTAACTCTGGCAACGAGTGGGTTTCTTTTGTCCTCCCACTTTATTGTAATATTATTCTTTTGAGGCGTTTAGCCGGCGAGCACGTGTTAGCTCGTATTGTACCTTTATTTACTGTCTGCCTACGGGCTGTAGCATGATTGACAAATCCTAGGGTTGATCATGTATGACTAAAATCTTGCCAGTCCTGACATTTTGTAACGACTAGCTTCATGATCATCCAATATGTAATGTATGGGACGCCTTGCTATTATATTTGGTGCTCTGACATCTTGTAACTATTATTGCTTGCTTGAGATTGAGACAATAGGCTTGTTCATGACCATAGGAGACTGTTGGCTTGTAGTTAAACCCTCATGTATCTAGACAGCCGTGACCGTATAGCGAGGTGGGTTGCACTTCAATATACGTAGCTGGCTATGTACGCCCCCGCTCTTCAGTATTCTGGTTCTGGGGCGTTACATATTCTGTTTATTTTAATGACAATATTGTTTTTAGAAAGAATAAACATTTTATCTATTCTTGTGCATTGATTGATAATCTGTATATCATTAATCCTATTTCGCCCACAATGTAACTTATGAAAATGAATAATATGTCATCTAACTTAAATAAGAGAAAAGAACCTTCTTGTATGAACCAAACATATCTTTGGCACTTGCGATTGGGGCATGTCACGCCCCAGAACCAGAACACCGGAGAGCGAGGGAATGACTTAGCCAGCTACGTATTACGGTAGATGAATACCGGATAATACGATCAATGCTGTCTAAGAGCGAGGGGGTGCATACTACATGAAAGTCTCACTATGGTCACTCAACATCTATTGTCTCAATCATTCAAACAAGAAGCAATAATAGAGAACATGTAAGATAAAGCAGTAAGGCGTCCCAAACGTTTAGTCAAATATTTTTGAGATCTGGCTGTACAAAACATAGCCAGATGTATAGCAAGGTATACACAATCGTTATCAGCTGCAGTCTGACTTAGTTACAATTATGTAAAAGTAAGTACAAGACAATCCGACTAACATGTCGATGCCAAGCGGCAAAATGTAAAGTAAGTAGCAAAACGAGCAGGGAAATAAAGAACCCACTCGTGTCCTCCTGCGATCATCCCTCTAGTATTGACCATCTTGGAGGTAGAAGTAAGCTGAGTCCTCGGAAACTGGCACTAAATCTAGCAATGCAAAACCAGAGAGGTTAGACCTCTAATAGCAAAAACCACAAGGAACGACACGAGAACGAAAACCAGTGATAAGAGTTAAGAATATGATAAATAAGGACAGAAGTTGACCCGTCATGTCCTGACGTTCTGATCATCTCAGTAGTTAACAGAGTTGGTACAGTGCACAAACAAATCAATTTAAACGGCCATGCAACTACTACGGGTTGTTACTGTAAGTTCCAAGTTGCCCTAGAAATATACAATAAAGATTCCTCGGTTCTTACTATATACAAGCAAGGCTAGTCTATCCAATAATCAATTGCACCAGTCATGAATTAGACGAGTTCCAGCGGGACGCCCGTCATCAGTATACAGTAAATAAATATAAGCAGATACTGCTCCCTGCCCGTGTGGCAGATTTGCCGTATCTGTGGGAACCAGCCGGCATGTCGGGCACTAATTGTTCCAAGGATGGTTGCCATGTAAGAACTCAGAAATCTATTTCTCTCCTCCATGCAATCGTTATTTTATTTATCTTAGGTCCCTATGTAATTGAATCCCATGCCGTGGATCATGGCCATTCAGAATAAGTACTTTCGTACAAAGTACAATATGCACAACTCTACAACGATGCCGTGCAGTTAGGTTGTAGGTCTTACATAGCGTAATGCAACAATCAAACCTGGCCACGGAATAATCATGCCTTGACTGTAAAGTACACATGTCGCTTTTGTAGAAAATCAGTTGAAGCCTGTACGTGTCCGTATGCCAATGTTCAGGATCGGCTAGTCGATTTCAATGGTTCATAGTTAATATGAACGTGTCTCATTCAGTTTCAGTAAGACGACTAGCCAGTCTCTTTAGTTCCACTAGGAACGCATAATCAATCATTTAGTCAAGGTAACAATCAATATCAATTCGTGCCAAGGCATGAAAGTCAACTACATTTAGTATGGTTGAGTCTGTAACTCTCAGGGTCAAGTTCCAGTCATTTTGGGTATCCATAAACCATCGGGACACGGAGCACATTCCACACCATAATATATATTAATATTAGCATATCATGGTTATATCGAGTTCATGTCAAAAGGCGTAAGGATATAATGAGGGTGCCATGTACGCCAAAGAAATACGCTCAATGAAGTACGCGTAAAGGAACTTTACGCTGAGGGAAATTTACGCATGAAAGAATAAAGCTTACGCATAAAGGAGTACACTCAATAAATGCGCATAAAAACTCGTTACGCCAAGTCAGAGGAGTATACATAAAGAAACAGAATTACGCATGAAACTTGCATGCATAAAAAGGTCCAGTTATGCGTAAAGCTTGTACGCGTAAAGAGTTAGAGTTTACGCATAAATGAATGCACGTAAAGAACATAGCATTGCGCATAAAGGAAGTACGCGTAAAAATAACATTACGCGTGAGCCATTGTACGCGTAAAGAAAAATGTTACGCGTAAAACATTGTACGCGTAAAGGAATCGTTACGCATAAAACAATGTATGCGTAAAGAATACACCAAGCCAGAGTAGACTTGCGTAAACCGAATTCACGCTGACACGAATGAACGTGGCGTAGAGCTTGATATTATGCGGGCACGTATAAACATGTACGTAGAGCCTGATATTACGCGAGCATGCTAAACGTGTGCATAGAGCCTGATATTATGCGAGCACGTAAAACGTGTACGTAGAGAACCTCCGGAACTCCAATTCCATGAACTTCAATCTAAGCCCAAATGGGATTCCATAGGTCAGAATGGCGTATAACACAAATCTCACAATCTGGAACGAACAAAACTTGAAAATAGGAAGTTTGATAGATCAGAACCCAAAATCCGAAAATGGTAATTTCTAGATCTACTAAAAATGAAACTTCAAAATGTAAAATGCCAGTTCTAAACTATCTTAGGATCACGAGAGGAAGATAAATGAACCATAAAAATATGGGTTCTCATGTGGAGCAAGATGTACTTGCCTATGGGTTTGGTAGGTGGAGAAGAGTTAGAGAAAGAAGAGAGTAAATAAGAAAGAAGAAGTAATGAAGAGAGAGAAGGGGTTGGGGCTTTAAATGGAAATGATGGTAGGTAGGGGGTTGGTCGGGTTCATGGTGAACCACAAAAATCCCGAAATAAACCAACCCAAGTCGAACCCAATGAGCAAAGCAAATAAAATACAGAAAAATAATTAGCGTGAAATCAAAGGAATTAAATACAGAACAAATACATGATAAATATTAAATAATTATATTCAAGCAGTATACGTATTAAAATACGTATTCTGGGAACGGGGAGTGACAGGGCATATTAACCTAAGAAAGATTCAAAGACTGGTTGAAGATGGACCTTTGAGTTTATTGGAAGTGGATGCACTACCAGTCTGTGAATCCTGCTTGGAAGGTAAAATGACCAAAATGCCTTTTACAGCAAAGGGGTATAGGGCCAAAGATGTGTTAAAATTGGTTCATTTTGATTTGTGTGGACCCATGACTATCCAAGCTAGAGGTAGCTTTGAATATTTTGTCACATTTATTGATGATTATTCAAGGTATGGATAAATTTATTTGATGCGCCGTAAGTCTGAGTGCTTTGAGAAATTCAAAGAGTACAAGGCTAAAATGGAGAAACGTCATGAAAAATATATCAAGTCATTACGAACAGATCGTAGTGGCGAGTACCTCTTTGGAGAGTTTAGGAATTATTTATCAGAGGCTGGGATTGCTTCCCAATTGACTGCATCTGGAATGCCCCAGTAGAATGGTGTAGCCGAAAGAAGGTATATAACTCTTATGGAGATGGTTAGATCATTGATGAGTTATTCGAATTTACCAGATTCGTTTTGGAGATATGCCTTAGTGACTGCAGCTTATATTTTGAACTTGGTTCCTTCTAAGTCAGTACCTCTTACTCCCACAGAGCTGTGATTGGGCGTAAGCCTTGTCTGAAACATGTTCGCATTTGGGGTAGTCCAGCATATGTACTGAATGGAAAAACAGATAAGTTGGAATCTTGTACAGAAGTACGCTTGTTTGTAGGCTATCCATGAGGAATAAAAGGAGGTTTATTTTATAGTCCTAAGGATCAGAAGGTCATTGTTAGCCCCAATGACCGATTCTTAGAGGAAGACTATGTGATGAACCATAAACGCACAAGTAGAGTTGTCCTAGAAGAACTGAAAGGTGAGACACAAAGTACTTCAGTACCAACAGTACAAGAGGATGAACCACAAATAACTGCACAACGCGTCACAAATGTTACACCACAATCGATAGTACCTCGTCTTAGGGGGAGGGTTGTGATACAACCTGATAGATATATGTTCTTGGGAGAGTCGTTAGGCTTCATCCCTGAGGAACAAGATTATGATCCCTGTACCTACAATGAAGCACTCCAAGATAAAGATGCAGAGTCTTGGCAAAAAGCAATGATATCTGAAATAGAATCTATGGATTCTAATCAGGTCTGGAGCTTGTAGAACCACCCGTTGGTGTAAAAGCCATTGGATGTAAGTGGGTCTATAAGAGAAAAAGAGGATCAGACGGTAAGGTTGAAACCTTTAAAGCTCGGCTTGTAGCAAAAGGTTTTACTCAAAGAGAGGGTATCGATTATGAGGAAACCTTTTCTCCAGTAGCCATGCTTAAGGCTATCCAGATTTTTTTATCTATTACAGCTCATCTCGATTATGAGATTTGGCAAATGGATGTCAAGACTGCTTTCCTTAATGGAAGTCTTGAGGAAGACATCTATATGAAGCAACCAGACGGGTTTACTCAAAAGGGCCAAGAGCATCTTGTTTGTAAGCTCAAGAAATCCATTTATGGACTTAAGCAAGCTTCCAGATCTTGGAACATATGTTATGATCAGGTGATAAAATCCTATGGGTTGATCAATGTCAGGATGAATCATGTATATACAAAAAGTGTGACGGAAACGTGGTGGTGTTCCTAGTACTTTATGTGGATGAAGGACTTACGAAAAGTAGGTCACATCCTTGGGATCAAAGTAAGGGTATGGTTATCCAAACAATTTGATATGAAGGACTTGGGAGAAGCAGGTCACATCCTTGGGATCAAAGTTCTACGAGATCACAAGAAAAGGATGTTGGACTTATCCCAAGCTTCCTATATCGATACTGTACTAACTCGTTTTAGGATGCAAAATTCTAAGAAAGGTTTCTTGCCTTTTAGACATGGAATTGCTCTATCAAAGGAGCAATGTCCGTGGACACCTAAAAAGAGAGAGAACATAAAGGCAGTTCCTTATGCTTCAGCAGTAGGAAGCTTAATGTATGCAATATATATATGAGACTAGTCATCTGCTTTGCCGTAGGCATGGTCAGCAGATATCAGTCTAACCCAGGACAAGGGCACTGGACTGCCGTAAAGCATATTTTGAAGTACCTGAAATGGACAAAAGAGTATATACTAGTTTACCAGGCAGATAGTTTAGTTCCCTTGGGGTATACAGACTCAGATTTTTAGTCAGATAGGGATTCCAGGAAATCTACCTCAGGTTATGTGTTTACTTTGGAAGGTGGAGACATTGTGTGGAGGAGTATCAAGCAAAAATGTATTGCTGATTCCACCATGGAAGCCGAGAATGTGGCAGCCTCTGAGGCAGCCAAAGAAGCGGTTTAGCTCAGAAACTTTCTGTTGGACTTGGATGTGGTACCTAGTTTGCCTAAGTCTATTACACTTTATTGTGATAATAGTAGTACAGTTGTAAACTCAAAGGAACCACGAGCCCATAAGACAGGTAAACACATTGAGCGCAAGTACCACCTGATACGAGATTTCGTAAAGAAAGAAAAAGTTACCATGATCAAGATAGCATCAGCCGACAACCTAGCTGATCCCTTTACAAAGAGCTTACCAGCTAAAGCTTTTGATAGTCATGTTGAGGGAATATGAGTCATATGTGTAGCAGCATGGCTTTAAGTATAAGTGGGAGATTTGTAACAGTATATTGAAAAGCAATGCTTTGAGTATAAGTGGGAGATTGTTAGGGTTATATACTAAAACATCACATTTGTAGTAACCTTATTTCCTTAAATTTTGAATGAGAATCATATGGGCAAATGTTTGCATATTATATTTGTTTCAAGTGTTAATGCAAATGTCTGTGGTGTCACACAGAAGATCATATTATCAGTTCCCGACGGAGTATATAAATAGTTCACAACCTAGATGGACTTGGACAATATATTAGAAAGGTTGTAGTGTAATCTGGTATTAATATCTCTTGACTATAGATTTATACTAGTACATTTTGTGTGTATTGAACAAGATCACTTAAGGTTGTTCTCTTTGTACTGATACATAAGAGAACAAACACCTCTGTTATATGGATGTTTGTGCTCTTAATATGGATATAATAACAGATATGTATATGCAGTGTGCATTACTTTGACTCATGAAAGAGTGAGATTCATTATGGATCAACAACCTCTACGAATTGGATAATAACATTATATGTATGATGGGCTATTGATTATAAATGGAATGCATGTCCCGATACATCGGGTTGATGATGTCCCCTTAATGAGCTCATAAGGATTGTCATGTAAACCCTGCAAGTGGATTATATCCGACATGACAAATAAAGTTGAGCGGTACTACTTAAGGATAAAAGATGTCGAATCAATATAGTTGTCAGTAACTTAATTTGATCGACGGACATACGATATCTTAACATGGGGAGCCAAACGAGCATATAATAAAAGGAACCCACAAACATAATTTGGAATTAGGGAGGTAGTGCAACAATAGCTCATTAGTGGACCGAGCTATTGTTAATGGGCCTGGATTGTGTGTTCGGGCTGAACACGGGATATCCAGATCTGTTAAGAGGCCTAACCCTAATTTCTCCTCATGGTCCCTGCCGTAGCCTATATATATCCTCTATTCTTTGGCCGCCAGATTACTGATCAGAAATTTAAGGTTTTCTCTAAATTCGTGATTCACGTAAGGAGAGAAAGTGAGGGCTGACAAGGAGAAGAAAAGGTCGGAAGCTCGTCGCCCATATGACGTCCAACTCGAGGAAGGAATACGTGTAGAAGATCTTGGGGTCGTCCTCTCGAGATTTTCAGGGATTACTTGTCTTCTTTCCGTCGCAGGTATAATTCGTGAACCCTAGTTTCTGCCTATAAAGGGTTAGAACACGTATTAAATCTGTTTAACTTTTTATCGATCAATACGCACACCAAAGTAAGGGTCCTGGGAATCCCCAGTTCTATCAATTCTAAGGTATGCCAACCGTCCTTGTAGGCCTCGAAGTTCACAGAGATTCTTCGGGGAGCCATGTCCAAAATTGCCTTAGTCTTCTCAGGATCAATATTAATATCCTTGGCTGTGACGATAAAGCCCAAGAACTTGCCACTGAAAATACCCAGAAAGGACTTGGTTGGGTTCATCTTTAGTTGATGTGTCCACATCAAGTCGAACACCATCCTCAAGTCATCCAAATGGCTAGATTTCCTTCTGCTTTTAATGGCAATGTTATTAACATATCATTCTACCATTTTTCGGAGGTATTTGCAGAATATGGTACTCATAGTCCATTGGTATGTTGCTCCCCATTCTTCAACCCGAAGGGCATCACTATGTAACAGTAGATCCCTTTTGGAGTATGAAATGAAGTATGCTTTTCATCTTCAGAGAACATCTTGATCTAGTTGTAGCCTGAGAACCCGTCCATGAAGGCATATGCTCGAAGCCACAAGTATTGTCGATCATTATGTCAGTGATCGGAAGGGGAAACTCGTCTTTTGGACAGGTCGAGTCGAGATCCCTGAAGTCTATGCAGACCCGAATCTTCCCGTTCTTTTTAGTGACTGGGACAATGTTGGCCACCCAATCCGAATGCTGCTCTTCACGAGTGAAACCACTTTTTATAAGTTTGTTGACTTCTTTCTCGATAGCATCCATAATTTTAGTGCGGAAGTAGTTGTTGTTTGACAGGTTTAGCATCGGATAAGATTTTGAGACGGTGCATTGCGACTTGCGAGTCTAAAACTGGCATGTCCTCATAGCTCCAAGCAAAGACATCGATTGATATATATTAATTTTACTTGAGTATATATTTATATATATATATTTTATATATATATATATATATATATATATATATATATATATATATATATATATATATCTATATCTCTATATCTTATCTATATTCCTATCTCTATCTCTATTTTGTCTCTCTATCTCTCTTTTTTTTGTATACTCCTCTCCTCTCTCTCTCTATCTCTTATCTCTATCTTTCCTCTCTCTACTTTTTTTTTCTCTTTTTCCCATCTCTATCTCTCTCTCTCTCTCTCTCTCTCTCTATCTCTGTCTGGTCGCCTCTCTGGTCTCCTATATCCTTTTTTTACGCTCTCTATCTCTCTGACCCCCCTTCCCCCATTGTTAGCAGCTTCAGCTCCCCCATTCCCCTTCTCTCCCGGCGGATCTCTCCCCATCGGATCTGGGAGCTCGGCGCCTTCGACCGCCGGCCCTTACCGCCGCCCGACTCAGTCCCTCAAGCGGCGTCAGCCGGGCCGCACGTCGGATGGACGCAGCAGAGCCGCTCGGCGACTCACCCCTCCGACGGCCTGGACCGCCGCTCACCTAGCTCTGGTGGGCATCCCTTCCGCTGGCCTCGTCCCGAAGCTCCGGTGGCCGCCGGCGAACCGAGCCCCGGGGCCTATCCCTGTTCTTTTCGGTGGCGCCTCCGGCCTCGGTGCCCCTTTGCTTTCCCTTCGCCCTCCTAGCGGAGTGGCCCTACCTTAGGTGGCCCCTGCTCCGCCCCGGCGTGCAGTCTCCTCCCTCCCCCGGATCGCCGACTCCGGGAGCCTCCGAGCACTCCTCTGCCAGGGTCTCTAAGCCGCCCTCGTCGTAAAATTCAAATTTCAATTTCGAATTTTCGCGCTGCCAGCAACCGCATGCGCCCCCCTCCATCTCGAGAAACCATGCGCCCTCGGTATGCCACCAGGCATATGCGCCTCCTTCGGTCGCGATGGCGTATGTGCCCAGTTCCAGGGGCTTTGCGCCCGCACCTTTCCCGGAGGTCTTCGTGCCAGTCGTGGCCGAGCCTACCCATGCGCCTGCCCTTCGTGGACAGGACCCAGGGTCAGCCATCGGAGTCCCGGAGCATCCAATCTCCTATGTGCCCTCCTTTGGGCTACATGCGCCAGGTACCCTCGTCGGGACCCGAGAGTTCTCCGCGTGTCCCCTTGCTCCCGCTCTAGGCCCCTCCCAGTCCACTCAAGCGTCGCTGCTCCTTCAGGCCATGCGCCTTCAGGGCCTTCTTCCAGCGACCCCGTGCAGGTGGAGGAGTGTCCCCCTTCATGCACCCGGCAGGGACCCCCACCCTTGCAGCGTGTCGACGGTATGACTGCTCCGACGGTCCCCCCTCAAGTGCCTTCGGTCATCGTTGCCCCAACCTTTTCCCTCGGCTTCTCCCCCCCCCCCTCCCTCCCGCACGATCAGGCCCGATCTTCCCACCACCCCCCCCCCCCCCCGCACCTTCGCAGAAGTTCTGCGACCGGACGAGTTCCCGCATAAGCCCCCAACCGAGCCCTCCATTGAACTTCCGGATGTGGAGTTCACACCCCATCCAGAAGGACAAAGCATCATTGTTCCTTTCTTCTCGGAAGAATAACCTCTTTATCATCCGTCTTCGCGAAGACATTTGTGCTCAAATTCCAGGCAGGATGTCCCAAACTGCCGGTAGTTCAAGAAGCCATTGTAGGTTCGGGACTGTCCTCCATCTACCAGATAGCTCCGGTGGACTCCAAATATCTTTTCCTTCATCTTTCCTCAGACACCGACAGCTCTCAGGTCTGGGCGAAGGCACCACCAGCATCGGAGCTCTCAGCATGAAAATTGCCAAATGGACCCCGAGTTTTAATCCCAACGTCGACTCCAGGATGATCTCGACATGGATAACACTTCCAAAACTTCCCCTAGTCTGCTTCGCTCCAGCAGCTCTCAAGAGGATTGCCAGCTCCTTCGGGTCCCTGGTCGCTATCACCGAAGAAATTCGCAACCCCACCAAAGGCAACTACGCCAAGATTTGTGTCGAAATAGATCTATCCATCGAACCCTCTCAGTCATCCAGCTCGAGCTAGGGGGGAAAATCTACCTTCAGGCGTTCGAATATGATAACAACATCAGCTTCTGCTCCCATTGTCAAATCAGAGGCCACCTCTCGAAGCATTTCTTCGAAGCTCATCTCTAGCTCAGAAGAAAGCACCTCCAAAAAACAACTCCAAAAGACCACCCCCCTCCCACAGAGGGGCCGATACTTCCCCTCCCCAACCACCATGCACACTTTGAAGAAAGCGACAGCTCCCCGAGTCCCTCCAAGTCCCCAGCGGAGAACAACTGCATAGCCAAACCCAAGCCTTCAGGCATATCCCTACTCAACAGATTCGAGCTACTAAATTCGCTTCACGAGGCAGAATAACGCCACAACCCCTTCCCCTCAAGAATAAGGATGTAGTTGGAGGAGAGCTCACAGCAGATCCCTCAGTGGTCTGCGTAGGAAGAGAGCACGACATCAATCTCTTCTCCGCTGCCCCGACAAAGTGGGTGTCAGACAGGAGCAGAGTCACCTTCATCGGTCATATGAGAGCTCCCATCACTGACCCTCCCGAATGAGTTACATCTGCCGCTGGATCTTGAATACGAAGCCATGATTCGGCAGTCTCAGGATGTTGGATTCCTTAACCCCAACAACCCCCTAAGCACTCTGGCCGAAATTGAATCTGACCTCGCAATTTCTTTGGAGATCGCCTCAGATCCCGGTGCCCGGACAGCTGAACCCCGTCACATAGTCTAAAGGCTTCCATTACTCACCAAAACAAGAAAAAAAAATTGAACAAAAGAACCCTTGGTTATGACCACCAGGTCAGCCTCAAAACTCAACCCCACCCATACTCTTGCCAAAACTTAACATCCTAACTTGGAATGTCATAGGGCTGGCCAACAAACCCACCAAGAGGAGATTGACCTTCCTCATCAAAATTCATCAGATAGACATTATTATTATCATTGAACCCAAAATCCCTCAGAAGAAGCTCAAAGCAATCCAACTTCAGCTCGGCTTCCCGAATGCCATTGCTGGATGCCACGACATTTGGATCCTCTTCTCTGAAGATTGCACGTTTGGCACCGTTCTCGACACCGATCAGGCGCTTTTATGCTGGGTCGAACATCCAACTCTCCCCTCCAGATACCTCATCTCAGCGGTGTACGGTAGTTGCGAATTTGTCGAACGAAAGCAACTCTTGAACACCCTGAAGAAGACTCACAGCTCCCTCAACAACCTCTCGTGGCTTTGTACGGGAGATTTTAACACAATCGCTAGCAGCAAAGAAAAGTCTGGAGGTCTCCCCTCCACCAACCGGCTATGAATGACTTCAACTCCTTCATCTTCCAGGCCAACCTTCACCACCTTCCCTTCTTCGGCAACTCCTTTACCTGGTGCAACATGCAAGATGGTCCTCGTCAACAATATTCTCATCTTAATCGGGCCCTTATTGACGAGCGCTGGATAGATATGAATCTCATCTTTAACCTTTCCCACCTCAACTCTACAGAATCCGATCACTCCCCTCTCCTTCTTGAGGTCAGCGCCATCATCAACCAGATCAAAAAACCCTTCAGATTCCTGGACCTCTGGAGACACCACCCTCAATTCCATAGTGTAGTCACTTTTGCCTGGAACTCTCATACCATCCTGGACCACCTCATTAGAATGGTCGTTAAGCTGAAGGCCACCAGGCGTGCCCTTGCCTCCTGGCGTAAACTTGCCTACGGCAACATCTTCTAAGAAATCAAGATCACGGAGGACGACGTCATACACGTCAAGATCAGATTTACCTCAGATGGATCTGCAGAGAACCGTGCCATCCTTAACCTTAACAAGGCAGTGCTCAAATCATGCATCAAAGTGGAGACGGAATTCTGACAGCAGAAATCAAGATTAGCTTGGGACAATGAGGGAGACAAAAACTCCGCTTTCTTCCACGCCTGCGTCAGGGGGCACAGGCACCAACTATCTCTTCATCAAATCTCGGAAGAAAACAGCATCATACATAAAGACCAACGGTCCATCCAGTTGGCTGCCGCTAACTTCTACTCCAACTTTTCACCAAAGAAGTTGTGGTCCATGACGAGAGCTTCCTGGTCAAGGTCCCTCCTTTAATAACATAGTTCGATAATGATCTCCTCTCCACCCCCTTCTGCGAAAGAAGTGAAGTCCACGGTCTGGGCCCTAGACAAACACAGCGCTCCCGAACCAGACAGATTCTCGGGGGTTTTCTTCAGGTCCTACTGGCACATCATCAACACCGATGTCATAGAGGTAGCCACCACCTTTTTTTAAGGAGCTCACTATCCCAAATCATTAGCCCATGCCAACCTCATTTAATCCCCAAAAGGACAACCCGGAGACCTTCAAAGATTTCAGACCGATCAGCCTATGCACCTTCACCAACAAAATTATCTCCAAAATCATCGCCACCCGCATGGCCCACATCCTTTCCAGGATCATCTTCGAGGAGCAGAGTGGCTTCATATCCGGTCGGAACATAACGGATAACATCCTCCTTGCTCAAGAAATGATAACATGCATAAAATTTTCGTCCAGAGGGGGTAATATAGCCATCAAGCTGGATATAGAAAAGACCTACGACCGGCTGGACTGGCAATTCTTGATTTGGCTCCTCAGGGCCTTCGGGTTCTTCGAGGAATGGATTGACATCATATACAGATCCATTAGCAACTCTTGGTTCTCTACAGTCATCAACGACCAAGCGGACGGATTTTTCAAATCCACTCGCGGGGTTCATCAAGGAGACCCTCTTTCAGCTACCATATTCATCATTGCTGCAGAAGCTCTTAGCAAAAATCTTAACGACATGGCCAACATCCCCAGATTCCACCACTTTCATACCACCGTCGGATGTCCTCTAATTACCCACCTGGCTTACGTAGACGACGTTCTCATCTTCTCCTCCGGCGATGTTGGATATGTAGAGGTGGTATGTAATATACTTGGTAATTACTCTCGATGTTCTGGTCAGAAGATCAACCAAGACAAAAGTGCCATATTCACCGACCATAAAGCTGACATGACCCACTCGGCTGTCCTCACCAACCTCACCTCCTTCGCCACTGCTTACCCCCTATTCACTTACCAGGATTTCCCTTTGGTATACGGAAGATCTAATTTGGATATCTTCGGCGAGTTGGTTAGCAAAACCAGGAAGAAGCTCGAGGGCTGGCACAACGCGACCCTCTCGCCAGGCGGCAAGATGATTCTCATTAAACACGTGTTGTCTTCTATCCCCATTTATACCTTGGCTGTCTGCTCCCCGCCTTTGAAAGTTCTAGGCTCCCTGGAATCTCTCTTTGCCAGCTTCTTCTGGGGGTACCAAGACGGCAAAGATAAGCACCACTGGGCTGGATAGGACACGATAGCCAAATCTACAAATGAGGGGGGCCTCGGATTTATCAAATTAGCGCATATTATGGACGCATGCTCCATGAAATTGTGGTGGAAGATCAGATCCCACAACTCCATCTGGACTCGGTTCATGAAGGCCAGATACATTCCGTACGCTCACCCAGCTGAGGCGATGGCCAACAACCGGTCCTCACCTTCCTGGCATCGTATTTTTATTGGGCGTCAACTAGCCGAACCCCTCATCCGTTTGAAGCTAGGTAACGGAGCCTCGTCTCTACGTCACGAAAGGTGGTTTGGGGACACAATGCAATATCTCTCACCCAACGCTCCTCTAGACTGCAAGATCAGGGATCTTTGGAATTCAGCTTCAGGCTGGCGCTGGGACATGATCAGAGATTGGATCGGACCGAAGGCGGTCACTGGGATCGCCGACGCGGACGCACATATCAATGATCTGCAAGACACCTGGATTTGGACCCCCGTCGACGGGGAGTTCATGATGCATTCGGCCAGGCATACGCTCAGAGCGGAAGGCATGCACACAATCAGATCGCTCCATTCTGGAACCCATGTATCCTCCTCAAGTGGTCGTTCCTCATCTGGAGATCCCAACGCAGGAAGCTTCCGACCAATGACTCCCTTACCACTATTGGCTTCAGCCTAGCATCCAGATGTTACTGCTGCTCCTCCCACAATCCTGAAACAGCAGAGAACATCCTTATCCATGGTGAACTTGCCGAGCAGTTGTGGTACAACCTTGCTAGTCGTAGTGGGATGAGACATCAAACCGGGGGCTTCAACAATCTTCTAACCAATTGGGGTTCCTCTCATGGTCATTAGATCGCTGCAGCCGCCGGTATTTGGACTCTCTGGAAGAACCGCAACAAACACAGATACGAAAATCGTCTATTCACCATGGCTCAACTCATCCGTGAAACTTGTCGTCAGATTCTCAAAATCAAGTTCCGATGCTCCTACTCGTCGGACATATTTTGGCAGGCTTGGCTTTAGGCGGTCTGCGGTACCATTGGGCTTTCGGTATTTTTGCTAGTTTTCTTTTCGCGCTGAGTGCGCGTTCTTGTGTAGGCTTTGGCATTTTGTGCCTGATACATCAATAAATTCTCTATTATAATATATATATATATATATATAATATATATAATATATATATATAGGAATATATAAGATATCTATACTAAATAGGATAAGAAAGAAATAAAATAATGCAGCCTGTGCAAACCCGATCCCCCCAGTATATAACGAGAGAGAGAGAGAGAAGGAGATTCCTCACAAACCCTAGCCCCTTGAGTTCGTGATCGATCATGTAGCCTTCTTAAGCCCTGGACAGCCACCCCGACACCTGTACCACCACCTAACACGTCGGACACAGCCGCAGCTGTGCCTGGAATAGGTGAAACAACAGCAGCAACAGCAGTATTCGTAGTAGACAAGGCTACATCGCGGTATCATATCTCCCTCATCGATCAATCAATTCACGAACCAATTTTTGAGGTACGATCCCAACATAACCCTCTTCCATTCCCTTCAACTAGGTAGATTCTTACTGCAATAAATTGGTTAGAAAATCGAATCAAAAGTCACAAAAAAAAATTTCGAATTGAACAGAAAATTCAAACGAGACCCTTATATTGGAAGGCAGAATTATGTTATTCCATAGAGAAATTTAGAAATGTAATTAAAGATAGTTTTAGACAACCTGTACCCCTATTAAACCCTTTACATAGATTTAGATTTCATCAACTGAGCGTCGAGAAATCAAATTTTTAAAATCAAGAAAAACCATAAAAATAGTTTTCAAAAACTCAGAAATTTCTATCAATACGGCGTGTGCCCCAACAAATCGGGCGATATGATCGCACACTATATGCATCGAAAGGTGTGTATGGATGTTGCCGATGTGTGGGAACTGATGGAACTCTATTTCGTCTCGTCGTGTGCGCGACAAAATCAGTACGTATCCGTCGAGATACCCCCGTATCGACCTTTTGTAAACTTGGTCCTAACTTCGTGTACGTTTGTCGTATCGAGACAAAACTTGGACCAACAGGACCGTATCGAAAATTTGGTCCTGTGTGCCAACTTTGGTCCGATTCTGAGAAGGTCGACCAGAACGCCTATTTTGGCAGGACTACG
The DNA here is from genome assembly GCA_029216955.1 of Iris pallida. NCBI lineage: Eukaryota > Viridiplantae > Streptophyta > Magnoliopsida > Asparagales > Iridaceae > Iris > Iris pallida. The sequence goes on from JANAVB010021198.1 coordinate 4,184,543, forward strand.
ACCCGATCAAACGGACGAAATTGTACATGACCCATCAGAATCCAACTTTAGACATACGGTTGGGTTCGTCTCCTCAAATCGAACCCGTAGACATGTACTTTAACGACTTTAGAGATCGTAGGTACTGGCAAGCATTTCAGTACAAAATGGGTCCAACGGCGGACATAGTTTTTGATCCAAAATTATGATTTTGCCCCTGTTCCAGATTGGACTTTTGGACAGGCATTTCCTAGACCTATCTTTTATTCTAAACACATTCATGGTGTTTATTTCAGCATCCGAGGACGTATGCGGGATTTGGCTATCGTTGCTTTACTATTCTGACGGTTCGAGCTATTGGACGTCGCCCTTTTGCACACAACCTAAGGCAAGATACCTTAGCATATTTACTGCTTATATTTAGTCTACATTTTCTTTAGTTATTGCTTATCATTGTTTATTTATTGTCAGTTCTTCTAGCTATACCATTATTACAGTTTATGATTTACTACCTGCCCAGTGATATTAGCTCTGTTTTATCTATTATCTTTTGATTGTATATGAACCTAGAGTTAAGGGACTGCCATATGTAGTATATTGCATAAACCTTGACACAATTGTACCATAAGATATGCGTGAGATGAGTAGCATATAGAGGTACTTGTCTGTTGGCTGATCATCCGTACGCATGCGTTAGGTCTAACTGCTAATAGAGGCATGCTAGAAGACTTAGCAGTTAGTAGAGGTACATGATCGCGGATGCGACTTAGATAGGTGCATAGGGAGGGGAGAACATTCCTTGTCGTATTGGCTTCTATTACACATTTTTTTGTAATCCGGAAGCTCCGCTGGAGATACGGGTATGATGACCCCCTCAGGTTGACTACTGACATTTTTGAACATTATGTGCTTCGTACTATTGCCCAAGAGGGGACTATACAAGATCATATTTACAGCCAGGGTTCATGCGACTAAAGATTTGTTCTTAACTGTAAACACATTAGAATGGTTAGATAACCCTAGTCAATGTTATGTCACCCCCGTTCCATTAGTAGCTTAGAAAAATGTCACATCACGGAATAGTGTGCTACCCTTTGTCCTTGTTTGGTTGTAGGGGTAGTCCACTGTTTCGATGATGAGATATTGGATCTTGTTACGATTGGGACTATTTTACTTTTCTTGTGGCCTATGACATACTATATTCAGTTTATTACGGCATGTTCTTCCTGTATCTTGTTACGTCCCTCTGAGGACCTGGTGATCTCTCCAGGTGTGTGCTTTTGTGATATTTTGTAGGTGCTCTAGCCAAGACTATACCTTACTCTCTTCATTCGAGATGATTGCACTTGGATTGTCCTGACATTACTCGACTAATTCCTTTATTTTGTATTCCTCTCTTTCAATCTTTGGTAGTTGATTTGTCTCCGCCCAACATCCTATACAAATGACAATGCATAGTTGATTATATTATTATTTTTTATTTTATGGATGAGATTTAGTTATCATGGTTTACTGTATTTTACAGCTTATGTATACATATGGGAGTTCCATATTGGGGTATACTTCGTATGTATACAGCTGGCATGTCTACGTACTTAGTCCCAGGTATTTTGGGACGGGCGTTACACATAAGGAGTTCGAACCTGAACAACATCTTAGAGGTCTTCGAGGTCCAAGCTACCGGGTTTAGATCTATTGCCAACCCGAAGAGCCACAGCTTGTGCTCTGCCCCGCTCAATAGCCGCAGTATTGTTGCGAGCAGGAGCTGCATTCTTGCTCGGGCCAATAGCTACTTCATTAGCATTATTGGAGTTCCTCTGCGTCTGACTATGAAGTGGCTTGCTCTGACGAGGTAAGTGATTCGCTCTGATACTGCTGCATGTTTGGAGGGCTGCACACTTTCTGAAAACTGCCCATTTGTAGACTTTAGGCATTTTACTCTTTATATGTAATCATGAAGAATCTGTAATAGATCTTTATAGACATGATTTTAATATAAAACTTTTTCTTTATACACTGTCTTCATTCATCTCTTGTGACTTGTTCGTGTCTGTGCTTTTAGACAATCGTTATCTTCTGCGCTTTTGTGAACTATAGGTAGCGTCTATTGCTATCTGCGCTTCTGCGATTGTTATGCTTAATTTCTTGCTTCTACAGTATATAGTAGATATCGAGAATATTGGTAAGGCTCCCTATCCTATGATTAAAGATGTTTGTCTAGTAACCGAGTTAAAACATAACCAACTCAGCATAAGCCATTTAGCTAATCATGGTTATGGTATTAATTTTGTCAAAGACAAATATTATAGTTGATAGCTCAACTAGTAATACCATCTTTGAAGGTATTAGGAAAGACAATATATATGTTTTTTATCTATTGAAAGATGCTAACAAAGTAGGTAGATGCTTAATCGCCAAGAATGATGAGAGTCAACTACAGCATATGAGACTCGGTCATGCAAATATGGACACAATTTCAAAACTATCCGCGAAGAAGTTGGTACAAGGCATAGTAGACATCACCTTCAAGAATGATACGTTATGTAGTGAATGCGAAAAGGACAAAGCTACCCGATCCACATTTAAGTCCAAAAACGCTGTAAGTACCACTAGACCTCTACAATTACTGTATATGGATTTATTTGGGCCTAGTAGAATTGCTAGCCTATGTGGTAAGTTATATGCATTTATAATAGTAGATAATTTATGTAGATACACGTGGGTATATTTTTTGTACGCAAAAAAGATGCATTGTCTGAATTCGTCTCATTTTGCAAGAAAGTTTAGAATGAAAAAGGATTCATGATCACTCTTATTCGAAGTGATCATGGCGATGGATTTAAAAATGCATAGTTTGAGCAATTTTATAACTCACACGGTTATCTGTATGAGTTATCCTGTCCTAGGACTCCACAACAGAATAGAGTTGTAGAACGTAAAAACAGGACTCTATCTGAAATGGGTAGAGTTATGTTAAACCAATTTAGTCTACCTAAATACTTTTGGACTGAAGCTGTTAATACAGCTTGTTATATTTCAATAGGGTTCTAATTCAATCTAAATCGAAGAAGACTCCCTATGAGTTATGCTTTGATAGAACACCCTTAGTTTCTTACTTCAAAATCTTTTGTTGTAAGTGCTTTATTCTTAATACTAAAGATAATTTAGGAATGTTTGACCAAAAGGCCGATGAAGGTATATTTTTAGGTTATGCGGCCAAAAACAAAGAGTACAGAGTCTTCAACAAAAGGACTATGATCATTGAAGAGTCAATGAATGTTACATTTGATGAACTAAATCAACAAACAATCGATGATGATGAAGATGTCAGTACACCGAGCACAGTACCTGCAGAGCCTTCAAGCATGACACCTGTAGATCTATCAAGCAGAGCACGTACAGAACCAGAAGCCGGAACCAACAACCTTGAGAGTCTGCCAAAAAAATAAAGTTTATGGCTGACCATCCCAAGGACTTGGTAATAGGTGAGATTACCACGGGTGTAAGTACTCATTCCTCTAATAGAGATATATTTTCTGTGTTTCATTTATTTTACAGCTAGAACCCAAAACTATTGAAGAAGTATGTAGTGATAATTTTTGGTTAGATGCTATGCAAGAGGAATTAAACTAATTTGAACGGAATTAAGTTTGGGAACTTGTTCCCAAGCCTATTGATCATTCGATCATTGGCACCCGCTTGGTATTTCGAAATAAACTTAATGAGAATGGTTTAGTCACTCGCAACAAGGCCCGACTCGTAGCTCAAGGATACAACCAAGAGGAAGGTATCGACTACGATGAAACCTATGCCCTAGTTGTGAGATTAGAATCCATTCGCATGTTATGTGCATTTACATGTTTTCATAATTTTAAACTTTTTAAATGGACGTAAAAAGTGCATTTTTTAACGGTTTTATAAAAGAAGAAGTCTATGTAGCTCAACCTCCAGGATTTACTGATTTTAAAAACCCTGACTATGTTTTCAAGTTGAAGAAAGCCCTATACGGTCTGAAATAAGCCCCTCGTGCTTGGTACGATCGTTTAAGCTCTTCTTACTTTATAACAGTTTTACAAAAGGGGAGATTGACACTACTCTGTTTATAAAATCATTAAAAGGAAATCTTCTTTTAATTCAGATTTATGTTGGCGATATTATCTTTGGATCAACTGATGATTCTATTTGTCAAGAATTTTTAAAGTGTATACAGAATGAGTTTGAGATGAGCATGATAGGAGAACTCAAATTCTTCCTTGGATTGTAAATCAAACAAACCAAAAATGGATGTTCACTAATCAAGCCAAATACACAAAAGACTTACTAAAGAAGTTTGATCTGAAAACCATCAAACCTCTTGGCACTCCGATGGCAACTTCAACCAAGCTTGATATTGATGAGCAAGGCATACCGATCAACATACATAAGTATCGAGGTATGATTGGTAGTTTACTTTATTTAACTACTAGTCGCCCTGATATAATGTTTAGTGTTTGCTTGTGTACACATTTTTAAACTAACCCTAAGGAATCACACTTGTGTGCAGTTAAGCGTATCTTTCGATACCTTAAAGGCACCTCTTCTGTCGGCTTATAATATCCCAAAACCATATCCTTTGACCTAATCGGTTACTCAGATGCTGATTTTGTTGGATGCAAAGTAGATAGAAAAAGTACCAGCGACACGTGTCATTTTCAAGGTAAGGCTCTAGTCTCTTATTTAGCGAGAAGTAAATTCTGTCACGTTATCAACTACTGAGGCTGAGTATATCGTCGTAGGATGTTATTGTGCATATTTTATGGATGAAGCAAACTTTAGAAGACTTTGGTTTACAGTATTCACACATACCCATTTTCTGTGACAACACTAGCACTATTATTTTGACTAAGAATCATGTATGTCATTCTCACACTAAATATATTGAGATTCGACATCATTTTCTTAGAGACCATCAAACAAACAGAGATATAAACCTTGAATATGTAGACACAGAGAACCAATTGGCTGACATCTTTACAAAAATATTAGCGGAATATCGTTTTAATTATTTACGTCGAGAATTTAGAATTTTAGATGTCAATAATATTAATTAATTTTGTTTTACTAATTATTTTTCAATATGCAAAAACTGTTTTCGAGACAAGCCTACAAAGGGTCTGTCTGTCACCACGACCAAGGTCGAAGCGAAACGGTACTTAAGCATTCCCTTGTGAATCTCCGTTAGCTGGGACAGTACCCCTACAACTAATCTGAAATAGTTGTTACGTGACAAAATTTAATTCATAAAATAATATTAATTATATTAATTGAAATTTAAAATAACTAAACTTGGAATTAAAAAATTGATAAGGATTGATGAATATAAAGTAACACATTTTTTATCTGCACAAAAATACCTCAATAGAACCCCAGGCAAACTCGTACAAAATTCGGCCCGAGTTTGATCCGAGTTCTGTTGGTGTCGGGTACTTTTAAGTCAGATTTGAATGTAAAGCGGTGCTCCCCTTGGAGATTCAAATCCCATCCTTATGGGTAGCTATCACCAATCAGCTGACTAACGTAGATAACCAGCGCAGACGGCTAGAAGAGTTGGAAGCGTTGGTTGAAAAATGATTGCTAGCACAACAAAGAATCAAGCTTTAACAAGCTCGTATTTCTCAGGCCTTCAACAGAAGAGTTTGGGAAAGATTATACCAAGTGGGTGACCTCGTCTTAGCAGTGCGAAGGCCGATGGTAATGACTCACAAGACGACTGAAAAGTTTGAGCCCAAATGGGAAGGACTGTTCGTCATAGAAACGGTATACTCCAACGGTGCTTATCGACTAGCCAAACCCAATGGTGACTTGCTAATGATGTCCATCAATGGCAAGTTCCTAAAGAAGTATTACGCTTGAAGACGAAACCAGCATAGGCTCTCGCATCCCCTAAGAGTGTCTATGGGTTCTAGTAAGGGGATTCATCTTCTATATCTTCCTTTAAGTAGATGAAGCACTTCACGTCCATATTACCTCTGGATTGCTCCTCTACACCCCGACGATGTGGCTACCACGTCCATATTACTTCTGAGTAGTCGTCTCTATGTATTGATCCTATGATTATCATGGATATCTAGAAAATAGTTTACGTTCGTACTACCTCTGAATTGTTGTTCTACATCCCAGTGAAGATTAGGCCTATCATGTTCATATTACCTCTGGTTAGGCATGCTTCTATAATGACCCCTCCTTATGTTGAAGAAAAAAGTGAGGGAACAGAAGAGTTTTTATACAGAAACATGTGGCTAAAAAGGCATATTACATACTCTTCATAGTTACATACACAGAGACAAGAATCTGAAACATCACCAAGCACGTACACTCATGCCATATGTTCATGCTTTTGTTCAAAGTACCCCGAGCTTGACCCAAGTTCGGGACACTTTGAAGGGGGTCTTGTAGAAGCATAAAAAAATCTCAGCTGATAACATTCATCCACTGTATCCACCACTTTTCTAAAATAAGGATAATTTTGAACTTTTGTAAAATTGACCACATTTGTTATTAAATAATATATTTAAATAATGTTAATGAATAATTGGTGAATTTAGATTATTTAAATACTAATCAAATTAATGTATTGTGCCTTTGGCTTTTTACTAGTGTAACCTTAGAGCTACTTAGCCTAGAGACTAACCATGACCATGGGGACCTATTCCATGTGATTAGATTAGCTAATTACCACTTTTTAGGCTAAGGGTATTTTGGTTATTTGTGACATTTGAATTAATTTGAATTATAGTTAATTAATAATGTGCTAATTGAGATATTAGGCTTTAACCTAGAATAGCCTTAATCTAGATGCTAATCATGAACTAGAGGCTTAGTTAGTAGAATTAAGAAAGTAATGCTAACCCTAGAATATCTAGATATTAATTTAGGAGTAGGATATTTGTTGAGCTTAAGATTTAGCTAAAAACCCTAAATTGTTTTGGGCCTTTACTGGAAAGGCTTGAATTGCACTAGGTAGAGGCCTTTAATTC